>CM060387.1:11651399-12851399 GCA_030545235.1 Helianthus tuberosus | reverse complement strand
TTTTGAGGAATTTTATTATTGGAATCGACTAGTCTACCACGCTTCAGGCGTGCAATAGACTCATTACAAAATATGTGGTTGTCCTCTTGGACACAAATATAACTGGAGCATAAGCAATTGATTATGTGACTTACTTAGTCACTCTATTTAGGTCAGTGAACTTGTCTGGTAATTTGTTCTTTAATATTGGTAAATGAATTATACTTTAAATTTCTAGTTCATAGTTTATAGTCTGAGGATCAAGACGACATGATAATTCATTTCACTTTTCACTTTCTAACTGATTGTTATATCCCCCTAATGTTGGGAACATTCGTTCACTAAAGTGAAAAACCAATGAGCCATAAACAAATTTCTAACAAATGGCTTTAAGTATTCAATCATAGATGATTATTATACCCAACATATTCTTAAACTTTTTAGAAGTCTCATCTTTGTGCGGTTTGGTGGATGAGTTTCAATATATGTCACACAACCAAAATTTTTGATGAGACATATTTGGTTCCTGACCAAAACCAACTGTGTAGGGAGAACTATAACTTATTGGCTTGATGTGAATTGATGATACTATATATAAAATTACATATACCTAAATGAACTTTTGCTCCTCTCATGATCATTGGCTTTGTAACCAAAAGTAATTTGGATCAATATGCTTGCTATCACATTAGCTAAGCCACAATCACACAAGCTTCAGGTTGTGGATTTGATAACCATTTAGACGATGCATCGATTTCAAAATACTAAATGGTATCATGTCGGGATACACATATTCCCCTATTATTTCCAAAATATTTAGGGATCTAAACTATACTTTAGTTGGTATATCATTAACTTCCCGATTTCAAAATATTTGAGAATGACAAATGAAAATTGTTTTATCCGATTCTACCTTGTAAAGAATCTTCTCTTTGCATTACACCATAGAGAAGTAATTACATGTCCGAATCATATATGGTCTAACATATTATGACCTTCTACAAACTCAATATAAGATTTAGGGAGTATGACATCTCGGGTGTCATGTCTAAACTTTTAATTCCCTTTCATAAGAGATATTAAATCAATTTAGATGATCGATTGAATACTACAAATGAGTATATGATAACATATGAAATACACAATATAAAATAAAGTCGAATTATATAATACAGGGCATCATAATATAATATGTGACCACATAAAACAATTTATTATTATCACAATATGTGACCACATGAAAAGTTGGTATGAAAACTTTATGAAATATGCGTTTTCATCACACTTAAAAACAAATATTTAAATCATATGTATTGTCTGTAACCAATTAAAATTTTCACTTTTGATAACATCATTTAAGATAGAAAATTCATTAATTCTATTGTATCCATGGTTCAATCATCTCCATCGAAATCGGCCACAAGACCAAAAAGGTTTGTACAAAATAGTATTTGTATAAAATACAAATTCATATGTTGAATCAAAATATTAATAACATTATTTGTTAATCTTGATCTTGTAGTAATACCGTATTTTTAAAGCACTACACCATAAAAACCTTTTGTATTTCTTAAATTTTGTGTAGTATTTATAATCATACAAACTACACGTTGGAGCACGTATCTAAGATACTTCATAGTATTCTTTGGAACATAAATGCATATTTATATAATTCAAGTAGAAACATAAAAAGTATTTTAGCACTACATTAAACAACTAAATATTTCACGGTAACGATTACTATTTCATGATCCCTTAAATAGCATTTGAATTTGAATTTCATTATTTATCAAGACTTATAAATCTTTAAAATGATGTAAAAACAATAATTACCATTTAAGAAATATAACTTTCTTGAAAATCATTTACTAACATTTCAAACTCATTTGTAAGGATTATAAAACTAAATTGAAAACAAACTTGCGTTTGATAACTAAATTAATTTATATTAATAAGATAACTAATTTGCTTCCCTTGTATTTTCTCATCTAGTAGTTGTCTAATTAAGAGATAGGTGGATCAAACGTCATCACCCACAAATCATCTTCCACAAGATTATTAGGGTATTAAAGAAAACATAACAATTGACATTTAGTGATAAACTAGAAACGGTCGGGAAGTATTAAAACCTATAGCCCTTTTATATTTCAAACAATTAATCCAAATATGAAATTAATACACATTAAGGAAGTTACAAATATGAAATTAGTAGTTATTATTTATTTATTTAAAAGTCATCTATATCTAATTGTGTAAAAGTCTTTTGGCATGCTATATATTAACAATGACTAATGAAAACAATTAATTACGATCAACATTAATATTTTATTTTCTTTTACAGCCAACAAGCAAGCAAATTCAGTTAAAAAAATAAAAGGGACTTCACCTAGGGTTTAACAGAAAAAGTGTATATATTATGTCCTTGATCGAGTATCTAGTCAAAGAAACTTTGCATATAACAAAAGAGAGAAAATACTTACACCCGGATTCAATTAATTTTCAATCTTCTTCGTATATGTCACTCGATTCATGAACACCAGTAAATAAAAAGTTAAAATAACAATTGTTACAGTAAGATAAAATAAAATCGATTCATGAACACCGATAAACATAAAGGTTAAAATAACAATGGTTACAGTAAGATCATATAAAACAAAATTGTTAAAGATGATTACAATATATGTGGAAAATCTCTTTTCATGATACTTATTAATAATATTAAGTATATTTGGACATATTAATAATTTTTAACTTGTATATTCACAAATAATACCAAAATAATGACTCTATCAAAATCATTAAAAACAATAAATATTAAAATTATAGTGTGCAACTATGATAACCGTAGTACAAGGTGTGGATCGTCAAATTTATATAATATTTTAAAATTCATTTACCAAACATAAATATTCAAACTAATCATGACAGATCTCTAAACAGCCTAACATGAAATATTATGTTAAATTAACATGAATGAATTATAAAAAAAAATCTTATGCCATTCGTTTGAATAAATAGAGTTGATCTGTAGGACACCACACCACATGAAGTATAACTCAAATCAAAATATGATTTTATGATTTTATTTTTTAACCACTAGAGTAGACAAATCAATTGACTTTAATTTTTAGACAATACATTTTTTCTTTTATTATTTACCTTTTTAAATGCCCGTCGGATATATACATATAAAAATGCAATGCAAAATTTCAAATAGTGGCATGCACATGTTTAATATATCATAATCTATAAGGTTACCTTTTTTCTCAAATAAGGATCCTTTTGCAAGGTGTGGATTTCACATCATCCAGAAAAAGTAACCACCGTGTTTACAATCCTTACAGGTGATTCGGGTTTGTGTGATGTCACTAGCGGCTACAAAAACAAGGCTTTCGGAAAAAACACAGTCGTGCTAATAACGTGTTGTAAATCAACAGTCTATTAGCAACCAATATATAACTCTAATAAATATGAGAGAACAAGACTATAAAGATCATGTAGAGAACAAGAATATGGAGAATAAGAGAACATGAATTCTTATTCATTAAGATATCATCATGCAATACAAAGAAACCTATATATATGGTTCTTACATTAATACAAAGGAAATGAAGAGATGGGAGTTAGGATGTGGATAGTCACTTTAATATAGTTTATTTATAACAAAAAATAACTTTTAAACTCACACACGTTTCTATTACTATTGATTAGCAAAAACATCTGGTATGTGTACACCAAATCGCCTCCCTCTTTGATCCTGTAGAACTTCTGTAACTTTGAGGTCTCCACCCTAGTTTTTTAAACAAACTTGGTTTTATACTCTAGCAAGTCCATGCCCCACATGAGCTCCCCATGGGCCTGACGGGTCCACATGGCCTTAGGTATGGCTTAAATGATCTATACAAGGTCCAAACCTAATATAAACTTACCTGTTAAAGCTCAGTTCGCGACCATGACCCGTTACATATATTTGATGCGTCAATCTCACACTTATAAGCACTAACAACTTTATATGTCATAACCACTATTAACATATTATTGATTAATATATTCTTGTAGTTTTCTTCAAAAGTCATGGATGATATGCAAAAGTTATAAAGTCTATAAATTTAATATCAACTAACACTTATAAATAGAGCCAATGAGGTAGTGGTGAAGCGGTTGATGAAAGATTTGTGTTCTTTGTGACCTAGGTTCGACTCTCACTCTCCCTATTATTTTATGTAACATCAAGGTGAAGGGTGAATACGGGTGGCGCCGGTTCGTCTTGGATGAGAGACGAGGTTTTACCGATTGTTCTACTGTCGCGCATTCAGGGGTGGAGGTCGGGTTTCCACGCATCTGGGAGAGCCAAGGGGCTTGCGACGGTCGAGTAGTCGACTTTGATCACAGCGCCCAGTGTCATGGTGGTTAACACGTCATTCCTCACGGTTAAAGAAAACACTTATAAATAAAAGAAAACACTTATAAATAGAATCATACGTGCAATAAATATTTGTTAGAGCATACATTTACTACACATGTAATAAATACTTAACGTTAAAACCATTAAAAACTCTTTATATTTATTAGAAAACTGTCTATAGATTTTTGGAGTAAAAGATCATGTGGGTTGTTGGTGAACCCCACAACACACTAGGCGGTTTCATGTGGGAATCATGTGCCCCTAAATGATAGTGGGCTTGGGTTCTTTTGTCATTGTTATAGGGAGTTGACCTTTATTACAGGTTCAATTCACTACCACACTATCACCTGGCTAAGTTTTTATATCTTTTGTAACGGCAAAGAAATTTTATTTTATTATTTTGAAAGGAAAATACTACAATTAAAACAGCACAAAACCGGGCACAACTACACAAGAAGCTACATCAAAAAGAAATTTACACTATCTGTGGCGTAGCCAGGATTTTTTCTTACAGGTTCGGAAATTTTCAAGCGACGGACTATCGATTGTGTATCACTAAATTTCGGCTTTTTCTACGGATTCGATGTTGAAATTTCTATGGGTGCGATGTTGAAATACACGTATATAACACTAATTCTTTTTTTTTTTGGTTCAGGTACGTCTTTATATACCCACGCCCCTGATCTATCCTAAGAGATTGACTTATTCTTATATATAAAAAAAGCCTAAAGACTAGATATTAACAATAATATCTTCTATCTTGACTTCCTTGTGCTCAAACCTCTTCTTGTTTCTAGCGACCCAAAGGAGCCAACATGGGCTGCTTAATGGTCTGGTGGACAATTACCGTACAAGACCCGTGATTTTGAGGGGCACATGTTTTTAAAAAAATATATTAATTCTTTTTTAAATAATATACCTATACTAGTTTCAATATAGGCTTATTTACAAATCAATTTTTATAATTTAGAAGTTAGACCATTGTCATTATGTTTAGTGAGCCTATTTTTTATGGTTTAAATAGTAACTGCATTGTCGTGACAAGTTGGTCTAATGATTAGTCACTTGATTTATCTCATTGAGGTCTCAAGTTCATCTCCCACTAGCATCACTTTGAAGAACATTGGTGGTGACAATGAAGTTTAGAACTAGGCCTCTCTGGAGGTCGTCAGTTCCAAACCGAGCCGAACCGGGTTTTACCACAGTGGGCCTTCAGGTGGGCGGGTTTTCCCCGGAAGTGATGGCTTGGTAGCTCGGGTATGCATCCAACTCTGACTGTTATGGAGAAGGGGATGCATATGCTCGATTGAGGGCATCTCAGGATGCTTATCCGGTGATTTAGTTGGCCGTTAAAAAAATAGTAATTGCATTGTTTATCGTTAAGGCGTAAAGGGCACATATTTTCGAGCTCCA
The DNA here is from genome assembly GCA_030545235.1 of Helianthus tuberosus. Classification (NCBI taxonomy): domain Eukaryota; kingdom Viridiplantae; phylum Streptophyta; class Magnoliopsida; order Asterales; family Asteraceae; genus Helianthus; species Helianthus tuberosus. Next base: position 12,845,602 of record CM060387.1, on the reverse strand, counting down.
ACAAGGTACATGAATTCTCAGAGACGCCAACCATAATAATCCCATGCACAGACACTCTGACCTCTTCAGCGCCACTAACATACGAGTGAATCTCCAAAAGATCCTTAACCGAGTATGCATAGTTAGACGAGATACGACACCACTAGCTATCCTGTTGCCAAATGACAGATGCAACAAGGCAGGAATAAAGGATGTGCTCAGGAGACTCAGTCCCATCTTCGTACAAGTATGAGCGACCATGCCATTCTTCTCGTATACCATTCGACCGACTATGGTAATGGTACTTCATTAGATCTCTAGCAAAGAAAACGTAGATCGGCGTGGTAGTTCCTCGTTGATTCATCTTCCTTGTTGTTAAGATCGATGCTTGTATGGGCATCAAAGCTATCTTGGGACGAGCTATTCTCATTGAACAAAGATGTTTTCGTCCGTTTTAATAATGGTCCAACACCCATCATCGGTACCAAGTGCCAATTGGTTGACTTCCTCAATATCTCCCAAACCTGCCTTTGAGAGAATGAGACCCCATCTCTTTTTGAAACTCGTCACAAGATAAGCTGTAAAAAAAAAGAAAAAAATAAAATGTGAATTCAACCAATGACCCAGTACAAGATTCAGTCCCCAAAGTATAATAAAATGTTTGAATTCATGACCAAAATTTGGTTTTGGTTTGAGTGTTCGCTATAATACTACAATAAAAAGAAAAGATTAATGTAAAAAATAAAAAAAAGGTAAATGTTATTTCTTAATTATTAAAAAAGTAAATATTATATCTAAATAAATAAATAAATGTTATTGATCCTTCTATAATCCGAGACATCCCATGCTCGAGCTAAAACGCACACCTCCTCGATCGTTCAACGTGTCGCTTTACGTTGCACCAATACGAATCATGAACCAACTTGTTTTTTCACGTGGGATCTTTTTTTCGGCGCCAGTTGTGGTTTTATTTTGGGTTGTGTTTTCGGTATGCAATTCGGCAGGTGTTGTGTTTCGGGTACCCATTGTGATTGGGTGGGCATTTCCAACCCGCCGGACCCAAATTGTATGTATGGGTCTAACTCCATAATGCGTCATGGGTCAGTAATCATCTCTTTAATACAAGATTACTTTAAAACAAATATATATATATTATATGGAGCCGCTAGAATGAGAACCACCACGAGTTATGAGAACCGCGAGAAACAAGTGCCACGGAGGGGCGTTGACCACAATTTTTTTTTACAACTAGATCCGTATATTTTAACAACATTCGTAAAAAAAAAAATTCAAACGGCGCGCCCGAGGGGGTAGTTTTTTACACCCAAAGTTTGTAAAAAAAAAAAAAAAACAAAAAAATAATAAAAACACCAAACTTTGGGTGTAAAAAACTACCCTCTCGGGCGCGCCGTTTGAAATTTTTTTTTTACGAATGTTTTTAAAATATACGGATCTAGTTGTAAAAAAAATCGTGGTCAACGCCCCTCCGTGGCACTTGGTTCTCGCGGTTCTCATAACTCGTGGTGGTTCTCATTCTAGCGGTCCCCTATATATATATATATATATATATATATATATATAGGGAGAAGATCATGCGAGAACCACCTCTTATTGCGAGAACCGCGAGAACCAATGTGAACACACCAAAAATGCCTAAAAATAGCTAAAAATCACACAAAAATTTTTTTTTTGATTTTTTTAATATTTTTTAGGTTAAAATCGCTACTTTTCGAACCCAAAAAAAAAAAAAAAAATTTTTTTTTTTTTTAAAATTTTTTTTTTAAAAAAAAAAATTTTTTTTTTGGCTTCGAAAAGTAGCGATTTTAACCTAAAAAATATTAAAAAAATCAAAAAAAAAATTTTGGATTTTTTTTTGATTTTTTTAGATTTTTTTTAGATTTTTTTAGGTTTTTTGGGGGTTTAGTTTTTAGCATTTTAGCTTGGGGGTGGGGGGGGGGGGGGGGGTTAGGTTTTTGGGGGGGTGGGGGAGGGGGGTTTAGGCTTTTTTTTGGGGGGGGGGGGGGATGGGGTTAGGTTTTTTTTAGGTTTTTTTTAGCTTGGGGGGGGGGGGGGTTAGGTTTTTTTTTGGCGGGGGGGGGGGGTGGGGGGTTTAGGTTTTTGGGTGGGGGGGGTGGGGGTTAGGTTTTTTTAGCTATTTTAGGTTGTGTTCACATTGGTTCTCATGGTTCTCACAATAAGGGTGGTTCTCGCATGAGCCCCTCCCTATATATATATATATATATATATAGAGAAAGTGTAATGTACATTACGGCTTAACGTACATCACGTACGACAACATGCGTGATTATTGTATATAACATGCGTGATTTCAATTAGCACTGGGTTTGATCAATTTTGTCCAATTCGATTCAAATTTCTTTTCGTTTCACTTCAAATAGGCTATTGTTCGGTCAATTTCATCGAATTGGGTTCGAATTCATCGTTGATTTTGAAAAGTTTCATCAATAAATCGACCCTCGAATTCAATCTGTAGAACAGAGCATGAATTTATACGTTTGTAAATCGATTACGTCAGTGGTGGATTCGGTTTCGGAAGACCTGAAAACATGAGGAAGTGTTATCGTTGGAAACGGAATCGAAGAAGGAGCTGGAATGATGATGCTGAACCCAGTTTTGGAGGTTGAAGATGATAATGAGATAATCACGCATGTGTATATTAAATAATAACGCATGTTGTTTTGTTGAGATTATAACGTGCGTGATTTTCCATTGAACGTGCGTAATTTCGTGACATACTGGTCGTACGTTAAGCTGTAATGTATGTTAACCGCACTCTATATATATATATATTTTGCAAATAGGTTTACAAAATATTTAGAAAGAAATAAAAGTGTTGGGGTTTGTATTTAAAAATGTTGATTATACAGGTTTGAAAAAAATATATTTTTATACTAGCGGTCAACTTCAACAGTGGAGGGAATCCCATACACCCCAATGCCTTGTTTTTTCCTTTTCAAGCTCGTGGTTCGTCCCAACTCTCCCCTACACCACTTTCTACGCCGTGGGTGGCACCCCGACCACTGTTGGGGAATTTCAGAAAATCGGATGATCAGAGAGGTATGTAATCACTCTCAGATCAAACTTTTTCGATGGTTCACCCGAATAATTCAATCGGATACAACTCTGATTTCGTGAAATGGAACCAAGGTATGTGTTGTCTGTGTATTGTCTGAACCAGTAAGGAGGAGATCAAAAACTGTCTACGAATTTTTTGTTTTTGGGGGTGTAACTGACTAATGGCAGTTATCTAAGTTTTTAAGACAAAACTGCCATTGTCTTAATATTTCGAAATCAGCCAATTTCCAGAAAATTAAATTTTCTGATGCAGTTTTAGCTCGACCCCAGCCAGGGTCTCTGCCCCTTGGACCCCGCCAAGGGCTGCCGCCCATTGGACCCTGCTCCTGGGGGCGCTACACCCGGACCCCCACCAAGGAGGCGTTGCCCCCTTGGAACCCCCGTAGAGTACGAGCTTTGCCTGTACACTTCGAATTATAATAACTCAAACAAGCGTGCACTCCCGCACCTCCTAACTTGCTTGATGTGTATTATTATTTGCTTTGATCACCAAGTCAATCCCGATTACACTAAAATATCTAACAACCACGTGCCTCCTTTGGCACCCCTCCAATGCCCCATTACACATTGCCTAAGTACAACAACAACAACAACAACCATACCCAGTAAATCCCACAAATAGCAAAGCTAGTTATAGGGTCCGGGGAGGGTGGGATGTAGACAGTCCTTGCCTCTATCCATAGGGATTGCCTAAGTAATATATGAAAACAAGTTTTGGACATCACATAACACGTGTAATATAATTTTTATTGATATCGCGTGATTGCGATCTTTACTGGTTCTTGCCAATGATATTAGCATTGTTGATATCATTACCCGCCAATGTAAAAGCTAGATGATTTTTGCCACAAATAGTTTTGTTGATTGAATAATTGATTGATATAAAAGAAGAAGAACCTGGTTATGCCATATATGAAAGAGTAATATATGCCGAATTAAATACCATGCTAACTATGTAGATTGGCAACGACACTCAAAAGAATAAAATTAAATAAGAATAGTAACATTGGTTTGGTCATTTAAATGTTCTTTTTTCTTTTTTGTTAGTTTACCGCATTTCAATTCTTGTTGTCATGCTTCCAACTTGGTAAACATTATTTTAATTATGCTTCTCTAAATGAGTGTTATGTTTTTTTAGAACCACAACTTTTTGTATTAGGCTTCCGCACTCTTCAAATAGGAAGCCCTATTGCCTCACTTCGACTAGGCTATGTTGTCTTAATTAGGCCCACGCTGACTTCAGAGTTTGGCTTGGGCGTTCCCCGGGAAACCATACCGCCGGCTGCCACTTGGTAGTCGTTGTGCATCACAAGAGCATAACTATTTGGCGTAACACACGATGGGACAAAAACCTGGTTGGGCTCAAGATAGAGTCTAGCACCTCTGCAAGGAGGCTATGCTTTATCTATCTATCATTGCCTAATCCATCAAAGTGATACAAGCGGGGATTGAACTTGGGTCTCCATGGAAGAACCCAAGCCCCTCTAACACTAGGTCACATACGGTGGATAAACGCCTGTTGTCTTTAAACAAGTTCATTCGGATCTATGGGCTTCTTTTATTGTGAGTGCGAGCAATTTAGCATGGTGTACTCCTTATAAATTATTGCATATATTTTGTTAATGTTTTCACTACGTGTAAAAGATGTATATTTTTTTCTTAGAACACATTCGTAGTTACTTAAAATTAGTATATAAAATTTTCATAGAGGATGAAACGTGAACAATGATTTGTACGGTCGAAGATGATTTTCAACAATCGATTTGATTTCAATCCATTTATTCCGACAAGAATTTGATTTTAAGTTAATTTCGTTCCAAAAGACTTGTGTATCAACAATCATTCTAGGTCGATTTTGTTCCAACAATTGATCTGAACGTGAAATTAGGTCCAAATAGAACCATAAGCGACAATCATCGTCAACATACTCATTAAATCTCACTAATAGCAAAGCTAAATTAGGGTCTGAGAAGGGTAAGATGTAGACAACTTTACATCTACCCCGCAGGAATAGAAAAGCTACTTCCAGTGAGACTTCCGGCTCGATAGTAGTTTTGCATCAAGCATTGAACATAAGGCACATAATACTCAGCAATTGAGACAAACACCGATTAGTGCATGTAGCTCTTCTAATCAATGTTGCTACCAAACGTGCACCTAGTTCAACAACACGTGTATTTTTAGGACCCCTCTTTGATCGTTATTGATATCATTGTCTTCAATATATGATCCACAAGTGACAAGTTCATCATTTCCATACTCTTAATTTCACACCTATCTTAGTCGGTACGACTATAGTGCATTTTCTAATTTCCCATTGTTTCTTTTGCCCTTTATTCCTACCCCATCAACACATCAGCAAGGTGTTCCATAATATTATTTTAGTTATTGTCTTTTTTGCTTAGTCCATTATAAAATAATTAATATGTTGTGGGGTCTACATTCGCATCAAATAAGTAGTGGCAAACATGTGGGTAGCCAAAGAGATGTCAAAGTGATTCATGCTTCCGAGGATGGGTCCGGAACACCCATCGGGTTTAGAAGGTGTTTTCTAAGTTAAAACTAAGAGTGATAATCGCCAATGAGGTGGTGGAGTGGTAATCAGTGACGAAGTTTGAAATTTTCGACTAAGGGCGGAAGTCATCAGACCTAAAAATTTCTATAAAATCGGGGGTCGCAAACGTATATACCTAAACTACATACTCTCCACTAATGAGCGAAAAGTTCGGGGGGTCGGCCGCCCCCTCCCGTCCCTTAAAAGCTTTGCCCATGGTGGTAAGCCAGATATTTTTTCCTACGGGTTCGAAAAATTTTAAGGGTTCTATTTAAAGGATTCTACGGGTTTGATGGTGAAATTTCTACATGTACGATGTCAAAATACACCTACATATAACACTAAAAATATTTTTTGGTACGGGTTCGGCCGAACCCATACCCTTATATGTAGCTACACCCCTGCCCAGGTTCGATTCATGCCCTTCTCATTATTTTCTGCGACACCTGGTGATGATGGGAGACTAGGCGAATAAGTAGAGATCGCTAGTTCGATCCTTGAACTGAACGAGTTTTACCTCACCGCACTGTCGTGCCTTCGGGCGAGTATTCACGGCTTCAGCCCTAGGTGAAGGTTTTCCCAGGTTCGGGGGCAAGTGTATCCCGATGTGGTGGTAGCCCATTTGGATGATTCGTTGGCCGTTAAAAAAATAATAATAAATAAATAAAGAAACTAACAGTGAAAATCGTGACCGGCTAATGATTTACGGGTTGGTGGGTTAAAATGTTTATAATGATTTCTATCTAGATTTTTATTGGTGTAAAAAAAATCAATCCTAACTTGTACACTTAAAATTGTGTAACGTAAACACAACATGTTTAACCCTTTATCCAGTATACAAGATGTGTCGTCAAACAAGTTGGTGGGTAATAATCAAGTAATAAACGAGCTAGCGGGTCAACAAGATTAATTAAATAGGATGACAAGTTGACCTTTTTAATTAGATAGGTTAAACTTGTCAACCGAAACAAGACCCATTTTCTGAAACGGGTTAAATATGACAATCTAAGACCTAATAATTTTATGTTGTGTTAGATATTGCCACACTTCGTTCAGACTTCAAACCTTAAATTCCAAAGATAAAATATATATTTACATGAAGTATACTAAAAATAAGATGAGTTTCGTTGACTGACAAACGTGTCCTTACACACACATATAAAGTTTTTTTTGAACGGTTTACGGTTAAGATGACGTTAACCGGGTTAGTAGTTAGTATATTATCACTTTATCAGAAAAGACATAATTAAGAAAAAAGCTAGCTAGTGTTGCAACTGTTGCTAATTGAAACAATCCAACGACTTGATATATATATGTTTCCTCGATAGGGGATTCTTTAAATATGGTTCATAGATTAAGAAATCCAACATTTAGATCTCTAAGACACCCAATCTGTTTGTGAATTCCTTATAGAATTTCATTAACAATGATTCACATGTAAATTAAATTAAGTCTAGTTCACCCTTAATCACATAGGTATAGTAGGAAACTTTATATTTTGTTGTAATATGACACAAAACTGCTAACTATTAGAAAAAAAAAAAAAAATACCGGATCAGATATGTCTCTATGTACTCTTCGTCTCAATGTTGCATACCATGGATCTCTGCCCGATGATTGTCTCTAAATCAATGTGTTTTCCCGGCCATCAATAACCATCCTTGATTGACAATAATCAACCCCAAGAACTTAAATTCTGAACAACCACAACCTTCTCTATTTTCCCCTCAAATATGTCCCTCTCACAAAAATAAACTCCTTAAATTACAATAGCAGTACAAGTAACGTAAAAACCAAGCTTGCGATGAAGACAACCGCCATGGGTGAACCTTAGGATTTTGCGCGAAGTTTCTCTCAACTGTTCAGCGAAACCTAAGTTTGCTGATCTCTTCAAGCGGTGGCGGACCCATGAATTTTTCTATGGGGTGCGAAACATTTTTAAAAATTTTAGGCCCCAAGATATATATATATAAAAGAGTTAATTATTGTTTTCGTCCCTGAGGTTTGTCAAAAATAACGGTTTCAGTCCATTAGTTTAAAAATTGCCATTTCAGTCCATTAGTTTCATTTCCGTAACCATTTCAGTCCACTAACTTAACTCCATCCATTTATTTTGTTAACTTTGAGTTAACTAACTAACTCAGGGACGGTTTGCGTCAGTTTTAGAAACACAGGGACTTAAGTGAAAACTCTAAAACATTAAAACAAAAAAATAGTAAATTCCAAAAAATCAAAAAAATTCCAAAAAACCAAACAAATTCCAAAAAATTCTAAAAAATAATAAAAATTCTAAAAAATCATAAAAATTCTAAAAAAATCCAAAAAATCCGTTTCGGCACGAACTGTTTCGACCCGAACCGTTTCGAGCTGAACCGTCCGTACCGTTTCGACCCGAACCGTTTCGAGCTGAACCGTTTCGACGCGAACCGTTTCGACCCGTACCGTTTCGAGCCGAACCGTTTCGACCCGTACCGTTTCGAAGCCGAACTGTTTCGAGCTGAACCGTTTCGAACCGAACCGTTTCGACCAGTACCGTTTCGAAGCCGTACCGTTTCAAGCCGTACCGTTTCGAACCGAACCGTGCCGTTTCGAACCGAACCTTTCGAGCTGAACCGTTTCGAACCGAACCGTGCCGTATCGAACCGTACCGGTTCGGCTTCGAAACGGTTCGGGTCGAAACGGTTTGGGTCCAAAGGGTTCGGTTCGAAACGGTTCGCATCGAAACGGTACGGTTCGAAACGGTACAGCTCGAAATGGTTCGGTTCGAAACGGTTCAGCTCGAAACGGTTCGGTTCGATACGGCACGGTTCGGTTCGATACGGCACGGTTCGGTTCGAAACGGTTCAGCTTGAAAGGGTTCGGTTCGAAACGGCACGGTTCGGTTCGAAACGGTACGGCTTGAAACGGTTCGGCTTCGAAACGGTACGGGTCGAAATGGTTCGGCTCGAAACGGTACGGGTCGAAACGGTTCGCGTCGAAACGGTTCAGCTCGAAACGGTACGGACGGTTCAGCTCGAAACGGTTCGGGTCGAAACGGTACGGGTCGAAACGGTTCGCGTCGAAACGGTGCAGCTCGAAACGGTTCGGGTTCGAAACAGTTCGCGCCGAAACGGATTTTTTTGATTTTTTAGAATTTTTATGATTTTTTAGAATTTTTATTATTTTTTAGAATTTTTTGGAATTTGTTTGGTTTTTTGGAATTTACTATTTTTTTGTTTTAATGTTTTAGAGTTTACACTTAAGTCCCTGTGTTTCTAAAACTGACGCAAACCGTCCCTGAATTAGTTAGTTAACTCAAAGTTAACAAAATAAATGGATGGAGTTAAGTTAGTGGACTGAAATGGTTACGAAAATGAAACTAATGGACTGAAATGACAATTTTTAAACTAATGGACTGAAACCGTTATTTTTGACAAACCTCAGGGACGAAAACAGTAATTAACTCTAAATAAAAAATCGGTTCGTATCGGGCCGGTTTGGGTCGAGTCGGGTCATGTAAAACAAAAGAACTTAATTTATATAACCCACGATAACATAATGAAAACAAAACGAAGCACATGTCTACTATGGTTAGTATGCGGCTATAATAGGCCGCTGGAGGTGGATAATATCAACCAAAAACCAACAAAAAATCATCAAAAATAACAAAGAAACTTACCCGTGGCTGATTACGGTGGTATGCGGCTGCTGACTGTTCACTGTTGTCGCTGTTGATGTTCTGATCGCTGGCGTGCAAGGACGATAAAGAGAGCATGATATAATATGTAAGGGTTTTGAGTTTGTTTATTTTATTTTAGTTTGAAATATTGTTGATTTGTTGGATTTGTTTATTGGGCTAAAACATAGTAGTGAGTTAGTTAAATGTATTGGGTATTTGGGTTTAGTTATTTAGGTATTAAAAGTAATATAATTTAGGTAGTATTTTTTTTATAAAATAGGAGTTTACTAAAGAATATTTTTAAAATATAAATTGATAACACTTTTTACCTAAGGGGTGCGGATGAAAAAGTCCAAGAGGTGCGGACGGAAAATTCCATGGGTGCGGACGAAAAATTCCAAGGGGTGCAGACGGGATTTTCGATGGAACTTAGCACTAATTTTTTTTTCCCGGGGGTGTGCCCGCCCACCCTGGGCTGGGTTGTAACACCCCGAAAACGGGTTTGGTAATCAAACCCCATTAATACTAAAAGACGGGTAAAGTACCGTTAGTGGTAAAAGTAACCCAGTAAATATTAGGATTTAAATAAATAATCCTAATATTAATAAAAAAGCGAATAAGAACTTTCAAGAGAAAATAAAGTTATGAAAGGCCCTAGTTAACGGGACTTAAAATATAACGGGTTATAACTTCCCGAACCTATTAAGTTAACTAGGGATAATTAACCTAGATACTAGTATGTGGATAAGTGATAAATGGTAAGTTGTAGTTTCAAATGATCAAAATAAAACATGAGGGACTAATACTTACCAAGTGGGAAACTTGTTTTAATTAAAACAGGTAACAACACACAATACACACACTAAGGGTGTGTGTGGAGATCGACCAGGGGAAGCTCCCCATGAAGCCAAACCCTAACCTTCAACAAATCCATCAAATTGAAGGATCAAATGAAGCCCAAATTCACAACCGAGCGTGAATTAACGATCACCCGAACAAGAGGATCATAAGGTATGTAAAATCTTGATGATTAGTGAAGTTGTGAAATATGGATAATCATTCTAATCATGAATTAGGCATGAATTAGAAAAGTTATGGCTAGATTAGTGATGTATACTTGCTTAGGAACAAAACCCTAAGTGAAAATCATACATGACATGCTATGTATTGAATGATTAGATGATTTACTACACTTAATTAAGTGGGTTTTAAGCATATGATGAAAAGATGATATAATTGTGATTAAAATCATCATGCATGATAGTAATCTATAAATACTTGAACAAATGATGTGTTTAAGTATATGATCATACCTACTATAAAAAGGGTTTAGTATGATATGATAAAATTGGATGATTGTTCATGATTAATGATGTTTAATATCATCAAGTATTAATTTGGTAACTTATAGTTACAAGGGCTTGCTAAATACGTGATTAAAACGGTAACATAAGAATGATGTTACTGGATAATTGGCCAAATAATTAAAACTAGTAGTTATACTTCGTATAGTTAATTATGTTAACAGTCAGTTGAGTTTTAAAAGTCAAACTGATCAATGATATGGTCGAATGGTAATTTCGACATCAAAGTCGTAGGATGGAATAGTCGTGAATGATTAGGACTAAGTTAACCATCTTACGAATTATGATGATAGTTTGACGCTGACAAGCTAAGGGGAAGCTTGGGAAGGAAGCGGGTCAAACTAATCGGGAGTGAAGGAAAATGCATAAACAGGATGCAAGGTAAGTATATCTTACACTAGTCATATATTTCAGAATATCCTTTTGTCGTGTTACGAAAAAGACAATTATGACGTAAGCCATAATAGGCCAAAATTTTTTTAAGAAATGGAATTATAAGCAAAGTGACCGCACGGTGTAAATCGGAGCGAGTCATATATACGAGGTGGTAATAAATGTCATTCCGCTAATATAATTGGTCATTTAGACCAAACGGGTCAAAAGGTGAAATTATCATCCTTAACAATATCGACTAATGGGTTGTCGAGTTGTATGATTTTAGGGAATAAATAGCACTTGGACGTTTACAGCGCCATCATTTAGCAGCCACTAAGGCAAGGTATTGAAACGGGTCAATACATTGATCCGAGCCAGGTATGTATAATAACACAACTCATCATGTAGAATTTGGAGTTCTATAAGAGTTAGACGAGGTTAAAATGTAAATATTCGGTTGCGTTTTAGGTAAGCTGAATAAATTGAGTTGTGATTATAATGTTTTAGAAGCACATGGGTTTACAAACAAGAACTATAGTTAAAAGGACGGATTTTGAGTCAAACAAGTATTTAAAGGTCCTTGTAGTTAAAGAAGGACGCAAATTTACCAAACTGCCCTTGTAAGCTAATTCGTAGGAACGACCCCTAAAAGTGGTTCGGAAACGAGTCTTATGATTAGATAAATGCTTAGAATTAGTATAGGTAGTGAAAGATGTAAATTCTTGGGTCGAAAGACCTTATATGAGTCTTTGCCGTAAAATGACAATTTGAGGGGTAAAACTCGGAATATATAGATCTCCTCATTAAATCCACCACTAATATAGTTGTGGTGGATGATTACTTGGTAAGAAAGGCGGAAATATAAAGCTAGATACGAATGAAAGCTAATCATGTTTAAAATATATTTAAATACCCTTAACGGGTCGAAATAAGCATACGAGCGAAAATGGGTTAAAATATATAAGAAACCCGCAATTAGAACCTAACATGGTAGAGAATATTTAATTGTGGTGGTTTATGTGAAATAATGATCAAACAAATATGTTTGTTTGACAAATGCGTAAACGGGTCAAAATTTTGTAAAAAGGTAATAAGCCGAAGCCATAAAAGTTTCAAAATTTATTAAGCCAGATGTCGGATTTTAACTCCATATGATGGAGAATCAAATTACAATCACGTGGGAAGAAACGGTAGGTCAAACGGACAAGCGGATTGAAAGATACGAAAGTTTTCGTGTCAATAACGGCAAAATGGAAGAATCAGATACAGGAGCCACCGTAACTTACGGTGGGCACCGTAAGTTACGGTGGGTCCTGAAAACGCTACGCCAGTTCTCTACTGACTTACGGTGGGAACATATTAAAACAGGGGCTACCGTAAATTACGGTATCCACCGTAATTTACGGTGGACCCTGAACAAAAATGTATTTTAATCAGTTTTGTTTCCCGGACTCGTTTAGATACGTTTTAAAACCCGTATGATTAAAGCATTTCATGTTTATGAAATGTAGGTACTCTTTGGATGCCGGAAGACGATCAAGCTCAACGAAGAATCGAACACGATAAAGATACATGCTTCCGCACATTGCATCGTTATAAATTTTTAAACGACGAATTTGATCACGTTATGTCGAATAACTTATGATTTGCAAAAAGGTTTAATAAATCCATATTTTTATAGTATGGGTAGTCTTAATTACACATCTAATTGTCGGTATTTACATGTAAAACCGTTAAATAGCAACTAGGGTGTTACACGTTGGTATCAGAGCCTTGGTTTAAGAGATTCAAGTATGGTGGGAAAACTATGCTTGGACTTAAACCTTATGCTCTTAATAAAGATTGTGTTCGGTTCGATGCTTGATCGCAATTCCGGTAAGTGCATGTATGTTAATTGTTTAGCGTATTAAAGTGTTGCAAACAACACATAGGGTTATCGTGTAATATACGTTACCCCAATTAAATGATAGAAATAGCTAACAAAATTTCGTGCGTTGACACCTATAGTAGAAAAGCCTTGTATTATGATACGGGCATTTAGTAAAGTTGACATTACTAACTTTTGTGAATGTCTTGATTGAAGGACACTTGCATTTAAAGATGACAAGAGTTGAACAAATTAAGGATATGATAGAGGAACGGTCCGAAGTAGGACAAGAGGAGCATGCTCACCAAGGGCTAAATCGCGTAACGACCTCGAACAAGGTTAATAGCAGGGAACGCCCGACGGGGCAAGCATTACCAGGTGCACACTTTTGAATATAATCGCATAAATAACAATATGCAATAAACAAGTAGAGAATGATTGTTGCATAGATAAATTAGAAACTTGGAAAACCTGAATAGAAATACATATCCAGGATATTATTTCCAAGAAAACTAAATAGAGACGTTACTTACATAGGGCGTGATGTGAAAACTATAAAAAGGTCATGTATGTCATGTGTTAATCACTTACTCTGGCCAAGTAAGTAGTGGCATATGATACCATGAGTTTCTTATAGCGGACACATTTACATCCGATGTAGTAAGGGCAGAGTGAATGGGACTAACTTAAAAAGTACCCAAATGAATCAAATGAGCAAAATATTTGATAATAATGTAAACGCACAGCCGGGTGATGGAAGCGTATTACATTAGGATAATGAGCCGGAATGAAGGGATAAAGAAACATGTAAAATAATTAAGGTACGCATTGGGAGGGGGTGTACTTACACTCGAACCCGGAAAATGCAAACATGTAAAATGATGTAGACATGTATTGGGAGGGGGTGTACTTACACTCGAACCCGAAGAATATAAACATGTAGAATGATCAAGATATGCATTGGGAGGGAGTGTACTTACACTCGAACCCGGAAAGTGCGAATATGTCTCTAGACGGGTCGTTTTTTGTAAAATGTCAAACTCGAGGACAAAGTTGGAATATAAAAATGAACCGAGGTCTTAATGCATACCGGGAGAGTTACAATAATAACGACTTCGGTAAAACACCCGGTTGATGGGTAAGAATTAAACACATGCGTAGACCGAGAAACGGAAACTCGGATGGAAAGTTAAAAGACTCGGGTTTTGGGTTATAACTAAAAGATGACAAAATAATGTAAATAAAAATTGTGAATAAATTATGTTCAACTATTTTAAAGTTGAACGGGTCGATTATAATATCATGCCGGACGGCATGAGTAAATACAAGCGGGATAATAGTAGCGTTAAAAGCAAAAGAATAATGAGCCCGGTAATGGGACATAATCAAATACGAATGTATGTAAAGTGGATAATGGTGAGCATAAGATAAACCGACGCATAAATGATGTGAGAAGTCATAAAGTCAGAAAATTTGCCCGAAAGGAAACGAATGTAGCCTTAGACGACAGTCAAGGTCAAAGAAAATACCAAGGCGAAAATAAATGATTTTAAACAAAAACATGATGCCTTGACGCCAAACATGTATTTTAAGAATGACATGAGTAAGAAATGACCTACAAGATCAACCTAACCTTTGGGGTTATCAACAATGGAAAGGTCTACGAGACTAAAACGACCCACGAGTCATGACTAAAAAAGAAATAGATTATAAGGACCTCGCCTTAAAGAGGTGAAGGTCTAATAAAATAGCCCATAGAATAAGTGATAAAACCTACGAGTTAATTAGACAAAGCGAGGGAATAAACGGAGAATTCTCGCATAAAACAAAGAATGAAAAAGAATAAACTTTGGATTGTCAATATCCCGGTATGAATAATTGACAAAGGCTAAAGAGAAGACGCTAAACTAAAAACTTCGGTTTTGGTAAGGAATAACGTTTCTACAAAAATGAATTATGATAAACGTATAAACAGTAAACATGAAATATATAAGTCTTGACACTGATAAGTGCAAGACGATATATTCGAAAAGTAATAATTTTGAAAATAGAAAGTTGATGTAAAATTTGGTATGACGTGACATGATCACGGTCAAGAAGTGTAATGTGAAGTATAATCACATTAGAGCCGAGTGACGAATATTAGAGCCAAGTGATGAATATTGCTAAGTTAATTAAACTAGTGGAAATAACGAGATTAAATTATTTCAAGTTGCATTATATCATATAAGATACGCAGATGATTAATAACCAAAGAGATATTACCATACTTTTTCTAGTAATACTAACAATCGGTTAAAATATGAGCAATGCTCAATTGATTATCGAGAGCAAATGCATGGAGTTAAACTCGATAAATTATGTAAGAAAAGGTTTCGAGGACGAAACCTCTTTAAGGGGGGTAGACTTGTAACACTCCGAAAACGGGTTTGGTAATCAAACCCTATTAATACTAAAAGACGAGTAAAGTACCGTTAGTGGTAAAAGTAACCCAGTAAATATTAGGATTTAAATAAATAATCCTAATATTAATAAAAAAGAGAATAAGAACTTTCAAGAGAAAATAAAGTTATGAAAGGCCCGAGTTAACGGTACTTAAAATATAACGGGTTATAACTTCCCGAACCTATTAAGTTAACTAGGGATAATTAACCTAGATACTAGTATGTGGATAAGTGATAAATGGTAAGTTGTAGTTTCAATTGATCAAAATAAAACATGAGGGACTAATACTTACCAAGTGGGAAACTTGTTTTAATTAAAACAAGTAACAACACACAAGACACACACTAAGGGTGTGTGTGGAGATCGACCAGGGGAAGCTCCCCATGGAGCCAAACCCTAACCTTCAACAAATCCATCAAATTGAAGGATCAAATGAAGCCCAAATTCACAACCGAGCGTGAATTAACGATCACCCGAACAAGAGGATCATAAGGTATGTAAAATCTTGATGATTAGTGAAGTTGTGAAATATGGATAATCATTCTAATCATGAATTAGGCATGAATTAGAAAAGTTATGGCTAGATTAGTGATGTATACTTGCTTAGGAACAAAACCCTAAGTGAAAATCATACATGACATGCTATGTATTGAATGATTAGATGATTTACTACACTTAATTAAGTGGCTTTTAAGCATATGATGAAAAAGATGATACAATTGTGATTAAAATCATCATGCATGATAGTAATCTATAAATACTTGAACAAATGATGTGTTTAAGTATATGATCATACCTACTATAAAAAGGGTTTAGTATGATATGATAAAATTGGATGATTGTTCATGATTAATGATGTTTAATATCATCAAGTATTAATTTGGTAACTTATAGTTACAAGGGCTTGCTAAATACGTGATTAAAACGGTAACATAAGAATGATGTTTACCGGATAATTGGCCAAATAATTAAAACTAGTAGTTATACTTCGTATAGTTAATTATGTTAACAGTCAGTTGAGTTTTAAAAGTCAAACTGATCAATGATATGGTCGAATGGTAATTTCGACATAAAAGTCGTAGGATGGAATAGTCGTGAATGAATAGGACTAAGTTAACCATCTTACGAATTATGATGATAGTTTGACGCTGACAAGCTAAGGGGAAGCTTGGAAAGGAAGCGGGTCAAACTAATCGGGAGTGAAGGAAAATGCATAAACAGGATGCAAGGTAAGTATATCTTACACTAGTCATATATTTCAGAATATCCTTTTGTCGTGTTACGAAAAAGACAATTATGACGTAAGCCATAATAGGCCAAATTTTTTTTAAGAAATGGAATTATAAGCAAAGTGACCGCACGGTGTAAATCGGAGCGAGTCATATATACGAGGTGGTAATAAATGTCATTCCGCTAATATAATTGGTCATTTAGACCAAACGGGTCAAAAGGTGAAATTATCATCCTTAACAATATCGACTAATGGGTTGTCGAGTTGTATGATTTTAGGGAATAAATAGCACGTGGACGTTTACAGCGACATCATTTAGCAGCCACTAAGGCAAGGTATTGAAACGGGTCAATACATTGATCCGAGCCAGGTATGTATAATAACACAACTCATCATGTAGAATTTGGAGTTCTATAAGAGTTAGACAAGGTTAAAATGTAAATATTCGGTTGCCTTTTAGGTAAGCCGAATAAATTGAGTTGTGATTATAATGTTTTAGAAGCACATGGGTTTACAAACAAGAACTATAGTTAAAAGGACGGATTTTGAGTCAAACAAGTATTTAAAGGTCCTTGTAGTTAAAGAAGGATGCAAATTTACCAAACTGCCCTTGTAAGCTAATTCGTAGGAACGACCCCTAAAAGTGGTTCGGAAACGAGTCTTATGATTAGATAAATGCTTAGAATAAGTATAGGTAGTGAAAGATGTAAATTCTTGGGTCGAAAGACCTTATATGAGTCTTTGCCGTAAAATGACAATTTGAGGGGTAAAACTCAGAATATATAGATCTCCTCATTAAATCCACAACTAATATAGTTGTGGTGGATGATTACTTGGTAAGAAAGGCGGAAATATAAAGCTAGATACAAATGAAAGCTAATCATGTTTAAAATATACTTAAATACCCTTAACGAGTCGAAATAAGCATACGAGCGAAAACGGGTTAAAATATATAAGAAACCCGCAATTAGAACCTAACATGGTAGAGAATACTGAATTGTGGTGGTTTATGTGAAATAATGATCAAACAAATATGTTTGTTTGACAAATGCGTAAACGGGTCAAAATTTTGTAAAAAGGTAATAAGCCGAAGCCATAAAATTTTCAAAATTTATTAAGCCAGATGTCGGATTTTAACTCCATATGATGGAGAATCAAATTACAATCACGTGGGAAGAAACGGTAGGTCAAACGGACAAGCGGATTGAAAGATACGAAAGTTTTCGTGTCAATAACGGCAAAATGGAAGAATCAGATACAGGAGCCACCGTAACTTACGGTGGGCACCGTAAGTTACGGTGGGACCTTAAAACGCTACGCCAGTTCTCTATTGACTTACGGTGGGAACATATTAAAACAGGGGCTACCGTAAATTACGGTATCCACCGTAATTTACGGTGGACCCTGAACAAAAATGTATTTTAATCAGTTTTGTTTCCCGGACTCGTTTAGATACGTTTTAAACCCCGTATGATTAAAGCATTTCATGTTTATGAAATGTAGGTACTCTTTGGATGCCGGAAGACGATCAAGCTCAACGAAGAACCGAACACGATAAAGATACATGCTTCCGCACATTGCATCGTTATAAATTTTTAAACGACGAATTTGATCACGTTATGTCGAATAACTTATGATTTGTAAAAAAGTTTTAATAAATCCATATTTTTATAGTATGGGTAGTCTTAATTACATATCTAATTGTCGGTATTTACATGTAAAACCGTTAAATAGCAACTAGGGTGTTACAGGTCCGCCCTTATCTTCAAGTGAAATTCACTTTTGGGCGCAACAAAAGTTAGCTAGGTTTCGCTGCAATGAATCTGTCTTTAGGCGCGACCCATGTTTCACCACCCAAGACAAGTGAAACCTACATTGTTTAACCAAAACTATGGTTTCGCCGCACTATATTCAAGCAAAATTGATGTTCACCTCTTTCATCGATGCACCTTTGACCAGATTGACACTTTATGGTTGAGGTTCCTAATTATCCAGCAAACGATAAAATAAAGAATAGCTTAACATGTGAGCTCTAGATGTTCTCTTTTTACTATTTTGGGTTCATATGCATGCTACTTTAAATAGTTATACTCTATGAAACTATTGATGGTTATTACGTGTTATTGATTGTTGTAATACGTCTAATATTGTTTATTTAAAGTTTAAAAGTTAAATGATTAACGATGGACGTTAAATGAGTTGATGGTTGACAAAAATGTATTGATGGGTCATGTGAGTGCGACGACATAGCAGACATGGATTCTTATACTGGTGTAAGCCTGTTTGACTTAGTATCAAACAGCTGATAGCGAAGTTTGCTTCAAAAATTGACTATTTATGATTAAAGTTGGCGTGCATGTTTGATGTTGAAATGTGGTTTGATGACAATTACGGAACGTTTTTCCTGGACTGTTAACCCTTTATTTTAATAAAACTTTAACTCACTCAGCATAACTTAATATTTTAGTATGCATGTTAGGTTAGCAGGATGATCCTTTATAGGAGGTCTCAGCTTGGAATAAAGCCACCCTACTCCTAAGGCTAGAATAGTGTCAACCTAGTTTAGTGAATGAGACTTTATATGTTATTTCAGTATTGTGCTTTTGTTGGTGCATATTTTGTATGTTCGTCACTGTACGAATAGGCTAGATAGAGCGTGTGTTGAATATTGTATAGATTAGTGTGAATACGGGCCTGAACTTTTGTGTTAAAGCTCTTTCGCATGAAAGAGCGTTTCGTGCGAAAGGACCCAATAGCCCTCTCGTACGAGAGAGCCCTCTCGTCCCAGGTGGTTTCGCGCGAGTAGGCTTTGCCTATAAATAGGGGATGAAGGCTCCTCATTTGTAAAGTTTTGGAGTTCCCAGAGGGGAAACGCTGGCGAAATTTCAATGAATGAAGCAAGCTTGTAAAAGATGTAAACTCTTTCGGTATGAATGAAGCAAGCATTCAACCTATGATTATTCTGCTTCTACTCCTTTCTTATCAATAATATTCTACCGAATCTGTAACGCTTCGCTTTTTCGCAGCGTTCCGTTTTTAGAAAGATTGTATCGTAATTCTATTTTCGAAAACTCGTTTCCCCTATAATCGTTTCTCATTTCGAACCATTGTAAATCCAAGACTTTGATCATACTAAAATTGATCTTTTATGTGATATATACATTATTTATACATCTTTATACCTTGACACCTACATTCGTTTAATACATGATTCATAATTCTCATAAACGAAGGTTTAACTCGCAAACAACTATCGTGTATTCGTAATCTTAAACCTTCCATGCATACAAATGCTTGATCATTCAATTATAAGACTAACTTATATATTATTTTTGTCACTCGATTGGTACCTAAACACCAATTATACAAACTTGTTTGTTGCGTTCAATCACATGTCTTCTTCTACTTTGCTGCTTATTAGGCAATCACATGTGTTCTTCTACTTTGCTGCGTATTAGTCAATCACATGTCTTCTTCTACTTTGCTGCGTATTACTCAATCACATGTCTTCTTCTACTTTGCTGCATATTAGTCAATCACATGTCTTCTTCTACTTTGCTGCGTATTAGTCAATCACATGTCTTCTTCTACTTTGCTGCGTATTATTCAATCACATGTCTTCTTCTACTTTGCTGTGTATTAGTCAATTACATGTCTTCTTCTTCTACTTCATTCACTTAAAACATATTTATTTCACATAATAGGACTTGTACATGCTAAATAAACTTTGTCACATCATAAATACATAATATAATCAACAAATATACATCTTATAATGTTCAAAAAAGAAAAAGAATATAAGCAGCCTTTAGGCTGAGTTTGGTTGTCTTGTTCCAATGATTAATACCTACTAATCACATTCAAAGCCCAACCCATTGAAACCCTAATCCCTTCCCTATATAAAGAACACTTCCCCATCCCTTTTCCCACTTTTACAAGCTCCTAATCACTCTCAAATCCCTCATAAACTCAGCTGAGTTTTAGCAACATTAACAGAAACTTTCAGCCATTAAAAGTGAGTTTCCACTCACTTCTTCTTCTATTTCTTCTTTGTTTCTTTTTCTAAAACACTTGGATAACCTAAAGGAAGGTTTTCACAAGTTTGCTTGGGCAAACTAAGGTGAAACCTCACCATTTTTGAGGTCCAAAGTGCACTAAACTTTCTGCTTGTTTTTATCTGTTCATATGTTCATGTTTTGATAGAAAACTTGGTGGAATCTTGTTCCCACCAAGCTCACAACTTAGTCTATGGTTATGGGTTTGTGTTTAGGGGATTTCTATCAAAGTTTTGGGTTCAAACACCCATTTAAATTCTGTTTATACGTGGTTAATCAATGATGAAAACATGCACAAGTCATCACCTTCCATATGATGAACTTGTGACTTGTGAAATGTGAACAAATGGAAGCCTTGGCTTTCCAAACTAAGTTCCACTCCTTCATTTGAGCCTTGTGAACACTCTTGTGACTTATTAGGATAGATTTATTTCTTTTTATTCATGACCCTCCCACCATCTTCATGATGGTGTGTGTAGTGGTGAATCATATAATGAGGTTTCAACCTCCATGCTTGACATACATGATGCTAGATGATAATACATGATTGGACTTAATTTTAGGATGTTATTATTACTATATAAACTATACGTATCTATATAAAACATGGCTGGATTTGTGATGACAATCGAGTCATGATTGTTCGTCATAAACTTAGGCTAAGATATCTAAGATTCTAAGTTACTTGTTATGATTCCAATGGGCAATTTGGGACCCATGAAACCACCTGATATGGTGCATAAACGAGCTCTTAGAACTAGACATTACTTTGGTATACATACTTTTGATACTTAATTTCTAAATCCCGAATCTCATCACTTCCTAAACATCATGTAACCTTACCTTTTAATCCTTATTCTCCAACAACATGTCACTCATGGATAATCGGAAAGCATGTGCAATATTGCAAGTATACTTGACGCCCTTTTTACCGTTTGACACTTTTTGGGTGCAACATGTTTACATATACAAAAACACGTACATACATTTATGCAATCATTCATACAAACAATCCAATACATGCTTACTATTATGTTATGCTTGATTCGTGTTTTCTGGGTGATTCTTATGTGATGAACTTGTCATTAACTTCGTACGAGCCTCCACTTAACATGTATAGCGCTATAGGAGTAATGCACCACCCGTGAACGAGAGGTTATGTTAAGTTTATTCATACTTTATACTTGTGGTAATCATAGGGTTGACTTGTAAATCGCATGGCAGTTTATACGTTAATCTTGATAACTAGGTTTGCCATGTGGATTGTTAATTATCATTTTTATACTTATATGCTAGTACACCAAACTTGTATACTCACCAATACTTTTGTATTGAACTATGCTTTTAAAACATGTTGCAGGTTTATGATGATGTTGAGGATGCATGGAACTTAGCAGGGCCTAGAAACGCATTTTAAACTCTATTACTTGTTGTATTGTACTTCGTTGTTTCAACTTGTTGCATTTCCATTTCGAACGATGTAATTTGATCCTTTTAGCAATGAAATGAAATTTATCATTAAATATTTGTCACAATTATTGCGTTATGTGTAATGAGCAATCTATTTTGTCTCACTCCGATGTTTCCGCCATCGGTTGGGGTGTGACAGAATCGGTTCTATCGGAGCCAAAACTCCGTCTAACTCACCATATCCTGGAATTTCAGTTTTTTATTTATGTGACTCAATGTACTTGATGTTTGACTATTCCACTACTATTTGAAGACCATTATCAATAAGAACTATATTTAGAATGATCCAACTATGAGGTCTCATATGTTACATCTATACACTTATATCCTAAATAACAATAACCCATTTTTATGTTGGTGTCGTCAAAAATAGAAGGAAGAGAAAGAAGTTTCGATCCATCTTTTGTGATCTATGAGATAAGAAATTTTCAGTTTTATTTTTATCTAAAAGCAAAGGCGTACAAACTATTTAGTGTATAACTTAACTTTGGTTTTATTGTTATTCAACGTTGAATACTTGATGATATCATTCGTCATGATTTATCAATTCTATATGAATTTGTTTTTTTAATATTAAATTTCTACATCTAAATAAGATCTAAACTTATATATATATATATATATATATATATATATATATATAAGGATTTAAACCCATACTATTAAATTATAGGTATAAGAATTGTGAGTATGCTAGCATAATCGATAAATATTGATTAATCTATTTAACAACAATTATTTTGTTTTATAAAAGTTATCATTCGTTTTTAACATAATATTCTTAAATTTGAAGTTGAATAACGACTTTGATGGTATATTGGTGAGCATTATGGTACACATATGGACATATAGATGTGAACCAACATTGGATCAGATGTGAACCAATGTCAATTGATTGTATAAGCTCATAGTGTAAGATCCGTTTATACATAACATATAAAATTTCGAATATGATTCGATAATTAAACCAAATTACATGTTTTAAAAAAGAAGGATAACATGACGTAGTGTAGTGGTTGATTCAAAATACTAGTCATTGTTTTAACATATCTAGAAAAAAACATTAAACAAAAGTGGGAATTAATAAGCGTTCGGGATTGTTCAGTTCTTAATGGCTTGATAATCCATCTGGCATCACCTTTTTAAGATTTTCCTACACAATTTTTATTTACACGATTAGTAATTCGATTAGACAAACAAAAAACATTAAGGAAATAATTTTTGCTAGTTTGGGTGGTCCCGCGCATCGTAGAGGGATTAGTCTAGTCCCTCGAGTGGCATGGGGGGGGGGGAGACGTTTACCATTTCTATTGATTGGCTCTCCCGCGCGTCGCGGGGAGCCTTTGTCTATCCCCCACGTGGTGCAGGGGAGGCCATTTTACAGCAGGTTGCCAGCATGATCAGCATCCGCTGGCTTTTCTTACACTTAGCCAATTTTTCAACTATTTACCAAGTTTGTACCCAAGTTGACCCAAACCCAAACTTTCACCCTTAGGACTTTTCTTACAAGCTTTAAACCTCAATCCACGATTCGACCCAGATTCTTTAGTTTCTAATTCCTCTGTTCGATTTGGCATTTTATCCAAACCGGCCTGTTAAGGAGCAATGATCATTCTAGCTTAATGCTCCCATTTCCTTATTATAATAAACAATGCCTTAGCTTCTATGACCCTGTGGGTCGTTTATACATTGGTTTTACATATCTAATTCTTTGTTTATAGTCCTATAGACCACAAACGACCCGTTTAGTTTGCCACCCACAGTTCTCTTTAAAACCATGAAAGGTGACTATCGTGTAATCAATTCTCACCATAGTCCATGACCATGATTGTTTCCGTTTGGCGATACCTCCGCTTCTGTAGGGTCATTTATACTTTGGTTTTACATGCCATTTTATATGATATTACTGTTATGGGCCATTTTCTGAGTATGCATGCTGACTAATATCCTGCTTTTTATTGTTTATCTATGATCAGGATACTGGACGGGGACATTGCTAACATCCTGGGTGATATCCTGAGGTATATCGAATTAATCACGTGCAGGTTAAAGACTGGGACTTGCCAACGGTCAAGTGGACTCCATCTCCTCAAGACTCGGGCGTATTTGTTAAAGGAGAGACGTTGAGCCCGAAAGACCAGGTCTCCAACGTTCAACTAAGGAATATTTGTTGGATCCCGGTTACGTAGGATAGTTAGTTACATTTGTTTTACTATAAATAGATGGGGGCGGATCAGATTAAGGCACTCAACTTACACATTTTCAAACACTTTCTCTCTAGCTCATCGCAAACACTACACACAACACTTGTATTCGAATTACATTGTAACACATAGTCGATCCGCACCACATCCTGCACTGTATCCTGATATTTGAAGCAATAGAAGAACAAGGCAGCTGCGATTGTCAGCTCCCGAGGTTTTATGCCGGCGATCTAGATTGATCAAGGGCTTTCCTCGTACATCACGTGTCAACCTTTACATTTTCGCTCATTGTTTGATCATAGATACAGCTTTATATCCTGAGCCGTATCCTGAAACTGTTTTCACAACTAATTTGGTTAACACATTTTTCACATATAAATTTTAGCACACTACCTCACTTAACTAATTTGATCACTAAATTGCTTAGGTAATTTTTGAGCAAAACAATTTGGCGCCCACCGTGGGGCAAGTGGTGCTACTTTTACTAAAAATCTTTGTGAAATCGTTAATCGGTTTTCTATTTTCAAAACTTTTCGCCACATTGTTTACAATGGCCTCAAGATCAAACATGAGCTCCTCTACTATGTCTGCTGCAACCTCTGCTACTACCGGTTCGGTGCTTCCACCACCTCCTCCAAGGATGCCATTTTCTTCACAATCTCAAGATGTTATCCCTACTCGGAGTGTTCAGGGATCTGCTCCCGTTTTAGCCTCTAATGATGAAATTCTGACTTTATTTGGAAGTGTGCAGGAACAAATGAGGCAGCAACAGGAGACTAACCAAATGCTGTTAAGAGAAATACAACTCTTAAAAGCTAGCTCGAGCAGACCTGCTGAAGAAACTGTCACTCCTATACAGCCCAGAGCTTTGAACTTCAGTTCCGCAGTTTACACTGAGGATAATAGGGGGAATATCGTCCCAAGCCATTCTCAGAATCATACCCCTGAGATACCCTCTTCGGTTAGGATGTCGACTGTGAGGAGTTCAGGATATGCTTCAGGATATGGCCAAAATCCTCAGACCGGTAATGTGTCAAATAATAACATTCCTGCTACTAACAACAATGGCTCTTTGCAGGATGCAGGTATGACGTCAACATTTACCCGGGAGCTCCAAACATTGAAGGACATGATATCCAGTGTACCTGGAGTGGTCCAGCCAAATCCGGAAGTATCCCAAGACAGCCACAGGATATCTCGCTTTGCATATCCTATCTGTGATGCTGAAATACCAAAAAGATTCCAGACTCCCAACATGAAACTGTATGACGGGACTACGGATCCTGAGGAGAAGATTGCCCAGTATAGGGAACGGATGGAAATCAATCCTATCCCTCTAGATCTCAAGGAAGCATGCTTATGCAAGGGATTTGGTTCTACCCTGACAGGATCAGCCTTAAAATGGCTGTTAAACGTCCCTCCTCACTCAATTACTTCGTTTGCTCATTTGGTTAATTTATTTAACAGTCAATTTTCTTGTAGTCGGAGTTTTGAGAAACTAACCAGTGATCTTTACAGGATAACTCAAGGGCCTCAGGAATCCTTGAGGGATTATGTGAACAAATTCAGTAGAGAATCCTTGGATATCCCACATCTTGATGTTGCAATAGCTGTGCAAGCTTTTAAGATGGGGTTACAAAAGGATTCTCAGTTTTATCAGGATCTTGTAATGAATCCCTGCAGGAATCTCGACGAAGCTCGTAACAGGGCTTTGAGATATATCCGTTTGGAAGATGACAAGAAGATGCAGGAGAGGATGAATTCTACCTCAACCTATGAATCAACTAACAGGAAATCAGAAACCTCATATAAGCCATATCGCTCCAAGCCATATGGCAAGAGTGATAACAAGAAAGTGAATATTGTTGAAGACGAGGATCCTGAAGAATATCCTGACTTATCTGAATACTGCTTTTCTGTTAATATACCTGAGTTAATGTATGCTATGCAGGGTTTAGGGGACAAAGCTAGGTGGCCTCGAAAGAACTAGCAGAAAGCTGATTGGAAGGATAAATCCAAATGGTGTGCCTTCCACGAAGACTTCGGACATATGACCGAGGATTGAATTGCTTTAAGGAAAGAAATAAGTTACCTGTTAAGCAAAGGGTATCTGAAGGACTTGCTGGGAAAAAAGAAGAATAAAGGTCAGGATCCCGAGAAGGATCCTCAACGAGCAGCATCACCCCCAGCAGATGCCAAGATAATTAACTTTATTTCAAGAGGATCCGATATTTGTGGAACTTCGTATTCGGCGGCCAAGAGACATGCAAAAGAAGCTAAGAGTGAGAGGGGAGACAGATCAGTCAGGATGACTACCCTCACAACTGATAAAGTGATCACTTTTGATAGTGATGACAGGGATACTGTTCAGGATCCTCACCATGATGCTTTGGTAATAACATTATATGTGGCTAACCATTTTGTACGCAGGATACTGGTAGACAACGGTAGTTCTGTCAATATAATTCAGCTGGAAACATTGAAGAGGATGAATGTATCTCTGATGGACATTACTTCGAAGTCCACTGTGCTCGTTGGTTTCAGTGGAGAAGCTAGGAATACCGTAGGGGATATAAAGTTACCAGTATATGTTGAAGGCATATCCAAAGACATTATCACTCACAAGCTTGGAATTGACAAATCATTCAAGCCTGTTCAGCAAAAAAGAAGAAAATTTGCTCCTGAGCGGAATAGGATTATCCAAGAGGAAGTTGAAAGATTGTTGAACTCCAGGATGATCAGAGAAGTCAAGTTTCCAAGATGGCTAGCAAACGTAGTTGTGGTACAGAAGAAAAACGGGAAATGGAGAGTCTGTGTAGACTA
This sequence comes from Helianthus tuberosus, assembly GCA_030545235.1. NCBI lineage: Eukaryota > Viridiplantae > Streptophyta > Magnoliopsida > Asterales > Asteraceae > Helianthus > Helianthus tuberosus. Next base: position 12,818,481 of record CM060387.1, on the reverse strand, counting down.
CACGGACTTGAACAAGGCTTGTCCTAAAGACCCATTTCCTCTCCCTCACATCGATGCAATGGTGGATGCTACTGCTGGACATGAAATGTTAACGTTCATGGACGCATCCTCAGGATTTCAGCAGATTCAAATGGAGCCTTCGGACCAGGAGGATACTGCTTTCATGACACCAACAGGTATATATTGCTATACTTCCATGCCTTTCGGTTTGAAAAATGCAGGTGCAACATACCAGAGATTAGTAAACATGATGTTCAAAGATAAGCTGGGGGACACCACGGAGGTATATATTGATGATATGGTGGTGAAATCTAAAAAGGCTGAGGATCACCTCCAGGATATATCAAGGGAGCATTTGATATCCTGGATCAGTATAACATGAAGCTGAATCCTGCTAAGTGCCATTTCGGAGTGGGGGCAGGAAAGTTTCTTGGATATATGGTGACGAAAAGGGGGATAGAGGCAAGCCCGGAGCAGATTAAAGCTATCCTGGATATAAAATCACCCTCAAATATGAAGGACGTACAACGGTTAACAGGCCGAGTAGCAGCTTTGAATAGATTTATTTCAAGATCCTCGGAAAAATGCAAGGAATTCTATGATATCCTCAAGAAGAATAAGAAATTTGAATGGGGAGCAAAGCATGAAGCAGCCTTGCAGGATTTGAAGCGATATCTCCCAACTGCACCTCTATTGATGAAGCCTGAAAATGGTGAACCACTATCCCTATACCTCGCTGTATCAGGAAATGCTGTAAGTGCCGTTCTTATAAAAGACCATGAAGGTCAACAATATCCTGTTTATTATGTTAGTAAAAGTTTGTTAGATGCTGAAACTAGGTATTCTCATTTAGAAAAATTGATATTAGCTCTAGTCATGGCATCGACAAAGCTTAGACATTATTTTGAGACACATAGGATCCATGTTAAAACGAATTATCCTGTCAAAAATGTGCTTAGGAAACCAGAGATGTCAGGCAGGATGGCCAAGTGGTCAGTAAAGTTAAGTGCTTATGATTTAGTATATGAACCTAGAAATGCCATAAAGTCTCAGGCTTTAGCTGACTTTGTGGCTGATTTCAGTAGTGACATTCAGGACGAGGTAGACCTAGAAGTTCAACAGTTAGGAGAATCTTCAGGATCCTGGACATTATATACTGATGGTGCATCCAATATAAGAAGTGTAGGTTTAGGTATACTACTAAAATCTCCACAGGGGGACATATTACCCCAGGCTATTAGGTTTGAATTTCCTGCTACTAATAATGAGGCAGAATATGAAGCTTTAATTGCAGGATTAGAATTGGCTAAGGATATGAGTATCAAGAATTTGCAAGTATATGTTGACTCCTTGTTAATTACTAACCATTTTAATGGATCCTATGCAGTTAAGGGTGAGAAATTAATCGAATACCTCGATATTCTCAAAAAATTAGCCGGATATTTCGATGTTTTTACACTTGAACAGGTACCAAGGGAGGATAATGCTGAAGCAGATGCCTTAGCAAATCTGGGATCATCGATCAAGATACCAGAAGGAACCCAAATACCAATATTACATGTCTTGTATCCTGCAACGAATCCTCAGGATAAAGAAGTAGCGGGTATTCAGGATCCTGGAACAGCATATCCTGAAGGGGATCCTAAGTCCTGGACGGCTCCAATCATGAGATATCTCCAAGAAGGATGCATCCCCGGAAATGAAAATCCTAAGGCATTTAGGATGAAGGTATCACGATTTACTATTATAAATAATGTTTTATACAAGAAATCTCTTGCAGGACCGTATTTGAGGTGCTTGGAGGATCCTGAAGCCAAAGAAGTACTTCAGGATATACATGAAGGGGATTGTGGTAACCATACTGGGGGCAGGTCATTATTCTCAAAAGTATTAAGGACAGGATATTATTGGCCAACAATGAGAAAAGATGCCGCAGAATATGCTCGAAGATGTGATGCATGTCAAAGACATAGTAACATACTGCATCAGCCTGCTGAACCATTATATCCTATTGTTTCCCCTTGGCCATTTATGAAGTGGGGTATGGATATAGTGGGAAAGCTTCCAAAGGCTCCAGGAGGGAAGGTTTTTATGTTGGCAATGACGGATTATTTCTCCAAGTGGGTTGAAGCAGAAGCATTTGTTCAAGTTAGAGATCAAGAAGTAGTATCCTTCATAAAGAGAAATATCCTGACCAGATTCAGAGTACCAACCGAGATAATCTGTGACAATGGTTCTCAGTTTATAAGCAAGAGAACTACTGACTTTTGCAAGAGTTGGGGAATCAAAATGATAACATCTACTCTAGTACATCCTCAAGCGAATGGACAAGCAGAATCCTCAAACAAGATAATTGTCAATAACTTAAAGAAGAGGCTTGGAACCAAAAAAGGAAGATGGGCAGAAGAATTACCCTTTGTTTTGTGGGCTGATAGGACAACGGTAAAGAATGCAACAGGCCAAACCCCATTTTCCTTGGTATTTGGAGCAGAAGCAATGATTCCGACGGAAATGGCAATACCTACTGCAAGATCTACCCTAAGTGATCCTGAACAGAATCCTGAAGCCTTGAGTCAGGATTTGGATACTATAGATGAAAAGAGAGATGCAGCAAGGCTAAGGATGGCAGCATATCAACAAAGAATATCCAGAGCATATAACAAGAATATTAGGACCATAAGATTTAAGGTTGGAGATTGGGTGTTAAGAAAGGCTTTTCAGAATCCCACTAATCCTGCCGATGGCAAGCTAGCTCCAAAATGGGAAGGACCTTATGAAGTTGAATCAGAAGCAGGGAAAGGAGCATATAGACTCAAGAATATGAAAGGGGATATGCTACCGAGATCTTGGAATGCTATACACCTTAAGCTTTATTTCAAGTGAGTTTAGAATTTAATTTCTAACTCAGGATGGTATGAATTCTATCTTTTTTAAATATGTTTGGTTTAATTTATTCTTTGAAACCCAATACTAACTTAAGCATCGGAGGGGTGTTAGCCAAGCTAACACCCACCTTAGTTTAAGGATGTTTTGCAGTATATGCTTCGGGATATAGCTCCAGGATGCTCACTCAGGATACTTCAGAAGATTAGAGGATTGGCCCCCTCTCTCACGTACAAGGGATCCTGATCCCTTCACAGGTTTAAAGGTATTCACCTTTCTTCCGAATTGGGTTTAAACATCCCGCCTGGAGCGCAAGTTATTCAGGGATAGTTCAAGGTGGCGGGACCAGTCCATGTAAAAGTGGCTGACAATTTCGTTACTGTTGGCTATATCCTGAATCCTAAAGGTATATGAGGATTGATCACCCTCTCTCACGAAAGGGTATTTTCATACTCTCTAAGGTTTAAAGGTTTTCACCTTTCTAAGTCTTGGAGTTTATACACTCCCGCCTGTAGCGCACGAAAATTTGGGATTTTCCCCAGGATACGAGGAATTTATTCCCAAGACATTTTGGGTTTTACCCCTGTGACATGAAAAATTGCCTATACAATGGAAACTGATATCCAGAAGATTTCTAAGTATTTGAAGACATTGTACACAGGGGACATTCCTACCAAGGCAATGATGTAAAGCTCAAAGGATAAGGTTCAGAACTAATGCACTAAGTGTCTCAGACAGGGGACATCTTCATTGGAAGAGTTGCAAAGGGATTGAAGTTTGGTAATAGGTTTATACCCTATTCCTGGTATGATCTTTCCTTTGTAAACGTTGTTTAAGTTTTTGACAATACTATGTTTGGTAAAAGGTTAAATATCCTGATATATTCTCAAAATATACTTTCAAAATACTTCACAGAATATTTGATTAAAATATTTGAAATTAATACTGGTTTGAAACTTTGATCATTTAGGTATTATCAAAACAGGTTTTGGAAAAGTGGACTGTTTTTCAGCTTTCTACAAAATTGAAGGAATGTTTAGAAGTTCTACCTAATAAAAAGTTTTTATATATCACTGAGCATATTGATCAGAATATTTTCATAAGATAACAATACAAAATTTTTGCAAAGTTAAAAGGTACATTAAGTAATGCAAGGCAATAACAAATTAGTTAAGGGATAGTTATATTATTAACATGTCAAAAAGTTGTGCTTTTGGATTCACCTCAAACCGAGGCCCATCCACCAAAAGCACAATTAGTTTCTACCATACTTGTGTAACGGTTGGAGGATCTATCTCAAAACAGGACCTGTCCACCTACAACCGTTACCACATTCAAAACAGGTTATACTAATCGATGACCAAGGGCTTCATCCTAAAACCTAGGACCCATCCACCTTTGGTCATCATATTGTTCTAATGCAGGAAATATAAATTGTTCGAAGACAAGAAAAGTAAATTGTTTACACAAACACAACCACGAAATTTAAAAGTGGGCTCCGGCCTTGGCACGTATATCCATCATCGCCCACTTCGCCGCCTAAGGACCGGCACCTTCTTGATCAACAGCCTCCTTCCCAGCATCTGCACCAGCATCGGCCTTAGGATTCTTCTCGGCATCACCATCATCATCATTGGCCACTTCCTCTGCCGCCTTAGAAGGCTCTTCACCAGCATGCTTTGCAGGATGAGCAGCGGGATGACCTCCGAGATCCTTCAGTTTCGCTTCCCAAGTCTTTATGTTCCAGGAGGGGCATTCGAAACCCAAATCCCTGGCCTCATAAGCCATCCTTATCCTGGCTTGGAGAAGAGAGACGACCACGGATGCTTTGAGGCTATCCCGATATGAACTCATATTCTGCTGGTATTGGAGAAGGGCGGCATCTAGCTTGGCTTGGGCATCCTCGTTGGCTTTATGGAGGGTAGCTTGGTGTTCCTGGATCATTACCTTGTATTTGTCTTCGTAATGCTGGGATTTGGCAACCGCAATGGTTCCTTGATCAGCTATGGTGGCTTCAGCTTTCTCCAGCTTGATCTCCAACATCTTGTTAAGCCCGCAGGCGTCTTCATACAAGTGCATAAGACGTTCCAAGCCCTATCGATAAGGACACAGGTATCTATGTAAAAATAAGCAGGATAAGGACTAACATACTTGTGCAGGATATCGAAAGGAAAATTTTACCTGTTTGAGGAATGAGGTGGCTTCGTTAAACCCATGATTCTCGAGAGAGAATGTCTCAGAAACAGCTGGAGAGTCCGTCTCCTTTCTCTTCCTAGAGCTAGATTCCCGGGTCCTGGATGCCGGAGGGGCTTTGGAAGCAGAAACATTCCTTGAAGAGGTAGGCTTTGGTGTACCAGACGACTTTGGCTTGGATTCTTGTTTGATGGGTGCAAGGCTGGAATAGCAATCCAACTCGTCGAGTTGGAAACCTTCAAGGTTGACAACTGGTACTGCACAAGGGAAGATATTCTTAAACTCATCATACTTTTGAAAAATAATTGATTTAAAATATAAGTATAATTGCTGAGAATGTGCTTACCAGACATCTCTGAGCTTGATTTCTGGCTTGAATCTGTGAGAGACAGGGAGAAAGTTCTTTCACTGGCAGGAAGTCGGTAGATTTCCTTGATCTTGGATTCAGATTCTGCACTGGGAGGCACTAAATCTCTGAAGTTCGCTGCATAAAAACATCAGGATATAAGTCTGGGATATAGTTTGAAGATATAACTGGGGATATTCCTAAAACCCTAAATCCTACCCTTGGTTAACCATTTAACCGGCAGATCGAAACCCTTATCAATAGAGTCTCTTTTTACGAAAAAGAATTTTCGTCGCCATCGATCCTCGTTCTTGGTGGCCTTAAGAACCAAAGGGTTCTTGGAGGTAGAAAACAGAAGAAAACGGTGATCGCCATGGGATCTCAACCGGTATGCTATAGGGAGGTCTTCAATACACAGGTCAGGAAAATGACGAGACTTGATTTGATCCAGCACTATCAAAACTCGCCAGACCATCGGCATAGTCTGGGCATAGCTAAGGCCGGTGAGGTCAAAAAAGCGAGAGATAAAGGGTGGAAATAGATACCGGAGTCCAAGAGAAAAAGGGTAGGCGAAGAAACAAACCCACTCGTCAGATGATGCATCTGATCGGGCTTCCCGATCAAAAGGGCGAAAGACTATTCCGGTGGGGAAGGCGCCGGAATCTTTAAGAGCAGCGATGTCGGCGTTGTTGAAGCAGCAGATTTCCTTTGCTGGATCACGGATGAGGTTTTGGCTTACGAGGGTTGAGGCCGGTCCGTCCGATCGAGATCTTGTTCGTGATGCCATGAAGGGTGTTGGGCAAACTAAAAGAAACTCAAGAAAGAAGGATAGAGGATGAAGAGAAAAGTGATTACCTGAAAATCGCTTGAAGAATGATGATAATAAGCAGAAATGATTCGGCTAATTATAGGCTGAATATATGGGGGTAAAGAGTAAATGTTGCATTGAAAATGGCACAATGTCACTTCAACCATCGTTTCATTTTAATTGCCTCGGTCGATGAGATAAAGTTTTTAAAATATATCCGTTGGATTGGTATACCAACCGATATATTTGGGGACAATTGTTATGGGCCATTTTCTGAGTATGCATGCTGACTAATATCCTGCTTTTTATTGTTTATCTATGATCAGGATACTGGACGGGGACATTGCTAACATCCTGGGTGATATCCCGAGGTATATCGAATTAATCACGTGCACGTTAAAGACTGGGACTTGCCAACGGTCAAGTGGACTCCATCTCCTCAAGACTCGGGCGTATTTGTTAAAGGAGAGACGTTGAGCCTGAAAGACCAGGTCTCCAACGTTCAACTAAGGAATATTCGTTGGATCCCGGTTATGTAGGATAGTTAGTTACATTTGTTTTACTATAAATAGATGGGGGCGGATCAGATTAAGGCACTCAACTTACACATTTTCAAACACTTTCTCTCTAGCTCATCGCAAACACTACACACAACACTTGTATTCGAATTACATTGTAACACATAGTCGATCCGCACCACATCCTGCACTGTATCCTGATATTTGAAGCAATAGAAGAACAAAGCAGCTGCGATTGTCAGCTCCCGAGGTTTTATGCCGGCGATCTAGATTGATCAAAGGCTTTCCTCGTACATCACGTGTCAACCTTTACATTTTCGCTCATTGTTGGATCATAGATACAGCTTTATATCCTGAGCCGTATCCTGAAACTGTTTTCACAACTAATTTGGTTAACACATTTTTCACATATAAATTTTAGCACACTACCTCACTAAACTAATTTGATCACTAAATTGCTTAGGTAATTTTTGACCAAAACAATTTGGCGCCCACCGTGGGGCAAGTGGTGCTACTTTTACTAAAAATCTTTGTGAAATCGTTAATCGGTTTTCTATTTTCAAAACTTTTCGCCACATTGTTTACAATGGCCTCAAGATCAAACATGAGCTCCTCTACTATGTCTGCTGCAACCTCTGCTACTACCGGTTCGGTGCTTCCACCACCTCCTCCAAGGATGCCATTTTCTTCACAATCTCAAGATGTTATCCCTACTCGGAGTGTTCAGGGATCTGCTCCCGTTTTAGCCTCTAATGATGAAATTCTGACTTTATTTGGAAGTGTGCAGGAACAAATGAGGCAGCAACAGGAGACTAACCAAATGTTGTTAAGAGAAATACAACTCTTAAAAGCTAGCTCGAGCAGACCTGCTGAAGAAACTGTCACTCCTATACAGCCCAGGGCTTTGAACTTCAGTTCCGCAGTTTAAAAGGTAGCTACATACCTTAGAGCTTTCCTTTAGAAGAGCTTCCCTTCCGGCTTGGCTTCCCTAAGCCTCACTTGAGTTGCCTATAGTTTTTAATCCAAGTGGTCGTTAGGACAAATAATCATTCATAGCGTTTTCCTCAATGGTTACTAACAATCATTCATGAGGCTTTCACAAAGGTTTTCAGGAGTTAATAGCAATCAATTCTCACTTAGGCATTTTTATCAAATAGTTGGTGAGCATTATTTTAATTCTCACCCATGATGTCTAATTACTAGCAATTTTACCATGGATCCATTAGATAACATATTTCTAGTCATTTATCTACCTTCAATCATCGTAAATTCATGTTAAATGACTAACATCTGTAAATCAACTTAAAAAGACTCAATTTCTACAATCATGTCAGAATCCACTTCATCTCTTATGAGAGTTTTAACCTAGAACAACCATACATATGATTTGTACATATATTTCCATTCATATAATGATTCTAAACTAAATTTACACATCAATTTCATCATACCATCAAAACCCACTTAACATGAAAACTCATCATATGCAATTTGACCACATACCTTAAGTTTGTAAGGGATAAGATGGTTCAAAATCTTCAAGCATGCAAGGATTAAACACTCAATTTAGTTATGATTTGGATGAATTTGAGGATTGGAATTTGAAGAAAAAAACCCTCTTTCTTTCTTTATAATCTCGCCACCCCCCCACACACACACACACTATATGTGTGTTTTAATTTTTCTCAGCTTTTTATACATCCAACTTTCCAAATATTCCATTTCAATTCCTAAGGTTTGGTTTGTTATTAAGTCATAACATACTTATTTTTACTAGTATCAACACTTATCAACTTGGTTAAATATTTCTAGTTATAAAGCTTCATTTTAAATATCATAACAACATGTTAATCGGAATGAAATATTATGGGGGTGTTACAAGTCTACCTATTTAAAAGAGGTTTCGTCCCTGAAACCTAGTGTACATACCAAAGAGGTAGGGGTAGTATCTTTTCATCTCTTCTTCGGAATCCTAAGTGGTGTCCGACCCCTTTCGGTGTTCCCACTTTACTTTGACTTGATCAACTCTTGTTCCTAAGCCTCTTAACCTTTCGGTCAAGAATCACAATGGGTTTCGCTACGTAGTTAAGTTCGGTGTCTACTTTTATGTCATCGAGGGGCACGTAAGACGCCTCATAGGGTAAACACTTCCGAAGATGTGAAACATGGAAAGTGTTGTGGATGCCGCTTAACTCGTTTGGTAACTCTAGACAATATGTCACTTGGCCCACCCGATCAATTACTTTCAATGGCCCAATAAACTGAGGGCTCAACTTCCCTATTTTTTTTAAAACAACTTATCCCCTTCCAAGAAGACACCTTCAACATTACCATATCTTCTTGTTGAAATTCTATAGGTCTTCGTCTTTTGTTCGCATAGGATTTTTATCGATCCTGTACGGCTTTCAAATAAGCACGAAACACATCTACCTTTTCATTAGTGGCCCTAATCACATCTTTGTGATAAAGTTCATGTGGTCTCACCTCACCCCAATGCATTGGGTTCGGCATTTCCCACCATAAAGCGTTTCGTATGGAGGCATGCCAATGCTAGAATGGTAATTATTATTATATGAGAATTCAACCAATGGTAAATAGGTGTCCCAACTACCACCGAAATCTATTAGACATGCTCAGAGCATATCATCTAATGTCTGAATTGTTCTTTTGCTTTGCCCATCGGCTTGAGGGTGGTAAGCCGTACTAAGTAGCAACTTCTTACCCATTTGCTTCTAAAAATTTTGTCACAAATGAGAGGTAAAGCAGGGATAACTATCGAACACAATTGATACCGGAACCCCGTGACGTGACACAATCTCAATCACGTATACATCCGCCATCTTCTCAAACACGTATGAATTGCGAATAGGTTTGTTTAGATTTAATTGTCCGTATGCCGACTTCGACGGTTTAGGGGTTGATAATTAGCTTTAATTATCTATTTTTTTTAGGTTTAATTATCTGGTTTGACTAAGGGGCTGTTTGGTAGCCTCTTAATGACCATTTAGATGCTACCTCTTAATGGTTTAAAACCTCTGAATGAATAAGAGGTAACCTCAAGTCTGAATGGTTAAGAGGTAACATCTGAATGGTAAATCATCACATGTCACATTCTTCTACCTTCTCATTAGTAAAATTCTTAATGGTTCCATTAAGAGGTAGCCTCTTAATGACCATTCAGAAGCTACCAAACAGCCCCTAAGTTTAATTATCTGGTGTGTTTAGTTTTAATTATTTGGTTAGTTTAGGTTTTATTATCTAGTTTATGCAATGTTTTTAATTTTAATAAATTATTTTTATTAGTTTATATTATTTGTATTTTATTTTAGTTTAAACAATTTTATGTTTTTTTAATTAAAAAGGTTTTTTTTAGTTAAAAGAGTTAAATGGCATTTTAGCCGTATGGTTTGGCCATTTTGTCAGTTTAGTTCAAAGGTTTCATTTTTCGCCTGTGGGTCCAAAAAGGTTTCACCGTTGCCATTTTAGTCTAGTTAAGTTCACCCATTTATTCTGTTACCGAGAAGGGTAATTCGGTCAATTTATATGTAATTCTGTAGCTAGAAGGTCAATTCGGCCATATAAAATGACCAAATTGCCGTTCTCGTTAACTAAAATGGCAACGGTGAAATCTTTTTGGACCCACAGGCGAAAAATGAAACCTTTAGACTAAACTGACAAAATGGACCAAACCACAGGAACTAAAATGACATTTAACTCTAGTTAAAATAAAGAGAGGGTCCACAAGGGACCCACCATCAACCATCCCGACTAGTCCAAGGCATCAGACTACCTCCCCTCCAAACCAGTACCACTCCACCTCATCCCCTCCATCACATAACCCTGTCCGATTTGTGAAGTCCGGAATTTCAGGCTCATCCAAAAGCTAGCGATGTGGGTGCTCTTATATCAACTTTCAACCAAATGTAATAAGAAAACTCAGCTAGATTTACATGCCCGTTCACATGTAAACTAAAATTTAGTAACCTAATAAAAAAACTTCTATATCAAGTGAGGTATTTATGAGGAAAAAATGTTTGTTTCTATAGTGTAAGTTATTGAATTAATTATCAAATATCCTTAATATAAAGTATTTTACTCCAAAACAATGATTCTCTTCCATTTTGATTTCTCATTCCATTCCATTCCAATCATATACATTATACAAATATATACATGTAAACCCTTGAAGAAACAGTGGTTAGAATGACCGGAATCAATCAGACCAAGGGTTTAGTTTTTGCATAAAGGGTTAATCATCTCGCCTGATCTGGGGGTTTTGACTGAGCTCCTTCTACGATGATCGCTGCAAAACAGAAAGCCGTTAGACTCACCACGGGGAGAACGGGGGTTCTCTCCGTGACCACCCTCCGGCGTGAGAATAAGTACAGTGATCTTGATAAAGAAGAAGAAGTAGTAAAAGTGAAGTGAATGTAACTTGTGAGATCATACCTGCAACCTTCTATTTATAACTGTTTTTTGGCGGGAAATCGATGTGACGGAGAGAGTAACGGAAAGTATTTTTCGTTGGTGGTTATGCCCTTTTCCGTCAATCACTAACATCACATCCATGCACACGGATCGTGAAGGCGATCGACGGTTGAGGAGATGCCACATGGAAAGTGGGTTTGTTGTTGATTGATCTTTAAAGGAGTGTCATTGCCAGGATCAGATGAGCATCCCAGATCATGCCATGTCACAGTTAGTTATAACTGAATGGTTGTTGATGGGTGTCGAGCATTATATATATTAGGTGTATATTTTAAGCCCCTTTAACACTTTTTAGTCAAGTTTTAAATTTATAAAACACGATATTTACTAACACTAGACACACATATGGGCAAGTGCACCCATCGTGAACGTAGTATAGTGTTAGTAAGATACCGAGGTCGTCCAAGGACACAAGAGCTTTTAGTACCGGTTTATCCTCAACGTCTAATCAAAATAAAAAGTTTAGAAAAAATGTTTTAAGCTAAGAAAAATAAAAACTAACTAAAAATGCTGAAAAAGAAAATAAAAAGAAAAACAGATAGACAAGATGAATCACTTGGTTCCGACTCGTATCTAGTGTAACCTTTGATTATTTCCGCACTTTTGCACTATTTTAAGAGATTATCTTAGTTATTGTAGTAGGCCCCTCTTTTGAAGGTGACGTTACCCTCACCCCAGTAGTTTGAGTCAGCAAGGATACAATCCTAAAAGGGTGGATTATTGGAAGATAATTAATTAAGTTATTAATGCAAATTATGGTAGGCCCCTCTTTTGGAGGTGACGTTACCCTCGACTAAGTAGTCTGAGTCAGCAGGGATACAGTCCTAAATAGCCGGGTTATAGTATTAATAGTAGTTAACTTATGAGGGGATCAAAGAGTTTGGACCCCCGCCATCCAATACCGTTAAGTATTGAAGGAGGTCCTACTAAATTTGACCCAGGTCCATTGCAGGACCTCTAAACGCTGAACAATGGCAAGACCTTTACCAAACCGTTCCCTTAACCCCCGACCAGGTAGCCAACATACCTCCATATAGACCGTGGAGATATGAATGGTGAAAATCTTTTATTTTATATAGACAGTAAAATAATGCCAAGACACCACGGACAAACGATAAGGAAAGATCACCTTCAACATAAGCAACTAGTTATTAAAGTCATTAATACAAAACCAAATAAAAGGTGCGAAAAGATTAGAAATAAAAAGTATTACACTAGACACTTTGTCTTCACCAAGTGATGTAAGAGACTTAGGCAACCATGGCCTTGATTATCAAGAACTCTTACAATCAATCTTGGATCCCGAGATGACTCACACACTCTACGATGGACAATGGATGATGGTGGTGGATGATGGTGTTATGGTGGTGGTGGGTGGTGGGTGAAGTGTGAGAGAGGTGGTGTGCCAAGGGATGGTTTGAGCTTGAGCCAAGCACTCCTATTTATAGGCTGAACAGAAGCTCGGGGACGGCCCCGTGTCCAGTGGGCACGGCCCCGTGTCCAGTGGGCACGGCCCCGTGTCCACATCCTTCTCTTTCTTCATTTATTGCAGCTTGTCTTATTAGTTGACCACGCCCCCGTGTCCGCTGAGCACGACCCCGTGTGCAGAAGAATCTTTGTACTATGAAGATTTACCTGGATTGTGCGAATGTTATAGTTGACCACGGCCCCGTGTCCGCTGAGCACGGCCCCGTGGTGGGCAATAGAAGATTCTACCACTTTGTCTTTTCTGCTGACACTTGGGCACGCCCCCGTGCTGGCTGAGCACGGGGCGTGTTCAGTCTTCTGTTATCTTGTTTTGCTTGGGAAGATGCTGTCGTGGGGTCGGGCATATCACGTCTTGTTCCTTTTCTTGTATTTATGTTAGATTTTGATGTCTTTTTGCTTCCTTTGCTAATTTGAGCTCATTTAATCCTGAAAATACAAAAGGAAGACAAAAGCACACTTTTTCCAACATTAGTACTAAAAAAAGGGTTAGTTTTATGCCACAATTGATGAAATTTATATGTTGCATTTTGAACACATCAGTTGTGCACAATGAGCATTGACAACCTTCTAGAAGATCTATAGCTGTAAACCTTTATGCCCTTGCCACGTGTCTATTCTGTTGTAACAGAAAAAACACTTTCGTTTAAGTCTTGGTTCCAGGCGCGCGAAGATGTTTAGGATCCTGTCTTCAAGTCTAATTGTACCCTTGCGCGAGCCCACGCAAGGGTGTTAGTTGAAGGTAAGTTTTATCCTTTCTCCGACCCACCTTTATCGGAGATTGTTTCTTCTACATCCTTGTTTAGAACCGCTGCGCAGCCACGCAGAGTTCTGTTAAAGGTGTTCTTAGAACAGGACCATGGTATGTCCTTGTGATCTTGCACGAGGTTTCTTAGACCATATTCTTTGAACTGTTTCTTCCCAAATCCCATTTAGGACCGCTGCGCAGCCACGCAGGGTCTTTATTCAAGATGTTTTTGGGATAAGGTTGTGGTATGGTCCAATGCGCCTGCGAGGTTTTTGGGACCATACCCCTTCAAGTCCCCCAAGTCCAGTGTTGCTTCTATGCAAGTAGGTGGAGCACTGGACTATATAAAATGAAGTGTGCGCATGTTGCTCTGAGAAGTAATAGGCTTGTTTTGGCACGAAATATGAAGAATCTTCCGGAGTGTTGACTAGCGCGTATAATCATGTCTGCCATTATGTCACACCCTCAAAATCCACAGGTGGAGTATTACCGCAAGGCATGTGACGACCAGGATCTTAGCCACTAATTAATTTGAACGGATTAGTTATTGTTATAAACATTAGCATAATTAGTGACCTAATTTAAATTTTTCAAAACATAGTTTAAGTTCACAGCAGAAAGGGAAAGAAGACGCATCATAATTGAAACCAAAAGTTTATTATCATGTTACTTACGAACCACGTACTCCATCCGATTGCAACGTCCGTCCAGAGCTGTATCGAGCAACCTACAAAGCATGCAGTAGAGTGTCAACATAACGTTGGCGAGTTCACGTGTTTGTAGTTTTTCAGTTTTAATTCCAAAAACTTGTTTTAACCAGTTAATTTATCCTTTTATACATGCCATGGGGAGCTACCCCATAAGTGAGCGACTAAACTGTTTTTCCAATACCGAATACTTACTTAACCGTACGTTTCCGCAGTGCCCCGTTTGTCAATGTTCTATCATTATTGACGGTTTGCCTGAGTCTATTAGTTCACGCCCGTTCCCAGTAACAAGGGTCGGTGTGAGGCTGGTCGAACCTAAATAGCGCTATCAACTAATAACCCGTTCGCCTGGCCCCGACGATTAATCGGTATTAAGTAGTAGGGACTTGAGTGATAGAGTTTCGTTTAGTGTTGCTCGTTGCATTTCCGTACAAACAGTAATTAACTAAGAGTCCCGCATAAGGGGAGAAAAGTAGTTTGTATCCCTCACAAGGGGATAGCGTTGTTACCCGTATCCCACACAAGGAGATAGAAATACCGTATCCCGCACAAGGAGATAGAAATATCGTATCCCGCACAAGGAGATAGTAAGCAATCCCAAACCAGGAAAAGTGTTTCGTTCCATTTCCCAACCACCGGGAACGCATGCTTTAAGTAAAAAGTAGTGAACTCACCTTTGCTTTGCTCGGTAGTCAATTTACTTGTGTTACGTTGGTCAACCTTACCCGAAGGGTTGTGGGTGTGACCCGAGACTGAACTTGACGAGACTCGAAGCTTCAAACCCATGGCTGACCCGAACAAACAAAACCAGATCTGACCCGGTCGGACTACCACGAGACCTGAGCTAGTTGGGCCAGAACCGAGAACCCGAACTTGCACCAAACTCCACCATTACCTCTTCTGTTGCAACCAGAGCCACTACAGTCGCTAGCTGGAGCCACCATCACCATTGCAGCCGCCAAAATGTCTCCGACCCACCACCATGTCATGAAGTGTATGTGTCCGATGCAGGGTAATGGTGTGTAGATAGGTGGGTGTGGGGGTGTGAGAGGGTCGCCGGAGTCCTCTGATTGCACCCGAGGTGTGCGGCTGTGATAGAGTGAAAGGGAGAAGAGGAGTGGGTCGGGTTTTGTGTGTGAGCTTGCTAGAAAAGAAGGGAAGTGCTGGAGAGGAGTTGGTCGGAGAACAAAGGGCGTCGGAGATCGCCGGAATCCGGCTCCGATCGTCGGACTCGGGAGAGGAGGTAGAGGGGTGTCTGGTGTTGTGCGGCTGCACATCTTTGTAGGGTTTTTGGTTTTTGAGAGCAAATGAGAGAGGGTGGGGGGTTAAATTGTATATTATAGTCTAGGGTTTTAGGTTTAAATAAGTTGGGTTGGGCCTAGCCCAAGTGCGAATCCGTTTAAACAACTACGCGTCTGCTCAAACAACTGGCCCGTTTTTTAACTATAACGGTAATCCAATTCATTATTTTAATAAATAATAATAGTAATAATGATTATTAAGCGCACGTTTTTACCAAACTACCCTTGTCTTGACAATGAGAGTACGGGTTGTCACATTCTCCCCATGTTACTGGAATTTCGTCCTCGAAATTTAGCAAAAGTCAAACGGTATGCTCTATATGTATATATATGTATACCTAGACTCCATTACCGTACGTAGATACATGCAGTTTCACGGAAGTCCACAAAATGAACAAGTAAGCCACATAGCACATAAAATCACATTGCACGAAAAAAAATCACGTAGCACAACATCCACAGAGTTTGTACGTACTTCACATAGTATATAATTTCACAAATTAATTAAAACATCCAAGTTATGTACAGGAAGACCCGAAGTGTCACATTATCCCCAAGTTCAAGAAATTTCGTCCCGAAATTTAGCGCGCAGCCACTGACAAGCTAGTGTGATTAAACGATTTCGTGGGGTGTAGCTTCAGTGCTGGAAGTAATGTTTGTAAACAACTGGGGATACATGTGCATCAGTTGGTTTTCCCGTTCCCAGGTAAACTCTGGGCCACAGCGTGAGTTTCAACGAACTCGGTCTGTTGGCATATTATACCACGCTTGAGGGTTTCGATTTCTTGATCCTTGATCTCAACCGGTTCCTCAACGAAGCGTATTTTGTTGCTGACCAACGAATGTTTCATCGGACAGACACTTCTTCAGATTAGGCACGTGAAAGACGTTGTGTACTGCACTCAGCTCTTCAGGCAGGTTTAGTCTGCAAGGCTACCTTACCGGTCCCTTCGGTATTTTCGAATGGTCCAACATATCGTGGATTACGTTCATCCCGCTAGCCAAAACGTACTATACCCATCTAGGGTGAAACTTTAAGTAGAACCCAGTCTCCGACTAGGAATTCTAGAGGTTTCCTACGCTTATCCGCGTAGTCTTTCTGACGGTCTGGAGCTGCCGCCATGTGTCGTCTATTCTGGGCAATCCTACCCGTTGTGTCAAGTGCAAGTTCTGGGCCGGTAATTTGGCTTCCGCCCAACACAGAGATAACCGGCATCTGCGTCCATGCAATGCCTCAAATGGTGCTGCCTGAATGTTAGTGTGGTAGCAGTTATTGGAAGAGAATTCTACAAAAAGGAAGTGTCACTCGTATCCACGGTCGATAACACATGTTCTAGCATGGCTTTGAGTGTTTGGATGGTGCATTTGGCCTGACCATTAGTTTGCGGGTGACAAGCGGTGCTCATGCCTAACTGTGAGCCAAAGGTTTTTGTGCATAGCCTGTGACGAATCGGATGCAAAACGTGGGTTTCAATTAAAAGTGATAGAAGTTGGCACTCTGTGCCCAGCATCTACTTCTGCCAAGTAGATGGTTGCAATTTCGAAAACTTGTTGGTTTCTTTGGTCGCGTGCCATTACTAGCAGACATTTCATCAATGCCTTGGACAGGATAGAATAAGATAGAAGCACCTCGTAGATTATATTCCAATTGCTAGAGTTGCGGATTATTGTGCATCTCCCTAATGTCAGGTGATACTCCTTCGAGACTAAATCGTGCGATCGAGAAAAGCGGGCTTTGTGACTTTAAAAGTTGTGCGTTGAAAACTTAACGTAGGTGGTTTGTGTAGTAGAAGTACTAGGGTGGAGCGGAGGAGTCGTTCGGACTACCTCGGGTTTTCAGAGTAGGTTTAGATGTCGTCGAAAGAAACAAGCGTTGAATTTTTTTGACAGGATGGAATGAATTTAGGGGTCGTAACTAGGTGTTGATCGTATCGAGTTCGAAGAACAGTGCTTGCGATACCCTTTACCCCGGGGCATCCTTGGCTCGTTGCTCCAACGAGTAACATTTGCAGAAAGAGATTCGTCCAAACGAAGAATTGTGCAGAGTAGAGTAGGATAAGAATCATGGAATTCGCGAAGCATAACACGAGTTTCGAGATAAACTGATGCGTTCAACTTGAGACAAGACATGAGGGCTTTGGGATCGGCATTAGGGATTTATCTGATGTCGATGAGGTAGCTCGTCGTACACAAGTTATGGGTGTTTAGAACAAAGAACTATGCTTGCTGATACAGAATGTTATGTCGATGGGGTTAGCACAAAATGAAGTAGTTAGGGAGAGATGATCGTCGTGCGGGTCCATAGGTTTCAGGGTCTACTGAGACGTCTGGCAGGATGTGATTTCTCAGGTCGGTAGAGAAATCAAGTTCGAGTGGGTAGTTCTAAGTCGTGCAAATGAGTTTGAAGTAGCGCTTGCGTCAGCCGGGGGTGGGGCTTTGATGTTAAACTACGGAAACGGGCTCTTGAAAAAGCACGATTGAGGTAAATGCTGCCAATTTTTCAGGGTTTATGAAGTTTGTCGACCAAGAGTCGATTGCGCTGAATTCATTAATTTGGAGAGAAATATGGTCGAGGTTTCCGTATGAAGAAAAGTGGATATCATTATAAAGAAACGGTAGAAGCGGGGGTACCATCTGAGCAATAAACACGGATTCGTACGAAAGCGAGTGAAAGGATTCACGGAATCAGAAAAGTCATCAAAGAATGATGGTTCGGGCAAATGAAGGATAAGGTAAGCATCTAGGTCACCGTACTCGTCAGTGGGTTGACTGGCTCGTATCTTCGCCTTGCCACGCCTTCAAATACACCGGTTTGTAAGAAGGATATCACCTTGCTGGGTTTTGGGGCGTGCTAAGGTATGAGGTTTAACTTGAATAGGGATTAACCATGTAATCAAGGAATTAAGGGAAATAACTTCGTGGTCGATGGAAATGTGATACGATTACTAGCACTGCAATAAGAAGTATACCCCACACATGCTTTTCGTGTTGGAGACGTGCAAACAGGAACCCGAAAAGTGTAGACTTACTAGAATGCTTCAAGAATCCAGGTGATCAGTCGTGTGAGGGAACAAGTCTCACTACTTAAGTTGGGGAAAAGAAATACGCGAGTAAAAAGGATACGAATGGCGTCGTCATTCCTTCTATTATCCCATGATATAGGGGTGGCTCCCCTTCGCCGATTCGTTCTCGTAACTTCTCTATGTGCTTCGTAGCAGGCCTTTCCTGAGCAGGCTTATCGAGTGGACGTCCCTTGCATCGATTTGCAGTCCAGGGATGATATCAGGAAATACGTGGACGAGGGCTTGGAATAACTGGTTCCTTGCCCTTAGTGTATCGTGTTTTCGAACCAGGTTTAGGAGGACTCGCTCCTGTTTAGCACATAACACGCTTGCCTAGCCTTTGTACGATCCACTGTGTTAAATACTAAATATACGCATATATACTAACATATATATGCTAACTATACACATACACACATGCGTGTTCACACACACAAGTTATGCACAAGTAAATGCCGTTGACCTACCATTACCAGGTGAGCATTTGAGATTGACGAACCTTGCAATCCGGAGTGTGGTGTCGTTGTGGTTTTCGTTAAAGAACGGTTATAGTCTGGTTTTCATATAAAAATATTTTATTTCCCAAACCAAAATATTTTATATTTAAAACCTAGTTCGCTATAACCAATGGCTCTGATACCAATCTGTTACACCCTCAAAATCCACAGGCGGAGTATTACCGCAAGGCATGTGACGACCAGGATCTTAGCCACTAATTAATTTGAACGGATTAGTTATTGTTATAAACATTAGCATAATTAGTGACCTAATTTAAATTTTTCAAAACATAGTTTAAGTTCACAGCAGAAAGGGAAAGAAGACGCATCATAATTGAAACCACAAGTTTATTATCATGTTACTTACGAACCACGTACTCCATCCGATTGCAACGTCCGTCCAGAGCTGTATCGAGCAACCTGCAAAGCATGCAGTAGAGTGTCAACATAACGTTGGCGAGTTCACGTGTTTGTAGTTTTTCAGTTTTAATTCCAAAAACTTGTTTTAACTAGTTAATTTATCCGTTTATACATGCCATGGGGAGCTACCCCATAAGTGAGCGACTAAACTGTTTTTCCAATACCGAATACTTACTTAACCGTACGTTTCCGCAGTGCCCCGTTTGTCAATGTTCTATCATTATTGACGGTTTGCCTGAGTCTATTAGTTCACGCCCGTTCCCAGTAACAAGGGTCGGTGTGAGGCTGGTCGAACCTAAATAGCGCTATCAACTAATAACCCGTTCGCCTGGCCCCGGCGATTAATCGGTATTAAGTAGTAGGGACTTGAGTGATAGAGTTTCATTTAGTGTTGCTCATTGCATTTCCGTACAAACAGTAATTAACTAAGAGTCCCGCATAAGGGGAGAAAAGTAGTTTGTATCCCTCACAAGGGGATAGCGTTGTTACCCGTATCCCACACAAGGAGATAGAAATACCGTATCCCGCACAAGGAGATAGAAATACCGTATCCCGCACAAGGAGATAGTAAGAAATCCCAAACCAGGAAAAGTGTTTCGTTCCGTTTCCCAACCACCGGGAACGCATGCTTTAAGTAAAAAGTAGTGAACTCACCTTTGCTTTGTTCGAATTTGTTGGGTAAGGGTAGCAAGAAGGGCGTCCCTTCCGTTAATGGAGTCGATGCCAATGCAGGTGCTATGTTACTGGCAGTAGACGTCCTGATGCAAGTTTTTCCTCCTGACCGGAGACGTCGATGTAGGATGGTGTACGAACGACGCCAGAGTGATCGGCGATGTGCGAACCTGGTCGGTGCTCGGAGGATGCTGGCTGCCGCGACTGGTGAGGAGAATTACGACAACTTGATCGTTGATCCTAACCCTTTGGAGTGGTATGGTGAAGCATTGCACACCCCGGTTGAAGTGATGGCAATGTTTTCCGACTTGTAGTTAATTAGAACATGTTCATTTTGTGGTGTTCCCGTATGTAGGTTTTTTGAACATTTTAGTTGTAGGTTTGGGATGTATCTCCCGTTTGTAAGTATCGTTGATGCACTATTGTGCATATAAATTTTTGCTAATGTGCTTGGTGCACAAGTAACTTTTTTGAATATATGGTATGTTTGAATTACAATGTTTTTGCATGGGTACAATTACTTTGCTTAGGTAAGGCGAATAAAGATGGTAAAAAAGCTCATGTGTGAACATAGGGCTGGACCTTGCGCGGTACCTGTGACCGCGGACCGTTCATGAGACTTGTAATAGGTTACCATAGTTTTTTTGCGCTTACCAAAAGAAATTGCATGCATTTGTAATAAACATAGGCGTATAATGGATGTAAAACTTTGCATTGATTTGGATAAGGCGCAGGGGCCAGTAGATACAAAGTAAATAAATATGATAATTACGATGCATACGCAAGCAATGATTGTTGTACTGTTGTATGCTGTTTAAGTACGGATGTTTCAGCTACATATAGCATCTTCGCAGCTGTTGCACGTTCCAAGTGCGTGGAACGTTTGTCCCATCGAGCCGTCGTAGGGTATATGCGCCTTTTCCGAGGACTTCATTAATGACGTATGGTCCTTCCCATTTGGGCGCGAGTTTCACCGGTTTTTCAGCATTCGAGGCTTCGTTGTCTCATAGGACGAAGTCTCCTGGTACGAAAGTGCATATGCGTACGCGAGCATTGTAATATTTTTCTAGCTTTGATTTGTACCTGGCTTCGTTGATGGCTGCGTTTTCACGTCTCTCCTCAAGGAGGTCCAGGTCGAGCCTGCGCTCGTGTTCATTATTTTGTTTCTCCATGGCCAGCATTCTAGGTGACGGGAGGCCAATTTCCGCCGGAATTACTGCTTCGGGGCCGTAAACGAGGCTAAATGGCGTTTCTCTGATGCTAGTCTTTGGCATAGTGCGGTGAGCCCATAAAATGCTTGGGAGTTCATCAACCCACCCCCTCCTTGCAGTTCCCAACCTTGCTTTAATGCCATCTACGATCTGCTTGTTCACGCATTTGACTTGGCCGTTTGCCTGTGGGTGCGTCACGGAGGCGAAACTATGTTCGATGCGTATTTCCTTCATCCATTTTTGTAGATGTTCTGACGTAAAATTGGTACCATTATCAGTGATGATGCACAATGGTAATCCGGACTAGCATATGATGTATTCCCAGATGAATTTTCTGATTACCATTGCGGTGGTTGATGCTAGGGCTTTAACTTCCACCCACTTGGTGAAGTAATCCACCGCGACTATTATGAATTTTACCGCGCCGGGCACGTCGGGAAAAGGTCCTACTAAGTCGATGCCCCATTGATGGAAGGGCCACGCTGCGGTTAGTAGAACCAGAGGGTTCTTTGGGCGGAGAGTTTTCGGAGCATGACGTTGGCATGACGTACATTTGCGCAAGATATCTACAGCGTATAAATGCATGCCGGGCCAGTAATAGCCCGCGCTCATGATTTTCGCTACTACCATGCGTGGGCCTGCATGGATTCCACACAGTCCTTCATGAATTTGCCGGACCAGATATTGCGCATCGTTCTTGTCTACACATCTTAGGAGAGGACCCATGTAAGACTTGCGATACAAAATTCCATCTGCCATCTCGTAATTTAATGCTTTGTGTTGAATTTTTCTTGCTTCTGTTTTCGCTTCTGGGAGAGTTCCATGATGTAAGTACATAATGATTGGGGACATCCAAGATGGATTCCCTACCTCTATTATGTTCATGTGTCTTAGAGGGACGAATGGATTTGAGAGAACTTCAATGCGGACCTCCTTTGCTAGGTGCTTGAAGCTTGTAGCGGCTAGCTTACTTAGCACATCTGTGTGCTTGTTCTCGCTTCTGTTGATGTGGATTATTTTGAAGGCCTGGAGCTTGTTGATCAGAGTTCTTGCCTGCTCGAGGTATAAGGCCATTGCTTCGCCTTTCGCGTCATAGCGACCATTAATTTGTTCTGCTACTAACTTGGAATCGGCATATGCTTCAACATTTTTTGCCCCCATTTTGACCGCTAAGAGGAGACCTGCGAGGAATGCCTCATACTCCGCTTCGTTGTTGGTGCTCTTGAAATCTAGCCGAATGGCGTAGGTAAGTTCGTAGTTATCAGGGCTAACTAGGTGGAGGCCAGCTCCTGCGTCGTCATTAATGGAAGCACCATCTGTATGTAAAGTCTAGACCCTATCGTCGAAAACTAGGGTAGGATTTTGTATAGCTTCTCATTTTTGGATCTTATCGACCGGCACTTCAGTAACAAAGTCTGCTAGGACTTGACCCTTGATAGCTGGGCGCGGTTTATACAAAATGTTATATCCGCCCAGTTTAATGGCCCATTTCGCTAATCTGCCCGCGACATCTGGTTTGGACAAGATCTGTCCCAGATGATAGTTGGTAAGGACAATTATAACATGGCCCGAAAAGTACCTTCGTAATCTGCGCGATGCATGGACAAGCGCGAGAACAAGTTTTTCCATGATGGAATAGCGCGTTTCCGGACCGGTCAACATTTTGCTGATGTAATAAATTGAAGTTTGGACTTCTTCCCTTTCGACCATCAATACTGCGCCAACTGTTACTTCTGATGCAGCGAGATATAAGATTAATTGTTCTTCAGTTCTCGGGCCTGTTAAAGTAGGTAGTTGGATCAAACATTCTTTCATTTGTTTGAAAGCTTTCTCTGCCTCTGGGGTCCATTGAAATTGGCTTTTCTTTACGCAGTTGCGTAGCGTGCTGATGAATGGATATGGTTTAGCGACATGATTTGCTAAGAATCGGTTGAGCGTAGCTAGCCGACCCGCTAGGCGTTGCAATTCTTTAATGGATGCCGGCGATGGCATGTCACGGCCCCCGACCCGGTTTAACCCGGTTCAGGAGCCACGGAACAGAAAATCCCGTGGTATTTATTTAACAGCGGAAGATTTCTTCAGGATCTTTTTAAAACCGTAATTTCCCGATTATTTTATTTCACAATTCGGGATAAAACCCAGGAAATTTACAATCATATGATTTCACGGAGAAACCTTTATTTTACAAAACATGTTTCTTTATTTTATTTTCAGCCACTTCCTTAAGCTTGTAGTGCTTCACGGCACTTTTCCTGGATCACAACAGATCACCTGAAACATGTTTGAAAAAGGTTTTGTCAGCGGGAAATACTGGTGAATCATTCTTTTTACTAAAACGACACGTTTGTTATAATTTACAGTATTAAGAGCGATTACAATGTTTCTATATATCAACCAACTACCCACAGTATTTGTCACTCGAACATCCATCGGTAACCTCAGAGTCCAATGGTGTCTGTGACTATGGTCATATCACCCCTTGGCTACCCCGTTGTCCAATGGTGATGGTTATCAAGTAATGTATACAAAACCCCACATACCGGCTGTAATTTGGTGATTACAAAGACTTAATCCCTGCAATTATAACCTTGAAAATAAACATGCTTTTGGAAATAAATTTGATAAAAAGAGAATGACTCACATTGCAGATTTATATGAGCAGAGCTTAGCCTACTGATTAGCCTTTTAACCTAAATTTAATAACATGCACACAACTCGGTTAGTAATTTAATACAGCATTTACGATAACTCACGAGATTAAACCTTCACAACGAATGACAAAGTGCGATACTTAAACATCCATTGAATTAACAATGAATGACAAAGCATAAACCCTAATGTGGGCAGCACTTAAACATCCATTAGATAGTTTTAATCGATCGGACATTGAATCGTAGCAGCGATCGAGTTATTACCCTGTTATTGCGGCAACACTTCGTGTCTGTGTGTGTTTTTGTAGTAATTGGACAATATCTCAACGTATGTATTGAGTTTGAACGTCGAACTAACGCACAATTGCAAGTAACAGACTCCACTATTTATACATGAAAAACGGCTCCCTCGCTTGGCGCGAGAGACACCAGTCTACCATAGGGTAGCTTCGTGTCCAGGTAGCTTAGCTGAGTTGGTCTCGCATGCAGATTCGTTATACACGTAAAACTGTTTGGATATTATCAACTAGGGTTTACCCCCCCTGAGTTTTAGGGGCCCTGATCCTGATTTCGATTGTTTTGAAAATTTTAGGGTTTATGCAGAATCACTTGGGTTTCTTAATTAGGGTTTCCTATTGGACAATTTAAAGTAATAATTAAGACTTTTGATGAGAGTTGTTACATCCTCCCCACCTTAATAAAAATCTCGTCCTCGAGATTTATTGGAACAAGTGAGGATATTTCCGTTTCATCTCCGATTCCAGCTCCCAAGTGTATTCAGATCCTCTCTTCGAATCCCACTTAACTTTGACCAGTACTAGCAGCTATTGTTTGAGAAACTTGATCTTTCTATCTTCTATTTGCAATGGCTTCTCAACAAACTTTAATTTTTTGTTTACCTCTATATCTTGGAGAGGTACTATCAGAGATTCGTCTGATAGGCATTTCTTTAGATTGGATACATGAAATACATCATGTACTCCAGCTAGTTCTTCTGGTAGTTGTAAGCGATAAGCAACTGGTCCTATACGTTGGATTACTGAAAATGGTCCTACGTATCTTGGACTCAGCTTCCCTTTCTTACCGAATCGAACTACTCCTTTCCAAGGAGAAACTTTTAACAGTACTTTGTCTCCCACTTGGAATTCTAGTGGTTTGCGTCGATTGTCGGCATAACTTTTCTGACGATCTCGAGCCGTCTTCAGTCTTTCCTTGATTTGGTTAATCTTGTCGGTCATCTCTTGCACTATTTCAGGACCTGACAATTGACTTTCTCCTATTTCTGCCCAACAAACTGGAGTTCTACACTTTCGTCCATACAGTGCTTCAAATGGGGCAGTTTCGATGCTTGAATGATAACTATTGTTATAGGAGAATTCAATCAAAGGTAAGTGGTCGTCCCAATTTCCACCAAAATCTATCACACATGCTCTGAGCATGTCTTCCAGAGTTTGGATTGTTCGTTCACTTTGTCCGTCTGTTTGAGGATGATATGCAGTGCTTAAATTTAATCGAGTTCCCATTGCTTCTTGGAAACTTGTCCTGAAATGGGAAGTGAAACGACTATCCCTATCTGAAACAATGGAGAGTGGAACTCCATGTAAGGATACTACTTCATCTACATACAACTTTGCCAACCTTTCCATGCTAAAGGTTTCTTTCATTGGTAGAAAGTGAGCTGATTTGGTTAATCGATCCACAATTACCCAAATCGTATCATTACCTTTTCTGGTTTTGGGTAACTTAGTAACAAAATCCATTGTTATGAGTTCCCATTTCCATACAGGCATCTCTAGTTGTTGTAGTAGACCTGAAGGTTTCTGGTGTTCTGCCTTAACTTGTGAACAAGTAAGACACTTAGAAACATATCGAGCTATATCCTTTTTCATTCCTATCCACCTAAAGTTATTTCTTAAATCTTGGTACATTTTATTGTTTCCTGGATGCATAGTATACCTAGATTTATGAGCTTCTTCTAGTATCTTATGCCTTAAATCTCCTTTCTTAGGTACCCAAATCCTTTTCTTATGGAATCTCCAAATTCCATCATTTCCTTGCTCTAATTCTTTTATTTGTCCTTTCATTCCTTCAACATCATCCTGGATTGCTGTTTCCTGGACATTCTTTAGTTGTTCCATTAAATCTAACTGTAGATTTAATCTGAGAGCACGAACTCGCTTTTGCTTTTCATGATACATACGACTTAAGGCATCTGCAACTACATTTTCCTTTCCTTCGTGATACTGAATATCACAGTCGTAGTTACTTAGGATTTCCATCCATCTCCTTTGCCTCATGTTCAATTATTTTTGCCCAAATATGTATCTTAAACTTTTGTGATCCGTATAGACAGTAAATTTACTTCTGTATAGATAATGTCTCCAGATCTTAAGGGCAAAAATTACGGCTCCTAATTCTAAATCATGAGTCGTATAGTTATCCTCGTGCTTTTTCAATTGCCTTGATGCATACGCAATTACCTTCTTGCGTTGCATAAGCACACATCCTAATCCTAGTTTTGAAGCATCATAGTAAACTTCAAAATCTTCTGTTCCTTCTGGTAAGGCTAGGATTGGAGCATTTGTTAATTTCTGCTTCAAGATCCTAAAGGCTTCTTCTTGTTTAGGTCCCCATTCAAACTTAATTGCTTTACAGGTTAGCCTAGTTAATGGTACAACTATCTTGGAAAAATCCATAATAAACCGTTTATAATATCCGGCTAAACCAAGAAAACTTCTAATTTCCATTGCGGATTGCGGAACCTTCCATTTGGTAATTGCCTCTATCTTAGTAGGATCTACATGAATGCCTTCGTGATTCACCATGTGACCTAGGAATTGCACTTCTTGAAGACAAAATTCACACTTCGAGAATTTGGCGTATAGTTTTTCTTTTCTTAACAAAGTTAAGAGTGCATGCAAGTGCTGACAATGTTCGTCCTGATCTTTGGAATAAATAAGTATATCGTCGATAAAAACAATTACAAATTTATCCAAGTACGGTTTACAGATCCTATTCATCATGTCCATGAATGCTGCAGGTGCATTCGTTAATCCGAAGGGCATGACTGTAAACTCGTAATGACCATACCTAGTTCTGAAAGCAGTTTTAGGTATGTCTTCTTCTTGTACCTTCAATTGATGATATCCGGAGCGTAAATCTATCTTAGAAAATTATCTAGCTCCTTGAAGTTGATCGAATAGATCATCAATCCTAGGTAACGGGTATCGATTCTTAATTGTAACCTTATTCAATTCTCTATAATCAATACACATTCGCATTGACCCGTCCTTTTTCTTTACAAACAATACTGGTGCTCCCCACGGGGATGAACTAGGTTGTATGAAACCTTTACTTAGTAATTCATCTAATTGCTTTTTCAGTTCTAACATTTCTGTGGGTGCTAACCGATAAGGTGCCTTGGCTATCGGTGTAGTTCCTGGAATTAGATGAATTTTAAATTCTACTTCCCTATCTGGTGGTAATCCCGGGAGTTCTTCCGGAAATACATCTGGGTATTCTGAGACTACAGGAATTTCCTTAAGTTCTTTACCCTTAGTGCTAATGACTACCGAAATCATACACATTATTCCTTGTTTTCGTTCATAACTAGCAACTTTCATTACTGAAATGAACTTCATGGGTTTTCGTGGCCTGTCCCCTGTAACCATGATTACTTCTCCAGTAGGTGCACAAATTTCTATGGAGTTCTGGTCACAAAGGATTCGAGCATGGTTGGCTACTAACCAATCCATTCCTAACACAACATCAAACCCAGCTAAATTTATTGGTAATAGGTTTGCATGAAATTTATATCCTAAAAGTTCTATATTTTCTTTTTGCAAAACCTTATCTATGTTAACTGAATTCCCATCTGCCATTTCGACTGTAAAAATTTGCCTAAGGTGGGTCAAAGGTAAATTAAGAGTTTGGCAGAATGAAGTATTGATAAAACTTTGGTTTGCACCAGAGTCAAATAATACTTTTGCATACACGTTGTGAACTAAGAACGTACCAGCTATCACATCTGGAATGAGTTCTGCTTCTTGAGTGGTCAGCTGGAATGCTCTGACATTCTTTTTAGTAGCTCCGTCGGCCGTCTTGGCTTTGTTGTCTGCTGGTTTGACCAATTTAAGACATTCTGTTTTGAAATGTCCTGCTTCGCCACAGTTAAAGCAGATTCTTGTTTTCTTTCTGCAGTCTTCTTCCCGGTGTCCTACCATTTTGCAAAAATTGCAGGTTATATTACATCTTCCATAATGTTTCTTTCTGCAATTCCTGCAGAACGGCGGAGTTGAAGATTGCCCTGTTCCTCTTTTCTTGAAGATGCTATTATTACCCGTACGAAATCCTTAGGTAATTTTCTGAGCCAGTTCCTTTTTCCTGTTTTCATCTCTTGTGTGGACCAGTTCGTCAGTTAGGGTGTTAGCTAATTCTACCGCATCATCAATAGTGCGAGGTCTCGCAGCTTTAACGATATTACGGATTTCGCTAATTAATCCCCAAATATAGCGAGAAATGAGTACCGGTTCTGGCGAAGCTAGTGTTGGTACCACTCTAGCATATTCAAAGAATGTCGAAGTATACCCACGACAATCTACACCCATCATTCGATGGTTTAAGAACTTATTCGCCATTTGATCTTTTTCATATTCAGGACAAAATTTTCTTTCTACAAGACTCTTAAATTCTTCCCAGTTCATGGAATAGGCCATACTTCTTCCTTTGGCTTGAAGTACTGTATTCCACCATTCTAGCGCCCCTTCTTTGAAAAGATTTGACGCATACATGACCTTATCGTCCTTGGTACATTTACTTATTGTAATCAATGCCTCAGTTTTCTCTAACCAACGCAGTGCCGCAGTCGCTCCTTCATTGCCTGCAAATTTAGCGGGTTTACAAGCAAGAAATTCTTTGTAAGTGCAACCAGGCGTTGCAGCTTTCATTTTCTTAGGGAGCGGAGCTTGCCGTGAATCATTATCGTGATTAGTATGATTACTGCCTCCATTTACACTATTACTGAAGTTATCTTCAGAAATACGTTTGCTAGGAATGATTTGTTGAGGTTCAACAGGTTTCTGGGCAGCAGCAAGTATTGCTGGAATAGCATTGGCTATTCCTTGAGCAACAATAATTTCTATATCCTGCCTAGTCATAAATTGATCCTTCGGATGTTGCTCAGTTTGATTAACCTCATTAACTGGTTCATTATTAGCATTTTCCATCTGATAATTAATATATATAATTTATTAGTATCGAATAAATAACAATTATACACAAAACAATCATACAAATTTCACAATACACATATAGTCAAAACTATCGATTTCTCGATTCCCATTTTTATATTTTATAATATGCGTTAATACATACCATTATCTTACAAAGTTTTATTTTAGGTTATTTCACAAGATTATGTTTTAGTATTTATTATACAACCATAGTTTCACAAACCCACTATCCTTTGTCAATTAGTATTTTAGTAACGACGTTCCCTTTCGTCGTATTTCCAGGAAATTTGTTCTCCTACTTCCCTGATCCTATTTCCTACATCCACCAGCTCCTCACCAAAGTGGCGGAGTTCAGCTAAATTTTCATTGCTCATTGGTGGGTTTGGTATAGGTTCCAGGTCGAACTGAGGGAGAAAGGAATAAGGACTGTTGAGAAGGTTTTGGAACTGCCAATCATTACTCCACCATTCATCCATTCCTAGAGGTTGGGTGTGGATTATAGGTTCTGGGATTGCTGGTTCCAAGTTCATTGGTAATTGAGTTTCAGCAGAATAAGGGTAGAGATTATTATTGATAGGCCTGACGATATCACAGCTCGCCAATATCTGATCTAACTCTTCTTGTAATGGCAACTCCTCAATTTGTCTAGAGCTTTCCCCAATTTCCATCTTGGTTTGTCTAGAACCTTCTCCAAACTCTATTTCCATCTGCCTAGAATATTCCTCAAACTGCATTTCCATCTGCCTAGAATCTTCCCTAACTTCAATCCCCTTCCCTTTATCTAAGGGATTTTCTATTTTGGAAATCTTCCTAGTGGCGGGTTTCCTTCTGCGCACACGCCTCCATCCCACGAATCTTCTCCTTTTCTTAGGCTTGGGTTTCTCTGGAGGTGGAGCGTTGAATTCCATAGGTTCTTCTATATCAGGTATGTACCTATTAAAATCTCTGGAAACCTCTATCTTCACCAGATAGAGATTTAAATTCTGAAGGGCTTCAGACAAGTCATTCATGCTGTTTAGCATATATGCAAAATACACAAAATTTTCTAAGTTAAAATTTTATAACAAAATTTCATAAATAACCTTTAAATATTATTTCATACCGTGTGACTAATTTAACACAAAGACAACTAAAAATTAAAACACACCAGGTGTAACACCTCGAAAATTTACGTCCAATAATGTATTGACACGTGTCATAGGCTTTGAATATGTGAAAAGGTGCTTAAGAGGGACTAAAATTGACAAACAGTGAAACTATGTGATTATAAGGGTCCAAAGTGTCAACAATGGATAAATAGGCCCTACAATAACCCTACATGGTGTTTATAATCTTAAACGATTAGATCATGGATCATACAAAGCGGAAAATGAAAGAAAGTGAGGAATTACAAACTACAGGGGCTAAAAGTGTCAACTTGTTGAAAGTATACCTCTGAATGATCTTTTGGCAAACCCGAAGCTTTGTAATGGTAAAATATACTCACTAGAATATGTGGTAAAAATTTCATAAAGTTTCGTCATCGTATGAGAAAGATATGATCAAATTCGTATACGAAGGGGTAAAAGTGTCAACATGTTAATACTACCTCTGAGAAGCCTTTTTATAAATCCCAAAAGTTTTGTAGTACATTATTATACCCACAAGAACATCTGATAAAAGTTTCATAAGGATCCAATTCAAAATTTGAGATAAAATTAAAGATTTCCAAGAATAAGGGTTAAAAGTGTAAATATCATAATTCTTGGATTCAGAAGCTTTCTCCAAGCATTCAAGACCTTCCAATGCATGGCCACACTCCCTAGGACACCCTTGACCTGCTTTCACTGACTTTGCATGCTGAAAATGTCGGAAAGATCGAATAACAAGAGTACAGGGACTGAACATGCAACAAAACATCAAAATTTGAGATTCAGCACCCTCGCGTAGCGCGAGGACCCGTCGCGCGACGCGACGGGGGTGTTTTCGCAGCAGACTGGCAGATGCCAGTTATCAGGTCTGTTTTGGTTGTTTCCAGCTGTGAATCGATACAAGGGGCTCTCCAATGGGTTTACATGCAACTAGGGGCACTTGGACTCATCTTACAACATCCCTAGGCTATTGTGGCATCATCTAGCAAGATCAAAATTGATTTATAAGGCACCAAAGTTGCAAACATTCAACACTTGTATTTTCAAAAATTCACAAGATCATCTCTGGAGCTCTCTGGACATCAAGCCAACTTTCTAGTGATCTCTAAGCATTATTAGGACTCTTGTAAGTGTTCATAACCTTCCCTAATTCGTTCTAGCTTAGTTATTTAAGCAAAAGTCAAACCATCGTAATGTCACTTTGACTTTGAGATTAAACGAAATTTGCTCAGTCATTTCTCGAATTGAAAGTACCTACAAGTTGGTATTTATGTGGGTAACAAACCCTCAAAAGGGTATTTTCAGATTCCCACTCTAACTATGTTAATTGTCGAGTCAAAGCTTGTTTCAAAAAGTCAACAGAATTGTTATTTGCAAATTTAAGCATGATTAGCAATGTAGGGTACATGCAACCTGTTTGATCATTAAAATAACATGGTAATTAATGTAAGAACATGTCTCAACATGTTCAACTCGACAATTTTCAGTTTAAACCCGGATCGGAACCGAAAGTCGCATAAATTGACTTTTTCTTTGACTATCAGTTCTGATCCGTTCATGCATGTTTGAGATCTGCCTTAGAGCTTATTTTGGACCAGGTTTCATATATGTATAACTCTCTGAGATTGTACAACTTGGTTCAATACCTATCCGATTCATATGCATGTTTCCGATTTATGCTTAAATGTGACTATTATGCTCTTTTGGCTATAAAACGTGATTTTTGAAAAAGTGAAAGAGTAGAAACATTTGTTACTGATTTATAAACTTGCACCTAAAATTTGATATCAGTTTGAGGTCCAGAATAAGAGTTATGCTCATTAGCGTATTTTGAAAGCTTTATGTTAATTAATTGGCGTAATTAGCGTATAACCTGTTTAAACCCACTTTTTAATATCAAACTTTTTACCCACTGTTATAATATAATATTTTGGGATTTTTAAAGATTTTTATTTAATTTTTGGCTGAGCATAACATAGGTCTCTAAGTTTAATTCGGTTAATAAACCGATTCTACCCTTTTTAGCCATAAAACGAGTTTTATAAATCCTTTTGACCCCAAACCTTTTTCTAATGATTTTATTTGATAAATAAAATATTTTGAGCATTCTGGAATTATAAAAATATCAGCTTTCTTTTACAAACCCGGAAACGGCTCCAAATCGCCTTTTTAAGCGTTTTTAACGCATAGTATGTACTATAACCATATTAAACATATAAGGTTGATACCTACTGATGTTTTTAGTATATTTTTATAAAATAACAGTAAGTGCAAGTTTTTGAACTCAGGTTTCCATTTTTGACCTTTTAAGCCCTTGTGAAATTACCAAAATACCCCTAAGGTGCATAGTTTGGTTTTAAACGATAAGTTTCACATATGGGTCATACCCTACTGTTACAACATGTTAAATTAAGTATATTTCCTGTATAAACCAGACCTGTAACTCAGATTTCTAATTTAACTCTTTTATAATCTTTTAAATGACCAAAATGCCCTTATAAGGCATAAATTGTGTTTAAATTCATTTGGGGC
Organism: Helianthus tuberosus; assembly: GCA_030545235.1. Taxonomy (NCBI): domain Eukaryota; kingdom Viridiplantae; phylum Streptophyta; class Magnoliopsida; order Asterales; family Asteraceae; genus Helianthus; species Helianthus tuberosus. The sequence goes on along the minus strand of CM060387.1, from coordinate 12,785,598 downwards.
ATAATAGAAGATATCTTACTGATATTATAATATATTTAAGCCATATTACCTCAGGGAACTTGCATATGACTCTTATGGTTACCCGTAACGCCTTTTCGCGCTCGGTTCGGTTTATGTAACTAGTTTGCATAAATTGACCGAAACGGGTCAAACCTTATCATCTTTGTCTCAAAATCCAGAATGTGTTTAGTATACCCATATTATACAAGTCTTCAAACTTGTCGGGTCTAAATCACATTCTATCCGGTCTTCGCTTAATCGTGCGTTTGAACCGTATCGACCTTAAAACTAGTCGGTCTAAGCTTAAGCTTAAATAAAGACCTGTTAGAAATCTAATAGGTTATTATAAACCTTTGTTCCAGAATAAGAAGAACCAGTAAAAGCTACCTTCACTTGCTAGTTGTGATTTATACTTTACTCAGGTAAATACTTTTAACTTATTTTCCCTATACGGGCTTGGGTTACGGTATATAGAATACCGCTTGATCGAGCATCAAATCTTACATCTTTGGGTGGTTAATTGAATAATTTGATCGGCTCGTTTAAACAGTCTTGTTCACATAAAGCCTTTAGGGGGTTAATGGCCATGTCCAGGATATCCTTGGCATCATCTTACGAGATGGCCACGACCTGAGCACGGGGTGTATGCGTACACCTGTCAGTGTATAACTCTATAATGTGGTGTGTCTATTGATCTTTAACCCGGACAAGATCCGGGCTGCTGAACGCACAAGTAACATGTAATTCGTTCACAAGATTATATTGCATAATTATCCCAAGTTATAAAATGTTTTGTGCCACGTGCATTCAAATCAATTTTTAACCCTTTTCAAAATGAGTCAGTTAAATTGTATTTACCAGTGTAAACTGACGTATTTTCCCAAAAGGTTAAGTGCAGGTACTACTCGTACTAGGCTGGCGGTCTTCTAGAGCGCCCACAATAAGTCTCGCAAACTTGGATGACAATAAAGCTGTTGAACAATATCTTATTTTATTTTGATCCGCCTGTGGATCCGTTTCAACTATTTGTGATATTTAATATTACACTTTATTAAAGTTAAAATGAATCTATCTTTGCTTCCGCTGTGCATTTATATATTGTGTTGTTTGTTTATGATGATACCAACTACGTCATGATACTCCCCACCGGTGACATGTGGAAAATAGGGGTGTGACACCAGGGTTTACTGTAACTTATTTATTTTACTAAATAATATTTATGGCTTGTAGGTGATAAGATTGCTAAAACTTGAGTCAGAGTATTTAAAGATTTGCATTTACTGCTACAGTGGCTAGCATATAGAGATCTACCCATTTTTCATCTAACTTGTCTTCCCATGGTGGGTTATTTCCTAGTTCTTGGGTTTTCTGATTAACTTTCTTTTCTTTTGGTTGTAATTTCTTTAATTTCTCCTGACTTTTTCTAATAATCAAACTTCTTTTGTTAGGAGAAAGTAGTTCCTCATATTGTGCCTTTCGGAAAAATATTCCTTCTTCAGGATTTGCATAATATTTTGAGGAATTTGTTGGGATGAACTTCCCTTCTCGTTTGATGACCTATCTAATTTAAGATAGATGTTTGAAAGCTTTTGCTTACCCATACTGTACACAAATATTCAAATAATAAAACATATAATCACAAAATAGCAATTAGTAAAAATTAAGTATTTTCTAAATACTTAAGTATTTTCTAAATACTTAATTGGCTTAAATCAGTGGCTCTGATACCACATTTTTCTGTCACGGCCCCCGAACCGGTTTAACCCGGTTCAGGAGCCGCGGAACAGAAAATCCCGTGGTATTTATTTAACAGCGGAAGATTTCTTCAGGATCTTTTTAAAACTGTAATTTCTCGATTATTTTATTTCACAATTCGGGATAAAACCCTGGAAATTTACAATCATATGATTTCACGGAGAAACCTTTATTTTACAAAACATGTTTCTTTATTTTATTTTGAGCCACTTCCTTAAGATTGTAGTGCTTCACGACACTTTTCCTGGATCACAACAGATCACCTGAAACATGTTTGAAAAAGGTTTTGTCAGCGGGAAATACTGGTGAATCATTCTTTTTACTAAAACGACACGTTTGTTATAATTTACAGTATTAAGAGCGATTACAATGTTTCTATATATCAACCAACTACCCACAGTATTTGTCACTCGAACATCCATCGGTAACCTCAGAGTCCAATGGTGTCTGTGACTATGGTCATATCGCTACCCCGTTGTCCAATGGTGACGGTTATCAAGTAATGTATACAAAACCCCACATACCGGATGTAATTTGGTGATTACAAAGACTTAATCCCTGTAATTATAACCTTGAAAATAAACATGCTTTTGGAAATAAAGTTGATAAAAAGAGAATGACTCACATTGCATATTTATATGAGCAGAGCTTAGCCTACTGATTAGCCTTTTAACTTAAATTTAATAACATGCACACAACTCGGTTAGTAACTTAATACAACATTTACGATAACTCACGAATTAAACCTTCACAACGAATGACAAAGTGCGATACTTAAACATCCATTGAATTAACAATGAATGACAAAGCATAAACCCTAATGTGGGCAGCACTTAAACATCCATTGGATAGTTTTAATCGATCGGACATTGAATCGTAGCAGCGACCGAGTTATTACCCTGTTATTGCTGCAACACTTCGTGTGTGTGTGTGTGTTTTTGTAGTAATTGGACAATATCTCAACGTACGTATTGAGTTTGAACGTCGAACTAACGCACAATTGCAAGTAACAGACTCCACTATTTATACATGAAAAATGGCTCCCTCGCGTGGCGCGAAGGGCCTTCGCGATAGGGTAGCTTCGTGTCCAGGTAGCTTAGCTGAGTTGGTCTCGCATGCAAATTCGTTATACATGTAAAACTGTTTGGATATTATCAACTAGGGTTTACCCCCCCTGAGTTTTAGGGGCCCTGATCCTGATTTCGATTGTTCTAAAAATTTTAGGGTTTATGCAGAATCACTTGGGTTTCTTAATTAGGGTTTCCTATTGGACAATTTAAAGTAATAATTAAGACTTTTGATGAGAGTTGTTACATGGCATGAGTTGAATAGCTTCTACTTTTTCAGGATTGACTTTGAAACCATCTTTGGTTACGATAAATCCTAAGAACTTGCCTTCTTCCATTCCGAATGAACACTTTACAGGATTCAGTTTTAGGTTAACTCTGCGTAAAGAGTCGAAAGTGCGCTGGATGTTTGTGAGCATAGATTCTTCTTCGCGACTCATAATGACGAGGTCGTCCATATAGACTTCTACTGTCACGCCGATATCCTCCCTGAAGACTCTATCCATTAGACGTTGGTAAGTAGCTCCCACGTTACGGAGACCGAAAGGCATTTTTGTGTAACAATATGTGCCTTTGTCAGTGCGGAAAGCTGTTTCGTCTCCGTCTTCTTCCTTCATTTGTACTTGGTGATATCCTTTATAACAAAATAGGAAGCATTTCCAGCGGAAGGATGCTAAGGAATCTACCTTCTTGTCTATTTCTGGGAGAGCGTAATAATATTTTGGGCAGGCTTTGTTGAGATCTTTGAAATCAATGCACATGCACCACCCGGCATTGTGCTTCTGCACCATTACTGGGTTAGCTACCCAGGTTTGATATCGTACTTCGCGCCGGATTCCAGCCTGAAGTAATTCGGCTACTTGCTCATTCATTGCGCGAGCCTTTTCTGTACTAAGACTGAGCTTCCCTTGTGCGACTGGTTCTGCGAAAGGTCGAACATTCAAGCAATGTTTCGTTATTTCTCTTGGCACGCCAGTCATGTCTGCTGGGCACCATGTGAAAACATCCGTGTTTTTAGTTAGAAGCTTTTCTAATTTCGCGCGGATTACTGCTGAGATGGCGTGCCCTAATAAAATGGTTTGCTCAAGGTATTCACTTTTGAGTACCCATTTTTCTGGTTCATCCAGTGATGATGGCTTTGTGGCCTTTACTGGTGGATCATCATCTACATACATCACCTCTTTGCTTGAGTATAAGATTGCTACTCCAGTTTCTGTTGGGAAACCGCAAGCAGCGTGTGGTATGGAAGTAATCATGCTGAACTCCCTTTGTGAACGTCTTCCCAGCAGTACATCATGGCGTGATGTACCTGTCATAACCATGAAATTGACTGTTACAGTATGCGAGTGTTCTCCAACCGAGAGTGTTACGGGAAGGCGATTTGGCCTAGCGGAAAGACGGCTTCGTTTGTTCTGCTTGCGCAAGGGTCCCCCTTGCTCCATGCATGTTTGTTCCGTACTGGTTTTTGGGTTGTCGTCTTCCATATTTTGTCTCATATATCTGAATGTTGTCAGATATCCTCCGTCGCTTATCTGGGTGTCCCACTGTTGTGGTAAACGTAGGCCCAACACGGTACAATCAGATTTATTCTGATAACTAGATCTGAGATAGATAAATTCAGATCTGGTACTTGTCTGAGGATATGCCTCAGTGACTTCGGTCGGTAAGGTTGGGGATTCATAAAAAGATCTGGATATGTCTACAATCTGTTCCTAAGTAGTAGGTTTTTGTTCGAAAATTTCGTTTATTGTATTTTGGAATTTGGTAAACCAAAAACCCGGAGTTTCTTCTCAAAATAGATCTGGGCCAATCTGAGTTCCAGATTGAACCTCTGAGGGAACAGGAGTGAGTACTTCATGTCGAATTTCGCTGTTAATAAATGTTTTTCCCGTGATTCTGTCGATCTGAGAAACACGAATTGAGTTATCCCTGTTTTCAGATCGAGGACCTGACGGGTAGAGTATTGGTACTTCTGCCATAAAAAACAGAGAATGAAAAGAAACGAATCGAACGAGAAGATGTAAATGAAAAATGAAAAATCGGTGGGGGCCAATGAAGAAACAGTGGTTAGAATGACCGGAATCAATCAGACCAAGGGTTTAGTTTCTACATAAAAGGGTTAATCCTCTCGCCTAATCAGGGGGTTTTGATTGAGCTCCTTCTCCGATGATCGCTGCAAAACAGAAAGTCATTAGACTCGCGACGGGGAGAATGGTGGTTCTCTCCGTGACCACCCTCTGGCATGAGAATAAGTACAGTGATCTCGATGAAGAAGAAGAAGTAGTAAGAGTGAAGTGAATGTAACTTGTGAGATCATACCTACAACCTTCTATTTATAACCGTTTTTGGCGGGAAATCAATGTGACGGAGAGAGTAACGGAAAGTATTTTCCGTTGGTGGTTATGCCCTTTTCCGTCAATCACTAACATCACATCCATGCATATGGATCGTGAAGGTGATCGACGGCTGGGGAGATGCCACGTGGAAAGTGGGTTTTCTTTTGGTCAAAAATTACCGAAGCAATTAAGTGATCAAATTAGTTTAGTGAGGTAGTGTGCTAGATGTGTTTGTAGAAAATGTGATGATTTAATTGTTTGCAAAAAAAGTCTTCAGGATATAGCTCAGGATACCAAGCTATATCAATAATCAAACAATGAGCAAAAAATTAAAGGTTGACACGAGATGTACGAGGAAAGCCCTTGATCAATCTAGATCTCCGGCATAAAACCTCGGGAGCTGACAATCGCAGCTGCCGTGTTCTTCTTATTACTTCAAAACTCAGGACACAGTGCAGGATATTGTACGGATCAGCTAAGTGTTACAGTGAATTTCAAGTGTGAGTGTTGGTGAATGTGATTGCGAGTGATTGTAGCTGTTAAGAGAGCAAAAGAGTGAGTGAAAATTGTGTGTCTCTATCGATCCGTATAGCTCCTATTTATAGTATATAGAAATAACTAACTATCCTATAATCTTGGGATGCTTCGAATATTCCTTAAGGAACGTTGGAGACCCCTTCTTTCGGCTTCAATGTTCTTCTCTCAATGGAATTGACCGAGTCTCCAGGAGAACAAGTCCATCTGAACGTTACGAGCTTGCTACCATAACCTGCACGTGATTAATTACCAACTGTCAAGATACTACATCAGGATGTTACCAATATCCTGATCCGGTATCCTGGTCATAATTAAAGACAACAAACTCAGGATATAATTCGGGATATGGGTTCAAAAAACCACCCGTAACAAAAGTCCCCAAAATATATCTGTTAGAATTCTCAAATTTAAACGGATATATTTTAAACTTATCGCGTTGATCGAGCTAGTTACGATGGTACGACGTTTGAAGTGACACGCTACAACTTCCCACGTGAGTATTACTCATCACCCCTATTTTGGCCTATATCTTCTCAAGTTTCTCGCTCATTCATCACTACAATTCCAGCAATCTCAGGTATTCCTCTTTCACCTTCTTCCTTGTTTTCTTTGTAAGATTTCTTCATTTTTCATGGCTACTCGAACCAGATCCCACACGGCTGATTCTGTCCCCACTTTCACCAAACAAAACCTTCTTAAAGAACCCAAAAAAGAAGTCTTCTCTTTTGATAACGCCGACATTACTGCCCTGAAAACCTCGGGCGCCTTTCCCGCATGAGTAATTATACGACTGTTCGACCGGGAAATCCGATCGAACGTGTATTCCAATGAATGGGTATGCTTCTTGGAGACAAAAATTCGTTTAAGGTCTCATGGTTCCAGTCGATTCCTTCTCTTTTCAACCTCTAAGGATCCCCTCATCCTCAAAGCGACTAAAAACGAGGATGAATGGAGACAAAAATTCTTTTTCGTAAAAAGAGACTCCATTGACAAGGGTGTTGACCTTCCCACAAAATGGTTGACCTCGGGTAGGATTTAGGGTTTTAGGGATATCCCCAAACATTTCCTAGAACTCTATCCTAAACTGATATCTTTACTTTTTGTGCAGCAAATTTCAAAGAATTATCCCCTCCAACTGCTGAATCAGAACAAAGAATCAAAGAGATCTACCGGCTCCCAAAGAGTGAAAGAACTTTCTCCCTGTCATTCACAAGCTCAAGCCAAAAATCAAGTTCTGAGATGTCTGGTAAGCATATTTTTGCAAGTTATTCTTATATATTAAACTGATTAGATTCTAACAATATATAAGGGCTTAATATTTCTTCCCTTTATGAAGCACCAGCTAAAAACCTTGAAGTCTTCGACCTTGAAGAACTGGACAGCTATTCCGGTCCTATGCAAGTCAAACAAGAACCAAACCCCAAGCCAGGTGTCACCACATCAAAACCTACCAGCTCCAAGACTGCCACCGTTCCCAAGCCTTCCACCGCTACAAAGCCACGTGGCTCCAGTTCCCGCAAGAGAACCTGCTGCCTCTGATATCTTCCCATACGAGAATCATGGGTTTTTGGAATCCACCAAATTCATGACCAACTTCCTCAACCAGGTAACTACCCTTATTGCATATCCTACACATTCATACTGACTATATATATTAAGTATACATATTGATACTTGTTCTTCCAATTGTAGGGTCTTGAACGGTTAATGCACTTATACGAGGACTCATGCGGGCTGAACAAGATGCTGGAAGCCAAACTGAAGAAGGCTGAGACCACTATTGCAGACCAAGCAGCAATCGCCACCGCCAAGTCACAGCATTACGAGGATAAATACAAGGCTGTGGCTCAAGAAGCTCAAACTGCCATCAACAAGGCCAACCAAGATGCTCAACTCAAGTTGGATGCTGCTCAACTTCAGCATAAACAGGATATGAACTCCTACCGGGAGGGCCTCAAAGGATCCGTCGTGATCTCCCTCTTGCAAGCCAGGCTAAACATGGCCTATCTTTGAATGCCCTTCATGGAATGTTAACGCTTGGGAGGCGAGATTGAAGGATCTTGGAGGTAATCCTATAGAGCTTCCTACAAAGCCCGTGGTTGAAGATCCTTCCAAAAAGGATGAGATGGTGGTGGTGATGTCGAGAAGGATACTGAAGCTGATCCCGAAGCAGGAGCTGGCAATGAAGCGGTGGTTGAAGAGGATGTTGCCCCTTGAAGGCAGCGAAGTGGGCGATGATGGATGTTGACGCCTAGGCTGGAGCCCACTTTTTAAATTTGATGGTTGTAGTTGATAAACAATTTACTTTCCTATCTTTTGAACAATTTACTTTCCTGCGGTTAGAATAATATGATGGCCAAAGGTGGAGGGATCCTGAGTTTCAGGACAAAGCCCTTGGTCATCAGTCTTTAGTATGCTTTTTTGAACCATTAACAGTTAAAGGTGGAGGTATCATGGGTTTTAGGACAAAGCCTTCAACTGTTTAAGTAAATATGGTTAAAACTAGTTGCACTGTTGGTGGATGGGTCTCAATTTGAGATGAAGCCAATAGTTCAACCTTTTGCTATCTTAATAAACTAACATTTCTAGCCTTATCCTTTATTACTTATACTTTCCTTTTCTTTATGTTGTATGTGTTTGACTTGAATCTTTCCTTTCATTTTTAATACAGTATTTCAAATATTCTGACCAAATATCCTGGTCAGGATACTGTTACTATACTTAACATTTTAATCAGAAATGTTCCATTAAAACTTTGTCAAACACAACTCCAAAAACTTAAGTTATTAAGATAAGGTTTTTTAAAAGGTAAAAAGGAGAGATCATACCAGAAATATTTAGAGAATATATTCCGACTTCAACCTTTGAACCTCTAGCAACCTCCCCATTGAGGATGTCCCTTGTCCGGAACACTTAGCAAACCAAGTTCAAATTCCATCCTTCGGACCGTTTACAATGTATCAAGATGGATGTCCCCTGTATATTAATGCACAACATATTTAGGCACTTAGTAACTTCTCCATTTGAACAAGATTGTGCATCAACACAATCATAACTGATGTCATATTTGTAGACAGCTTCAGTATTACAGAGGATAAACCCTAAATATCCTGGAGATAGATCCTTAACATTCTGGGGATAAACCCTATGTATACTGGGGATAAACCCACGTTTTCGTGCGCTACAGGCGGGAGTGTATAAACTCTAAAACTTAGAAAGGTGAAAACCTTTAAACCTTAGAGAGTATGAAAATACCATTTCGTGAGAGAGGGTGATCAATCATCGTATACCTTAAGGATCCAGGATATAGCCAATAATAACGAAATTGTTACATGAACTGGTCCCGCTACTTTGAACTATTCCTGGATAACTTGCGCTCCAAGCGGGGTGTTTAAGCCCAATTCAAAAGAAAGGTGAATACCTTTAAACCTTTGAAGGGATCAGGATCCCTTAAACGTGAGAGAGGGGGCCAATCCTCTAATCTTTCGATTTATCTTGAGCATATATCCTGGGGTAACATCCCGAAGCATATTCTGCAAAACACTATTAAATTAAGGTGGGTGTTAGCTTGGCTAACACCCCTCCGATGCTTAAGTCAGTATTGGGTTTCAAGAAACATTAAAATTAAACATATTTAAAAGAGAGAGAATTCATACCATCCTGAGTTAGAAACTAAATTCTAAACTCACTTGAAATAGAGCTTAAGATGTATAGCATTCCAGGATCTTGGTAATATATCCCCTTCCATATTCTTGAGCCGGTATGCTCCTTTCCCAGATTCTGATTCAACTTCATATGGTCCTTCCCATTTTGGGGCAAGCTTCCCATCAGCAGGATTAGTAGTATTCTGAAAAACCTTCCTTAACACCCAATCTCCAACTTGAAACCTTCTAGCCCTTAGATTCTTGTTATATGCCTTGAATGTCCTCTGCTGATATGCTGCCATCCTTAACTTTGCTACATCTCTTGTCATCAACAGTACCCAACTCTTGACATAAAGCTTCAGGATTCATGTCAGGATCCCGGAGGCTTGATCTTGTTGTAGGTATCACCATCTCTATCGGGATCACTGCTTCTGTCCCGAACCAAGGAAAACGGGGTCTGACCAGTTGCATTCTTCACAGTTGTCCTATCGGCCCATAGGACAAAGGGTAATTCTTCTGCCCATCTTCCTTTTTAGCAGCTAATCTCTTCTTTAAGTTGTTGAAAACTATCTTGTTTGAGGATTCTGCTTGTCCATTTGCTTACGGATGTACTGGAGTTGATGTAATCATCTTGATTCCCCAACTTTTGCAAAAATAAGTAGTTCTCTTGCTAATGAACTGAGAGCCATTATCACAGATTATTTCAGCTGGTATTCCAAACCTTGTCAGGATATTCCTCTTGAAGAAGGATACTACTTCCTGATCCCTAACTTGAACAAAGGCTTCAGCCTCAACCCAATTGGAGAAGTAATCTATCATTGCTAGCATAAAAACCTTTCCTCCTAGAGCTTTTGGTAGTTTCCCCACGATATCCATACACCATTTCACGAATGGCTGATGGGTGGTCTGTAGGACAACCCTAAAAAGGTCTAAATATACGCACATTCCATGCTTTATTCAGTAATTGCTTGAACTTGGTAACTACTCTATGTTTGATTACGCAGGTGCTAAAGTGCTCAAGATGCGGGATTTATGATGCTTGAATGGATGTGGGAAGATGGCATCGTTAAGAGGTGAAGAAATCAAGTTGTGGTGAAGAAATAACAAGACAAGTACACTCAGCGCCGTAACCTACGGCACTTGGCCGTAGGTTACGGCCCCAACCCTTGCAATAAAGCCTCTGCCGTAGATCAGGAGAGACGAGCCGTAAAGAATCACTTGGCGCCGTAACCTACGGCTCTCCGCCGTAGGCTACAGTGCCCTATGTTGACTTCTGATCTCGCTGACCGTCGTAACCTACGGCGGAGGGCCGTAGGTTACGGCACCGATTGACCTTAATTCATAACTTATGCATTAAATTGTCTTTTGAAGAGGTTTTATGGGGTCTTATCATATGATTTCGGTTACACACTCACTAGTGAACGATTTGGAGCAACTTTTGGGGAGACTTGAGCTTGAAGAACACTGGTTAATCTCTTGTCTTTTTGTTTGTGATTTTCTTGAACATTGAAACTATTATCATGATGTTGATTCAAGCCATGAGTGGCTAAACGTTTGTGATCATCCTGGATTGAAGGTTTACTTTAGACATTCCATGTTTTATTTCCTAATTTCTAGAATAACAATCCTTATCTTTATGGTTTGCTTGTTATGGTGTGTGATTGTTTGTTAGTAAAGTGTTAATTCTTACATTGAACTAATTAGAAACCATACGTTCTTGGTGCCGTTGGCAATCGAGATATCATGGGTATAGTTAGGCTTGGGTAAGGGTTGATTGATCATCGGGTAATAACCTCACGTTCTAGGAATCTGAGTACTTAGTTCCCTTTCATCACTGCAAGTAGTCACACATGAACTATGTCTATGTAGTTCTTTCTAGTGGAATAATAACATGAATGTCAATTGAAACCGAAAATCTAGGATGGCCATTTGTCACTAATTTGTTTACAACCAAAACTTTTATCTTGCATTTTAATTAGTTAATTTAGTCTAAAACCAATTCACTCAAATCAAATCTTGAATTCTACTTTATTTGCAATTAGTTTAATTTTAGTTAAGTTAGATACACTTTCAAATAACACATTTTCCACAAACTCCCAGTGTTCGATACCCACTTACCACTAGCTAATTAGTTGTATTTGGATTAAATTTGATTGTGACCATGACATCACGTCAATGGCCAAGGGGATGCAATAGGATATAATGGCTCAGCAGGTTGATGCAGTATATTGTTGTGCCTCTGACATGCATCACATCTTCGAGCATATTCTGCAGCATCCTTTCTCATAGTTGGACAATAGTATCTCGTTCTTAACACTTTCGAGAACAATGACCTGCCCCCAGTATGGCTGCCACAGTCTCCTTCATGTATATCCTGAAGTACCTCCTTGGTTTCAGGATCCTCCAGGCATCTTAGGTATGGACCTGCAAGAGACTTCTTATACAAAACATCATGTATAATAGTAAAACGAGATACCTTCATCCTAAAAGCCTTAGGATTCTCTTCCTTTGGGATGTGTCCTTCTTTGAGATATTTCAGGATAGGGGATGTCCAGGAATTAGGATTCTCTTCAGGATACTCATCATCAGGATCCTGGATACTTGCTACTTCCTTATCCTGGGACTTGAAGAGCTCCATCGCAGGATACAGGATATGTAGTATTGGTATTTGAGTTCCTTTCGGTATCCTGATTGCAGATCCTAAATTTTCCAGAGCATCTGCCTCAGCATTATCCTCTCTTGGTACCTGTTCAAGTGTAAAAACTTTGAAATATCCTGCTAATTTTTTGACAATTTCAAAATATTCAATTAACCTTTCACCTTTGACTGCATAGGATCCATTGAAATGGTTAGTGATTAACATTGGCATTTGACCCGGAAATTGAGCGAACATTAAGAGGAAACAGGATTTTGTTACAAGAAAACAAGTTGAGCGGTTCACCAACAACACCAACAACACCGATCACACCAATTTGATACATGGATCCACCACCACCACCCACTACGGGTGAACTTATACCACCTTTCATACCATCATCCACTCAACCTTCACCAAACACTACCATACTAAACACCACTACCAATCCTATTTCATCTCATGATGCAACACCAACTAACACCACCCAACCCATTACCACTCAAGAAGAACCTTCACTTTCCTTTAACCCTTCTACTACAATTCCACCATTCACTCATTTTTTCCCAGTTTCAGGTTAATCATCCGCAACCTATACATTACCACAAGGTTCAACTGTCGTTCATGCTACTTCTACGTTTAGACCATCGAACCAGTCGGGTTTTCAATATTCGACTCTTCCATTTGGGCAATCATCGGGTATAGGAGGAGATGGATATGAAGAAGGATATGAGGAGTTTGAGGGTTATGAAGATGAAGGATATGCATATATGGGTGATGGGGAACAAAGAGAACTTACTTATGTTCCAGGGCAAACTCAAAGAATGTCAAGTGTTGGTGGGTTTCAACAACAACAAATTATACCACAACACATTCGGCCAAGGCCACAAGGGTCACAAATGCAACGCCCTATACCATTGCCACAAGTTCGTCCGCAAAACATACAACCACAATTCCAAAGGCCAATTCAACATCCACCGATGCCACAACAACAATATCAACCCTATGTACCACAAGGGCCTATACAAAGACCAATGGGTCCTATTCGACCATGGGTTCGGGTGGGTGTGCCAAGAAGGCATCTTAGAGATTATGCAAGGGGCATTGAAGCGCATTTTAGGCCGGTAATCACTCAAAATCCTTCACCGGTAGTTATTCCTCACAATGATCAAGGGAGAACTTTTGAAGTGAGAACAAATTCTTTATAAAGTTTTCCGAAATATAAGGGTTTAGCAACGGAGGAACCCTACTTTCATTTGGAGGCCTATGACTCGATTTGCAATACTCTTGGGAATCAAGGTTTTTCGGCCGATGATGTCAAGTTAGTCTTGTTTCAATTTTCATTGGAGGACAAGGCAAAGAAGTGGTTCTACACTTTGCCTTCAGCATCTATTTACACTTGGGCGGAAATGCAACAAATTTTCTTAGATGAGTTTTACACTGCTCAAAAGACCAAGGATGCTAGGAAGGGGTTGAGGAGTTTTCAACAACAACAAGGCCAAATGTTTCATGAAGCCTTTGAGCATTTCAATATGATGATTAAGAATTGCCCTCACGATGGAATTGAACTTTGGGAATTAATGAATGCTTTCCACGAGGGGTTGAGTGCCGAAGATGCTCGAGACTTAATGTCTATTACTGGTGGCACTTTTGGTACAAATTATGAGCAAGACGATTGGGATTTGAGAATATTAGCAAAGGCTAATGTTGTTGGTTAAAAGCGATCCTTCTCTCAAAGCCATACATTGGGACAATGTATCCCAAGTGTGGGGATGGGGGGAATTTTTGAGAATTTAAAATTTTTTGTAAATCCGAGCAAAATTGTCAAAATTTGAAAGCTCGATTTTGTTCCGCTTGACACACCGACACCCATTCCTAGTCTTTTCTTGGTGAGAATTTGAGCCACATATGAGTGTTATAGATATTTCTTTGTTTGAGTGGCGGTGTGTGTCGTGTGTTAATAGAACTTGTGTATGAATTCTTATTTAATCCTAGAGTTAGCATGCTTTTGAAGATGATAGGGGACTTTTAGGTAACCTCGTCTAGATGTGTGAGAGTGTGGGAATTGGGGGGGTTGGACCTCATACTTTACATGTATGAATTCTTGTTTAATCCTAGAAAAATACAAAAAGAAGTATTTAGTTGCACTAGTAGTTGAGAATGTGAAGAAGTTTTGTATATATTTGGTGTTTGCTTCGTAGTAGTAGAAATAAACAAAACCGGGTCATATCAATTAGCTCTTTCATATGTAATCCACCATGTTCCTACCTTTGCGCCTAGCCTTGTTACAACCCGTAAGTTCCTTTGATTCATAAGCATGCTAGATATTTGTTAGGAGGAGACTTGATTTTTATACAAGCTTATTGTCGCACACACACACACATTGAGTGGATTAGCATTATATGCTAATAATTCTTGTCACCGAGAGATTTTTGTGAGGGGTGTGTCTTGTGGTATGATTGAAAGTTAGTAGAAGGACGACACATTTTAGCTCAGTTTGCATGATTGATCGCTTTAGTTGAAAATGGTTTTTGAATGAGTTGCTTGGGACAAGCAACGGGTAAGTGTGGGGATGTGACAGGTGGTCCGTAGGACAACCCTTAAAAGGTCTAAATATACGCACATTCCATGCTTTATTCAGTAATTGCTTGAACTTGGTAACTACTCTATGTTTGATTACGCAGGTGCTAAAGTGCTCAAGATGCGGGATTTATGATGCTTGACTGGATGTGGGAAGATGGCATCGTTAAGAGGTGAAGAAATCAAGTTGTGGTGAAGAAATAAGAAGACAAGTACACTCAGCGCCGTAACCTACCGCACTTGGCCGTAGGTTACGGCCCCAACCCTTGCAATGAAGCCTCTGCCGTAGATCAGGAGAGACGAGCCGTAAAGAATCACTTGGCGCCGTAACCTACGGCTCTCCGCCGTAGGCTACGGTGCCCTATGTTGACTTCTGATCTCGCTGACCGCCGTAACCTACGGCGGAGGGCCATAGGTTACGGCACCGATTGACCTTAATTCATAACTTTTGCATTAAATTGTCTTTTGAAGAGGTTTTATGGGGTCTTATCATATAATTTCGGTTACACACTCACTTGTGAACGATTTGGAGCAACTTTTGGGGAGACTTGAGCTTGAAGAACACTGGTTAATCTCTTGTTTTTATGTTTGTGATTTGCTTGAACATTGAAACTATTATCATGATGTTGATTCAAGCCATGAGTGGCTAAACGTTTGTGATCATCCTGGATTGAAGGTTTACTTTAGACATTCCATGTTTTATTTCCTAATTTCTAGAATAACAATCCTTATCTTTATGGTTTGCTTGTTATGGTGTGTGATTGTTTGTTAGTAAAGTGTTAATTCTTACATTGAACTAATTAGAAACCATACGTTCTTGGTGTCGTTGGCAATCGAGATATCATGGGTATAGTTAGGCTTGGGTAAGGGTTGATTGATCATCGGGTAACAACCTCACGTTCTAGGAATCTGAGTACTTAGTTCCCTTTCATCACTGCAAGTAGTCACACATGAACTATGTCTATGTAGTTCTTTCTAGTGGAATAATAACATGAATGTCAATTGAAACCGAAAATCTAGGATGGTCATTTGTCTCTAATTTGTTTACAACCAAAACTTTTCCCTTGCATTTTAATTAGTTAATTTAGTCTAAAACCAATTCACTCAAATCAAATCTTGAATTCTACTTTATTTGCAATTAGTTTAATTTTAGTTAAGTTAGATACACTTTCAAATAACACATTTTACACAAACTCCCTGTGTTCGATACCCACTTACCACTAGCTAATTAGTTGTATTTGGATTAAATTTGATTGTGACCACGACATCACGTCAATGGCCAAGGGGATGCAATAGGATATAATGGCTCAGCAGGTTGATGCAGTATATTGTTGTGCCTCTGACATGCATCACATCTTCGAGCATATTTGTAATGCCGTATATTGCTGTGCCTCTGACATGCATCACGGCTATCGTGGTTATGCGCGACGTAGTCGTTGGAATGCCGTCTCGGGGAGGGTATTACTAATGTTAAAATGCGTTATTACACTAACACGTGTGCATTTGTGTAATTTATAGATAATTCCCAGGGAACCCTTGCAGAAAATCTAAGACAGTAAAGTGAGTAATCTCCTTTTTGTAAACTGTTTTTATAGAATCTCGCACGATTAATTATATATTAAACAGTCATTGAGTATTTGTAAGGATACAATTATCGTCGGTATGTTGGGGTTTTGTATACAAAATTAGTTACTGTCTTGCGAGGAGTAACTTTTCCATAAGTCGGGTTTGACAGTACCGTGGGTGTTAATTGATATGACTTGGAAACAAATATAATTGCGAGACCGCCCTCAATACTGTACAATGGTTTTTATTAAATCTTGATTGAACTGGGATTCACTCACCAGTATTTTCCACTGACAAAATATTTTTAAACGCGTTTCAGGTAACAAAATGTGAAAGCCAAATAGAAGCCAGATGGACAGCACTGAAGGCTTGGAAAAGTGGCAATAAAGTTACCTAAAAGAAATAGATGTTTTATTAAATAAAAATAGGATTCATTCCTATGGAAATGTGTGTACTTAAAACTTGGGTTTTATCCCATGTGTTTAATATTATGAAAATATAGTATTTTACTCTGATCAAATATTTCCTAACTACGGTCCTGATGAAAATTCCGCTGCCAAATTAGACAATACCAGATACCACCGAAACTGGCTCGCGGCCGCCCGTTCCCGTGTTTGAATATGGGAACGGAGGCTGTGACAGCTGCGCAGCCGCGCAGGGTCTTTATTCAAGATGTTTTTAGGATAAGGTTGTGGTATGATCCAATGCACCTACGAGGTTTTTGGGACCATCCCCCTTCAACCCTAAATAACAGTCGTCCTTTTTAATTGTCGAGGCTGCCGGAAATAGAAGGAAAAGGAAGGCGTTTCTATCCGTCTTTTCCAGAAGTAATTTCTAGTTTGAATTTGGAGATACAGTATTTCAGTAAACATATTTACAACAATACAAATTTCATGGCTGGGAATAGTGATGTTTGGTGGTTGGCCAAAAGTGGCGGCCACCCTTTTTTTTTTAATATAATAGTGATAGTACTTTATAGGTATTGCCAAATTATAATTGTATCCTAAGTTTAAAATTATGATTATGCCCCCCGTTCAAAATAAAATTTGTCTTTTGCCCCTGCCTAAATTTATGCTTTTCCCCTCAGTAAAAAAAATACGCTTTTGCCCCAGTTCAAAATAAAATTATGCTTCTTGCCCCAGTTAGAGTTCTGCCAAATTACGATTTGGTTCTCAGTTTAAAATTACGAGTTCGCCCCCGTTCAAAATAAAACTTTGGTTGGCGGGAATAGTTGTGTTATGTGGTTGGCCAAAAGTGGCGGCCACTTTGGAATTTTTTTTTTCATATAATAGTTATTTATAGGTCCTGCCAAATTACAATTTTATCCTAAGTTTAAAATTATGATTTTGTCTCCGATTCAAACTAAAAATTTCTTTTAGCCCCCTTCTTAAATTTACGATTTTGTCCTCAATTAAAAAATACGTTTTTGCCCCAAGTCCAAATAAAATTATGGTTTTGCTCCCACCTAGAGTCCTGCCAAATTACGATTTGGTTCCCGGTTTAAAATTACGATTTGGCCCCCAGTTCAAAATAAAACTTTGGTTTTACCCCAAGCTAAAAATTATGATTTCGTCCGCAGTTAAAAAAATACGATTTTGCCTCCAATTCAAAATAAAAAATTAGTTTTACCCTCAGTTAAAAATATTATTTTACCTCCATTATAAAATTATGATTTGACATCAGCTAAAAATTGCAATCTTACCATCGTTTTTTTGGGCAAAACCATGGTAGTGTTTTATTTTATTTGGTTGAGTTAATTTTGTTTTTATTCGTGCAAAACAACTGCCTAGCACTCGCTAATTGGTCCTGAGAAATTATTCTTTTGCCCCCAACTCTAAATTACACGTTTGCCATCGTTTTAGTTATTTTTTTTATCATAACTATGATACTGTTTTTCTTTAATTGGTTAACTTGATGTATCTTTTTTTTATATCGTGTTATAAGTAACATGTATATCTAACCGACATAAAGACGTACATTTTATTAAAATATGAAATATTCGATTTAGCGCCCCGCAACGCGGGCGGCGCATAACTCTAGTTGACTTACAAAACTAATGAGTTCTTCGTTGTATTGTGTATTTTATTTCGTTATTTTAATTAATTCTTAGTGTTGGTCTCTATAAAATTGCCATGTTAATAAAAGTATTATTATTTTGTTATTTTAGTTAATTGTTAGTGTTGGTCTCTATAAAATTGCCATGTTAATAAAAGTATTATTATATGAAGAGTTTAATAAAATATTTCTCTTTTGTCAAAATAGGCAATCAAACGTCTCAATCAAATTTTTTTTTGCATCACATTTTTTAATGTATTGATTTGAATTTAAATATCCAAGAATTTGGGCATTGCATGTGAGTGCCAACAAAGGGCATGGAAAATGAAAAGGACATTCAATCAGAAATTGTATGATTTAGTTTAAAGTTTTCATAAATCACATGGAGGGGTCATGGGTTTGTCCTTGCAAATACACCCAATTTTTTTTTTATCAAATTAAAAGATAATATAAAAATGACGTGGGTATTAAGCGTCCATAATTTCTCATAATCCATTTGCTAAGACTACGTTATTATATTGAGTTAATTAAAGATGAAAGTCTTGGTAGCTAATAATAAAAAAAGTTATTAGATTTTATCACCCTTAACTATTGGCCATGGTCGTTGTCACTCTCAACTATCACTTTGACGCCCACCACCACCAACTTAACACTTAGCGTGTTCGGTCACCAGATCACTAACTTTTGATCATGTTACTATACTTTTGGGGGTGTCCTAAATTCCCTAAAACCTTCCCAAGATCCCTATGACAGCCCCAAAAGTGTAGTAACGTGATCAAAAGTTAGTGATCAGTTAACGATGTGGTGACAGAACACATTAAGTGTTAAGTTGGGGGTGCCGGCCGTCAAAGTGATAGTTGGGGGTGACATGCGGTTTGTCTAATCTGTTATGCGGAAGCCATGGTCTCCGGTGGTCCAGGTGGCAAACATAGGCGACGAGTGATGTACATACTCAGATCTAATGAATCGAGATAAAAAAAGAAATCTGTTATGCGGTTGAAGCCATGGTCTCCCGTGGAGGAAGTTGGTAATGTTTTGAAGCAGAGTGTATGGTATAGGGTGATGGTGGAATATGGGGATTTGAATGGTTTGTGTGATGAAACGTACGGATCTTGCCTCGAAATCCATCCAGTTTCTTTTAATTTGTTACAACTAACAACTGAAAGTGCGAATAACTGAAATTAGATCTGGAAATCAACAAACACACAGTTCGGAACTAGATCTGTATATTCCAAAGTTGTTACACCGATATCACGAATCATGCATGTCAAATAAGTCATATTGACCGATGAAAATAAGTATCAATTAAACAGAAAGTGAAAAGAAGGATAAGGAATCCGGATGTATACCAGTGACTTCAATAAGATTGCCATGGATGCCATGAGTCGTCATTTATAGATGATCGTTTGATGATCGAATTGGAGGAAGATTATATACACCGATTTCTGTTTGCTGTTGTGTTGACCAAATCGTTCAACAAACACGCTTTCGTGGATGTGTGTAACACACTAGCCGTCATAAATAAAGTTGAATGTTATTTAAAAACGGTGATGGTGATTTGGGTGTGACGTTGGGCAGAGGTGGAGATAAATGGTGGCAGTGGTGGAGATTGATGGTGGTGGAGGTGGTGATGGATGGTGGTTGTTTTTGTTATGCAGAAGAGATCCAGAGAGAAAGAGGTAGAAGAAGTGAGGGTTATTTATTTTCTTTAAATAAAAATGACCATTTTGCCCCTGAGAAAATGGACAAAATACCAGGATTTAATTTGAGAAATATGATCTGATTTCATTTTTTGACCAAAATAACAATAAAAGTGAAACCACAGGGACCCAGATGCAAAAAGTTTCAAATTTGAACGCAAAAGTGACCAAACCTCAAGGATCAAAATCGCAGTTTACTCTAAAAAAAAAAAATACAAGGATCGTCTAAAGATTTAAAATGATAAGTGTTAAATTTTAAGTTCTTTTGTAATGTAATCCAAAATATTCTATATTATATCTTACATTTTACAAAAGTAAATGGGTAAGGTTCATGAGTTTATAGCCTAGTGGCATTTTGAGGGTGAGATAAGACTTTAGGACCAATAGTTTCTGGGTTTGATTCCCATAAGGGGGTTTTCCTATATTTATTGGGTTTTCTCCTGAATTGGTGTATAGGCATTATGTCTAGTGGTGATGGGTATGATTGGGTGGTTCCGCTGATGGCACGATAATACTCCAGTGGTCCGTCAGTGTTCCAAATTTGTCGTTAAAAAAAGGGTAAGGTTCTTTTATGTTTTTTTTTTTTTTTTTTTTTTTGAACGGCAAATTTTGGATCACTGACGGACCACTGGAGTATCATCGTGCCACCAGCAGAACCACCCGATCATATCCATCTCCACTAGGCAATAATGCCTATACACCAATTCAGGAGGAAACCCAATAAATCTGGGAAAACCCCCTTTGTGGGAATCGAACCCATGACCAATTGGTCATAAGTCTTATCCCACCCCCAAGGTTCTTTTATGTTACGAATTCAAATGTATATAAGATGGGAAAGCTTTATTAAATGTGTTGATTTTTTAGGAGTTTACGATAAGAAATTTTACAAGTTAATCATTTTTTTCAATTTTTTTTTCACCTCATGTATTCATCTCACAAAAAAAAAAAAAATCAATTAAAAAACATGGACTTAAGAAATTTTGAGAAAAAAAAACAACCTTTTTCCGTATTGAACTTCCCAAGGTGAAAGAATATATATAGCAAACTTGATTATACAAGATTATGGATCATTTTTAAGAAATGAAAATATTTAGATTAAAAAATGAAAGAAAGATGA
The DNA here is from genome assembly GCA_030545235.1 of Helianthus tuberosus. NCBI lineage: Eukaryota > Viridiplantae > Streptophyta > Magnoliopsida > Asterales > Asteraceae > Helianthus > Helianthus tuberosus. The sequence continues at coordinate 12,764,606 of CM060387.1, read as the reverse complement.
TACAAGCCTACGACTGTTTGGCAATATCTGAATGGTTAAGTGCTGAATCAGTAAGGTGGTGTTTGTTTTTTGGCCAGAAGCACTTCTGGCCACTTATGTCTGCGTCGCGCAGACGCGGGCAGACGTTTCATGTCTGCAGCTTGTTTGTTTTCTCGCAAACATTTCATTAAAAAATGTCTGCGAGACCTCTTCTTGGCACATACATTGACCCAAGTTTTCTTGGCACAGACCTTTACCTCTTCTCACCTCTTCTTCCACACCTCCACCCCCGCATCCCCGCCACCACCACATCTCTGCCACCACCGCCACCCCCACGTTCACCCATCTCCTCCACCCGACACCCCAAATCACCTCCACCATCAAAATCACCGTCATCATCTGTTATCATCATCGTCATCATCTTCATCGATTATCATCATCATCATCATCATCTCATCAACATCTTCATCGATCATCATCATCACCGCCGTCTCTCTCTCCTCGTACTCTCTTTCTCTGGATCTCTCTCTCTATTTCAGAAACCCCCAAATCGATCGGTGAAATTAGGGTTTCGGTGGAGGTGGTTGACGGCGGCTGAAGTGGTGGCGGTGGTGCTTGGTGGTTGCGACGGGGTTGGTGGGGGAGGAAGGAGGTTGGCGAGGCAGATGGTGGTGGCGGTGGTGCTTGGTGAGGCAGATGGTTGTGGCGGTGGTGATGCAGAGAGAGAGAGAGAGAGAGAACAAGAGGTTTGTGTGTGTAAAGTGTGTGTATGTGTGTGTTGAGAAGATCTTTAGTAGAATAAAATGTTGGTGCACAAATGTCTGTTAACTTTGTCTTTATCGAGTCTTATGTCTAGATAGGATAAACTAGCACACAACAGGTTGGGAATTAGGTTTTTGTGTGTGAAAGTGGGTAATTTCGCATGAAAGTGCACATTGGTCATTTCAAGCGAAATTAGATCTTGTGATTTCGCTTGAAATGGGCAATGACACTTTCAAGCGAAATTAGCACATCTATAAATAGGAGTGTTGCTAGTTCATTTGTAATTTTTCCGATTCAGAGCCGAGGTGCTGCCAGTTTGTCAAACGATCTGTAAAAGCTTTGGAATTAATAAAAGAAAGATAATTAAGAGGAATCAAGCTGTTACACGTCTATTTCTCTGATTTCGCCTTTGAAATAGATTATAAACTCTTCTGATTGACTCGTTAGGGTCACATGACGATCCAACAAGTGGTATCAGAGCTCAGGACGAAGAGTTTATACCAATTCCGCTTGTTTTCATCACTTCTACTCCTTCTTTTCAAAATTAAACAAGATTTAACGGATAAATTGGACTGAATTTCACATATATCATGTAAAACACTGTTTTAATGAATCCTTGAAAGAATTGGACCAAAATTCGATCAAAATCTGGGTCAATTTGACAAATTGGTGGCCGACAGGATGATGTCATCCTAATTCCGCTTGAAATAGCACTTGTGATTTCGCACGGAATTAGCTTTTGTGGTTAATTCCGTTTGAAAGTGCTGTTAGATTTCACACGAAATCAGATTCCGTTTGAAATTTCACACGGAATTAGCTATTTCGCTCCAAAGTGACTTGATTCCGTTTGAATCAAATCTAATTCTGCACGAAATTAGATTCCGTTTGGTGATTCCGATTGGGAACCTTATTTCGTTTGAAAGTCCATGATTTCGTTTGAGTTGGGGATTTCGCTTGAAAAGTGTAATTTCGTGTGAAAAGCTGACTTCACTTGAAGTGATTTCGTTTGAAACTATTGTTTTAAAATCCAAAAAATTTTGTAAGTGTTTGTTAATTGTTTCAGATACGTAAAGATGGATGAGTTTATGAATCCTTTCAGTGACATGTTTGCTTCACAGGAAACACAGGAGATGATACATCAAACAACACAAATGAGAATGCTCCTAAACCGAGCACGAAGAAAACTCTTTCTGATGCTTTGAGTGTAGAGAGTGCTTATGGGACGTACAACAAACCTCCCAAACTGATGGCGATTGAAGATTACAATAGATGGGCGAAAAAGTTTGAAGAATGGCTAAAAGCGTTTGCATATCCAAGTTGGAAGATGTTGAAGAATGGTTTCAGTATGGGAAGATCGGATTATGAAAACTTGACAGAAACTGAGGAGGTAGAAAGATATGTTGCTAAACAAAAGTGCATTGCATTGCTTCATCAGTCTGTGAGAGACGACATAATATCCTTGATTGAGTACATAAATTCGAAAGATCTATGGGAAAAATTGAGAGTGAAATGTGTGGGTAGTGCCGAGATAGTTAAAAACAAAAAGAAGTTGTTAAAAAAAGGAGTTTGATTTGTTTGGATGTTTAAAAAATGAATCTGTGTCAAAAATGATTGAAAGATTCGGGCATTTGAAGATGGAGCTTGCAAGACATGGAGTCATATATACTCGAGAAGAATTGGTTGACAAATTGTTTGACTCGCTGCCGGATGATAAAGACTGGCAATACTTTGCCTTGATGCTGAAGAACACAATCAAGTCGGAGGATCTGGCGGTTGATTTGCTAATCGAAAGATTGGAGAGTCATGAACTGGAGATCAAGAAATCAAACAAAGTCAACAACTCCTCGTACCAGCAGAATGTAGAGTTGTATTATCGAGGAAGTATGATCCCAAAAACCGTGTCACCAAAGACAGCTTTCTCTGCAGAAAATGTAAACATGACAAGTCAAGAAAGTCCAAGCAGCGGCTATCATGGAGGGTCATCATCAAATGCTGCAAGTCAACAACAACAGTCAGCTTCAAAGAATCTGTTTCAATGTAATATTGCTGTGGATTTGAAGAATGCTCAAAACTTTAGTGAGGAATCTGCAAAGCAGCAAATGGTGTTTTTAGCGTCTGTTTTAGAGTCACACGAGAGCCTTGTTGCGGGCAAGATTGGAAACACTAATGTCACCAAGGAGGACTACGATCAGATCGACCAAGAAGAGATGGAGTTGATTGATATCAGGTGGTGTATGGCTAGTGCAGTTAGACGAGCTCAAAGGTTCATGGAGATTACAGGTAGACATTCTATTGGCGGACCTTCCACCAAACTTGGTTTTGATAAATCAAAGGTTACGTGCTTCAGATGTAAACAAAAGGGACATTTTAAACGTGAATGTCGAAACGCACCTGCTGATGATATTGTAAATTCACTCAGAGAGGATTACTACAAAAGAGCAATCTATCATCAGAACAAATCTGAACCTCCCAGAATGAAACAGCTTGAAGATACCTCCAAAGAAAAATCAAGAGCTCTTGCTGTTATTCATGACGATGAGGGATACGATTAGAGTGATGTGCTACCGGAAGAGGATGCAGTGGGCTATGCGTTTGTAACAAAAGTTGTTCCTTTCAGAGATAGCAGAAACGAAGAAGAGAAATACATCAACAGAAAGATGAAAGCCCAAGACAGAAAGATTAAAATCGGTTATATATACAAAGAAGCAAAACAGGCGAAAAGATGGGATGCTGATAGAGAATGTTACCTAGATCCCAAGGGTAACATAGCTGTTGATCCCAAAACCATTGATGTTGAAACTCTCACCAAACAAATTGCTGACGAAGAAGAAGCCAGACAGAGAGAGTGGTGGGGAGGAGGAGAAGCTGAAGAAAAAGCTAAAGAAAAAGAAAAGGAGAAAGAGCAGCAGCCAAAGAAAATTGATGACGGGATTATTGACACGTCACAAGAGTTTACTGCTGAAAATTTGAAGAAGATGGCTGACAAAGTGTTTGATGCGAAAGAACTAGAGGTAGTTTCTGGTTCTGGCACTGAGTCTAAAAACAAGGTCAGTCAGAATGATGCAATCAATGAGACAGGTAAGAAAGCTAAAACTGAGAGCGACTACAAAAATTGCATGAAAGACTGCAAGGTTTGTAAGTACAATTGCTTACCTCAGCGGTAAAAAGATCGATGAACTGACAGGAAGAGTCAGAGACGTTGAAGACCAGATCTTAAACCGTGACAAATTGTTAAAAGCTTCAAATGAACGAGTAAAAGAATTAATTGAGAAAATTGAAAATGATAAAAATGACGTAGAAAGAGTTAGGAAAGAAAACGAAAAGCTAATTCATGAAAATCGTCAACTTTCAGAAAATTTTGAGAAGCTAAAACGCACGGTAAAAGATTCTGATGAGAGAAATGGTAAGACATACAAAGAAAATGTTCAATTGTCAGGTGTTCTTAGGGTAAAAGAAGAGCTAATCAATCAACAACTGGATGAAATTGCTAAGTTGAAGCTTCAGTTTCAAGAAGCTAAAATTGAAAATGAACGCATCCAGTTGAAACTGAACAGTTACAACTCCGCAAGTTTTGTTCTACAACATATAGTTCCTAAACCAATTAGAAAGAACAAAGCAGGCGAAGATGTATACTTTGATGGAACCGGGGATGGGTTTCATCAGGTTCCACCACCAGTTTTAAATAAATTTTCAAAGAAAAAATCAGGGTTGGTTAATGATGAAGAAGAAAATGAACTAAAGCTTCCAGACACAATTGATGTCACATTTACCACATCATCTGATGAAGATAGTGTCCAATCTGAAATTGTTAAAAGTATGGCTGAAAAAGTTTTAAAATCTGAAAGTGACACTACTGAGGATGATGAATGCTTTTTGGATAAGTATATTCCAAAATCAAAATCCAAAAACAACTTAAGTGAAGAACCTAATCTTGTGATGTACAAGATGGCGGGATCTGATAAGTTGTATTCGGATCGTGATTTTCCTTTGGAGAATGTGAATGTTGGTAAATTGAGAAATGTGTTCAAGTTGATTGAGATTGATGTGTCTGAGAACGAAGGTTTGAAACATTCCAAAAGGCAATTGAATTTTGAAAAAGATAAAGCTTACTATAAAAACCTGTTGTACCACCGTGTTTTTCTAACAACAATCAAAACAGATGGTCGGGTGGATATCAGGGGGGTAAAAATTATCAACGAAGAAACTTTCAAAACAAGAAGTTTGTTGACAAAAAGGTGTTTGTAAAAAGCTCGAGTTCTCATTCTGCGCAATAATCTGATATCTTTTCAAAATCAAATGAAGAATTCTTTGAAGAGAAGGCCTCACAGCCTCAGACTGAAGGCACAAGTCGGGTAGTTGATACTCGTACATGCTTTAAGTGCAACAAAGTTGGACACATTGCACGAAAGTGCACCAACTTTAAGCCTAAGTCTGAAGTTGTTGAGAGTCAGAAAAAGAAAGTTGATGCAAAAGGCAAAGCTCCAATGGTTGTTGAGAAGAAAGTTTTGAAAAATGAAAACACTAAGATCAAAACTGAACCTGTTAAGAATGGTAACTAAAAATGACAAATTTTACAAACGGGTTGCTACATCTCAACAAACTTGGAAGCCAAAATCAATTGAAAAGAAACCAAGTTCTCCAAAACCAAAGGTTTCTGAGAAGGAAAAACAATCGTCTTCTACCACTCCGGTAAAGATGGATGTTCCTTTGGATTACTATGAGAAACTTGAAAAACAAGAGTCTATCACTTCTGAGAAGAAAGATGTTTCAAAGAAAGACCAATCAACTGGTCAACCTTCTAAAAATGATTTCTTTTTATACAAAAAGGTTGAGATTGGGTCTGAAGAGAGCTTGAAGATGAATGATAAGAATTTTCCGCCACTTTACATTGCAAAAAGTCACATCAATGTCAAGTTATCTGAGTTAAAAGAGGCTCGGGTAGCATCAAAATCTCACTAAATGATTGTGATATGTGCAGGAGCTTCCAAGATCCGTTTCACGTTGGATTATGGATAGTGGAGCTTCTTGGCACATGATGGGAGAGAAAACCCTATTGTACGATGTTAGAGGGTTTAATGGAGGATATGCGGGGTTTGCTGGTAATCAGGGTGGTCAAATAATCGGTGAAGGAACTTTATCCAATGGCATTGTAATGTTTGAAAGAGTGAACTACATCGCCGAGCTTGAAAACAATCTTCTGAGCATCTCTTAGATATGTGATCGTATGTATACAATGCACTTTACAGACAAAGAATGTTTGATCTTGAAACCAGGATTTGTTGTTCCCGAAGAGTGGATAATCATGAGAGCACCCAGAGTCAATGATCTGCACGTGTTGGACATGAGTGTTGCTACTACTACCACGGGTCAGGCTCACTGTTTTATGTCACGAGCAACAGAAAAAGAGTCACGTTTATGGCATCGAAAGATGGGCCATATTCACTTACGAAAAATGAATCACCTGGTGCATAATGACTTAGTTATTGGTGTTCATGTAAAAGGTTTTCATCTGGAAGGGGAGTGCATTAGCTGCATCAAAGGCAAGCAAAAGAAGAAATCACATCCTCAAAAGAAAGTCAATTCAGTCTCAAGACCGTTAGAGAGACTTCATATGGATCTTTTTGGTCCAGTGAACGTCAAAAGCATAACCGGTGATCTCTACTGTCTCGTAGTAACTGATGACTATTCCAGATTTTCATGGGTATCATTTTTGAAGACTAAAGATGAGACGTTTGAAAGTTTGATGGCGTTGTTCAGAAAAATTGAAAACTTGTACCAAACACGAATCAGAAGAATCCGGAGTGACAATGGTACTGAGTTTAAGAACAACAAGATGGAAGAGTATTGTGATTAGAGAGGTATATTGCAAGAATTTAGTGCTCCTTACACTCCACAACAGAATGTGGTAGCTGAACGAAAGAACAGTACGCTAATTGAAACGGCCACGACGATGCTTGCTGATTTGAAATTACCAGTTAATTTTTGGGCAGAAGCAGTGTCAGCCGCTTGCTATACACTCAACCGGGTTCTCACAGTGAAGAAATTCAACAAGACGTGTTTTGAGTTGATCAACAACCGCAAACCAAACCTGAAGTATTTAGAACCGTTTGGGTCTCCCTGCACAGTTCTAGAGCCTTTTGGAAAGTTTGGTGCAAAGAGCATTGAAGGAATTTTTGTGGGTTACTCAAGTCCATTAAAGCGAGTCTTTGTTCCAAGCTTGAAGCGGATCATCGAAGCACACAATGTTGAATGTCAAGGTTACACAATGCCACCGCAGAACCCAGGCGACTCATGGCGCTTTAACTACGATACTCTGTGGGATTCGTTTGAAATGGAAGAAGAAGAACCAGAGTTCTTTGATGAGTTGGATATTTTAAGAGAATATGAGTCATCAGGAGAAAGATTTCCAGCGGAGTATACTACAAGTCGACGGCAAACCTCAAATGATGATCAAACCGGTCCAAGTAATGCTGGAGAACATGATGATGTTCAACAATCTTCGGAACAAGAACAAGCTCCTGAAAATCAGACTGCAGTCAATGATAATCAAGAATCTGATAATAGACCGATATTTGATCGTGGAGATTCAGATTCTGAGGGGGAGCAAATCCAGATTTCAAGTCAAACAATTCCAGTCAATGTACAAGGTGCAAATCAGAATGTCACAAATCTGGAAGGCGAGGTAGATGTTCCAGGTGAGGTGATGCCGAGAACTCTTTCATATCATCCAGAGGAGTTGATAATTGGAGAATTACAATCAGGCGTTCGAACTAGACGACAAATTGACCAAGGCCTTACTTGTTTTTATTCTACAGTTGCTCCTTTACAAACTGAGTTTTCACTTAGTTGTTTTATTTCGCAGATCGAACCACGAACATACAAAGAGGCGCTAACTGAAGATTCTTGGGTCAATGCTATGTAAGAAGAGTTGAGTCAGTTTGAGAAGTTAGGAGTGTGGAAATTGGTAGACTTGCCTGATGGTCACAGGAAGATAAACACCAAGTGGGTGTTCAAGTGCAAGAGGGACGATAGAGGAGTTATTATTCGTAACAAAGCTCGACTCGTAGTCCAGGGTTTCAGTTAGCAAGAGGGGATAGATTTCACTGAAATGTATGCTCCACTTGCTAGACTAGAAGCGATTAGAATCTTCCTAGCATTTGCATCTTGGAAAGGTTTTAAAGTTTATCAGCTAGATGTTAAATCGGCGTTTCTCTATGGGAAGGTAAAAGAGGAGGTATATGTCAGACAGCCACCGGGCTTCACTGATCCAATCCACAAAGATAAAGTTTATTTGCTGGATAAAGCGTTGTATGGTTTACACTAGGCGAGAGCCTGGTATGAGACATTGTCTCAACACCTGCTTGCCAACAGCTTCATCCGTGGAAAAGTGGATGCCACTCTCTTCACCAAAGAAGTCGACGGACATCTTCTGATAGTTCAAATATACGTGGACGACATCATATTTGGGTCTACAAATGAAAATATGTGCAAAGATTTCGAAAGAGTTATGAAGTAGAAATTTGAAATGTCATCGATGGGTGAGATGAATTTTTTTTGGGACTTCAGGTTGATCAACTACCCGAGGGAATATTCATACATCAAACGAAGTACGTTCATGATATCTTGGAAAATTTAGGATGTCAGGATCTACTCCAGCTTCCACCCCGTTAGCGGCAAACCATGGGATAAACCCTGATCTCACCGGAGAGAAGGTAGATGAAACGATGTATTGTTCCATGATCGGATCGTTGATGTACTTGACTGCTTCAAGACCCGATATTATGTATCCAACCTGCCTCGCAGCGCGGTTTCAGTCTAATCCTAGAGCTTGGCATATGGTGATTGTGAAACGGATATTACGCTACCTGAAAGGAACTCCATCGTTGGGGTTGGGGTATCCAAGAGAAGGCGATTTTACGCTCGAAGGATATTCTGATTCTGATTTCGGATGCTGCAAAGTTAACGCTAAATCAACAACAGCAGGGTGCCAGTTTTTCGGACCACGATTGGTTACCTGGCAATGCAAGAAGCAGACCTCTGTAGCTTTGTCCACATGTGAATCCGAGTATGTATCTGCTAGCAGTTGCTGCTCTCAGATTTTGTGGATCCAGCAATAGATGCGCGACTACGGTTTCCAATTTCTTAACACTCCTATATTTGTTGATAATGAGGCAGCGATTAACATCACTAAAAATCCTGTTCATCACGCTAAAACAAAACACATTGAAATTCGTCATCACTTCATTCGAGATTGCTTCGATAAGAAGTTGATACGAATTGAGAAAATCCACACTGACGAACAAAAAGCTGATTTACATACCATATCGTTTGATAAAACTCATTTTCAATATGTTTTAAAATTGAACGGTATGAAGCTTATATCAGTGTTGGAGGAGATTCTTGACGTTGATGAAGGTACCACTGTAGATGATGTTGAGAAGCAATCTGCAATGGTTTGTCGATTTTTTACTTGTTTTGGTATTTAGGGGGAGTATAGGGTAATATTTTCAGAAAATACAAAAACAGTAAAAAATTTCAAAAATCCAAAAACATGAGATATTTTTAAAATCCAAAAAACAATAGAAAATGAAAAAGAGCTTGAGTAAAAAGGGAAAATGATAGTACATTGGCTTGACAGTTACGGTATGCTAAAGATATGTAAAGTTTAAAAGTCTTAAACAGTCTCGCTGATGATATGCCGATAGGTTTTTACACATTTAGTAGGTTTGTTCGGGATATAAACCTAAAATCTTTACTTACTTATTTTGTGGGGAACACTACTTGGATATATAGGTAACCCTTGAAATCTCGTTTGAAAGATCCCTCTTTCTGAGATACTAGGTCTTTATACTCAGTGATATCTGGGGTATTATCCCGGGACTTCTGATATTGCGGAAGCAATGGCCTAGTCCCCGTATAATACTTTACCGCTTGCTTGAAATATAGCACCGCCCTCAGCATAAAAAATGATGAAACATTGAGAAATGCTTATCATGTGCTGTTGAGGAAAAGATCCTCTAAAGGGGACACACCAAAAGTCAAAACCGTCATCTCTTTGATTTTGCAGAAGCAATAGCCTGAGCTCTCACGGCCCTCGCAATTTAACCCCTTACAGATATCATCTGTGGTATACTCACCTGTAAGACTGAATATTGGGTTCTGGATACGGGAGTATATTCAAGAGGTGGGACACATGAATGAGTTTAAGGTCTTAATTCACCTAATTCGTATCCTGGACAGATTGAAAATTGTGTGAGAATTTAAGTGGATCAGTATATCGAAAATCTAAGTGAATTGTTTAATTCTGAGTATGAAATCAAAGCTTAACGATACTTGTGACTTGTCGAATAGCTGATATGATTCTCTAACACGCTCACCAAAAATATGTTTGTAAATAGTTTACTTTTACTGCATTTTATTTCTATTATTCATTTATAGTCTAGAAACTTTATTAAAAATCCAAAAAGATTTTACATTTCTGCTTTATTTTCCGACAAACCAAAGTGGAAAGCTGATTTTTAGATTCGCAATTTGAAGCAGATGCATGAAGTTTCTGAGCTGGAAGATGAGTTAGGAGCTTAAAATGTTAAACCTGTGAAATTGAAAAGTCAAAACAAGTTCATTAATTTGAAACTTGTAAATTTCAGAAAATTATTTGAACTAGTTTGTACAAAATGTCAGTGTGATTTGTCTCAGGTCAACCAATGTCATTAAATTGGACTTGGTAGACAAATTAAGTTCTCAGGGTCATTAATTTGGACATGATTACTTAAGTGGATTTCTAAATTCTGACAAAACCAACAAATGAAGTCAAATGGTAAGCATAGATTGAAATTGTCATAATCATAAACCTTATATTTAGGTAGAGATTGTGCAGGTAACAGGTTTGTTATTGAAAGCAGCATAGCAAAATCCCAGCTAACTGATAGGGGGAGTCTGAAGACTTAAAAGTCAGATACAGTTCCTGGATCTACATTCAAGGGGGAGTTTGAAGGTTGTTAAAGATTCAGATTCTGTGATTCATGCTAGCTGTTGATAGAAGAAGAGAAGAATTGAAGGATGCTTACATTGTTAGACAAACTGCAAAGAGATTAAGACTGAAGACTCGACGCCGAAGACTTCGTCAACATCCAAGGGGGAGTCTGTTGGTGCACAAATGTCTGTTAACTTTGTCTTTATCAAGTCTTATGTCTAAGTAGGATAAACTAGCACACAACAGGTTGGAAATTAGGTTTTTGTGTGTGAAAGTGGGTAATTTCGCATGAAAGTGACAATGGTCAATTCAAGCGAAATTAGATCTTGTGATTTCGCTTGAAATGGGCAATGACACTTTCAAGCGAAATTAGCACATCTATAAATAGGAGTGTTGCTAGTTCATTTGTAATTTTTCCGATTCAGAGCCGAGGTGCTGTCAGTTTGTCAAACGATCTGTAAAAGCTTTGGAATCAATAAAAGAAACATAATTAAGAGGAATCAAGCTGTTACACGTCTATTTCTCTGATTCCTCCTTTGAAATAGATTATAAACTCTTCTGATTGACTCGTTAGGGTCACACGACGATCCAACATAAAAAAACAAACCCTCTTCTCCTTGCAGAGTGCAGACCTTTGGTCCACCTCTTCTCCTGCAGATGCCTGCAGATGTGGTCCGCAGACTGCAGACATTTTACCTCTTAAAAAACAAACACCACCTAAGAGATTTGAACCATTAAGTGCTAACCCGTAAGAGATCTAAACCATTAAGAGCTTGTATAATGCTTAACCGTTCAGAGGCAAATGTCTGACCAATTCAGATTAGAGGTCTTAACCATTCAGACTTTGTATAATGCTTAACCATTCAGAGGCAAATGTCTGAACAATTCAGAAATCCGTTCGTTAAACAAACAGTCTGAATCATTAAGTGCTAAATCAGTAAGAGGTCTAAACCATTAAAAGTTTCGTTAAGATGTAAACAAAAAGCCTCTATATCATCTTTGAAATTGTCTAAAAACATAATATATTACAATAATAATGTGTCATGTCATTATAGTCTAGTGGCATCTTTGGGGTGGGATAAAGGCTTATGACCAGTAGGTCATGGGTTCAATTCCCACAAAGGGTGTTTTCCAAGATTTATTGGGTTTCCTCCTGAATTGGTGTATATGCATTATTGCCTAGTGGAGACGGATATGATCGGATGATTCCGATGGTTACACGATAATACTTTAGTGATTTGTCAATGATCCAAATTTGCCGTTAAAAAAATTACAATAACAACGTTATGCCTTTCTTAAAAAGGTATGATGTATTGATGTTACACCGTGAATAAAACTATAATGGCATGTGGTTGTAGGAAAAAGACAAATGCATGCTAATTTTATGTGTTGTTCACCTCTCACTACGCATTGTCCAAACCTACTTAAAATGTATATCTTCTTAAAGGACTCTTTATATTTTTAATCTACAAACCTTTTTTTAATCAACTCTCAGTTATGTCAGTTTTATTAGACTGCCTCCAATGCTTTAAATGAAGGGAATGCATTTACTGATATGAAGGCAGCATGTGGGAAGGATGCAATGGAGTGGGTGATGAAGGGGAAAGCTTGTAGGTGGGAAAGTGCAACCAAATGCAAGAGAATGGTAGACCCATGTGAGAGAGGTGATGTGAAAGAGAGATGATGCATGTGAGAAGGATGGATTGAAGTTAAAAAGAGGAGAGAGAGTGCATATGAGAAGAAATGGGTAAAAAGCTGATATGACAGTGATGACTAGGATGCATGTAGTAAATGCAGGCCGTTGCATTGAAGACAGTCTTATTAATCTATTTACCATAATAAAACAAACTAACTTTTGAACACGTGTCATTCATTAAAGATATTCTCAAATCTACACTAATTAATAAATTAATATTAAATCTTATTATACTTTAATAAAATATTATCCTCAAATATAAATTGTTAATTTAATATATTTTTAAAACAAATACCTCTATTTCCTACTTATCTTATATTAAATATATAAATAATAAATTAATATTAAATGTTATCCTAATTTATTAAAAATATAACTTTTTATTTGGTATACAAAATTATATTTATTCAACTCGTGTAAAACGTAAGGTTTTTAATTTTTTTTATTATTTACTATTTAAAGTTACATTTATGTAACCTGTGTAATACGCGAAGTTTTTAAAGATATAACTATTTATCATTTGCTATGTAAAATTAGATTTATTCAACACGTGTAATACATGAGGTTTTTTAAGGATATAATTTTTTATTATTTGGTAGATTTTTCAACCCGACTATACATGAGTTTTTTAAAGATACGACGCTTTTACTATTTAATATATAAAAATACATTTATTTAATCTGTGTAATACACATGGTTTTTAAAGATATAACTCTTTTTTAGATCTATTCAACACGTGTAATATACAGGGTTTTTAAGGATGTAATTTTTTTTTATTTGATAGATTTATTCAACTCGATTATACACATGTATTTTTAAAGATACGACGTTTTTAGTATTTAGTATAAAAAAATACATTTATTTAATCTGTGTAATACACATGGTTTTTAAATTTTTTTTTTTTTATTATTTGATATATAAAATTACATTTATTTAACCCGTACAATATACGGGGTTCATAAAGATATAACTTTTTTATTATTTAATATATAAAATTACATTTACTCAACTCGTGTAATACACGGGGTTCTAACCTAGTATCATTATTATATTAAACCAGTCAAAGACTTCTTCTCCTCCGTCTTTCTATTGGCTATCACTAATAACCACTAATATCTTAGCGTCTGGGCCAAAATTCCAGTATTTCAAATGACATGAAGGTGGCGGAACTTCTGGATGGTAACGGTTGGAATGGGTCAAGAAAATGGAAGAGGGTCTTGGAGGTCAACTATTGTGCGACACTATGGAAGGTTTGGTGTCACACCCTGATTTCCCGGTGGGCCTAGACTTAGGGTTTTTGCATGACGGTCGGATAACAATATCATAATTTGCAGTGGAAGTAAAGGAATGATAAAGTACAAGTTATAAAACTTGAAATTATATAAATGAAATGTATAACATCTTTTTCAGTACAAATATCCCACAAGATAGGATCATAATAAAATGGACTTTAGACATCATGGGTCTTTTAGCCAAAGAGTCACAAATTCCAAAGTTTTATGGTTGAACCTGTGGTTAATCTTTAAAAATACGTCAGTTTACACTGATAAATACTATTAACCGACTCTTTTGAAAATCATTTTAAAAAAGATTTGATATATATATATATATATATATATATATATATATATGAAAACCATATGGTAATCATTTTATTTTTACATTAGGATAGATTCTTGTTACCAGTTTTACATGTTTTTCAATACAGTCATGGACCAGAATCAAATGCCTGTACTTGGTCAATATACACACCATCTTTAATATTTACGTCTGTTTGGTGTTTGCCTACACCCCGCCCTTATTTTATATGGCCATTATAGTTAATAAGTCGGGACATCCGGAGACGATACTATTAACCCCAAGTGTTTAATGTTATCAAGCAAAACAAAATAAACCAGGTTATTACATTTCTATGACATCATTCGCCCTTTTGTAATACTCACTCCAAGTGGCTAATGCCATATCACAGGTTTTCAAATAAAAATAGGCTAAAACTTTTTACCTTTGCTCGCTTAAAAACCGAGTGTTTGATTCTTGTAGCAAAGCCGTACTCAAAATTTATTAAACGAACAAAATTATTATCCGTTAGAATGTTTACGGGTCATTGGTAAGTCTTTGACTTTGACCCGTTAACTTAGAGATACGCTCGGTTCTGCTAGATTAAGCGTTGTCCGTATAGATTGTGGTTTATACCCGTCCGAGTAAGAAGACTCGCTTGATACGAGTTATTTAACCAAGCATTCTGATTTGGAAAGGTTATGAAAATATTTGAACTGATACGACTAGTTTATATAGTTTATGCCATTTTAACTAGTCGCACGCGTAGAAATGGTTTCGTGTGGTTGAATGGGACTATGACGAGTTTGACATGTCATATATTTTATAATGTTAAACAAACTGATTTAATTTCAAAACTTTTAGTTGTAATGCTTAGAAGTCCATTTGCCGAAAAATGCATAAAGATGCGTTTTGACTTTTATTAATACATGTTTTACTCGTCATATGACCCACTTGAACGTGATAACCATGAGATATAATTGTAGAGAGTTATACCCTATGATCTAATGATCACATGAGAAAATTTAATTGAACTTTGACTTGACCACAATTATCAGAACCGAAATTCAAAGTAAAAGTTAAACTGTTTGACATTCGGATAATATCTAACCACAAAACTAAAATTAACTTAAGGGAAAAGACTTATTGAACCTGAAGACTACTTAGGACCTTAGAAGAAAGCACCTTAGAGAATGCTTCTTTAAAGCAGATTTCAGACTGAATGTGATGGTGTGCATAAACAAATGAACATCATGGCCAATTTATACTAATTGAGGATTAAGGAGGGCTTGCCAAGTGTTTGCAGAGGTGTTAAGAATGAGATTAGTGGTACCCCAGGTGTCCTAAGGAGGAGAGGTGTGGCAAATTCGTGAGTAGAGGTTGTATGAATGCAGGCTGTAGCTGCCAACTGTAATTTTAATGTCAGCGACCCCCTTGCGGACCACAAGGGGTGCGGCTTACAGTCCGTAAGGGGACCTACACCGCCACACATTTTCAGACATCCTTACGGACCACAAGGCATATGTGATACGGTCCGTAAGGGCCCTTGAACTCAGATTTATTTTACCTTAATGGCAGTTACAGCCCCTCAACTTTGATACTCACCCATTTTATCATATTTGGTCCCTCTCCTTCAACATATCTGAATATATGGGGCGTTTTGGACACGTGTCACTTTCGAATTTGATATAATAATTCAGGTTTTTTTACATTTGGAAGGCTAGAAACATTGCAATCTTCGAAGGCACTTCCATTAACATTTTAAAAGTGGTTGAGGAAATCAAAGAGGAGGTGTTCTTTTGGTTGAACAGCAGGTCCTCGTTTGATCAGTTATGTTGGGAGAGGTGAAAAGAGTTTAATGTTTGAGACATTATTATGTAGTTTTGTTTCATTTTATTTCGGGTCTTCCAGCCACCGACTGGCCCCTTGTACTATTTTATTGTTGTTATAAAATGGAAGGTGTTCGAAAAAATACCTTACCACCACCACCAATGCCGAACACCACCCTGTGACACACCTCATGTTACACCCCGATTTCCGGTAGGCCCGGACGGGTCATGACGATTGGATAACAGTATCATAATTTAACAATAATGCAACGAAAGTATCTAGAGTAAAATATTCATAACATTCAAAGTATCTGAGGAAATAAAATACAAGTTGTTCAAGTGTTCAAGTTTAAGCCCACAGGCCGGATCGAGATAAAACGAAGCTTGAACATCATAGGCCTTAAGTTTGGAGTTGCAAATTCCATAGCCTTTATCATAGCCGACCCGGATTCCCAACCTAATATCAAGGTTCGGTACATGCAGTTCAATCTTTTGAAAATACGTCAGCTTTCGCTGGTAAATACAATTAACTGACTCATTTTAAAAATAGTTTTTCAAAAAAAAAAAGATTTTATACATAGAGTAAACCCGTAGGTAATCATTTAATATTTCTTGGGATTTTGTCTTGTCACCAGATTTACATATTTGTCATATAATGGGAACCATATATCAAAGCCGGTCATTTTCAGTGCTATAATGATTAAGGTACACACCAAAGTTGAATAACGTGTCTTACAGTCAGTATGCCTACCCCGACACATTATTTTGTATGGCCATAATAGTTCATGAGTCGGGACGCCCGGACACGGCACCAATAACCCCCAATTGTTTCAGTTATCAAATAAAATGGATTAAACCGAGTTCTTACATTTATGAGTTATCATAGGCGACTCATTTATGTAATACCCGCTCCAAGTGACGTATTCACCATACCCCAAGTTTAAAAAAGCAAAATAAGTTAAAAGTATTTACCTTTTTGCTAGCTTCCAATCGATAACATTTTTCGTATAGTAAAAGCTGTAAAATCAAAGTATCAAAACTCAAGACCGAATATCTGGGGGTTCTATTGTCCGGAGTGAACAGATTCAGTTGTCTGTTAGAATGTATACGAGCCATAGGTTAGTTACTTAGACACGACCTGTTAATTAAGAATACGATCGGTTTGCTAGATTAAGCGTAGATTGATTAGAATGTGATTTATACCTATCCGAGTGTAAGGACTCAATGGATAAAGGTTAAGTAAACTAATATTCTGATTTTGGAAGTTTTAAAAAAAGTTTGACCCGTTATGCCTAGTTTATGCGAACTAGGTTCGCATAATTAGTTATGCGCATAAAGACGGGTTCGGAAGGTTGGATGAGTCTACGACAAGCCCAAGTAGTAAAATACATTTTTAGTTGAAGTATATGCTGTTACAAAATCAGATTATAGTTCGGTTTAGTTTAAAATCATTCAATTAGCTCATTTGACGACATAAGGGCGGTCATTTTTAACAATATATTCAAGACTTGTCATTTAACTCATCAAACGGAATGACCATGTGGTATAACATCAGAGAGTTATACTCAAAAATATTATAGTCTCAAAAAAAGTTTAAAACAGGTCTAAACATTGACCAAACGGGTCTGAATCAAAAGTCAAAGCAAAAGTAAAACTGCTTGACTTTTGACATAAAATGAGACTCTAAACTGAATTGGACAAGTTGGTGTAACACCTCTTAAATTCGTGTCGGATAATGTACTTACACGTGTCCACTCTCAAATATGCCTATTAAATTGGACGAGAGGGACCAATTTAGTCAAATTATGAAACCTTCAATGTGGAGTGTAACAACCCGACTTTCGAAGTCAAAGTTAGAGTACAAGTCAAAGTCAAAGTCAAAGTCAAAGGAAGAAAATATTGCTGATTGGATCTGTCATTCCTTGCTTATTTATTAATTGTACACCTTGACCCGATAATCGACACTCGCTTGACGATATTTGTTTTACGATTATTTAATATATGAAGTAACAATGCGATAAACGTAACTAAACACTAACCTACTAAACGCAATCACATCGCTATCGCATCGCAATTCGAATTACAGGTTCTGGATACTGTTTTACGTGTGTGTGCTATTATGTGCTTTACTTATGTGTGCTTATAAATATATTGTGGGATGTTAATCGCAAACGCAATCGCAACTCTATCGCAATGCAATCTCATCGCGAACTCGAAATCTAAGGTTTATTTTTATGTTTATTCCTAGTTTTATTATTTGTGTAACTAATGACTAATACTATCGCAACGCTCAACGCACGAAATGAAAAGTCAGAAACCAACCCACTCAAGCCATCCGATCGAAGGACCATTCGATCGAATGGTCATCCGTCCGGATGGCCATCCGATTGGAAGGCCCTCCGACCGAATCCCTTTACACCGCCTTTCTCTCCTCTTGCCTATAAATACCACCTGTCACATCAGCCATTCACTGATGTGACAGCTCTCCTCCAACCCTCCGCATTGTCAGCCACTTTTTTCTCGATTCTTCGTGATTCTTGTAAGTTTTCATCTCAAATCTTGTACTTCTTTGATCTATGCACACTTCTTCATCTTTTCCACCAACAAACCTCATCATTTCACCATGAAATCCGTCAGATTTGGGCTGTTCTACGATGCCGTCATCATGGTGTTCATGAACACCAAAGTGTGACCTCATTCCACCAAGAACAACTCAAATCTAAAGGATTTCTACAATGTTAAAACACTGATTTCACCTAAATCTAAACATTTTTCTAATGTTTCAAACCTTTCTTCAACTTTCTTAACTTTTTACTCAAAACCGTTAGAATCTGGACTAGTTCGGCTTCATTACTCGTTCTCTAGTGTAGACCCGGACTGAGAAAGGATTCCTAACGAAGAGACGACCGATTCACGGGTTGAACATGAAATCCCGTCAAGAACAGTCACCGAACGAACGAGGTGATTCCCATCCGAATGGATGACCAGGCCTGCTGTGGTTTCCGTTGTTTAACACGTTGTCATACCGTCTCGGTTCAATCGCACAACTTTCTAAACTTAACAAATTTTACAAGTTTTCAAAATGAACAGATCGCCGAACGGATTGCCGTCCGATCGGATATTGCCGTCCGATCGGATCATCATCCGATCGAACGACGATCTGGACAGATGACTTGTGATTGTTTTCAACACTTAATCAATTTTTACAAAACTTCAAATGCATAACAGTTCCAAGCGAAGGGCGATTCGACTGGACAGTCATCCGTCCAGATGACCATCCGGCCGGATGACCTGATAGCTAGGAACACTTCATGATTCTCAAAATGATACAACGAAAACTTCAAAGTTCCATCATAAACAAACCATCCATCCTAGACGAATGACCATTCGACCGAATGGTCATCCGTCCGGACGGTCATCCGATCGGATCACTGTTCGTCACTCGTTCCATTTGACGCACCATTATACGCACTGTTCAACGCTTATACTGTCATACTGTGTTCAGGCTAATCTCTCAGCGCTCCCTTCAATCCAAGACTGTGTTTACTCGTTAAACACGATCTGTGAGTATACTCAATCCCTTTTTGCTTTAAGCACTTTTGGGTGTTACATACGTTACTTATATCAAATCACAATCGACACACAACGCAAACACTTTTATGCGCTAACCGCTCTCGCATGTTATACGTGTTATTCGATGAATTCTAGCATTCAAATGACACCATTTGAGGAATTATACGGAAGAAAATGTCGATCGCCTATTGTATGGCACGAGATCGGGGATGCGTAAATTACCGGTCCTGAGTTATTGCAAGAAACGACTGACAAAATCCACCAGATATGAGACAATCTCCTGAAAGCTAGGATTTGTCAAAAGAGTTACGCCGATAAACGCCGCATGCCCCTTGAATTTGACATTGGCGATCACGTACTCCTAAAGATTGCACATTGGAAGGGAGTGATCCGATTCGGAAAGAAAGGAAAGCTCGCGCCTCGATACGTTAGACCCTTTATGATTCTGGAAATAATTGGCAAAGTGGCCTACCGACTTGAATCACCAGAGGAACTCAAAAACGTACATCCGACTTTCCACGTTTCAAACCTCAAAAAGTGTCTAGCCGACCAGAATTTACATGTCCCTCTTGAGGATCTACAAGTGGACGAAACATTACACTTCGTGAAAAAGCCAGTCGAGATCATGGACCGAGAGAACAAGAAGCTCCGACGCTCACGCATTCCCATTGTGAAGGTTCGTTGGGAAGGCAAATGCGGCGCCGAGTTCACCTGGGAACTCGAAAGTGATATGAAGGATAAATATCCACAACTGTTTGTTACGCCTGCGCCTTAAATTTTGGGATGAAATTTCCTAAAGTAGGGGAGGCTATAACAACCCGACTTTCAAAGTCAAAGTCAGAGTATAAGTCAAAGTCAAAGTCAAAGGAAGAAAAGATTGCTAATTGGATCTGTCATTCCTTGCTTATTTATTACTTGTACAACTTGACCCGATAATAGACACTCGCTTGACGATATTTGTTTTACGATTACATAATCTATGAAGTAACAATGCGATAAACGTAACTAAACGCTAACCTACTAAACGCAATCACATCGCTATCGCATCACAATTCGAATTACAGGTTCTGGATATTGTTTTACGTGTGTGTGCTATTATGTACTTTGCTTGTGTGTGCTTATAAATATATTGTGGGATGTTAATCGCAAACGCAATCGCAACTCTATCGCAATGCAATCTCATCGTGAACTCGAAATCTAAGGTTTATTTTTATGTTTATTAGTAGTTATATTATTTGTGTAACTAATGAGTAATACTATCACATCGCTTACTCGCAATGCATCGCAACGCTCAACGCACGAAACGAAAAGTCGGAAACCAACCCACTCAAGCCATCCGGTCGAAGGACCATTCGATCGAATAGTCATCCGTCCGGATGACCATCCGATCGGATGGCCATCCGATCGGAAGGCCCTCTGACCGAATCCCTTTACACCGGCTTTCTCTCCTCTTGCCTATAAATACCACCTATCACATCAGCCATTCACTGATGTGACAGCTCTCCTCCGACCGTCCGCATTCTCAGCCTCTTTTCTCTCGATTCCTCGCTGTCTTCATCTCAAATATTGTACTTCTTTGATCTATGCACACTTCATCTTTTCCACGAACAAACCTCATCATTTCACCATGAAATCTGTCAGATTCAGGCTGTTTTACGATGACGTCATCATGGTGTTCATCAACACCAAAGTGTGACCTCATTCCATCAAGAACAACTCAAATCTAAAGGATTTATACAATGTTTAAACACTGATTTCACCTAAATCTAAATATTTTTCTAATGTTTCAAACCTTTCTTCAACTTTCTGTCACGGCCCCCGGCCCGGTCTGACCCGGTCCCGGAGCCGCGGGACAGAAATCTCGTGGTATATATTTAAGTTGGCAGCGGAATTATTAATAGGATCGTTAAAATTTGAAAAATTCTTGATTGTTTTATTTTATAATTAGGGATAACCCCATAATTTACAATAAAGGTGATTTCTCAAGGAAATCCCCTATTTTACAAAAAAAACATGTTTCTTTATTTAATCAAGCCACTTCTTCAAGCGTGTAGTGCTACTTGGCACTTTTTTCTGGATCACAGCAGATCACCTTAAACATGTTTTAAAAAGGTTTTATCAGCAGGGAAACACTAGCGAGTCACTCATTTTGCACAAAACGACACATTGTTATAATATACAGTATTAAGGGTGATTACATTGTTTTTATCAACCAATTACCCCAAATCGGTATTTGTCACTCGACTGTATCTGTGACTATGGTCAGATCACCCATTGGCTAACTCGTTGTCCAATGGTGACGGGAAACAAGTAATGTATACAAAACCCCAGATACTGGCAGTAATTGAATATTACAAAGACTTAATCCCTGTACTTATAACCTTGAAAACATTTAAGGTTTTGTAAAGCAATTTGTTAAAAAGAGAATGACTCACTTTGCAAGTTTAATCGGACAGAGTTTAGCCTACTGATAAGCCTATTAACCTAATTCAAATAACAATGCACACGAAAACTAGGTTAGTAACTTAATTCAACATTTACGATAACTCACGAGATTAAAACGCTCACGACGGATGACAAAGTGTGATACTTAAATATCCATCGAATTCACGACGAATGACAAAGCATAACCCGAGTTTGGGCAGCACTTAAACATCCATCGGATAGTTTTCATCGATCGGACATTAAATCGCCGCAGTGATCGAGTTATTACCCTGTTATCGGATTGTGCTATGTGTGTGTTTTGGAGTATTTAGACGATATCTCAGTGTACGAATCGAATTTTTACGTCGAACCAACGCTAGAAATCAAGTGCCAAAGCCTGCTACTTATACTGGAAAAAGGGCGCGCCCGCGTGGCGCGAGGACCTGTCGCGTGGCGCGACGGGGGCGGTTTTAGCATATGGTAGCCGCGTCCCTAACTAGCTTAGCTGAGTTGACCGTTCGTTAAAATTCAATTTCCACGTAAAACTGTAAGGATATTACCAACTAGGGAATACCCCCCCCCCCCCCCCCCTGAGTTTTAGGGGCCATGATCCTGATTCCGATTGTTCTGAAATTTTTTAGGGGTCATGCAGTATCACTTGGGGGTCTCAATTAGGGTTTCCTATTGGGTAAAATAAGAAAAGAAATAGGACTTTTGGTGAGAGTTGTTACATCCTCCCTACCTTAATTAAAATCTCGTCCTCGAGATTTACTGGAACAAGTAGAGATACTTTCGCTTCATCTCCGATTCCAGCTCCCAAGTGTACTCAGGTCCTCTCTTCGAATCCCACTTGACTTTGACCAGTACAAGTCTTTTGTGTTTGAGAAACTTGATCTTTCTGTCTTCTATCCGTAGTGGCTTCTCAACAAATTTTAAATTTTCATTTACCTCTACATCTTTGAGAGGTACTACCAGGGATTCGTCAGATAAACATTTATTGAGATTGGATACATGAAATACATCATGTACCCCGGCTAGCTCTTCTGGTAGTTGTAAGCGATAAGCAACTGGTCCTATTCGCTGGATTACTGGGAATGGTCCTACGTACCTTGGACTTAGTTTTCCCTTGTTTCCGAATCGAACTACTCCTTTCCAAGGAGAAACTTTCAAGAGTACCTTATCTCCGACTTGAAACTCCAGTGGCTTGCGTCGATTGTCTGCATAAATTTTCTGACGATCACGAGCCGTTTTCAGTCTTTCCTTGATTTGAGTGATCTTGTCGGTGGTTTCTTGCACGATTTCAGGACCTGATAACTGACTTTCTCCTATTTCTGCCCAACAAACTGTAGTTCTACACTTTCATCCATACAGTGCTTCGAATGGGGCAGCTTTGATGCTTGCATGATAACTATTATTATAGGAGAATTCAATCAAGGGTAGGTGGTCATCCCAGTTTCCACCAAAATCTATCACACATGCCCTGAGCATGTCTTCTAGGGTTTGGATCGTCCTTTCACTTTGTCCGTCTGTTTGGGGATGATATGCAGTGCTCAAGTTCAGTTTAGTTCTCATGGCTTCTTGGAAACTTGTCCAAAAATGTGAAGTGAAACGACTATCTCTATCCGATATAATGGAGAGTGGAACTCCATGTAAGGATACTACTTCGTCTACGTATAACCTTGCTAACCTTTCCACGCTAAAGGTTTCTTTCATTGGTAGAAAATGAGCTGATTTGGTTAATCGATCCACAATTACCCAAATCGCATCATTACCTTTTCTGGTTTTGGGCAACTTAGTAACAAAATCCATTGTTATGAGCTCCCATTTCCATACATGCATTTCTAATTGTTGAAGTAGCCCTGAAGGTTTCTGGTGTTCTGCCTTAACTAGTGAACAAGTAAGACACTTAGATACATATCTAGCTATGTCCTTTTTCATACCAATCCACCAGAAATTATTTCTTAAATCTTGGTACATCTTATTATTTCCTGGGTGCATGGTATACCTAGATTTATGGGCTTCCTCTAAAATCTTATTTCTTAATTCTCCTTGCTAAGGTACCCAAATTCTTCTTTTGTGGAATCTCCAAATTCCATCAGCTCCTTGCTCTAATTCCTTTATTCTTCCTTTCATTCCTTCAGCATCATCCTTGATTGCTGTGGCTTGAACATTTTTCAATTGTTCCATTAAATCTAATTGTAAACTTAATCTGTTGGTGCATTCATTCTATAAAATGATCTTTCAAGCGAAATCATCTCAAACATATCCTAAAATCTGTTATTTTCTCGTGATACAAGCCCTAATCTATCAGTTCTAATTTAAGACTCGAATGAAGATGAAGTCGACAGACAACTGCACCAACATAATCTAAGAGCACGAACTCGCTTTTGCTTTTCATGATACTTACGACTTAGGGCATCTGTAACTAGATTTGGCTTTCCTTCGTGATATTGAATATCACAGTTGTAGTCACTTAGAATTTCCATCCATCTTCTTTGTCTCATGTTTAATTCTTTTTGCCCAAATATGTACCTTAAACTCTTGTGATCTGTATAGACAGTAAACTTACTTCCATACAGATAATGTCTCCAAATCTTAAGGGCAAAAATTATGGCTCCTAATTCTAAGTCATGCGTCGTATAGTTTTCCTCGTGCTTTTTCAATTGCCTTGAGGCATACGCAATTACCTTCTTGCGTTGCATTAGCACACATCCTAATCCTAGCTTAGAAGCATCACAGTATACATCAAAATCTTCGGTTCCTTCTGGTAAGGCAAGGATTGGGGTGTTTGTTAACCTTTGTTTTAAAATTCTAAAGGCCTCTTCTTGCTTAGGTCCCCATTCAAACTTAACTGTTTTACAGGTTAGCTTAGTTAATGGTACAACTATCTTAGAAAAATCCTTAATAAAACGCCTATAGTATGCAGCTAAGCCTAGAAAACTTCTAACTTCTGTAACTGATTGCGGGACCTTCCATTTGGTGATTGCTTCTATCTTAGCAGGATCTACGTGAATACCTTCATGATTCACCATGTGACCTAAAAATTGCACCTCCTGTAGCCAAAATTCACACTTCGAGAATTTGGCATAAAGCTTTTCCTTTCTTAACAAAGTTAAGAGTGCATGTAGGTGCTCACAATGCTCGTCCTGACTTTTGGAATAAATAAGTATATCGTCGATGAAAAAAATTACGAATTTATTCAAATATGGTTTACAGATCCTATTCATCATGTCCATAAATGCTGCCGGAGCATTTGTTAATCCAAAGGGCATGACTGTAAACTCATAATGACCATACCTAGTTCTGAAAGCGGTTTTAGGTATGTCTTCTTCTTGTACCTTCAATTGATGATATCCGGAGCGTAAATCTATCTTAGAAAAATATCTAGCTCCTTGGAGTTGATCAAAGAGATCATCAATTCTAGGTAATGGGTATCGATTCTTAATTGTAACCTTATTCAGTTCCCTATAATCGATACACATTCGCATCGACCCATCCTTTTTCTTTACGAACAACACTGGCGCTCCCCAAGGGGATGAACTAGGTTGTATGAATCCTTTACTGAGCAATTCATCTAATTGCTTTTTCAGTTCTAACATTTCGGTGGGTGCTAACCGGTAGGGTGATTTAGCTACGGGTGTAGTTCCAGGAATTAAATGAATTCTAAATTCTACCTCCCTATCCGGTGGTAATCCTGGTAACTCTTCTTGGAATACATCTGGGTATTCCGATACTACTGGAATTCCTTTAAGTTCCTTACCCTTAGTGCTAATGATTACTGAAATCATATACACTATTCTTTGCTTTCGTTCATAACTAGCAACTTTCATTACTGAAATGAACTTCATGGGTTTTCATGGCTTATCCCCTGTAACCATGATTACTTCTCCGGTGGGTGCATGAATTTCTATGGAATTCTTATCACAGAGGATTCGAGCATGGTTGGCTACTAACCAATCCATTCCGAACACAACATCGAATCCAGCTAAATTCATAGGTAACAGATTTGCAGAAAATTTATGACCTAGATGTTCTATAGTTTCTTTTTACAAAACTGTATCTATATTAACAGAATTCCCGTCTGCCGTTTCTACCGTAAAAACTTGCCTAAGTTTTGTTAAGGGTAGCTTAAGAGCTTGGCAGAATGAAGTATTGATAAAACTTTGGTTTGCACTAGAGTCAAATAATACTTTCGCATACACATTGTGAACTAAGAACGTACCAGCTATCACGTCAGGAATCAGTTCGACTTCCCGCGTGGTCAATTGGAAGGCTCTTGCGTTTTTCTTGGTAGTTCCTTCTGCAGGTTAAGCCTTGTTATCTGCTGGTTTGACCAACTTAGGGCATTCTGGTTTGAAATGCCCCTCTTCTCCACAGTTATAGCAGACCCTTGTTTTCTTTCTGCAATCTTCTTCACGATGTCCTATAGCTTTGCAGAAGTTGCAGGGTTCATTACATTTTCTAAAATGTTTCTTTTTGCAGTTTCTGCAGAACGACGGAGTGGAAGATTGCCCAGTTCCTCTTTTCTTGAAATTACTATTATTACCCACACGAAATCCTTGGGTAATTTTCTGAGCCAATTCCTTCTTCCTATTTTCTTCTCGCGTACACACCCGTCCGTCTGTCAAAGTGTTGGCTAATTCCACCTCATCGTCGATCGTGCGGGGTCTCGCAGATTTGACAATATCACGGATCTCACTAATTAAACCCCAGATGTAGCGAGAAATAAGTAACGGCTCTGGCGAAGCCAAAGTAGGCACAATTCGAGCATATTCGAAAAATTTTGAAGTATACCCTCGACAATCAACATTCACCATTCGGTGGCTCAGGAATTGTTCGCCATTTGCTCTTTTTCGTATTCTGGGCAGAATTTTCTTTCCACCAGACGCTTAAACTCCTCCCAACTCATGGCATAGGCCATGTCACTTCCCTTAGCTTGTAATACCGTGTTCCACCACTCTAATGCTTCTTCCTTGAAAAGGTGTGAAGCATACATGACTTTATCCTCCTCGGCACATTTACTTATTTTAATTACTGCCTCGGTCTTCTCCAACCAACGCAGCGCCGCAGTCGCCCCTTCATTGCCTGCGAACTCAACAGGTTTACAGGCAAGGAATTCCTTGTAAGTGCAACCAGGCGTTGCAGCTTTCATTCTTTTGAGAATTGGGGCTTGCAGTACATCATTATCATTATTATTAATGTTACCGCGTCCGTTTATGCTATTACTGAAGTTGTCTTCATGAGTGCGTTTGCTAGGAATAATTTGTTAAGGTTCAACTGGATTTCGAGCAGCAGCAAGGATTGCTGGAATAACATTGGCTATTCCCTGAGCAACGATATTCTCGATATCTTGCCTATTCAGAAATTGATCTTCATGGTTTTTTTGCGGATTGGTTACCCTCGTTAACTTGTTCATTACCAGCATGTTCCATCTGGTAATTAATATATATAAGTTATTAGCACCAACTTAATTAATAACCAAGCATAATAAAACACTCGCACATAATCACACCAACACGTATAGCCAAAATTGTCGATTTTTCGACGTTCGATATTTTATATATTATAATAGGCATCCGTACACACAAGTTATCTTACAAAAGTCTTATTTTTAAGTTATTTCACATAATTATATTTTTATTATTATATTATTATTATTATTAAACACGCATTCCCACAACCACATATGATCCCGTCAGCTGGCACTTTTAGAAACGATGTTCTCTCTCGTCGTATTTCCAGGATATTCTCTCCCCTACTTCCCGTATTCTATTTCCCGCGTCCATTAGTTCCTCGCCATAGTGGCGAAGTTCTGCCAAATTTTCAGAGCTCATAGGTGGGTGTAGTGGAGGCTCCGTGTCAAACTGGGGGAAAAAGGTATTAGGGTTATTGAGGAGATTCTGAAACTGCCAGTCGGTGGTCCACCATTCTTCTAGCACTGCTGGTAGAGGTTGGGAGTGGATAATAGGATCTGGGACATCAGGCTCTAAATCAACTGGAAGTTGTGCTTCTGCTGGGTAATTAAAGAGGTTTTCACCGGCAGGTCCGATGAGGTCACCCAGTGCCAGTTTATGATCCAGCTCTTCCCAAGATGGCATTTCCTGGTCTTTCCTGGAACTTTCTCCGATCTCTATTCCCTTGCCTTTATCTTTGGGATCCATAGTCTTTATAATTTTCTGTGTCGCGGGTTTCTTCCCGCGCACACGCCTCCAGCCCACAAATCTTCTTTTCTTTCTCGGTTTCGGTTTCTCTGGAGGTTAGGCTTGAAATTCCATAGGTTCATCGGTGTCGGCATAATACCCGGTAAAGTCTTTGGAAACTTCCACATTCACCGAATAAAGATTGAGATTCTGAAGAGCTTCAGACAACTCATTCATGTTGTTTAGCATTTATGAAGAAAACACACAAAATTCTAGGTTAAATTTTGTAAGTTAAATTTTTACAGGCTAATATTTAGTACAACCATTCCAGTATCATTGTTCAACCAAAAAAATGGCAATCATTGCGATTTTTGTATATATATGTTTATTACAAATTACAACTGAAATTCAACATATACTAGGGATTGTGCATTCATAATTTATTATGTTCAACATGCCTTTATATAAGGTTTATTCTATCTTCTCTTACTAAGTTATTTATCTAATGGGCAAAGTTTCTTTAAAGTTTATGGCTTATAGATGATATGGTGCTAGTACTGGGTCAGGGTGTTGGCAGTTTAACTTAATTAAAAGTTAACATTTACTGATGTAGTGGCTAACATATAGAGATTTGCCCATTGTTCATCTAATTCATTTTCCCATGGTGGGTTATTGCATATTTCCTGAGTTTCCTTATTAATCATCACTTCTTTTGGTTGTGACTTTTTTTATTTTCTCTTGACTTTTTCTAATAATCCAACTTCTTTTCTTAATGGTAAGTGGTTTCTCAATCTGTGCCTTACGAACAAATATTCCTTCCTCTGTATCTGCTGAGTATCTTGAGGAATTTGACTGAAATGAAGTTTCCTTATCTTTTGATGAACTATCTATTTGACGATAGATGTCCGAAATTCTTTGCTTACCCATACTGTAAACTAACAAATAGTCAAATAACACAAAAACACATAAGCACAGGATATCAATTAGAAAAATTAAGTATTTCTAAATACTTAATTGGCTTAAATCAGTGGCTCTGATACCACCTTTTTCTGACCCGGCCCCCGGCACGGTCTGACCCGGTCCCGGAGCCGCGGGACAGAAACCCCGTGGTATATATTTAAGTTGGCAGTGGAATTATTAACAGGATCGCTAAAATTTGAAAAATGCCTGATTGTTTTATTTCATAATTAGGGATAACCCCATAATTTACAATAAAGGTGATTTCTCAAGGAAATCCCATATTTTACAAAAACATGTTTCTATATTTAATCAAGTCACTTCTTCAAGTGTGTAGTGCTACATGGTACTTTTTCCTGGATCATAGCAGATCACCTGAAACATGTTTTAAAAATGTTTTATCAGCAGGGAAATACTGGCGAGTCACTCATTTTGCACAAAACGACACATTGTTATAATATACAGTATTAAGGGTGATTACATTGTTTTTATCAACCAATTACCCCAAATCGGTATTTGTCACTCGACTGTATCTGTGACTATGGTCAGATCACCCATTGGCTAACTCGTTGTCCAATGGTGACGGGAAACAAGTAATGTATACAAAACCCCACATACCGGCAGTAATTGAAAATTACAAAGACTTAATCCCTGTACTTATAACCTTGAAAACATTTAAGGTTTTGTAAAGCAATTTGATAAAAAGAGAATGACTCACTTTGCAAGTTTAATCAGGCAGAGTTTAGCCTACTGATAAGCTTGTTAACCTAATTCAAATAACAATGCACACGAAAACTAGGTTAGTAACTTAATTCAACATTTACGATAACTCACGAGATTAAAACCCTCACGACGAATGACAAAGTGCGATACTTAAACATCCATCAAATTCACGACGAATGACAAAGCATAACCCGAATTTGGGCATCACTTAAACATCCATCGGATACTTTTCATCGATCGGACATTAAATCGCAACAGTGATCGAGTTATTACCCTGTTATCGCGGCATAATTTGTGCTATGTGTGTGTTTTGGAGTATTTAGACGATATCTCAGTGTACGAATCGAATTTTTACGTCGAACCAACGCCAGAAATCAAGTGCCAAAGCCTGCTACTTATACTGGAAAAAGGGGGTGCCCGCGTGGCGCGAGGACCTGCCGCGTGGCGCGACGGGGGCGGTTTTAGCATATGGTAGCCACGTCCCTAACTAGCTTAGCTGAGTTGACCGTTCATTAAAATTCGATTTCCACGTAAAACTGTAAGGATATTACCAACTAGGGAATACCCCCCCTGAGTTTTAGGGGCCCTGATCCTGATTCCGATTGTTCTGAATTTTTTTAGGGGTCTTGCAGTATCACTTGGGGGTCTCAATTAGGGTTTCCTATTGGGTAAAATAAGATAAGAAATAGGACTTTTGGTGACAGTTGTTACACTTTTTACTATAAACTGTTAGAATCTGGACTACTTTGGGTTCACTACTCGTTCTCTAGTGTAGACCCGGACTAAGAATGGATTCCTAACGAAGAGACGACCGATTCACGGGTTGAACATGAAATCCAGTCAAGAACAGTCACCGAACGAACAGGGTGATTCCCATCCGAACAGATGACTAGGCCTGTTGTGGTTTCCGTTGTTTAACACGTTCCCCTACCGTCTTGGTTCAACCGCACAACTTTCTAAACTTAACAAATTTTACAAGTTTTCAAAACGAACAGATCCCCGAATGGATTGTCGTCCAATTGGATCATCATCGAATAGAACGACGATTCGGACGGATGACTTGTGATTGTTTTCAACACTTAATCAATTTTTACAAAACTTCAAAAGCATAACAATTCCAAGCGAATGGCCATTCGACAGAACGGTCATCCGTCCGGATGACCTGATAGCTAGGAACACTTCATGATTCTCAAAATGCTACAATGAAAACTTCAAAGTTCCATGATACACAAACACATCCATCCCAGACGAATGACCATCCGTCCGGACGGTCATCCGATCGGATCATTATTCGTCACTCGTTCCACTCGACGCACCGTTATACGCACTGTTCAACGCTTATACTGTCGTACTGTGTTCAGGCTAATCACTCAGCGCTCCCTTCAATCCAAGACTGTGTTTACTCGTTAAACACGATCTGTGAGTATACTCGATCCCTTTTTGCTTTAGGCACTTTTGGGTGTTACATACGTTACTTATATCAAATCACAATCGACACACAACGCAAACACTTTTATACGCTAACCGCTCTCGTATGTTATACGTGTTATTCGATGAATGCTAGTATGTTATGTTTACACAGTGATTGTTGCCTGACACCTTAGCAATGATAGTACTATAGTTTAGACTCAGCACCTGTCGTGGACAAGGGTTGTTAAGGACTTTTCTTCACATGTCACAGTGGTGATATGTGTTGCGCATTCTACAACTCGTAGTCACGTCTGTCCATATTTCATTGTCGATAACTTACCTGCTTCACAACTATACGTGTTACATGTTGGTTATGCGTAATCGCTTTCGCTACTATTATACTATCAAACCTGAATGCTCACCTTTACACTATGTGTATTGACTTTTATTTTAACGTATGTGAGAGGTGTTTAGGATGCTTTTGCTTGTTAGCTGCTATGGAATCGAGCTATGAGAGTCTAGAAACCCACAAATAATCCATGAGTTGTCGAGACAGTTTGCTTGTTTTTGAGACAATTATCTGTAATAACTATTTTTACTATCTCTGTTAGTAGTATGGGATATTAACGTTAAGGATTTGGTAATTTAATAGTTGTTGTGGATTCTCTTGGACAATCTGTTTCACTCAGTGCCACGCCCTGATGATTCCGCCATCAGTTGGGGTGTGACATGGAGGGACTAAATGTGTCAACAAGCCAAATTATTGCCTCTGAGTGACCCTTTACGGACCGCAATCCCTTGTGCTTACGGACTGTAAGCATGTATATATGTTGTTGCTGGGCATCGTATATGGACCGCAAGGTCTTTTACCTTACGGTCCATAAGGATTCAAAACCTTGGGCGGTTTTGCTAGCTTACGGACCGTAAGCTTCGAGCTCATACGGTCCGTAAGGACCAGAGCTGGTAGTTTCTTTGTGTGCTGCCCAAGTATTTCTGCATTGCTGCCACTTAGCTCGAATTATGCCACCCATCCTTAGTTCATTACACGTCTAAGAACACTTGGAATGATCCTACATCAGTTCTAGACACCTGGATTGATTCTAAACATCCTCCACAACTATAAATAGGACCTTCACTCAATCCTTAAACTTGCACCTTCCTCATAATTTCTCTCTACTCTCAATCTGGAAGTTCCTAGTCATAAAGGAGCATCCCTTTGAGTTTCAAACATTCAAAGGACCACTTGTAAGGGTTCCTTTCCAGCTCTTTTCGTTTTATAGGCTTTATAAGCCGAAAGTCAAGCAAATTGACTTTTGCTTTGACTTTCGGTTTAGACCATTATGGTCCAACCATTTTTCAAATCGAACATATCTACGTGATAATAATAAGGTAGGTTTTAATCCCTCAAAAGGGCACCTCCTGGAAATCATGTTAAGTTGTTCAAATGGGTCAAAGTTAAGATAAATAAAAAGTCAAAAGGTAGATTTTCGGAAACATTATTAAATGAAGTTGTAAACATTTAAACTCATGTTTTTGACACTAAATCAATTGGTAACTAATATTAGAACATGTATGAACATGATCAGCTCGGCATTTCTAGTTTATATGTCGGTTCGCAACCGACAGTTAAGTAGTTTGACTTCTACTTTGACTTTCGACTCTGACCTGATTTAGCAACTTTAGCTACTGATTCTAAGTTGCATTATGATCATATAATAGTGTAGAATAACCCTCTGTGGTTATACTACTTGATCATAATCAGATTCTGAGTTTTTACACAAGTTCTTATAATATACCTAATAATGACCAAAATGCCCTTTTTGTGCCTAACTTGATTTTAATCAATAAAGATCATATCAAATTGATTACCTACTGATATGGTAATTTAATTAACTTGTTTTAACAGAATGAACTTGTTCATCACTTAGATTTTTATGTAAGTTCTAAATTATGTCACATTGTGACTAAAATGCCCTTATGGTGCATAGTTTGATTTTAAAAACATAATGATCATTTAAGTTGATAACCTACTGATGTTACAACTTAATTAAAATGTTTTGGCATATTGAACTTGTCTATAACTCATCTGATCACCCAATACCGCTTATGCGCGTACGGTTGAGCTTATGTAACTAGTTTACATAAGTTTACCGAAACAGGCCAAATCTTCTCAATTTATTTTGAATTCTAGAATGTAAACATGTTTACCCATATTATAAAAGTATTAATACTTGTGAGGGTTTAAACTACATTCTATTCGGTCATCGCTTAATCTAGCGTATCATATCGTTTTCATTAATATAACTTAACCGGTCCAAGTTTATGACTTGAATAAGACCCGTTAACATTCTAATTGGTTATAATACCATTCATTCCAGACTAAGGCATTCCAGTAGATTGCAACCAAGCTTAGTTAATTGATAACGATTGTGCTTATTATATTTCTTGCATATTAAGACTTGTTTAAGCCAGGTAAATACTCTTAACCTATTTTCCCTTTACGGGATTGGGTTACGGTAAATTATTACCGCTTGGTTGGGTATGGGATCATATGTCGGATTGTGACTAGAAAATCTGCATAATCCGTTTTAATCTATTTTGCTTGATAACTTAAACATTGGGGGTTAAAGCGAACGTGTCCTGGATATCCTTGGCTCATTTAATTACAAATGGCCACGACTTATGTACGGGGTGTAGGCATACACCTAATAGATGCTAATGCTATTATAAAACAGTTTTCTTACCAATATTAGGGATACCCCTTTATGGGTTAAAGTGGCATGTCGGTTAATCATATTAACGGTTTCTGTACCAGGCCCCATATGTATTGACAGGCATGTAAAACTGTATACAAGATAATTATTATTGTCCTAAGTTATTTATAAAATACATGTGCCTTTGTGCACTTAAAACAATTTTTAAATATTTTCAAAATGTGTCAGTTATTTATATTTACCAGTGTAAACTGACGTATCTTCAAAAGACTAAGTGACAGGTTGCAAGGTTACGAAATAGGCTGGAAGTGCCGGTAATGCTTAAGAGGAATTTGCAGTTCCTTTGCATAAGAAGCCTATTAGTCTGTTATCTCATTTTTGTACAGTTACGATCCGATTGTGGATCTTTAGATACAATATCCGTCTGTATAATATTTTGAACACTCGGACATTTATATTGTAATATTTTAAATCCAAGACTTGCGTTGTGCTATCTTGTGTATTTGATAACAATCTCGTCACGTATACCCCATTCGGGCCCACCGGGTGTTGTTGAAATATCGGGGTGTGACAGATTGGTATTAGAGCCAACATTTGAGAGAATTAAACACTAGCCTTTTGTGTTTAATCCCAAACAACACAATAGCATAATCCTTAGACTTTCTAAGTCTAGGCATCGACCTAGGATTTACTCGTATCCTTATTAAGTTATATATATATTGTTTTTAATTTTTGACATGCATAAAATCATGCCGCCAAGATTTAGAGGCAAAGGCAAGGGACCAATACGAGGAGGTCCATCGGGACATGCACCCTCTCTACCTCATAGCTCGAAACACCGACAATACTTGGGTGATTCCTACTCATCTCAAACTGTGAGACATTATTTTTCCCATAACTGATCGCCATCTCACCATTCTCACCATTCCTATCGTTCTCACCAATCACACCACTCCCACCAATCCCATCACTCACATTCCAATTCCTTCCATGGGTTGTTTGACCCAAACCAATATATCAACACCCCACCAGCTGCCCAAAATCAATTGGACCAGCCAAACCAGCCGGACGAAGACTCGGATCCAGAAATGCCACCATCTGGGTCTCATATGCACCCAATCGAGATTTCCAGTGGTTCTACATCTTATCCAGGATCACCCTACGAAGGTCCTAATGAATGGGACCAATATTTTAATCAGTTTACATTCGTTCATACACCTCCATATCAACCTCCGACACCGCCTCCGTCGCCTCCACCAGAGGATGTGCAAATGGAGCATGTGGAGCAACCACAGTCGCCACCAGAACCAAGGAGGAAACGTGGAGCATGCATGTCTGTGCATATAGGACCAAGGCCAAGCCCCCTACCACCATTGCCCCAAACATACCCTCCAATCCCTGACGACCCACAAATGGGTGGACCCTCAAATACAGTACCAGTGACCACAAACTTTCGTTCAACCACCACCATTGGGTTTTGATAACCCAATTTCAACGTATAAAGATACGACTGGATACGACCCCTTGAACCCTACTACACCGATAGATTATAACTATTAGGCACCATCATACGACTCTTATATGCAGGCGGTCGTACACAATACTTTATACCCATCTCCTTTCCCTCTCGTTTATCCAACTACTAGATATCCAAATTATGGATACTAGTATCCTGTTGTGCCTCAGCCATAGGCACTGCCACCGCCACAATTAGAGGCCGTTAATCAGGCCTTAGAAAGAGCGAAACAAATTCAGTGTCAGGCTGAAAAGAGTGAGAGGAAGACAAATAAGTTCTTCAAGAAGCACTCCAAGCTAGCCAGGGGGAAGAAGGACGAGTACAATAATGTTATCATATATTTGTCATATTTAAAATTCAAAAAGTCCCTGCAAGGACATGTATTTTTTTGTCCCTACGAGGATATGTATTTCTTTTTAGTCCCTGCATGGACAAGTATTTTATTTTATTTCAAAAAGTCCTGTGTAAGGCAAAGTATTGTAACCTTTCATCTTTTAATGATAATTTTTGGGATTTTCTATAATAATATGTATTCACTACATCCTTTCAAGCGATCGGCTCGATTTTATTTGAACTTTATCGATCTGCTCAATATTTCAAAAAGATCTTCTTAATGGTTTTTGACCAGCCATATGGCAAAGCCTATATTATTGGCAATTATAAATGACAGTTAAGGATGAATAGCCCTCCTGTCCAGAGGTGGTGAACTACGTTCAAGCCTCGTAGCCTTTATGGTCAAATGAGATCATGGCTACTTATATATATTGTCAAACCATTAATACAAGTAATGTTAATAATCCTGGCAATGTGATATTGAGGAAATCACACTAGCCATCTAGGCGGTGGACTACGTCCAAGCCTTATAGCCTATATGATCAAATTAGATCACGGCTAATATTATCAATACGATGATCATTTTCAAAAATCGTTAGTGATGACCTGCCTATGGGCTATATTTTATTGTCAATTAAGACAAAGGACAGTTGTGACCTTATGGTTCCCTGTCCAAGGTGGTGGACTATGTCCAAGCCTCATTGTCTATATGATCAAATGAGATCATGACTACTATCATCATTGCAATGATTATTTATCATTAACATCCTATATGATGTTAATTAATTGGCTACAGGCTATATTATATTGTCAGTTAAGACAATGACAGTTGTGGTCATATGACTCCCTGTCCAAAGGTGGTGAACTATGTTCAAGCCATAAAGCCACTTGATCAAATGAGATCGTGGCTATATATACAATATTATTTATTTAAAAATTTGTCAATGCGACAATGACAGTTGTGACTTTATGATCCACTGTCCAATAGGTGGTGGACTATGTCCAAACCTCAAAGGCCTTGATGGTCCTATGAGTTCGTGGCTAAATATACTTGATTTATTCTATTCAACATTCATTTGAAATGTTAAAATTATAATTTTTGATAGTTATGACGTTGTGCACACTGGTCCAAAAGGTGAAGGATATATATATATATATATATATATATATATATATATATATATATATCCAAACCTTATAACCTATATGGTTCAATAATACCATGGCTGATGAAAGTTTCATGTCATCAGATTCGATGACTAATTATTATATTGCAACTGAGCAATCATTTATTTTGGTTTTTAGACCAAACTTAGATATGGCAAATCCAAATACGGATGGGCCCAACAGCGGACAAAAAGATTATATAAACAATGTCCGAATAGACGAAGGAGCAAACCTCCAAGCCATAATAGCCTCAGAAGTTGACAAGGCTATGAATAATTCCATAGCTAACTTTAAGGGACCGAGCTCTGCTCATTCCAAGTCCCATTCTATTCCACATTCATCTGCCCGCAAGGAAAGCTCACATTATTCTTCAACTGTGAAGAGTGAGCCAAAGCCGAACTTTAAGGAAAAGTCCCGTTCTTCTAAGGATGAGTGCACGTATATATTTTTTTTCCTGCAAGCCTCGTGATTTTAATAGAGGGAAAGGGGCTATAGATGCCATGAAGTGGCTAGACGAGATGGAAACAGTGGTGGACATCAGCGGGTACGCTAATAAGGATGTTGTGAAGTACGCCT
The DNA here is from genome assembly GCA_030545235.1 of Helianthus tuberosus. Classification (NCBI taxonomy): domain Eukaryota; kingdom Viridiplantae; phylum Streptophyta; class Magnoliopsida; order Asterales; family Asteraceae; genus Helianthus; species Helianthus tuberosus. The sequence goes on along the minus strand of CM060387.1, from coordinate 12,727,277 downwards.
CCCAGTCGTTCAAGGGCGATGCCCTGACCTGGTGGAAGGCCATGATACAATCTACAGGGAAGGTGTCCCTGTATAATCTTGAATGGTCCAAGTTTGTGGACCTAATAAAAGAGACGTACTGTCCACCACATGAGGTGGAAAAGGTGGAGTCGGACTTTCTGACTCTCACTATGAAGAACTTAGATTGTCGGAAGTATGTTTCCGACTTCAAGTCATTGTCCAGGGTAGTTCCTTATCTGATCACACCTGAGTTTAAGCGCATTGCGCGATTTATCGATGGGCTAGCGCCTGAGATAAAAGGCATGGCGAAGGCTTCAAAGCCTACCACATATAGGTCTGCTGTGGACCTATCCCTTTCCCTCACTCTGGATGCAGTGAGGCAATAGTCGGTTAAAACTGCGATCGACGGAAAACGGAATCGGGAGGATGATAACTCCCAGACATCAAAGAAAGGGAAGTTTGGGCTCAATAGGAACCAACAAAGGTCTGATGAGAGTCCCATGTGCAAGACCTGCAACAAAAGACATTAGGGACAGTGTTGTTTAGACCAGTAAGCGAAGCCCAATGGTATATGCAAGAGATCATGTCATAAGTCCTTGGACTGTAGGGACTTAAAGAATGTCGTGTGTTACGGCTGTGGCGACAAAAGCCACATTAAGACCAACTGCCCAAAACTTGCCAACGAGGGTACCGCAAATCCTGGAGAGGTGAAGAAGGGGAATGCCCGAGCTTTTTAGCTAACTGCGAGGGAAGCAGTTAATGACACCAATGTCATAACGGGTACGTTCCTCATTAATTATATCTTTGCTATAGTTCTTTTCGATTCTAGAGCTGATAAGTCTTTTGTAGTCCATAAGTTTAGTAAACTACTAAACCTACCTATAAGAACTCTAGACATAGCATATGAAGTAGAACTAGCCGATGGTACCTTAGAAACCGCCTCTTCTATTCTTGATGGATGCTCTATATCCATTAAGAATCATTCTATTCCTATCTCCCTTCTACCAATGAATTTGGCGGGGTTTGATATAGTCTTATGCATGGATTGGTTATCTCATAACCAAGCCCGCATTTCTTGTGATAAGAAACTCATCGAAGTTAAACCCCACCTGGTGAAATGCTCACCATCTTTGGAGATTTACACTATGGACTGGCAGAGAAGGTGTCTCTACTCAAGGCATCTAAGTGTCTAAAAAGAGGATGTGTCATTTAAATGGCACCAAGTGATGATATATGAGCCGAAGCCCAAGATAGAAGACATCTTAGTCATTTCCGAATATCCTGAAGTATTCCCTGAAGATCTACCCGGTCTACCTCCAGAGAGACAAGTGGAGTTTAGGATTGATATTCCACCAGGAGCTACTCCTGTAGCAAGGGCTCCATACCAGCTAGCACCAACAGAGATAAAGGAATTGAAGACCCATCTGGATGATCTTTTGGAGAAAGGCTTCATTCAGCCTAGTTCTTCACCTTGGGGAGCTCCTATCTTGTTCATTAAAAAGAAAATGGGTCAATGCGAATATGCATTGATTACCGTGAGCTGAATAAGATAATGATCAAGAATCGTTATCCGTTGCCCAGGATCGACGATTTGTTCGATCAACTTCAAGGGGCTAGCTACTTCTCCAAGATCAACTTGAGATTGGGATACCATCAACTGAAGGTCAGGAATGAAGACGTTCCAAAGACCACCTTCAGAACAAGATACGCGAGTTTTTAGTGATGCATTTTGGGCTCACAAATGCACCTGCAGCATTCATGGACCTCATGAATAGAGTCTGCAAGCCGTATATAGATAAGTTTTTCATTGTCTTTATAGACGACATACTTATCTATTCTCGTAATCAAATTGATCACGAGAAACATCTTTGGTGCATTCTAGTGCTACTAAAGTAGGAGAAGCTTTATGCTAAGTTCTTTAAGTGCGAATTTTGGCTTAGAGAAGTCCAATTTCTTGGACACATGATTAGTGAACGTGGTATCCAGGTGGATCCCGCTAAGATAGAAGCCATCATGAATTGGGAAGCACCGAAGACACCGTCGGAAATATGTAGCTTCTTAGGATAGGCTAGATATTATCGAAGGTTCATTGAGAACTTCTCAAGAATAGCCACTCCTTTGACTACCCTGACCCGCAAGAATGTCAAGTTTGACTGGGGTCCCAAGCAGCAAGAATCCTTTGAGATTCTAAAGCACAAGTCAAGTAATCCTCTAGTCTTGACTTTACCTGAGGGTATCGGAGACTTTGTTGTCTAATGTGATGCCTCGCATACAGGCATGGATTGTGTGCTTATGCAGAGAGGCAAGGTGATTGCCTATGCATTACGACAACTAAAAGTGCATGAAAGGAACTACACCACCCATGACTTGGATTTGGGTGTTGTTGTATTTGCACTATAGTTATCGAGACATTACTTGTATAGCACGAAGTGTATTATATACACTGACCATAAAAGTCTCTAGCATCTGTTTAACCAAAAAGATTTAAATATGCGACAACACCATTGGATGGAGACTCTAAATGATTATGATTGCGGATTCGTAACCCTCCCGGCAAGGCCAATGTGGTTGCCAATGCACTAAGTCGCAAGGAAAGGGTTAAGCCGATTTGGATTAATGCCAAGAGTATCGAACTCAAGATTTTCTTAAATGAGAAGCTATTGGATGCGTAAAAGCAAGCCTTGTTAGAAGCTAACATTTCTAGTGAAGGATCGGGTTGAACTGTTGATCAATTGTCACCTGGAAAAGATGGAATCCTTAGATTGAGTGATCGAATCGGGGTTCCAGTCTTCGGAGGGATTAGAGATCTAATCCTCCAGGAAGCGCATAATTCTAAATATTCTGTTCACCCTGGAGGTGACAAAATGTATCAAGATCTGAGAAAGAATTATTGGTGGGTGGGTATGAAGAAATCCATAGCCACCTACGTAGACGTGTTCACAAGTTAAAGCTGAACACCAAAAACCGTCAGGACTTCTACAACAGCTTGAGATTCCCATGTGGAAATGGGAAATGGTAACTATGGTTCTAATTACCAAGTTACCTAAGACCAAACGTGGCAATGACACGATTTGGGTCAGTGTTGATAGGCTGACGAAATCAGCCCACTTTTTGCCAAGTAAAGAGGCGTATAGCTTTGGTAAATTGGCTAAATTGTACGTGGATGAGATTGTATCCCTGCATGGCATTCCAGTATCTATTGTATTTGATAGAGATACTAGATATACATCTTACTTCTGGAAGAGTTTCCAGTAATCATTAGGCACGAGATTGAACTTTAGTATGGCTTACCATCCTCAGACTAATGGATAGAGTGAGCTTACTATCCAAACCTTGGAAGACATGCTTAGGGCATGTGTGATTGACTTGGGTGGTAGCTAGGATGACCATCTCCCCCTAATAGAATTCTCCTACAATAACAGTTATCATACAAGTATCAAGGCCGCTCCTTTTGAAGCCTTATATGGAAAAAATATCGAACGCCCATTTGTTGGGCTGAGATTGGGGAAGCCCAACTATCCGGACCAGAGATTGTCCTAGAGACCACAGATAAGATTGTTCAAATCCGTGATCATCTCAAAGCTTCCAGGGATAGGCAGAAAAGTTATGTAGACAAGAGGCGTAAACCTCTTAAGTTCCAAGTAGGGGACAAAGTCTTATTAAAGGTATCACCCTGGAAAGGTGTGATGCGTTTTGGAAAGAAGGGAAAGTTGAGCCCAAGATATATCAGACCATTCGAGATAATCGAATGTGTTGGATCAGTAGCTTACAAGCTTAAACTACTAGGGGAGCTTAGTGGAATTCATGATGAGTTCTACATCTGTAGTTTAAAGAAATGTCTAGCCGATGAGTCGCTAGCAATGTCACATCACGATGTGCAAATTGATGAAAACCTGAGGTTTGTTGAGAAACCAATTTCGATCGAGGATCGACAGGTTAAGAAGCTCCGAAGGTAGTTAATACCTATTGTGAAAGTTAAATGGGTTGCCCGTCATGGCCCCGAGTATACATGGGAGGTTAAGTCCACTATGCGACAAAAGTACCCCCCATCTTTTTGAATAAAATCTTGAGGTCGAGATTTCTTTTATGGGGTGAGGATGTAACACCTCAAAAACTTGTGTCGGATAATGTACTAACACGTGTCCACTATCAAATATGCCTATTAAATTGGACGAGAGGGACTAGTTTTGTCAAATTATGAAACCTTGAATGTGGAGGGAGTAAAGGTGTCAACATGCCAAATTATTGCCTCTGAGTGACCCTTTACTGTGACTCCCGGCCTCTCAGGCCATACCAAACAATAGTAATCTGTGTAGTAAACATGTAACATGACTATTTGTTACTGACTGAGATGTTAATATATGATATTGATGTGTTGGTAATTTTAGATGTGCATAAAAATTATGTTGGCAATGATAAAACTAATGCTTATCGCGTAACGTTTAAAATGCAAAACGAACGTTGGTGACCACCCGATCAGTGTTAAAATCATAAAAATAACCTGTTATGATTAGAATAATAATAATTTTCATATTCGTGTGGAAAAATAATTTAAAACGCTAAGAAACTCTATTTTTCGAGTTTGAAAGCGTACTGCGCGAATTAAACAAAATACCGTCAACACAGCCAGTCAAGGCAACTAGTAATTATTCCAGTAATAATTTTATAGGATTATGTAGGATCGAATCACGACCTGAATGAGTCATTCGGAAGAGTTCTAGTCCGTTTTAGAGGCGGAAACTAAGAAACGAATGTAAAAACAGCTTGAATATCACTTTAAACGTCTTGTGTATTGAAATAATAGCAATTACAATCACAAGGAATACCGGCAGCACCTCGGTATCAATTCTAAAAATCGTTACAAATGACAAGTTCACTACCCTATTTATAGCCTTCATGTTTCGCTTGAAAGACACACTATACATTCAAGCGAAACCTCCTAAATTGTATTCAAGCGAAACCAACAACAAATTTACAAGTTCAAGCGAAACATAAACTATATAATATTCAGTTTCAGTTTCATGCATTATCACGTGATGTTGTCATGTTGTGATGTCAATGATGATGTCATCTTTATGATGTCATCATCAATGATGATGATATCATTCTTTATCAGATCAGCAACGCAACCCAGACTCGATATAAGACGAAGTCGACAGATGAATGCACTAACAGATTATTTTTATTGAATGATAAAAATAATTTAAAACGCACTAAAATGGGATTAAAACGCTAGATAAAATACCCGGTAATCAGTAAAATACATGTTTTTGGAACTAATATGCGTATAATATATGTATGTATATCTAATGATGTGAGAGAGGGGTGAATGTGGCGGCATTAAGGGCTGCCAAAACATTCTTGTTTCTTGCAATTTTTACACTTGTCATATCTAGATATTTGAAGTGATGATTAATCTTTGATACATGCACCATATACATTCACATTCCAAGACAACATTCAAAATTCACCCTCTCTCTCTTCTTCTTGCAAACTCACGGCCGAACACCCCCTAACCACACTATCATTTCAATTTCAAAATCAAAACATGATGAATCAAGAGCTAATCAAGGTGATTTTAAGCTTGTAAGAGGGTTTTGGAAGTGATTTCAAGCAAGTATCAAGAAAAACCAAGTCTCATATCACCATCTTCTATCAAAAAACCCATCTAAACTCTTGAAGGTATAACATATTTCATTAAACATTGTTCTTTATTCATATTGATAAAGATGATAGTAAAAGTTTTTCTTGATTCTTGAAATCTAAACATTAACTTGAAAATTTCAAACAAATGAGTTTTGAATAAAATAAAAAAATGGGTGTATGCATGTATGTATATATGGCCGAGAATGTGTGTGTATGTGTATATGTTGTATTTTGATTTTTGATGAAAGAGTTCTTGATTTATTTGATTTCCTTGAAAAGTATGATGCATGAAGGAACTTTTAAGTGTCATACAAGAATGTTCTAAAGTAAATTAGAGATTGAAAGTGATATATTGAAAAGTGAAATTTTGGAAGTATGTGTGCCGTATATATATGTATATATGTATGCATGTATGTCAAAGTTGTTGTGTAATCATAAAAGTGAAGGATCTAAGTATGAATGAACATGAATGATTGAAGTATTAAAGTGTTATGTATGATATTTGAAAGAATAAGATGTTAGTAAGGCTTTGATGTATTGAAATCATATTAGATGATAAACTTGTGATATGAACATATTAGATGCATATACTTAGACATGCATGGTGATATACGATCTTAAAAAGGGTATTTGAGTATGATTGAGTAAAAATCAGCTATGAGCAGATTATAAACACTAAAATGAAGTTATTTTAAAAAGTTTAGTGACTTATAACTTTGTCATAATGTTTGCTAGCTTTGCATGTTGTACTTGGTGCATTAAAGGTTGTAAAATACGTGAAATCGCATGATTTATGTGACTTAAATAAAAACTGCACTAATATGATTATAACCACTAATTAAATAAGTAAATAACAAGTATTATGTAAAAATATCAAATCGTTTCGAGTTGTGATGGTTATAGTAACGTTTAACGCAAAATTATGCGTTAAAACGATCAAAAATCGGCTTTTCGGATGATTTTTGTAAAACTGATTTAGATCATTAAATAAACTGATGTTTTTAGTTTAGAAATAATTATTTTAACTAATTTTAAGTTTATTTGGTGTTTGGTTGGTCATACGTGACTTCCGACACCCGAAAACGTTACCGAATCGCTAAAATACGCATTTTTCGATATACACTAGTGTGAGTAAAATTTTGGGTAAACTTTATGTGGCAAAATGTGTTAAGTGGTTTAAATATAAGAATATGAAAATATGTTAAGTTCTTAACTTGATGTTAGAAATCTAGCTTACGCATGTATGCTTGTACGTTATGTGCGGTAGAAATAGTGAAAATTGTGTTAGACATGAAACTTGTTTGTCGAGTATGAAATTTGATACATATACGATATTTTATGTATATTTGCTTTAAAAATGACAAAATAGTTAAATTAGCAATATTTTGCGTGTTTCGGTGTTAAATTATATGAACGTTTATGTATATATATTACGAAGCGCAAATCGTAGATATATTGCGTATAAACGGGAAAGTTAACGGATTTACACAATAATGGTCACCAATAAAACCGTTCAAGTCGCAAAATCATAAAAATATATATATGGACTCATGTATATATTAACTTGCCAACGTAATCCAAAAATAACAACTCTTCGAGGTATCTCAAAGTTATGTGATAATTCTAAGAAAACAGAGAAACTTAGGATTTTTGTGTTATTGATTTAAAATCATTCCTATATATAATAGGACGTGTAGAAATCAATCTTTGGGGTTGCGCTATGTAAAATACGCACCCAAAGGTGAGTGTCACTAAACCCCTTTTTTACTGCTTTGTATATATTTTGGGGGTAGAACACGTCAATAAAAGGGTTTAAGAATGTTTTTGAAATAAAACATACCTTTTAATATAAAATATATATTTTCGTTGAAAATATATGAAATTTGATAAGTCATACGTTTCGAAGTAAAAACGTTTTTGATGAATGAATATTGGAAATTGGGATGGTACGGTATTTCCTAAGCGAAACATGACCGTACAGTTGGGACTAATGCCGGCCTGGGTCTCAAAAAATGGAGTGTCAGGGGGATTCGTACAACGTCGTGTATGAAATTGTCATATTAGTAGGATATATATATTGTATGTGAGGCGGACATCATATTACTCTACAAGAGGACCCTGTGCCCATGATGTCGTTTAATCATTTAAGTAATGTATGCGAGGAATAGTTGGTAGATCTATCGGGTTGACAACCCCGTCGTGACCGGTCGCCCCGTGTCAAGTCAAGCGACGAATTTTGATTCTGTTTATTGTCTAGCTTTGATTATTCCTACATGGTTAATATATAGTTCGTATCGTCTAGCTAACATACGAGTCTGAAAATTGACGCAATAATTTAATATACAAAACCTGGGTAGTAACAATATTATCGGGTTCTTGAAACTGCGACGGAAGGCCCATGGAATTTTATTAAGGAAGTAAAATGGACTTTCTAAAATTATATAGATGTTTTCAATTAAACACCTAAATAGAAAGTTTTCCTTGGAATAAATTGTTTGTAAGTGAATATGTGAACTCACCTTCCTTTGTGTTGACACTTGATCTTAACGTGTTCTACAAGTACTTGAGTTCGGCTTCGGGAAAACATGGCGTATCTTGTGTTTGATGATGCATGTTGTTTTGTTTAAATATGTTGGACAACTTTTAAACTCTCTGGGACGCTTGTAATAAGATCCGCGAGGATCAAAACAACTTAACTTATGTGGTTGTGTCATGACCTTTAAAATGTAATGATTATTACTTATGTTTTAAAATATGTCAAAATGTCCAACAAATGAGTGCATTGTCCGACAACGTATAAATGGGCACCAACTTTCATCACCACTACGTTTAATATTCCGCTGTGACGTTTTTGGGGTGTGACATTTACGGACCGCAAGCCCTTGTGATTACGGACCGTAAGCATGTATATATGTTGTTGTTGACCGCAAGGTATTTTACCTGATGCTCCGTAAGGATTCAAAACCTTGGGCGCTTTTGCTAGCTTACGGACCGTAAGCTTCAAGCTCATATGGTTCGTAAGGAACAGAGCTTGCAGTTTCTTTGTGTGCTGCCCAAGTATTTCTGCATTGCTGCCACTTAGCACGAATTATGCCACCCATCCTTAGTTCATTACACGTCTAAGAACACTTGGAATGATCCTACATCAGTTCTAGACACTTGGATTGATCCTAAACATCCTCCACAACTATAAAGTGGACCTTCATTCAATCCATAAACTTGCACCTTTCTCCTAATTCCTCTCTACTCTCAATCTGGAAGTTCCTGGTAAAAAGGAGCATCCCTCTGTGTTTCAAACATTCTAAGGACCACTTGTAAGTGTTCCTTTCCAGGTCTTTTCGTTTTTGTAGGATCGTGAATCGATCGAAACGAGTCTATCAGAAGAGTTCTCGGTCTAATCAGAGGCGGAATTCATTGATTAGACTTTATAACAGCTTGATTCACTCTTAATTGTCTTGATATATTGATATAACAAGTTTACAGATCAAATGACACGTCGGCAGCACTTCGGTACCGGAATCATGAACATTACAAATGAATTCACACAACAGGTATATATAGGGGAAGTGATTTCGCACGGAATAGAAAAAAGAAATTTCGTGGAAAATGAACTTTCAACACACAAACCCTATATTCCTCGTACTACGTGCCCTGATCTAACAATTCTATTACAAGACTCGATACAAGACGGAGTCGACAGACATATGCACCAACAGACTCACCCTTGGATGTTGACGAAGTCTTCGGTGTCGAGTCTTCAAAGTCTTCAGCCTTGATCAGTCTTCGGGCTTTTTCAAAGTATTCGACAGTGTAAGCATCCTCACTCTTTGTATCTTCTTCTCTCATCACCTAACTTCCCCTTGGATGATGATCTAACAATCTCTTGTATTTTCCCAGGATCAAACTCCTGGCTCTATTCTCTTTATCTTCTCTTGATTCCTTAAGTTCATCAGCATCAGCAGTTAGCATGAACCTCAGGAATCGAATTTGGCTTTTGCATCTTCAGACTCCCCTTTGCTAGCAAACTCCCCCTCGAGTTGTGCTGGGATCGTAGTCTTGCTTTCACATGTTCACAAGTTCAGGATCGAAACCTGGCTCAACTTCTGCTCAAAATTTGAAACCTGACTAACCTGCACAATCTCTACCCAAAACATAAATTTCATAAAATTTAAAGTTTAACATTTTTAGAAAACATCACTAGATTGAGAACTCATCAAAAAATTTTAACAATTTTTACTCTCTGATGACTACTTGTAGGCAAAATATTTGTTCTAATAACACTTTCCCAAACCTGTTCGTCATGCTCAGCACTTGGAATTTTGAAAATCAGCTCTCCAACATCAGTTGTCGAAAATCTTTTTGAATTTTTCAAAATTTTATGCTAAAACACACTAAAAATCTTTTTGAAATTTTGTCATTAAATGAAATGCAGTAAAAAAGAAATATTTACAGACAATATTTTTGTAAGTTTGTGTAAGAGGATCATATCAGTTTATGAGACAAATCACCAACACCGTTAATCTTTAATCATTTTAACTTCTAAACGATTCACTTAGATTGTCAGTATACTGATCCACTTAAATTTTCACACAAAGTTCAACTGTTTCGAGATACGAGATTAATGTTTTAGAGACTTAAACTTATTCGCGTCTCCCACCTCAGAATATACTCCCGTATCCAGATCCCAATATTCAGTCTTACATGTGAGTATACCTAGATGATATCTGTAAAGGGTTAAATGCGAGGGCCATGAGAGCTCAGGCTATTGCTTCCGCAAAATAAGAGAGGTGATGGCTTCGACTTTTAAGTGTGTTCCCTTTAGAGAATCTTTTCTTCAACAGCACATGATTAGCATTTTGCAATGTTTCATCATTTTTTATGCTGAGGGGGGTTTCAAGCAAGAGAAAAGTATTATACGGGGACTAGGCCATTTCTTCCGCAAAATCAGAAGTCCCGGGATAATACCCCAGATATCACAAAGCATAAAGACCTAGTATCTCAGAAAGAGGGATCTTTCAAACAAGATTTCGGGGGTTACCCATATATCCGAGAGATTTTCCCCACGAGATAAGAAAATCTTGATTTTTAGGTTTATATCTCGACACAATCTACTAAATGTGCAAAAACCTACTGGCACATCATCAGTGAGACCGTTTATTACTTTTTAACTTTCCAATTCTTTAGCGTGCTGTGATAGTCCACTGATGTACTATCATTTCCTCTTTTTCTCAACAAAACTCATTTTTGATTTTATCATGTTGTTTTTGGATTTTCTGAAATTTCTTACTACCCCTAAAATTCAAAACCATTTTAAAGAAATTTGAAAACAAACTATACAAGTAAAGTGACAACTGATTTGAATTGCTTCAATTCGCCATCTACTTGGCATAAACAATCAGAACTCCCCCTTACGACAAACTATTTTCCCATTATGATTTCAAAACACTTAAGTTTGTTTTAATCAAAAATGATTTTTTCGGATAATAAGTTTTGTTGATTTTACCACTAGTAAAAATGGGGTTATGAACATCACATTGTTTTCCAATCTCATGAAAAATTTAACACTTTCAGATTTTAACAACAATACCACATGTAGGAAATCAAGTACAACTTAATGTCCCTGATTAACCACTTGTAGATCCTTTACAAACACAATTATCAAGAATGATGCCGATTCCTACTCCCGAATTACCAACCTGGGAGTTCCGGCAAGTCAGGATTTCAGTTTGAAAATCCTGTCACCCAAGCCTGACCAGCCTTGGGTGATTTTGACTCACATCTATCCCACCATCTTTTTTACTTGTAAAATTCTTTTGCGCCCTTCACTTTTCCATCAACCATCTTTCCAAAAATATGTTTAACTTTTCCATTAAACACTTTTTCAGCATCAAATTTTTTCTTACCAGCAAAGAATTGATCTGAAATCTCAACTTTACCAACTTTCAACTTCAAATTTTCTTTTGACAATGACGAAAAATTTTCCTCGTTCATTTCTGGAACGAGATTCTTCTCATTTTTCTCAACACATGACTCCTCTGACTTTGACGAGTCAGACTCATTGTCAGAACTACTCTCTGATTTAACAACCCATCTTTGTTTATTCAAATCAACTTTTCTTTTGTAAAAACGTTTCGAACTTTCACCAGTTTCGAAAGTCGAATCTTTGAACTTTTTAAAACTTTCTGTTGGTTGTTTCTTTTCATCAACACATTTCTTGTTCAACTTTGAGTTAGAAGTAACTCCCTGTTTTGTATAAGTGGACTTTGGGCAATTCCAAGTGATATGTCCAACTTCTTGGCCTTTGAAACAGGTTCTTCTTTCAACCCTTCGTTCAGATTCTTTCAACATATTCTTCTTTCTTTCAGCAAGAAACTCTTTGTTTGTCTGTCTCCAGAATTGTTTCTTCTCTTCTTCTACTGAACTTGCACCTGAAACAAATTTAGTTTTTGTTTTATAAGTTTTCTCATTTTTATGATTTTTTGGGGGAATGAAACCTAATCCATCCTTTTTGAAATTACCGTTATGATTGGGTTTCTTTCGATAACCTGAACCAGAACTGTAACCCTTTTTCTTGTTCAATCTCTGTTGAACTCTTGAAGTATATTTTTTAGGTTTTTCAGTAAGATTTAAATCTTTTATTTCAGAAATATTAATTTCCGTTAATTTGAAAACCTTTTTGATCATTTCAGTTTTGACACTTCTTATTGGAAATTCTTCATCAGAATATAATTTGTCTGAATCATTCAAAGTATATGCCACTTTGATTGGTTCGTCATTCAAATTAGATTTTGATAACAAGAATTCTTTATTATAAACCCGTTTGACTTGTGAACTCGGACTCTTTTCTGATGAACTCGAACTTTCAGATTTAGACTCCGACTTTGACTCTTCATCCATATCCAACACCTGATCAACCACTTTCTTTAATATCTCAGACTCATGATCAGTGTCAGACGCTGTGAATGTGACATCAATGTTGTCTGGTAACTCATCAATGGTTTCAGACTTTAACTTTACGTTGAGTGCATTTTTTAATCGTTCCTCATTCGGTTTTCTTGGAGCATAACTTTCATAGATTGGAGGCGGACACTTGTTATACTTGACACTTTATTTCTTACCAGTATCCTCTTCCATCTTTTTATCTTGAAAGGCTTCAAGACCTGCAACAGTAGGATAAACTCGATCAATCAAATAATCACAAGTTGTATAACTCAACAGTAATCGTTTGATTCTTTCACTTTCAATCTTTTCGAGTTCCAAATCCTGCTTCAGTTTTGCACAATCTTCAATATACTCATTTATGACCTTTTGCTTTGTCATTAATGTTGAACTCATCATTTTCATAGCAGCATCTACCTCTAAGTTTGTCTTGTTTAAACTATCAACTGTCTTGTTCAGCACATCATATGATTCTTTCACACACTTCACATCAAACAATAGTTTTTCTTTTAACTCTTCAAGTTCACGAATCTTCTTGTCTTTCTCTTCACAATGTTTGCATGATTCCAGACATTTCAGACAAGGTTTTGTGACCTCAACTATCTTTTCAACCTCGATAATCTTCTCAACTTCAACGATTTTTTCGACTTCGACGATTTTTTCAACTTTGATGATTTTCTCAACTATTTTCTCTACTTCAACAATTTTCTCTACCACCTTTTCAATCAACGGTTCTTCATCAAAATCTATTTTTACTTCACACTCTGCATCTATGACCTTTTCTGTTTAATTTTCTTCAACTTTTGCTTCCTCAGCTTCCAATTTTGCCTTTAATTCAGCAATTCGTCTTGCTTCCAACTCTCTTCTCAATCTAGCAGCCTTCTTCTCATTCTTCATCTCAACCTTATCTGCAAAGAACAAATTAAAACTATCAAGATCCAAACCTTTTCTAGCTTTATTAATATATTCTTCTTCATCATCGGTATCTGCATCACTTCCTAATTCTGGAAAAATCGGTATTCTTTTCAGACTAGATTTGACTTCTTCTTCTTCCAGAATTCTAGCAACAAGACCTGAACCGGGTGGAATGTATTTGTCCCAGCTAAAACCCTCTGCAACCTTTTCATCATCTTGATTAACAAGATAAGCTTTTTTTTTCAACATCAATGGCACGGGATGATGATGGTTGTTGATCAATTTGATGAAAGATTGATTTTTGATAATAATCATTCTTTTCTTGTATTCCGGTTGCTTCTTTATTTTTGCATTCTCGTTTAAAATGTCCCCTTTCTTTGCAACGAAAACAAGTGACCTTTGATTTGTCAAACCCTATCGGAGATGCACTTATTTCACGAAAATCATCTCTACCGGTGATTTGTTGGAACTTTTCTGCTCTTCTTACAGCACTAGCTAAACACCACTTGATATCCATCAACTCAAGTTCCTCAGCATCAATCTGGTCATAATCCTCTTTGGTGAGCATCGGATTTCCAATTCGGCTAGCAACTAAGCTTTCATACGATTCTAACATAGTGGCAAGTGTCGCCATGTGTTGCTTAGCTACTTCTGGAGAGAGATTTTGACCATTTTGAAAGTTCAATGTAACATTGCATTGCATATTTGTTTAATTCTGTCATTGAGGACTTGGTGTTGTGAAATTCGGATCAAAACTTGAATACGAAGATGAATATTCACCACTCTGAGTTACTGTGCTACCATTTGTTCCAGAAGAACTATCAGCACTGAAAGCAGTCTTAATCTTTGGACTCGGAGTAGTCTCAAATTTATTTCCTCTGTAGTATAAACTGACATCTTGTTGCGCATTTGGATTACTCATAATAGCAGTTTTCTGAATATCCAATTCATGTTCTTCAATTTTCTGAATAAATTTCGCCAAGTTCATACTTTCAGATTTTCTCATGTGTTTTAAGATCAGCAAATATGTTCCCCATTTTTGTTGTGGTGACGCATCAGCTAGTTTATCCACCCATTCATCATCATCTTTCTTTATTTCCAATCTTCCCATCTCCAGAACAAGATGACAATATCTATCAATAGTTGCTTTTGTTGTCTCTCCTTCAAATGCAACAAACAGACCAAATGACTTCTTTAATAAAGCTTGTTTGTTCTTTATCATATCAGCGCTTCCTTTAAACTTGTTAATCAACGCCAACCAGATTGATCTCGCAGTTCCTTGATGTTGGCATAACACGTAGATTTCTTCTTTTACAGATTGTTGAAGAAGACTAATCATCAATTTTTCACTGGTGTACTTCAATTTTTCAGTCGTTGAAAAGTCACTAAAAGCCTTTTCAATCCCACGTTCATCCTTCGATTTAGCATAATCCACTTCCAGTGAACACCATGCATCAAATTTATAAGCTAGCACCTAGTTTTCAAAATGGTTTTGCCACCCTTTAAAATCCTCGATGTACATAAGCTTTGGAGGCTTTTGAGATGTTCCCGTTTCATTTTCAATTTCAATGGTTTCGACATCAGAGATTGGGGCAGCTGAAATTGTTGCAAACGCATTGTAAAATTCCTCTTCCATGTTTCGGTAACCTGTTACACAAATTCACAAAGTTCAAACAACAATGAAAGTTCACATGAAATGAGAACTCAAACGAAATGACTTGGTGTGAAATAGCTTCTTCAAACGAAATCAAATTTTGGTGCGAAATAGCTTCTTCAAACGAAATCAAATTTTGGTGCGAAATAGCTTCTTTTCAAGCGAAAT
This sequence comes from Helianthus tuberosus, assembly GCA_030545235.1. NCBI lineage: Eukaryota > Viridiplantae > Streptophyta > Magnoliopsida > Asterales > Asteraceae > Helianthus > Helianthus tuberosus. The sequence continues at coordinate 12,711,955 of CM060387.1, read as the reverse complement.
ACACTTTCACACGAAATACAGTTTTCAAACGAAATAGCCCTTTGATACGAAATGAATGTTAAATTCGTACGAAATGAAATTCAAGAAGGTGATTTCGTGCGAAATAGATTCCACAGAGATGATTGCATACGAAACGAGGTTTAAAAAACTTGATTTCGTGGTAAATGATATGACAACTTCACACGAAATAGCCTATTTCGCGCGGAATGCTGCTGACGTCACCATGATCGATCTGATTTTTGTTAAATTTACCAAGTTTTAGGCTGAATTAAGGTCTAATTCTTTCAAGGATTCATTAAAACACTGTTTCGCTTGTAATATGTGAAATTCAATCCATTTTAACCGTAAAAACTTGTTAATTTTGAGAAAGAAGGTGTAGAAGTCAGATTTTTGAAGAAAACAAGCTAAATTTGGTAAGAACTCTTCCTCCTGAGCTCTGATACCACTTGTAGGATCGTGAATCGATCGAAACGAGTCTATCAGAAGAGTTCTCGGTCTAATCAGAGGCAGAATTCATTGATTAGACTTTATAACAGCTTGATTCACTCTTAATTGTCTTGATATATTGATATAACACGTTTACAGATCAAATGACACGTCGGCAGCACTTCGGTTCCGAAATCATGAACATTACAAATGAATTCACATGACAGATATATATAGGGGAAGTGATTTCGCACGGAATAGACAAAAGGCATTTCGTGCGAAATAACTGATTGCTTTTTCGTACGAAATAGCTAATTGTCATTTCGTTCGAAATGAACTTTCAACACACAAACCCTATATTCCTTGTACTACGTGCCCTGATCTAACAATTCTATTACAAGACTCGATACAAGACGGAGTCGAAAGACATATGCACCAACAGTTTTTATAGGCTTTTATAAGCCGAAAGTCAAGCAAATTGACTTTTGCTTTGACTTTCGGTAGACCATTATGGTCCAGCCATTGTTCGAATCGAACATTGCTACATTATCATAATAAGGTAGGTGTTAATCCCTCAAAAGGGAACCTCCTAGAAATCACGTTAAGTTGGTCAAATGACGGGTCAAAGTTAAGTTAAATAAAAAGTCAAAAGGCAGATTTTTGGAAACTTTATTAAATGAAGTTGTAAACATTTAAACTCATTTTTTTGACACTAAATTAGTTGGTAACTAATATTAGAACATGTATGAACATGTTCAGCCCGTCATTTCCAGTTTACGTGTCGGTTCGCAACCGAAAGTCAAGCAGTTTGATTTCTGCTTTGACTTTCGATTCTGATCCGATTTAGCAACTTTAGCTACTGATTCTAAGTTGCATTATGATCATATAATAGTGTAGAATAAACCTCTGTGGTTATACTACTTGGTCATAATCAGATTCTGAATTTTTACACAAGTTCTTATAATATGCCTAATAATGACCAAAATGCCCTTTTTGTGCATAACTTGATTTTAATCAATAAATATCATATGAAATTGATTATCTACTGATATGGTAATATAACTAACTTGTTTTAACAGAATGAACTTGTTCATAACTTAGATTTTTATGCAAGTTCCTAAATTATGTCACACTATGACTAAAATGCCCGTATGGTGCATAGTTTGATTTTAAAACCATAATGGTCATATAAATTGATAACCTACTGATGTTACAGCTTAATTAAAATGTTTTGGCATATTGATCTTGTCTATAACTCATCCAATCACCCGATACCGCTTATGCGCGTACGGTTGAGCATATGTAACTAGTTTACGTAAGTTTACCGAAACGGGTCAAATCTTCTCAATTTATTTCAAATTCAAGAATGTAAACATGTTTACCTATATTATACAAGTCTTAGTACTTGTGAGAGTTGAAACTACATTCTATCCGGTCATCGCTTAATCTAGCGTATCGTACCGTTTTCATTAATTTAAGTTAACCGGTCCAAGTCTATGACTTGAATAAGACCCCTTAACATTCTAATTGGTTATAATACCATTCATTCCAGACTAAGGCATTCCAGTAGATTGCAACAAAGTTTAGTTAATTGGTAAAGGCAGTGCTTATTTTATTTCTTGCGTTGTAAGACTTGTTTAAGCCAGGTAAATACTCTTAACCTATTTTCCTTATATGGGCTTGGGATACGGTAAATTATTACTGCTTGGTTGGGTATGGGATCATAAGGTGACTAGAAAATCCGCATAACCAATTTTAATCTGTTTTGCTTGATAACTTAAACATTGGGGATCAACGCGACCGTGTCCTAGATATCCTCTGCTCATTTAATTACAAATGGCCACGACTTAAGCACGAGGTGTAGGCATACACCTGACAGATGCTAATGCTATTGTTAAATATTTGTTTTACCTATATTGGGGATACCCCTTTGTGGGTTAAAGTGGCGTATCAATTAATCATGTTATCGGTTTCTGTACTGGGCCCCATATGTATTGACAGGCATGTAAACCGGTATACAAGATAATTATTATTGTCCCAAGTTATTTATAAAATACATGTTCCTTTGTGCACTTAAAACAATTTTGAAATATTTTTAAAATGTGTCAGTTATTTGTATTTACCAATGTAAACTGACGTATCTTCAAAAGACTAAGTGACAGGTTGCAAGGTTACGAAATAGGCTGGAAGTGGCGATAATGCCTAAGAGGAATTTGCAACTCCTTTGCATAAGAAGCCTATTAGTCTGTTATCTCATTTTTGTATATTTACGATCCGCCTGTGGATCTTTAGATACAATATCCGTATGTATAATATTTTGAACACTCGGACATTTATATTGTAATATTTTAAATCCAAGACTTCTGTTGTGCTATCTTGTATATTTGATATCAATCTTGTCACGTATACCCCATCCGGGCCCACCAGGTGTTGTTGAAATTTCGGGATGTGACAGGTGTGCATGCTAACATCAGTTTAAGTAAGTTATAAAACTGATATATATGTTAAAACAAATGAGTTATAAGTTATAAAAACCATTTACATCATTTATGAAATTTATTCAAAAGTTTGACTTTTACGTAGCATGCTCGACTTAACAATTCAACTAGTAAACGTAATAATCCGAAGGTATGATCATAGAGGGATCAGACTATCATTATTACGATCACGTAGGAAAGTTCGGATTGAACTTTACCTTGACCAAATTGGTCAGAAGCTAAAGTCAAACAGAAAGTCAATTGTTTGACTTTAAACTTCAAATAAACAAAATAAATATAAAAGAACTTAGGAGAAACACTTACTTGGAAGTGTTGAGCATAATAGAACTAGGAGTGGAGTCCTTTTGTCTAGAGGATAGCTCCAAGAAAGATTTAGAGTGAAGTAAAGTGAATGAGCAAAGGAAATGGATGATCATGTGACCTATTTATAGTTGCAAGATCACCACAAGATCATGCCAAGTGTTGAGAAGGCTTCTCAGATGTGAACAAGTGCCCCTTGAGGTGTAGGACCAGAGAAGATGGTGGAAAGTTGGTGCAAAGTGGTAAAACAACAACAGTTTGCAGCCAGTTGTTTCTGTTTTGCGGTCCCTTACAGACCGTAAGCATCTAGCCCTTACGGTCCGTAAGGACGTAGCTTTACTTGCCCATCACTCTACCATGCGGACCATATGCATAAAAGCCTTACGGTCTGTAAGACATCCTGGCGCGCTCATTCGAATGCCTTACGGTCCGTAAGCCATAAGGTCCGTAAGGACTTCTAAATTACAAAGTTTGCACAAATAACCCCTTGGGTTAATAAGTTATTCATAAATATACAGTTTTAGTCCCTGTCCTTCCACACAGTGAGGATTAGTTGGACATCCGAGACACGTTTCAATTAACGCATAATAGAAGTACCTCTCAATCCCAGAGTTAGGATCAGTTGGAGATTCGGGACACGTTTCAGTGAATGTTCAGTGTAGGTCCTTCCTCCTTCCACATAATCGGGATTAGTTGGAGGTTTCTCCCTCCACATAGTCTGGATTAGTTGGAGAATTGGACACGTGTCATCGCATAATTGGATGAAATTTTTGGGGTATTTCCATCTCAAACAGATATGGGTATTTGCATCTCATTTTCGATTCCACCTCCCAAGTGTATTCTAGGCCACGACGGAAATCTCACTTTACCTTGACGAGGGAAACCTTTTTCTTACGGGGCTTTTTAACTTCACGGTCCTCAATGGATAGAGGTTTTCCAATAAACCTTAAGCTCTCGCCAATTTGAAGGTCATGATGAGACATGACAAGTACTTCATCAGCTAAGCACTTTTTCAGGTTTGAGATACAAAATACATCATGGATTCCACTCAGCTCTTCAGGTAGCTTAAGCCTGTAAGCCACAGAACTGACACATTCTGTTATCTCGAATGGTCCAATATATCTAGGGCTCAACTTACTTTTCTTTCCAAATCTCATTACGCCTTTCCAAGGCGAGACTTTGAGCATTACTCTATCTCCGATTTGGAATTTGAGAGGCTTCTTCCTTTTATCAACATAGCACTTCTGCCAATCTTGGGCAGCCTTGAGTCTATCTCTGATCTGCACAATTTTATCAGTTGTTTCATGGACAATCTCATGTCCAGAGAGTTTGCTCTCACCAACTTCAGCCCAACAGACGGGCGTTCTACATTTCCTCCCGTATAAAGCCTCAAAAGGTGCGGCTTTTATACTAGGATGATAGATTTTATTGTAGGAGAATTTGATCAGGGGTAGATGTTCATCCCAGCTACCAACTAAGTCAATCGTGCATGCGCGTAGCATATCTTCTAGAGTTTGGATAGTACGCTCACTTTTCCCATCAGTCTGGGGGTGATAAGCTGTACTAAAGTTCAAGCGCGTACCAAGTGCTTGTTGGAAACTTTTCCAGAAATGCGAAGTTTATCTAGTATCTCTATCTGATACTATAGACAACGGTACTCCATGGAGAGACACAATGTTGTCCACATACAGCTTAGCTAGCTTGTCAGAACTATAAGTTTCCTTAATTGGCAAGAAGTGCGCCGACTTAGTCAGTCTGTTGACTTTGACCCATATCGTGTCATTGCCACGACTAGTCTTAGGTAACTTGGTAATCAAATCCATTGTTACCATTTCCCATTTCCAAGTGGGAATCTCCAGTTGTTGTAGTAGACCAGATGGTCTCTGATGTTTAGCCTTAACTTGTGAACATGTTACGCATTTCACTACATGGGTGGCTATGGACTTTTTCATGCCCATCCACCAATAGTTCTTTTTCCGGTCTTGGTACATCTTGTCTCCACCGGGATGTACTGAATATATAGAGTTATGTGTTTCCTCAAGAATCAACTCTATGAGTCCTCCATAGATAGGAACCCAGATTCAATCATTCAATCTTAAAATTCCATCCTTTCCAGGTGTCAATTGTTCCACAGTTCCACCTAATCCCTCAGTCTGAGCATTTGCCTCTAGCAGGGCTTGCTTATACACCTCTAATAGCTTTTTAGTCAAGCTAGTATGTAGCTCAATTCTTTTGGCATTAACCCTAATCGGTTTAGCCCTTTCTTTGCGACTTAAAGCATCTGCAACGACATTTGCCTTACCGGGATGGTAACGAATCTCACATTCATAATCGTTTAAAGTCTCCATCCATCGGCGTTGTCGCATGTTAAGATCCTTTTGATAAAAAGATGTTGGAGACTTTTATGGTCCGTGTATATAATACACTTTGTGCCATACAAGTAATGTCTCCAAATTTTAATGCAAACACCACTGCACCCAGTTCTAAATCATGGGTGGTGTAATTCTTTTCTTGTATCTTGAGTTGACGTGATGCATAGGCAATCGCCTTGCCTCTTTGCATAAGCACGCAACCCATTCATGTGTGCAAAGCATCACAGTACATGACAAAATCTTCAATCCCCTCAGGTAGGGTTAAGACAAGAGCATTGCCCAGTTTCTGCTTTAGAATCTCAAAGGATTCTTTCTGCTTAGGACCCCAGTCAAATTTTACATTCTTGCGGGTCAATGCAGTTAAAGGAGTGGCAATTCGAGAGAAGTTCTCAATGAACCTTCTATAGTAGCCTGCCAATCCTAAGAAACTGTGGAATCTAAAGGGGTCTTAGGTGCTTCCCAATCTAAGATAGCTTCAATATTAGCGGGATCCACTTGGATGCCACGATCACTAATCATGTGTCCTAAAAATTGGACTTCGCGTAGCCAAAACTCGCATTTGGAGAACTTAGCATAGAGCTTTTCCTGTTGCAGCAGACCGAGTATACATCGAAGATGTTTCTCATGATCATCCTTGCTGCTTGAATAGATAAGGATGTCGTGTATGAAGACAATGATTAACTTATCTAAGTACGTGTAGGATCGTTGAATCGATCAAATGAGTCGATCAGAAGAGTTCTAGATCAAATCAGAGGCGGAATTCAGTGATTTGATCTTCATTGCAGCTTGATATGCCCTTAAAAGTAGATTAAATGTCGTTTGTATTGATTTCACAACGTTACAAGAGCTGGAGACACTTCGGCAAAGCTTCGCTACCGGAATCAGAAAGTTACAAACGAAGACCCAAGACCCACTATTTATAGGAGAAGCCAAGTCGCACCAAACATGCTTCACATGACCTGGTCCAGGTCGCATGACCTGGCCAGGTCGCACGAACTGATCAGTTCGCACGAACTGGTCAGTTCAGACCTGTTTCCCGTTTTCTCGAACTACGCGTCTTGCTCTATCTATCTTATTACATGAATCGACACAAGACGAAGTCAACAGACATATGCACTAACAAACTCCCTCTTGGATGATGACGAGTCTTCAGTGTGTCGAGTCTTCAGTCTTGATCGGTCTTCACGCTCTTTCCAAAGTATCTTTCTCTGTAAGCATCCTCAATCAATCTCTCTCTTCTTCTACCAGAATCTCAACCCGACTCTTCAAATTCTCTTGATCAGATCTCTTGATTCTTTAAATTCTTCAGCAATCTGAAATCTGGCTCCTATGTCTTCAGACTCCCTCTTTCGATAAGTTGGGATCGCAGTCTGGAATTCACAATCTGCATCTTTCACAGGTTTAGGAACGTCTCCTGGCTCTCCGTAGCAACAGGATCAGAAATCTGGCTCTAATCTGCATACGTTTATGCGGAAAGTCCTCAAGAGTCGAAACCTAGATTTTTCAAAGCTTTTTTCCCTGCACAGACTCTACCCAAAAGTAAATTTCACAAATATTAAGATTTAACAAATTTAGAAACTACTCGTAGAAATCATTCAACATCAACAATAGTTATATCAAGTTCAAATTAATGACCTTGATCTCAAACTTTAACTTCATTTTTCATTTCAAACACACTCTCCCAACCCACTGTTGTTCATCATGTTCAGCACTTGGAATTTTGAAAATCAGCTTTCCAACATCAGTTGTTGAAAATAAGATGAAATAAAATCTTTTTGATTTTTCAAAATATATACTAAAACACACTAATGAAAAGCAGTAACGAAATATTTACAGACAATATTTTTGTGAGTTTGTGTAAGAGGATCATATCAGTTTTTGACAAATCACTAGCACCGTTGAGCTTTAAACACTTTAAGTTTTAAACGATTCACTTAGATTGTCAGTATACTGATCCACTTAAATTTTCACACAAAGTTCAATTGATTCGAGATACGAATTTAGTGTTTTAATGACTTAAACTTATTCACGTGTCCCACCTCAGAATATACTCCCGTATCCAGACTCCTATATTCAGTCTTACAGGTGAATGTAAACTAATGATATCTGTAAGGGGTGAATGCGAGGCCATGAGAGCTCAGGCTATTGCTTTCGCAAAATCAGAGAGATGATGGCTCGACTTTAGGTGTGTTCCCTTTAGAGAATCTTTTCTTCAACAGCACATGATTAGCATTTTTCAATGTTTCATTATTTTTTATGCTGAGGGTGAGCTTTATGATTAAAGCAGTGCAAAGTATTATACGAGGACTAGGCTATTGCTCCTGCAAAATCAGAAGTCCTTGTATAATACCCCAGATATCATCACGCACAAAGACCTAGTATGTCAGAAATAGAAAGCCCTTCAAACAAGATTTCAGGGGTTACCTATATATCCAAGAGATGTTCCTCACGAGATAAGTAAGTATTTGATATTTAGGTTTATATCTCGAAAACAATCTACTAGGCGTGTAAAAACCTATTGGCATATCATCAGTGAGACTGTTTATCACATTTTAACTTTTCAATTCTTTACCGTACTGTGATTGTCTACTGATGTACTATCATTTCCTCTTTTTCTACTGATGTACTATCATTTCCCCTTTTTTCTCAACAAAACTCATTTTGATTTTTCGATGTTTTTGGATTTTAGATTTTATCATGTTTTTGGATATTTCAAATTTTCAAAATTCTAATTTTTTAATCCCCCTAAAATCAAAAATATGTTTCAATTTTTGATTTTCCGGGAAAATTTGAAACACATGCTTTCTCTTTAAAAAAAAACTGTACAAATAAAATGACAAACTAATGTGAATTGTTTCAATTCTCCATTCACTTGGCTTAAACAATCAGAACTCCCCCTGTCAACAAACTATTTTCCCATTATGATTTCAAAACACTTAAGTTTGTTTTAATCAAAATGGTTTTTTTGGAAAATTAGTTTGTTTGTCATTTCACTGTTTATTTTAAATCAAGTTCAACTTAATGACCTTGATTAACCACTTGTAAAAACAATCACTTGTAGATTTTTCACACAAACATTTTTCAAGAATGATGCCGATTCATGTTCCACGACTACCAACTTGCGAGCTCCGGCAAGTCAGGATTTTCAGTTAAAGAGATTCACCCAAGCCTGACGGTCCTTGGGTGATTCCGAGTCATCATCACTCGGTTTCTTTCCTTTTTTATTCTTTTCATAGAATTCCTTTACCCCTTTGACCTTCCCGTCAACCATTTTTTCAAAAATATTTAGAACTTTAGGGTTAAAGGCTTTTTCAACATCATCAAAATCTTTCTTTTCAAAAAAGAATTGATTTGAAATCTCAACTTTGCCAATTTTTTGCTTTAAGTTTCCGTTTGATAATGGTGGAAAATTTGCATCATCCATTGTCGGAACAGAATTATCACTTTTTAGCTCAACTTGTGGCTCCTCTGACTTTGATGAGTCAGATTCATCGCCAGAAAGTGGCTCCTTTGCTTCCGAAGAAACAAACTCATTGCCAGATTTATCATCTGATTTCTTAACAACCCACATTTGGTTGTTAAAATTCACTCTTCTTTTGTAAAACCTTTTAGAACACTCACCAACTTCATATGTTGAATTTTTAAAAATTTTAAATTTTTCAGTTGATGGTTCAGTTTTGATCAACAACTTTTTCTTTGAGTTTAGAAGGAACTTCCTGTTTTGTGTTGGTTGCCTTTGGACAGTTCCAAGGAATGTGGCCAACTTTTTTGCATTGATAACAGGTTCTCATTTCCTTCTTCTGAACAACATCATTCTTCATTCTCTCTTGCTTCTTAGCAAAGAATTCTTTGTTCGTCTGCTTTCTGAACAAATTCTCTTTTTCTTCTTCAGAAGATGTTCCTGATACAAAAACAACTTTCGATTTAAAATCTTTAACATATTTTTCATTTTCTTTTGGAATAAAACCTAATCCCTTCTTTTTGAAATTACTGTTGTGGTTTGGTTTCTTTCGATAACCCGAACCAGAACTGTAACCCTTTTTCTTGTTTAACCTTTGTTGAACTCTTGAAGTGTATTTTTTAGGTTTTTCAGTAAGATTTACATCTTTTATTTCAGAAAAATTAATTTCTGTTAATTTGAAAACTTTGTTAATCATTTCAGTTTTAACACCTCTTATTGGAAATTCTTCATCAGAATATAATTTGTCAGAATCATTCAAAGTATATGCTACTTTGAATGTTTCGTCATTCAAATTATTTTGTGACATCAGAAAATCTTTATTGTAAACCCTTTTACCCTTTTCAACTGTTGGACTTGAAGTGTCAGACTTTGACTTTAACTCCTCGGTTTCATCTTTATCTAACACCTGATCGACCACTTTCTTTATTAACTCAGACTCATGATCAGTGTCAGACGATGTGAATGTGATGTCAATGTTGTCTGGCAATCCATCTGAAGGTTCAGATTCCCACTTTAAATTGGTTGCCTTTTTTACTCTTTCTGAATTAGGATTTCGTGGAGAATATCCTTCTTCAAGCGGAGGTGGACACTTTGTATAATTGGTACTATGTTTCTTACCAGTATCCTTTACTTCAGATTTCTTCTCTTCAAACGCTTTCATGCCTTCTACTGTAGTGTAAATCCTGTCAATCACGTAAGAAGCACATGAATAACTTTTCAATAACCTGTTTACCCTCTCAGTTTCTATCCTCTGAGTTTCCATTTTTTGTTCAAGTTCAGCACATTTCTCAATGTACTTATTGATGATTTTCTGCTTCGTCATGAACGCTCCATTGAGTGTCTTCATAGCTATCTCTTGTTCATTGCTTGACTTGTTATATTGATTCATAGCTTTGTTTAAAACATCATAAGATTCTTTCAGTATGTTCATGTTATGAATCAATTTGTTGTTGTGTCTTTTCACATAGGGCTCGCAATTGGATACCTGTTAAGACACGATTAGACCTGTTTGACTGAAAAATACACACTTTGACTTTTTAATTTTTAAAATAATTAAAATTACAATGTTAGGATCTATCATTTATTCATCTTTGTACATAAAACATAAAACTATTTTATAAACATGAGGTAGAAAGTAGTTAAACGAGTCGTAATCATGTTTGAAACTTATGTTGTGCACGCCGTCAGAAACCTGTTAAACCTGTTAAGACACAATTTGCCGGCCTTATTTTCACAGTATCACAATTTTCACATTTCTCAGGTATCTTTTCAGCATCTGCTTCCTTCTCAACCTTGATAGCTGGGATTTCTTTAACCTGCTTCTTTACTACTCGAACATTTTCCTCAGGTTTGACCTTTTCTTTAACAATTGCTGCCTTATAATTCTTCTTTTTCGCAGCTTGTATTTCTTTGATCTCTTCCATTTTACCTGCAAAATACAAATTATACCTATCAGGTGAAAATTCTCTTTTATAATATTCAAGTTTTCGAATTTCTTCACTATCATCATCACTCTCTTCATCTGATGATTAATCAAAGATTGGTGCTTTTCTTGAAGCCTCTTCTGTTGAAACTTGTTCTTCTTCTTTCTTTTTAGGACTGAATTGCTGAGATTCGTAATAAGCATACGCCATTTCATCTTCAGCAGTTGATTCTTCAAAAATTTGAGCAACAAATGCTTTAGAATTTGAAGTTCTGTTAGGATCATAATGATCCCAATTAAAACCTTCTGGAATTCTCTCATCTTCTTGATGAACTAGATAAGCTTTCTTTGATGGCTCTTCGATCAGATCCTTCCTAGCATGTGAAGTTTGTGCTGATTGTTGTTGATGCGGATGTTGAGCAATTTGATGATAAATCGCTTTTCGATGATAATCATTGTTGCCGAATGGATTTTGAGCTCCACTTGCTTCGCGATTTGTGCATTCTCGCTTAGAGTGCCCCTTCTCCCTGCAATGAAAACAAGTAACTTTAGATTTATCAAAACCTAAAGGTGAAGTTCCAACATCATGGAAATCATCTCTTACAGTGATCTGTTTAAACTTCTCAGCTCTTCTCAACACACTAGCCATACACCACTTTATATCCATTAGTTCCATCTCTTCAGCATTAATCTGACCATAATCCTCTTTGGTCAACATTGGATTACCAATCCTTCCGGCTACCAAACTTTCATAAGACTCTAATACGGTCACCAACAAAGACATATGACCTTTGGCAACCTCTTCCAAGAAATTCTGACCATTATGAAGATGTAATGCAGTGTTGCATTGTAGTACTTGGCCATTATTGTTGTATGAGCTTTGCGGTTTAGAATTGGTTGCTAAAAAATTTGGATCAAATGATGGATATGAAGAGAATCCAGTATTGTTGTTTGATCCTTGAGATGACCCTCCAGAAGAACTTTTTGCATTAAAAGCAGTTTTAATCTTTGGTGCAATGTTGGTCTTATCAATCGTGCTTCCTTTGTAATACAGACCAATGTCCTGTTCACCATTAGAATTCTTCATTTTCTCCATCTTCCTTTGTTCCATCTCTTGAACTTCGAGTTTTTCAATAAACTTGCTCAGCGATAGATTCGCAAATTCACCATTATTTTTCAAAATCATATGATACGTGCCCCAAACATCTTGTGGTAATGCATCGGCCAACTTTTCAACCCATTCTTCTCTATCTTTCTTGATATCCAATAGCTTCATGTTAACCACCAAGTTGCAATATCTTTCTATAATCATTTTGGTGTTTTCAGTTTTTAATCCACAAAATAGATCAAATATTTTCTTCAAAAGTGATTTTTTGTTCTTGATCATGTCTAAGCTTCCAACAAACTTCGTTTTTAGTGCTTTCCACATTGAATGTGCACTTTCGTTGTGTTGCAATAAAATCAAGATGTCTTCCTTTATAGCTTTTTGCAATATACTTATCATCATCTTTTCACTTATGTATTTCTTTTCTCTAGATCATCTAAATCTTTAATAGCAACAATCTCTCCGTCTTCATCAATCGGTCTAACATATCATTCTTCAACATATTCCCACGCCTCTAAGTGATTTGCTTGAACCCAATTTTCGAATCATTCCACCCATCCACTATACTCCTCGATATTCATGAGCTTAGGCGGTTTTTTCATGGTGCACATTTCATTCTCTAAGTTGACGTTCTAAGCCAAAGTGATCAGAGTAGCAAATGCGCTGTAAAATTCAGAATCCATGTTTCGGTTTAAAAAATTCACAATGACTGATTATTTAAACGAGCTGACTGATTTTCAAACGATCTGGACCTAATTTCCAAGTGACCTGATGATTTCACATGGTCTGGATCACTTTGTGCGATCTGATTTAACTTCCAAATAACCTGGTTAAATTTTCAAGTGCTTTGGACCACTTCGTGCGAACTGATCAATCTCACACGACCTGAACCTAATTTTCAAACGACCTGATGAAATTTCAAGCGAACGGAACACCTCGTGTGACTTGGATGTTCAAACCGTATGACCTGACAAGTTTTTCACACGACCTGATACACTCTCACGTGACCTGGTTCAAACCGTGCGACTTGGAGTCCAATTTCACACGAACTGAGTGAATTTCGAACGATCTGAACAGTTTTTCACGCTGTTTGTTCAATTTTATCAAGTTTTAGGTTGAATTAGATTCTAATTTGTTCACGGATTGTTTAAAACAGTGTTTTACGTGTTATATCACGAAATGGGGTCATTTTAACCGTAAAAACTCAGTGACTTTGATGAAAAAGTGTAAAAATATGAGTAGAAATCAGATTTATCCGTGAAAACAAGTTGAATCGGTAAGAACTCTTCCTCCTGAGCTCTGATACCACTTGTAGGATCGTTGAATCGATCAAATGAGTCGATCAGAAGAGTTCTAGATCAAATCAGAGGCGGAATTCAGTGATTTGATCTTCATTGCAGCTTGATATGCACTTAGAAGTAGATTAAGTGTCGTTTGTATTGATTTCACAACGTTACAAGAGCTGGAGACACTTCGGCAGAGCTTCACTACCGGAATCAGAAAGTTACAAATGAAGACCCAAGACCCACTATTTATACGAGAAGCCAGGTCGCACCAAACATGCTTCACACGACCTGGCCAAGTCGCACGAACTGATCAGTTCGCACGAACTGGACAGTTCAGACTTGTTTCCCGTTTTTCTCGAACTACGTGTCTTGGTCTATCTATCTTATTACATGACTCGATACAAGACGAAGTCAACAGACATATGCACTAACAGTACGGCTTGCAGACTCTATTCATGACATCCATGAATGCTACGGGTGCATTTGTGAGCCCAAAAGGCATCACGAGAAACTTGTAGTTGTCGTATCTAGTTCGGAACGCAGACTTCAGAACATCTTCACTTCGGACTTTTAATTGATGATAACCAAATCTCAAATCAATCTTTGAGAAGTAACTAGCTCCTTGAAGTTGATCAAATAGATCAACGATCCTTGGCAAAGGATATCGATTCTTGATCGTGATCTTATTTAGTTCATGGTAGTCAATGCACATTCGCATCGAACCGTCCTTTTTCTTAAGAAAGAGAATGGGAGCTCCCTAGGACGAGGAACTTGGCTGAATAAAGCCTTTCTCTAAAAGCTCTTACAGTTGTGCTTTCAACTCCTTTATCTCAGTAGGTGCTAGACGGTAAGGGGCTCTAGCTACGGGAGCTGATCCAGGCAGGATGTCGATTCTAAACTTGACTTGTGTAGGATCGTTGTTGGACCCAAATGAGTCGTTCAGAAGAGCTTGTAATCCGAATCAGAGGCGGAATCAGTGAAACGGACACTCGATTCAATTTAAACGTCTCTTATATTGATATAATACTGATTTACAACCTGGAGACAATCCGGCAGAGCTTCGCTACTCAGATCCGAACCCTTACAAATGAATAACACAAATGCCCTATATATAGTAGTGAGGGTTTCGCTTGAAGCTGACAAGGACAGGTTCAAGCGAACTTAACTGATCTGATTTCGCTTGAACTTGTTACTTGGCACTTTCAAGCGAACTCACTAGTAAATTCACTAAACTTAGTTTCTAGCACCTCGAGCACTGGTTATCCTATCCTATCTCATTACATGATACAAGACGAAGTCAATAGACATAGTGCACTAACAGACTCCCCCTTGGATATTGATGAAGTCTTCAGTGTCTAATCTCTATCATGACACCTCTTCAGTCTTGATCAGTCTTCAAGCTCTTTCCAAAATGTCTAACATTGTAAGCATCCATTAATCCTTTTCTTTAACTTCTTCAGGCTCCCCCTTTCATCAAGCTTCCGTTCTTTAGGGATCGACACTTAGATTTCTGGTTACAAGCTCCCTCTTGCTTTGAGCTCGTCTTCAGACTCCCCCTTAGACTCTGCTTTCAGGATCGTAGTCTGGACTCTTTCCTGCAATCACTCATCCATTTATAAGTAAAAGCATTTCAAATTTCAGCTATTCAAGAATTGTAATCTGGATTACTCAATTTTTAAACTAACACATCTTATGAATATTTGGCAGTTTCAGAATCGAAAACTGACTCTTTAACAATATAAGCAACCAAATCCCCCACAGTTAATCATCCAAGTCCAACTTAATGACCTTGGAGATATCACAAACTGTTTTTGATTTTTGTTAAAAATTCAAGTTTCAAATTAATGAACTTGTTTTATTTTCAGAAACACAATCAGCTTACTTAGATTTTGAAACTCAGCATCACAGACATCGGTTGTCGAAAATAACCCAGAATCAAAATCTTTTTGTATTTTTCTGAAATGTAAAGCAGTAAAGAAATATGTACAAACATATCTACAGACAATATTTTTGTTTGAGTTTGCGTCAGAGGATCATATCAGTTTTTGACAAGTCACAAGTACCGTTAAGCTTAGTTACACATTAAGAATTAAACAATTCACTTAGATTGTCGATATACTGATCCACTTAAATTTTCACACAAACTTCAACTGATTCAGGATACGAATTATGTGTATTAAGAACTTAAACTCATTCATGTGTCCCACCTCTTGAATATACTCCCGTATCCAGATCCCAATATTCAGTCTTACAGATGAGTATACCTAGACGATATCTGTAAGGGGTTAAATTGCGAAAACCGTGAGAGCTCAGGTCAGAACTTCCGTTCAGCAGAGAGATGACGGCTTCGACTTAGGTGTGTCCCCTTTAGAGGATCTTTTCTTCAACAGCAATGATTATCAATTTTATTGTTTCATCATTTTTGCTGAGGGCGGCGCTATGTTTCAAGCAAGCAGAAAGTATTATACGGGGACTAGGCCATTGCTTCCGCAAAATCAGAAGTCCCGGAATAATACCCCAGATATCACTGAGTATAAAGACCTAGTATCTCAGAAAGAGGGACCTTTCAAACGAGATTTCAGGGGTTACCTATATATCCAAGTAGTGTTCCCCACGAAATAAGCAAGTTTGAATTTAGGTTTATATCCCGAAAAAGTTTACTAAATGTATAAAAATCTACCGACACATCCACGGTGAGATCGTTTAACACATTTTAACTTTTCAATTCTTTAGCGTACAGTAACTGTCTACTGATGTACTATCATTTCCTCTTTTTACGCAAAAACTCAATTTTTGAATTTTATCATGTTTTTGTCTTTTTCAAATTTTCAAATGTTTTTGTATTTTCTGACAATTTTTTTTCTCCCCCTAAAATGCAAAACCATTAAAAGAAAATTTGACAACACGATGCTGATAGCTTTGTCTCGCCATCCATTTTCTGCTAACTATGCTCTGTTTTGCAGAAAAACTAATATAAAGTACCTCCATGATTTACAACCCATTGATTTTCGACAGTTTGAAAACCGTTTTTCAATCTTGTGAAAGTAATCATGTTTGTTCAGCCGTGAGGGTTTCGGCGTATTCAAACAATTTTTTTTTACAGAAAACAATAAACTCCCTGTTCAACCAAACCAGGGTCCAGCAACCTCTTCCTGTGCCAGGCTGCCCCAACTTTCATTCTCACAATCTTTAATTTTGTTGAGCACCTGCACATTCAAAGCATTCAATTACTTGAACAATTTAGCCCAGGTCTGTTTGACCTTAGGCATTTCAACACAATGTGCTTCATTCAATTTTGGAAAATCTTTGTCATTTTGAACAAAGACTTTTTCATCTTTTACTTCAATTTTCTCATCTTTTACCAAAATTACTTGTTTCTTAGCACTCCATTTTTGACCTTTCGGAGTACCTCTTTTGTAAAAATGAGAATCTTTTTGAACATTTTGTTTTTTATCAACAACTTTTGGTTTCCAAAACTCTTTGGGTTTTGTCATATCAACAGATTTTTACCAACTTTGCGTTGTTCAAAATCTGGGTGTGTGAAAAATCTATGTTTGTCTTGAATCAGACCTAGTCTGTTTTGGTTTCCAAGTTTGATTTGAAAAAAACTTGTTTGTGTTGTACCTCCAAGTTTGTTTTGAATCAAATCTGGCTAACCTTTGTTTCACACCCTCAGATTTTTGTTTCTCAATATTTTCAGACTTCTTTTTATCAACATCTACAGGTTTCAGATTCGGACACTTTCGTGCAAGATGTCCAATTTGATCACACTTGAAACATGTTCTCTTGGACACATCTTTGACCTGTGGTTGTTGCTTTTTCTTTTGAACACAAAACTCTTCATTAAACTGTTGTCTAAATTTGAATTTTTCTTCTTCTTCAAAACTTTTTCCTTGAACAAAACTCATTTTTGCATGAGAATTTGGCACTTCATTTTTCTTCCAATTTTGTTTCCTTTTATAACCCAACCCAGCCTTCATGTTTTTCTTTTTGAAACCAGGTTTGTTATAAAAAGTTTTGTGACCTTTACCAGCAAACTTTGGAATCTCAGACTTCTCAATCTCAACCATTTTGAAAACTTTATCAACCTTTTCTGAAATCACATTCTGAATCAGGAATACAACATCTAAGAATAATTTGTCCGATCCAATCATGGTGTAAACCAATCCTTTTGAATCATCATTCACAACTTTCTCAGATTTTATGTTTTTCAGATACTCGTCATGAAAATTACCTTCATTTTCATCCTGTGATTCAGACTTACCTTTTGTAGACTCATCTTTCAAAACGCTATCAACAACCTTACTTACCACCTCTGAATCATCAGATTTGGTGTAAGTCACATCGATACTTTCAGGTAATTGGTCAACTATGTTCAGACCTTTTGCCACATTTTCCTCATCATAAAAAGTATAATTGTTTCTCAATGGTGGTGGTACCTGACGAAATTCTGAACCAATACCTTTTTTGTTCTTGTCAGTATCTTTATCATCTGGTGTGATGTTGAAAATGCGTTCGAGAATGTACGAAAAGTTATGATAACTTTGAAGTTTGGTAACAACCTTTTCTTTTTCAGCCAGAATTTGTTTAAGATTAACAATTTCATCAACACATTTGTTTAATTCAAGTTGCTTTTCTTTAAACTTTCTCTCATACATTTCTTTAATGACTAATGTTTCAGACAATCTTTGGTCAAAACATTTGACTTGGCTCTTCAAAGTATCATAAGCCTCTTGTACTCTCTGACTCGACCACTTTAAAGAATCATACTCTTTTTGAAAATCTTGAAATTTAGTTTCTTTTTCAACACAATCAACACATTTTGCTGTACACATTTGTCTATAAACATCATTATCCTTTTCAAGACCTTGACATTTGTATGTCAATTTTTCAACCTTTAGTTTCAAAATTTCTTCTTTTTCAATCATTTCTTTACATTTTATTTTGAAAACATTTTCAAGTTTGTTTGTTTCAATATCTTTTGTTTTGATTAATTCATCTTTTTCAAAACAGGCTTTGCACATTTCTATGCAATTCCTGCACTTGTTTTCATTGTTATCAACAATTTCAATATTTGATAGATCAGAAGATTCACTTACCTCAGTCTCTTTCAGCACCGGTTTTTCTGTTTCAACTTTCTGATCTTCCTCCTTCTTCTCTTCTTCTTCTGCTTTCTGTTCTTCTTCACTCTTCTGTTCTTCTTCAGCAGCAAGCTTTGCAGTAATCTTCACTTCTTCAACCAGCTTTTTCAACTCTTCTTCTTTTCTCTTCTTCATTTCTACCACCTTTGGGAGACTCGCGTCACAAATTTCCTTTATCTTGTTCAACAAATCCGGCAAATATTCTTTACCAGATAACCTTCTTGTGTTGAAAGTGGCCTGACTTGGAAACAAATTTGTAACTGCTTCAAAATCCACCTTTGATGGGTCAACAACTGGATTACCCCATTGTAACACCTCGAAAATTTACGTCCTTTGATGTGTTGACACGTGTCATAGGTTTGAATGTGTGAAAGAATGTTCTTGAAGGACTAAAGTTGACAAACAATGAAACTATGTAAATGTAAGGGCTCAAAGTGTCAACAACGAATAAATATACTTTACAATAACCCTACATGATGTTTATAACTTTAAACGAATGGATCATGGATCATACGAAACGAATTGTGAAAGAAAGTGAGAGATTACAAACTACAGGGGTTAAATGTGTCAATATGTTAAGATATACCTCTGAGTGACCTTTTAGCAAACCTGAAGCCTTGTAACGATTAATTATGCTCACTAGAATGCACCATAAAATTTTCACCAAGTTTCGTTACCGTATGAGAAAGTTATGATAAAATTCGTGTGTGAGGGTTAGAATCGTCAACATTGAAAATTAGGGCTTTTCGGGTAATCACAAAGTTACCCGAGGACTTGACAAAGATGGTATAAGCCTTAAAGCCCCCATATGTCAATATTAAAGCCTCTTAATGCAAGAATACATGAGAAAATGACCTTTCGGGGGACCAAGGGCCAAAAGTGCAATTAAAGAAAATTGTGTAACCTGATCCGGACACTAAGGCGGGCCGCGTAAGATCCTTAAGACCTTTACGCGGGCCGCGTGCGACTGCCAGCTGCAGAAAACAACAGCCAGCTGTCTGTTGATGTTTTAACCGACTCAAATGCCATTTTGGCATACCATGGGCCTTCTTATACTGGTTTCTAGCCTCTAGAAACACATGGGAATGATCTAACATCATTGTAGAGTTGCATGGCATCAATCTAAGTGAGTTTGACTCACTATATAAGTCACACAAGGTTGCAAACATTCTTGCATTCATTTCTGATCATTTGAAGAGCACAACAGCAGGCACAAGACCTTCTTAATCCTTCATTAGTCACTTGTAAGTTTGTTTAACCTTCTTGTTTTGACTTTAGCATAGTTATTTAGCTAAAAGTCAAACCGTCGTAATTACGGTTTGACTTCGAGATTATTTATAATTGGCTCAGTCTTATCTCGATTTAAAAGTACCGTTAAGTAGGTAATTATATGGGTATTAAACCCTTATAAGGGTACCCACTGATTCCAATCTTAACTAGGTCGTTTGTCGAGTCAAACGTTGTCCGAAAAAGTCAACAGAAATGCTAAACTTTGATTAAACGCGTAATTAACGATATAAAGGCGTGTAACCTGTTTTATCATTCATATAACTTGGTAATAAGTGTACGGACTTGTCTAAACTTGTTTGATTCGACAACTTTCTGTTTTGAACCGATTCGGAGCCGAAAGGCGCATAGTTTGACTTTCTGCTTTGACTTCGGTTCTGACCCGGTTTTGATAGGTTTAGACATGCCTTAAAGTTCCATTAGGACCTAGTTACATGTGTGTATAACCCTCTGCGTTTATACCACTTAAATCCTTAAAAGTCCAACGTTTCCGTTAAGTGCTTAAATATGGACCATAATGCCCTTATGACCATACAACGAGAATTTTGGAAATGTGAAAGTACAAAAATCTTAGTTACTGATTATTAAACATGTCCCTAAATTTTTACATCAGTTGGAGGTCTAGATTAGGAGTTATGCTTACTGACGTAATTAGAACGTTTCTTAGTGATTAAACGGCGTCATTAGCGTAAAGCCTATCTAAACCCAATCTTTGACACCAAAACTTATACCCACTGATGTAATATAATATTTTGGGATTTTTGAAGATTTTTAATTATTTTTAAACTGATCATAAGCTAGGATTAGTGCCTTAATTCGGTAAATACCGAATATACCCTTTTCGGCCATAAAATGAGTTTTACAAATCCTTTTGATGCCGATCCAATTGCTACTGGTTTTAAATAATAAATGAAGTATTTTGAACCTATTAAATTTATCAGAAAACTCAGAATCCTATTTTAACCCGTTAATCGCTTAAAACGACGTTATACGCGTATTAAACGCATAGTAAGGGTTTAAAACCATTTTGCCACCTAAGACTTAACATCAACGGATATAACCTGTTAAGTTAAGTTGTTTTACTGATAAAATCAGACCCGGATCACAGAAGTTTAATTAATCCCTTTTATAATCTTTAAAATGACCCAAATACCCCTACGGGGCTTAATATGAGATTAAACTCGTTTTGGGCATAATGGAAGATATCCTATTGATATCACAACATATTTAAGGCATGTTAACTTAGGAAACCTGTTTAGGACTCTTATGATTACCCGTTACGCTTCATACGCGTTCGGTTCGGTTTATGTAACTAGTTTACATAAATTAGCCGAAACGGGTCAAACCTTATTGGTTTTATCTCAAAATCCAGAATGTGTATAATATACCCATATTAAGCAAGTCTTCAAACTTGTCGGGTCTAAATCACATTCTATCCGGTCTTCGCTTAATCGTGCGTACGAACCGTATCTTTAAAATTAACCGGTCTAAGCTTAAGCTTAACTAAAGACCAGTTAGGATTCTAATAGGTTATTATAAACCTTCGTTCCAGAATAGGAGACCCGGTAAAAGATACTTGCACTCGCTGATTGTGATTTATACTTGCTCAGGTAAATACTTTTAACTTATTTTCCCTATACGGGCTTGGGGTACGGTATATAAAATACCGCTTGGTCGGGCATTGAATCTTTAATTGTTTTATGGTTAAAGTATTGAGATGTCTCGTTTAATTTGTTTTGTTTGCTTAAAGCCTTTGCGGGGTTAATGACCATGTCCCGGATATCCCTGGCATCATTTTACGAAATGGCCACGACCTAAGCACGGGGCGTAGGCGTACGCCCGTCGGTGTCTCATATACATTATGTGGTGTGTCTATTGATCTTTAACCCGGCTCGATCTGGGCTACTGAACGCATAAGTAACATGTAAATCCTTTACAAGTATTATATTCAAATAATTATCCCAAGTTATAAAATATTATTTGTGCCTTGTGCCTTAAATACTTTTTCATAAACTATTTTCAAAATGAATCGGTTGATTGTATTTACCAGTGTAAACTGACGTATTTTCTCAAAAAAGGTTAAGTGCAGGTACTACGCGTAATAGGCTGGCTTTTCTCCTAGCATCCACAATAAGTCTCGCAAGCTTGGATGTCGTAGACTGTTGAACATTGTTTCCTTTTATTTTGATCTACCTGTGGATTTATATTCGACTACTTGTGATACTTAATATTACAATATTGTTTGGTTGAAATGAATCTATACTTTTCTTCCGCTGTGCATTTAAATACTGTGTTGTTTGACTATTATGTTACCAACCACGTCACGATACTCCCCTACCGGGCCCACCGGTAATACGTGGAAATTCGGGGTGTGACAGGTTGGTATCGAGCCAACATTGAGTGAATTAAACACTAGCCTTTTGTGTTTAATCTCAATGACACAATTGCACATTCCTAAATCTTCGAGTCTAGACAAAGAACTTAGGAATAACCCAAAAGATTTTTATTTTACTTTTTACTTTGTCCTTTATTTTTCCTTGTTGTTACCTTTGTTTATATTGACAGGTTTAACAATGCCGCCAAGATTCAGGCGAGGAGGACGAGGAAAAGAGCCAATTAGCGCTCCTAACGACCACGGGGCCGGGCCTTCGCGCCGGCGAACTCCTTCTTCTACAAGGAGCGCAGATCCACAAGAACCTTGGAGGATTTATGAGGAGCCTTCCAGACGATCTACGTCGTATAGCTCAACGCCTCCATATCATCACTCCTATGGGCCTCAGTCAGAGAATGAGCCCAACAACCCGCAACCTTCATACATACCCCTACAGCGATCCTTATCGCACCATTCCTTCGACGACCCTACTCCTGTCTTTCGGGGTCAGTTTAACCCGGCGGACTACCTACCAGAACAAGGGGGCTTTAACCCACTAGGACCGGAGGATCATTTTTTAGGTGATCAAGCGATGGACATGGACGAGGACACAGATCCCGTCGAGCCTGCAACCAGAACCCCGAACCATCCTGTTGAGATCTCTGATGGTTCGTCTTTTCATGGAACACCATACCAAGGTCCGGATAGTCATCAGGCACGGTTCGACCGGTGTGAGTGGTACTTTACACCATCTCACCATTCATCGCCTCACCAGCAGCCGCATCAGCAGCAGCAAGACCCCTCTGGGGATCCACGTTTCGTGGCAGTCACGCCACCACCTCCGCCGCTGCCAGTTAATCTAGCGCGTCCAGAACCACCAAGACGTAGGAGGACTGGCGCACGGATGTCCGCAAGAGGAGGGGATTTTCATTTCAGCACCCCTCAACACTCTAGTGGCGGCCACTACCCGCCTCTATATGAAGAACCACAAGTGGGTGGACCTTCAGTTCCAGTATCAGAGGTGAATTCGGCACCTATTGCACCGCCATCACCGGGTTTTGGCAACCCTATCCCTGCTTATACTGCTCCGGCAGCTTACAACCCATACGGACCGCCAGCATACACTAACTATAATTATGCTGAGGATCCTTACCAAGTGGCATCAAACTACTATGCCCAAAACCCTGAGGGACCATATGGAACCCCTTGGGAAATGGGACACCCAGCTCGTGGGTATCAAGTACCTGTTCAGCCACCACTTCAGCATCAGCCACCATGGTTTTCTCCGCCAGAGCAGGAGGATCTCCGTCATAGGCTGGACAGGGTTGAGCGAGACCTCCAGAGAGAGCGTAGGAAGAATCAGGGATTCATGAGTGGTTTGGCAAGTTTGCTGAAGGGAAAGAAGAAACGGGATCGTTAAATCCCAATATGTATTGTTGTATTTCCTTGTTTAAAACAGTCCCTACGTGGACATTTATTTATGTGTGTATGTAGTTCCTGCGTGGACATCTATCTTTGTACTTAGTCCCTACGAGGACTTGTCTTTATTAGTCCCTGCGTGGACATTTATTTTTGCAAACAGTCCCTGCGAGGACTTGTATTGCCAGTATAGCTCCTGCGAGGGCAAGTGTTTCTGTGAAAAGTCCCGTTTAGGGCAAAGTGTACTACTTTTAAGTTTTAATGGAATGTAAGTTTATAAATTTCATCTTTGCTATGTTATGCATAATTAAATTATATATGAAATAAATAAATCGGAATCATTCCTTTTAAAAATCTATCTGCCTATTTTAATTATTAATTAAGGATCTTAAAGGTATAACCTAGCCTGCATGTCATTTTAAGACCTGGCCAAGATGGTAAACCCGTTAAAAAGATTCAAATCCCTGTTAACATCTGAAAACATGTTAACACTCCTGGCAGACATGATTCGTTAAAATCACACGTGTTATTATTATATAAGGATCTTTTCAAGGATTCCTAACCCAACTAAATGATCTCTGAATCATGGGTTAAATCATCAATAAATATGATTAGTTCTTTTTACCATCCATTGGTAATAGAATGCCTACGGGCCCTTCTCATTTTCATATGAGACAAAAGACAGTAATAGTCTGTGACCCTGTCTGATAAAGGTAATGAACTTTGTTCAAACCTTCATGCTTTGATTCTCTGAAATCATGGCTTGTAATTTAAAAATTTGTCCCTGTGACTAGGCCTTATGTGCTAATAAAACTGTTATTGTTTTATAATTAGGATAAATTATATTAGAAATCCTAAATAAATGTGAGTAATAAATTAACCATATATGGTCTATGTTTACCACGGTTAATAAAATTGCCATAAAAGACAATTCTATAATAAACTCACCAATAAATTATTGTCAATATGTAACAGTTCAAGCTACATGGCCGACTCAAACGAGATCAATAGTCACCTAGGGAGAGAGCATGATAATGCCCGAGTAAATGTAGCGGGTGCAGAATTACAGGCAATGATAGATAATGCCGTTAATCGAGCTATGGATAGACAGCTACATGAATCCAGTGGTACCCGTGCAAGGACCCAATCTGCACCACACTCTAGAACACCCTCCAGGACCCACACTGCCCACAACAGTAATTCTCACCACTCATCAAACCAGAGGAGTGCTCCATCCCAAAGAGTCGTACAGAATCAAGAACCCCGTAATAAGGGTTGCTCCTATAAGTACTTCGTTTCGTGCAAACCCAGGGATTTCACATGGGAAAAAGGAGCAGTAGATTGCATGACTTGGTTGGACGAGATGGAAACGGTTGTGGATATCAGTGATTGCAATAATAGGGATATTGTGAAATTCGTGTCACAGTCTTTTAAGGGAGAAGCATTAGCTTGGTGGAGATCTTTGATCCAAGCTACGGGGAAAATCCCGTTGTACAATATGACCTGGGAACAGTTCATGGCACTGATCAAGGAAAACTATTGTCCTCAGCATGAGGTTGAGAAAATTGAAGCTGACTTCTTGTCGCTGGTCATGAGAAACCTAGACTGTCAGGCCTACCTTACCAGTTTCAACACTTTGTCAAGATTGGTTCCATATTTAGTAACCCCGGAACCCAAGCGTGTAGCTCGTTTTATCGGGGGTTTGGCCACGGAGATCAAGGCAAGTGTAAAGGCCTCCCGACCGGCTACTTTTCGGTCTGCAGCAGACATATCATTGTCTCTTACCTTGGATGTGGTTAGGCAAAAATCGCAGAGGAACACTGATACCGAAAAGAGGAAGCATGAGGATGACAACTCACGACGTTCAGACAAGAAGCATAAGGGAAACAATGACCACAGGAAGGGGTCAGGATTTAGGAAGGATGGTCAGCAGACGGGTGAAAAACCCAGATGTAAAATCTGCAAGAGACAGCACTTTGGGAAGTGCAGGTATGAATCAAATTCGAATTCACAATCGAAATCTTTTGCATGTGGGTTGTGCAAGTCCAAGGAACACAAAACCTTGGATTGCAAAAAGATGAAGGATGCGACCTGCTACGGTTGCAATGAAAAAGGGCACATCAAGACCAATTGCCCAAAATACGCCAAGAAGCCTGAAGAGGCTAAGAAGACCAATGCTAGGGTCTTCAGGATGGATGCTAAGGAAGCCGTCCAGGACGACAATGTGATAATAGGTACCTTCCTCGTAAATGATGTTTATGCGAGAGTATTATGTGATTCAGGAGCTGATAAGTCGTTCGTAGATAATAAGTTTTGTGAATTATTGAAACTACCTGTTAAGAACTTAAGTGTGAAGTATGAGGTGGAACTAGCAGATGGTACTTTAGAAACCGCCTCAACAATCTTAGATGGATGTTTTATATCCATTAGGAACCACTCTTTTCTTTTGTCCCTACTTCCCTTTAAGTTAGCCGGTTTTGACATAGTATTGGGTATGGACTGGTTGTCTCATAACCAGGCCCAAATTGTCTGTAACAAGAAGCAAGTGGTGATCAAGACTTCGTCTGGTGAATCACTTACTATCCATGGAGATACCCAGTATGGGCTGCCTGAGCAAATGTCTATGCTCAAGGACTCAAAGTGTTTAAAGAAAGGTTGGGTCATCTACATGGCACAAGTGATTATTGATGAACCGAAGCCCAAGATTGGGGATATTCCAGTCGTTTCTGAATACCCTGAGGTTTTTCCTGAAGAACTACCTGGTTTGCCACCAGATAGACAAGTAGAATTCAGAATTGACATTATTCCTGGATCAGCACCGGTAGCAAGGGCGCCTTATAGATTGGCACCAACAGAGATGAAGGAATTGAGAATGCAGCTAGACGATTTTCTAGCCAAAGGTTTCATCAAACCTAGTTCGTCTCCTTGGGGAGCACCAGTTTTATTTGTCAAGAAGAAGGATGGATTGATGCGTCTGTGCATCGACTACCGTGAGCTTAATAAGGTCACCATCAAGAATAGGTATCCTTTGCCCAGAATCGACGATCTGTTCGATCAACTTCAAGGGGCAAGTTTCTTCTCTAAGATTGACTTAAGGTCAGGCTATCACCAACTGAAGGTTAGAGACGAAGACGTACACAAGACTGCATTTAGGACTCGTTATGGTCATTACGAGTTCCTAGTGATGCCTTTTGGGCTCACTAATGCACCGGCCGCGTTCATGGATCTCATGAATCGCGTTTGCATGCTGCACTTAGATAAATTTATCATCGTTTTTGTTAGGATCAGAGGCTCTCATGATAGTGTTTGTTTGTTTGAAACGAATGATCAATGAATATGAAAACATGTTAAGTGCAGCGGAAATGAAAACAACTTTGTAAACACAATCAAAGGAGAAAATATTTTGATAAACAATTGCTTCACAAAGAGTAGAAAGATTTACAAATCAAAGCAAAAGATTACAGTAATGCTTACAAACTATACTCCCCCTCAGCCTGATGCCCCAAGGATGGTTGCACACAAGATGAAAGGATTAGACATGAGGAGAAGAACCCGCTCAGTCAATCAAATGTAACAGTACAGGGTACTGTTACATTTATAGGAAAACCAAACCACTGAGGAATCTCAGCTGACGTCACCATGAAAGCGACGTCTAACAGCCTAACAAACTATATCTACTGTCCTTACACCAACCACTGATGTCTAACAACTGATTGTAATAATAATACAAAACATGAGGAAACAACTGCTTCACGTTCCACTGTTGTAGCCTAAGCACTGATGCTTAACAACAACATCAGTGCTTTCTTCAAAGGTGATCAGTCCTTGAATGAGCAGTGTTTGTGTCTTCAGCAGCACTTAAGAGACAGTAGTAGATAGAGCAACAGAGTTTGTCTTCAGCAGTCTTTAGGATCATATCAGCAGTTGAAAGGGCACAACAGTTGATTATGAGCAGCAGTTAGAGATCATCAGATGTTATAACTCACTTTCAAAGGGAGAGCAAAGTATAAACTACTGTTTATTGTGAATCCTCTGTTGTGACCTGGTTTTGGCTTTACATTATCTGTTCCTATGTTAGGGTTCAATCCCAACAATCTCCCCCTGGAACAGATAATGCCAAAACCTTTCATTATTCAGGACCTTTATTACTCATCAAGAGTGCCTTAGCTTGTTCTTTGAATTCAGCTTCAAATTCCTTTGCACTCTGGTCATCCTCATCCCTACACAGTGAAAGCCCAAGGAGATCCTGCAAATCTTGAACACTAAGGCCTAGTGCTTCTTTCCTTGATATGTGCTTCACATCGCCATTGGCTCTGACCAAGGTCAATACGTGAGTCTTTTGATCAGACATCCACTTTAGTATTTTTAAGCCAAGTGGGTTTCTTGGGAGAGACTTATTTGAAGATGAGTTGAGGGATAATGGCCTTGAAAACAACTGCAAACTTTCAGACATTCTTTTGAAAGCTTCTTCAAAGACTTTGTCAACTGCAGCTATATCTTCTGCAGTATCGTGTTCAATGAGTTCTTGTTTTTCAGTTTCTGTCTTGTCTTTAGCAGTGTTTGGAGATGCAGTTTTGTTTAATGCCTTAAAAAGGCTTTGAAGCTTTGTTGAAGTTTCTTCTTTTAGACCCATTTTCATGATGGTATCTTTGAAGTACTCTACTTCTTTTTCTATTACCTCTTCTTCAGTCAACTGTTCTCCCTCTTCTTGATTTGTTACAAAGGTAGATCGGAACAGTGTGTCGAGGTTGCCCATCTTCTGTTCAAGCTTCATCATTTGTTCTTTCTTCTTAGAAGTGCCTGAAACAGTTATCTTTCTTTTCTTCAGCCTTTCATAGGCTTCATCAGTCTGCTGTTTAGACCATTTTGATATGGCTTCAGCAGTATCCATTTTCGCATCCACCAGCTCCCTTTTCTTTCTTTTATATTCAGCAGTTAAGTCAGCAATGAGCTTTTCATATTTTCTCCAGTTAGGAGCATTTTTCTTTTTTGTAGGATCATTCTTAATCTTTTCAATCCTTTCTGCCTCACGCTTAAGAGCTGCTACTGGCCATTCTCTGAACTGTTGTTCTTCAGCAGGATAGAATTTTTCTTTCATGATGTAGGCTAGATATTGTTTTCTTAATTCTTTCTTTTGATCAGCCTTTTCTTTAATTAGTTCCTATGCGAAATCTTCCATCTGCTTTACTTTTGTGAAGTAGAACTCCAGTCTTTCAGCTGTGCCATCTTCGCTTAACTTATCTTTTTCACTATCAAATTTAGCTCTTGCTTTAGCCTGTCTTGCCTTGAGTTTGAGGTAATCATCCATATCCTCTGGTGGCATGTAGCCTATGAGTGAGGAGAATCTCCTTTTTGAAGGATCTTCTTCTATATAGAATTGCCTCATTTCATTTTTGATAGCTTCAAGTTCCAGTGGATATTTTGCAGCATTAGGATCATGTGTACCCTCATCGACAGAGATTGGCTTTCTTATTCTTTTGAAGAGCTTTGGCTGTGAAGTAGAAGAGGTGAGAGCAGTGGTGGATGACTGACTAACGGCTGTTGAGACAACTGGTGTCTCAACATTTGCTGTCATTACAACTGCTGATATGTCAGCAGTTGTCTTCTGCTTTTGAGCAGGGGATGGACGTGGTGATGTTGGTGGTGATGGTGGTGAATCATCATCTGATATGAGATTTCTTCTCCTTTTTAATGAAGAAGAAGCAGATGATGTTTTGGGTGGATCAGTGGTGGTAGATTGGATAGCAGTGGTTTGTGGCAGTGATTGACTGACAGTGGTTGAAACAACTTGTGCTTCAATCACTGTTGTCATTACAACATATGTTTTAACATCTGTTGTCTTCTGTTTTATGACAGGAGGCAGTGGTGATGGTATGATTGTAGATAATGATGGTGGAGTAGTAGTTGTAGTGGTGTGTGGTAGAGTGGTGTGTGTTGAAGATGTTGATGACATAGCAGCTGTTTGGCTACTGACAGCAGTTTTTGTAACTGCTGCTGCAGCAATTTTTGTAACTGCTGCTGTATCAGCTGTTTGACTAACAGGTTTTGAGACCTGCTTTTCTTTTACTTTTTCAGGCTCAACATGGAGGCCATGTTCTATTCCCCTCCTATTCAAATTTCCCAACAGCTTGTTATTCTCCCCCTTTTTGGCATTATCTGAGGGGGGATTTACAAGAAATGGTATGGAAGAAGGAACTTTGCCAGAAGCATTTTGAATGCTAGCCTTTATAGCCTTGATATCTGCTTGAGTATCTTTAAATCTTGATTCAACCATGTTGGTCAGCATTTGTACTTGAATAGCATGCTTTTTATCAGGCATTTGTTGTTGTGCTTCAAGCATGGGTTGAAATATATTCCATAGCTCATTTGCAGCAAATGCCTGTTGTGCAGGTGCTTGAGCAGGAACAGCAGATTGTGATGGGGCAGCAGTGGATTGTGCTTTTTGAGCTTTTAAAATCTCTTGCACCATCTCCTTTATTTCAGCAACTGATTCTTCAAGTTTGTCAACTCTGCCCGTCAATTCCTGATATCTTGAATCATCACCTACTTTAGTAGGATCATCTGAATCCCCACTAGCAGTGGTTATATCAATGTTTGACTTAGGAACTGAGTCCCAAAAGTTACCCATTGATGCCCCTTGTTCTTGGTACTGGGGACTTCTTTCTTCAGCACTTGATAAACCTTTGATGGTGCCAGTGGTTTGATCCAACTCACTGGTGGTTATCGAAGTTGCCATGGAAGAAATTGCCTTTAAGGGAGTCTGATTTATGAAACAACTGGCCAACTGGAGACCTGTTGGTCCACCAGTTGTAGTTGTTGCTCCACTTGAACTACTAACAGGAGTTACTTGTAACTCCTGTAGTGTAACCTCCTCAACTGTTGCTGGGATAGCAGAGGTATAAGCATCAGACCCAGTCACTTATGGATGTATACTCTCAGTGATAGGTGATAGAGAGGAACTGGTTTGTGTCTGTGCAATAGCAGCTGCATGCAACAGAGGTAGCATGGATTGTGGCATTATTATTGGTGAGGGGATGGGGGTTGAAAGAGACATGTCCTTGGGATCAGGACTGAGGAAGATGGATCCGAGTGGATTCAGAGCTTCATATTGTGGTGTCCCTGTGCTTACAACCTGATCCTTTTGTGAGGATGCAGGAGGAGTTTCGGTTATGGGTTGAGATCTTTCTTCCAACTGCTGTGAGGAAGTAGCAGCAGTGGTTTGTGGTGACTTTTGTGTTGTCACAGGCATTTCCTCTGGGATCTCATCTTCCAGAGTTGCCTTTGTTTTGGGTTTGGTGGGTTTTCTGGAAATTTTCTTTTTGGTCTTTTTAGTGGTGGCAGGTGTGGGTTTCAAAGCAGTGGGAGTGCTGCTATGATCACCTGGAGCAGTGGGCTCAGCAGCTGATACCTGAGGAGCAGTTGTAACTGCTAAAGTCTGCTCAGGTACCCCTGCTTTTGTTTTTATTGGTGCCATCATCCTTGAAAATGTTTCTTTTGTTATGCTTTTTATTTGACAATGAACACCTTGTTTGAGCAAATTTACATCTTTCTTTTCAAATTTTTGTTCAAAATAATAACTCAAAAATCTTGGAAAAGGTAAAAATGCTTTATTTTCAACGTTTTTCACCATGTCATTGAAAATCTCCTGGGAGTAGTTATAGTTTTTATTATTCAAAATAGCGTAACCCAGGCTTTGAATTTTCAGTGGTATTTCGTTGAAAGAAGTTGTTTTATTTGAAGCACACATCAAGAGTGTGTGAAATAAAAACCTGGGTGCAGATGGAAAATAACCCTTTTGTAGGGTATCTACCTTTGGTTCTTCTGCATAACCCCTTTTCACGAAATCAGTTTTCATCTCGACTTTTTCAAATGAGAGTTTACCTTCCTGATCGTTGAGATTAAAGACTTCGGAGATCGACCGTGGGGTTATTTGAACTGCTTTATCCTGTATCGAGGAGTTTATGGCTATGACTTTTCCGTCTTGTTTTTCAAGCGTCGCCTTTTTCCAAAACTCTCTCTGGGTTTGCAGATATATGGGAGCATTCACTGTCAACAAAGTTTTGTACTTTGATCCAGTTATTGCATCAATGATGGTGTCAAAGGTGTGATTATCGGTAGGTTTTGTGAATAAACCCAGATAGTTATGAGATTGTTTGAATGGTATTTCGATGGGTTCTTCGGTCGTTTGAGCGACCTCAGTTGAAGGTGGTGGTGATGTAGGTTTTGATTTTGATTTTCCTTTTGACTTCGTCATTTTGATGAAGAAGAATCGGAGAATGATTTTGAGGGTTTTGAGAAGAAGGGTTGAAAACTGTTATGAGAAGAGAATTTTTGGAATTCAATTCGACAGTGTAAAACCCTGTTTGGGGTTTAGGGCAGGGTTTTATTTTAAAAATAATCGCTGATGTGGTAGCGGTTATTACGATCTGAGGGCTAAAAACTTACCACGTGTCAAACACTGATGGAGTGGATGAAGTATGGAGAACAGTTGTTTTAAAAGCCACTGACGTATCAAGCATCAGTGATTACAACGGTAAAAATCTTGGGCAGTGGATGATTTTTACTATCAGTAGATAGCATATCAGTGGATAAGACACTGATTTTGAGCATCAGTGCTTACAAGAAAATGAGGGATCAGTGGTTAACTTTCAGCAGTGGACAGTGTTTAGAGATCAGGTGTTGGAACAAGGCAGTTGTTAGGGTAAATGGTACAGATCTTGAAAAACAGGTGTTTCAGCAACAGTTTTGAGAATTTTCATTCAAGGTTTTGCCACATGTCAATTTTGAAAGACAGTGGTGTAGTACCCCAGATGATGAAAACTTTTTACTAAGGCAACTCATTTTCGTTTAATATTCAATTTACACATGAGTACCCTAGTAGTTTAATCACAGTTTGCAATCAACCTTTGATAAAAATTTAGGAGCAAACCTGAGTATGACATGATCATAACATATGTACCAATTCCTTTTGACCCATTTCTGAGGACACAAATACCATGCAAAAATAAGGTATTACATCCTGACAGGAGCTGAAACTATTGCCAACAAAAACAAGCAAAAGTTTCAAATATATTATATAAAAAATGAATAATATATCCTGGTTATTCGAGAGTATCCTTTGAACATAAAATAAATGGTTAAAGGATTTTCTAAGAATAGTGTCAAAAAGATCTGGTATAATTTCAATAGAGAGAGTAATCACATCACTCACAGGTTTTGAAAATGGTCAGTGGTTTAACAAACTTTTGGATACATTTTGACCACTGTTTGGAACCATTTTATTTGTCGGTTGATTGCAAACTTGAGGACACATGGATATATTTTTTAAAACATATGTCTAGTCCTTTTTGGATTTCATTTACTGGAATCAAAACCTTTTCCTGAACAGATGAATGCATATAGTTGCTTAATGACCATTATTACCCCACACTTTGACTCTTCAGTGTTTTATGTTTATACTCTTTTCTTCTGACTTCAGAAGTTTTGAGATGAACACACTTCAGAGTTTTTGTGAATTTTCTTATTGTATTTTAACATAGTTGATTTTGTCCTTTTGAAGAACTCAACCTGTTTTCAACACATAAGATCTAAATAACTAAAGTGTTAATTTCCCTCTTTTCGTGTTAACAAAACAACAATGCTTTTATGAACATAGGTTTTGTTAAACTGAGGTTAGTACTTTAGTATTTAATGAAAACATCACAAATATCAAAACAACAGTTGAAATCAATTTGAGAATATAGACCAATCCCATAATTTATCAGATATGTTTACAGATCTGAAAACTATAAGTGACTTGTGCATGATATCGCTTGTTGTATGAAATTTGTGTGTCATATGACATCTTGGTTGATTTACAGAGTTTTGAATAACCACTTTGAACATGATCTACTCGTTACTCTGTTTTTCAACTAAATACAACCAACCTTAGTATCAATGAATTTTGAGCCGAACTGTTATGTCAAATTGATTGTTAGATCGAATTTGACTGTCCAGGCTCTGATACCAATTGTTAGGATCAGAGGCTCTCATGATAGTGTTTGTTTGTTTGAAACGAATGATCAATGAATATGAAAACATGTTAAGTGCAGCGGAAATGAAAACAACTTTGTAAACACAATCAAAGGAGAAAATAGTTTGATAAACAATTGCTTCACACAGAGTAGAAAGATTTACAAATCAAAGCAAAAGATTACAGTCATGCTTACAAACTATACTCCCCCTCAGCCTGATGCCCCAAGGATGGTTGCACACAAGATGAAAGGATTAGACATGAGGAGAAGAACCCGCTCAGTCAATCAAATGTAACAGTACAGGGTACTGTTACATTTATAGGCAAACCAAACCACTGAGGAATCTCAGCTGACGTCACCATGAAAGCGACGTCTAACAGCCTAACAAACTATATCTACTGTCCTTACACCAACCACTGATGTCTAACAACAGATTGTAATAATAATACAAAACATGAGGAAACAACTGCTTCACGTTCCACTGTTGTAGCCTAAGCACTGATGCTTAACAACAACATCAGTGCTTTCTTCAAAGGTGATCAGTCCTTGAATGAGCAGTGTTTGTGTCTTCAGCAGCACTTAAGAGACAGCAGTAGATAGAGCAACAGAGTTTGTCTTCAACAGTCTTTAGGATCATATCAGCAGTTGAAAGGGCACAGCAGTTGATTATGAGCAGCAGTTAGAGATCATCAGATGTTATAACTCACTTTCAAGGGGAGAGCAAAGTATAAACTACTGTTTATTGTGAATCCTCTGTTGTGACCTGGTTTTGGCTTTACATTATCTGTTCCTTTGTTAGGGTTCAATCCCAACAGTTTTCATCGATGATATTCTCATCTACTCAAAGAACCAAGCTGACCATGAGAAGCACCTTCATTGCATTCTGGAACTACTTCATAAAGAAAAGCTCTATGCCAAGTTCTCGAAGTGTGAATTCTGGCTTCGAGCAGTCCAATTTCTTAGACATGTTGTTAGTGAGCGTGGTATCCAAGTAGATCCCTCTAAAGTTGAAGCTGTCATGAATTGGCATGAGCCAAAGACGCCTACAGAAATTCGTAGCTTCCTAGGTTTGGCAGGATATTATAGGCGATTCATTGAAAACTTCTCAAGGATTGTTGCACCCCTGACTTCGCTGACACGTAAGAAGATTAAGTTTGACTGGGGTCCTAAGCAGCAGGAATCCTTCGATATTCTGAAACAGAAGTTGAGCAATGCTCCAGTACTGACATTGCCTGATGGAATCGAGGAGTTTGTAGTTTATTGTGATGCATCACACACCGGCATGGGATGTGTGCTTATGCAGAAAGGCAAAGTCATTGCCTATGCTTCACGCCAGTTAAAGGTGCACGAAAAGAATTACACCACCCATGACTTGGAGTTGGGTGCCGTTGTATTCGCACTAAAACTTTGGAGGCACTACTTATATGGAATCAAATGTGTGATCTATTCTGATCACAAGAGCCTTCAACATCTGTTCAATCAGAAGGACTTAAACATGAGGTAACGCCGTTGGATGGAAACTCTGAATGATTACGATTGTGAAATAAGATACCATCCCGGCAAGGCGAATGTAGTCGCCGATGCCTTGAGTCGAAAGGAGAAGGTGAAACCCATCCGAATCAATGCCAAGCGCATGGAAATAAAGAACAATTTGATTGAAAGGTTGTTAGCTGCACAGAAGGAAGCTGTGCTGGAAGCTAACTATCCTAACAAAAAGCTAGGAGTAACTGAGGAGCAGTTATCTCTTAGCAAGGATGGAATTCTTAGATTGAATGGACGAATATGGGTTCCAATTTATGGAGGACTCCGAGATGTTATCCTCCAGGAAGCCCATAGCTCTAAATATTCCGTTCATCCTGGAGCAGATAAGATGTACCAGGATCTAAGGGCAAATTATTGGTGGATAGGCTTGAAAAAGTCTGTAGCCACCTATGTATCTAAATGCTTGACGTGTGCGCAAGTAAAAGCAGAACATCAGAAACCGTCAGGTTTACTACAACAGCCTGAACTTCCTACCTGGAAGTGGGAAATGGTAACTATGGATTTTATCACCAAGTTACCCAAGACAAGAAAAGGAAATGACACAATATGGGTGATCGTTGATAGACTGACTAAGTCAGCTCATTTCTTACCCATCAAGGAGACTTATAGCTCCGACATGTTAGCCCAGTTATACGTTGATAAGATTGTAGCCTTACATGGTATACCTGTGTCTATTATCTCTGACCGAGATACTAGATACACGTCACATTTTTGGAAAAGCTTCCAACAATCTTTGGGCACGCATTTGAATTTTAGTACGGCTTACCATCCTCAGACAGACGGTCAGAGAGAGTGTACTATTCAAACGTTGGAAGACATGCTTTGGGCATGTGTGATTGATTTGGGTGGTAGTTGGGATAACCGCCTACCACTAATTGAGTTCTCCTACAACAATAGCTACCACACCAACATTAAGGCTGCGCCTTTCGAGGCCTTATACGGTAGAAAGTGTAGATTGCCCATTTGTTGGGCAGAAGTTGGAGATGTCCAATTATCAGGACCAGAGATAGTCTTTGAAACAACGAACAAGATTGTCCAAATTCGTGACCATCTCAAAGCTGCCCGAGATGGGCAAAAGAGCTACGCTGATCCCAAGCATAAATCTTTTCACTTTGAAGTATGTGATAAAGTCTTACTTAAAGTATCACCCTGGAAAGGAGTGATGCGATTTGGTAAGAAAGGCAAGTTAAGCCCGAGATACATAGGACCTTTCGAGGTTATCGAACGTGTCGGGTCAGTTGCCTATAAGTTAAACTTACCTGAAGAGCTCAGTGGAATTCACAATGTGTTCCACATCTGTAATCTAAAGAAGTGTTTCGCTGATGAATCACTGGTTATACCACATACGGATGTGCATATAGATGAGAGCTTGAAATTTGTGGAAAAACCATTGTCGATCGAGGATCGATAGGTTAAGAAGCTTCGAAGGAAGCATGTACCGATTGTAAAGGTCAAATGGGATGCCCGTAGAGTTCCCGAGTATACGTGGGAGGTTGAGTCCACGATGAAAGAAACGTCCCCTTATCTATTTCGGTAAATCTCTAGGTCGAGATTTCTTTTAAGGGGGTGAGGATGTAACACCTCGAAAATTTACGTCCTTTGATGTGTTGACACGTGTCATAGGTTTGAACGTGTGAAAGAATGTTCTTGAAGGACTAAAGTTGACAAACAATGAAACTATGTAAATGTAAGGGTTCAAAGTGTCAACAATGAATAAATATACTTTACAATAACCCTACATGATGTTTATAACTTTAAACGAATGGATCATGGATCATACAAAACGAATTGTGAAAGAAAGTGAGAGATTACAAACTACAGGGGTTAAATGTGTCAATATGTTAAGATATACCTCTGAGTGACCTTTTAGCAAACCCGAAGCCTTGTAACGATTAATTATGCTCACTAGAATGCACCATAAAAATTTCACCAAGTTTCGTTACCGTATGAGAAAGTTATGATAAAATTCGTGTGTGAGGGTTAGAATCGTCAACATTGAAAATTAGGGCTTTTCGGGTGATCACAAAGTTACCCGAGGACTTGACAAAGATGGTATAAGCCTTAAAGCCCCCATATGTCAATACTAAAGCCTCTTAATGCAAGAATACATGAGAAAATGACCTTTCGGGGGACCAAGGGCCAAAAGTGCAATTAAAGAAAATTGTGTAACCTGATCCGGACACTAAGGCGGGCCGCGTAAGATCCTTAAGACCTTTACGCGGGCCGCGTGCGACTGCCAGCTGCAGAAAACAACAGCCAACTGTCTGTTGATGTTTTAACCGACTCAAATGCCATTTTGGCATACCATGGGCCTTCCTATACTGGTTTCTAGCCTCTAGAGACACATGGGAATGATCTAACATCATTGTAGAGTTGCATGGCATCAATCTAAGTGAGTTTGACTCACTATATAAGTCACACAAGGTTGCAAACATTCTTGCATTCATTTCTGATCATTTGAGGAGCACAACAGCAGGCACAAGACCTTCTTAACCCTTCATTAGTCACTTGTAAGTTTGTTTAACCTTCTTGTTTTGACTTTAGCTTAGTTATTTAGCTAAAAGTCAAACCATCGTAACTACGGTTTGACTTCGAGATTATTTATAATTGGCTCAGTCTTATCTCGATTTAAAAGTACCGTTAAGTAGGTAATGATATGGGTACTAAACCCTTATAAGGGTACCCACTGATTCCAATCCTAACTAGGTCGTTTGTCGAGTCAAACGTTGTCCGAAAAAGTCAACAGAAATGCTAAACTTTGATTAAACGCGTAATTAACGATATAGAAGGCGTGTAACCTGTTTTATCATTCATATAACTTGGTAATAAGTGTACGGACTTGTCTAAACTTGTTTGATTCGACAACTTTCTGTTTTGAACCGATTCAGAGCCGAAAGGCGCATAGTTTGACTTTCTGCTTTGACTTCGGTTCTGACCCGGTTTTGATAGGTTTAGACATGCCTTAAAGTTCCATTAGGACCTAGTTACATGTGTGTATAACCCTCTACGTTTATACCACTTAAATCCTTAAGTGTCCGACGTTTCCGTTAAGTGCTTAAATATGGACCATAATGCCCTTATGACCATACAATGAGAATTTTGGAAATGTGAAAGTACAAAAATCTTAGTTACTGATTATTAAACGTGTCCCTAAATTTTTACATCAGTTGGAGGTCTAGATTAGGAGTTATGCTTAATGACGTAATTAGAACGTTTCTTAGTGATTAAACGGCGTCATTAGCGTAAAGCCTATCTAAACCCAATCTTTGACACCAAAACTTATACCCACTGATGTAATATAATATTTTAGGATTTTTGAAGATTTTTAATTATTTTTAAACTGATCATAAGCTAGGATTAGTGCCTTAATTCGGTAAATACCGAATATACCTTTTTCGGCCATAAAATGAGTTTTACAAATCCTTTTGACGCCAATCCAATTGCTACTGGTTTTAAATAATAAATGAAGTATTTTGAACCTGTTAAATTGATCAGAAAACTCAGAATCCTATTTGAACCCGTTAATCGCTTAAAACGACGTTATACACGTATTAAACGCATAGTAAGGGTTTAAAACCATTTTGCCACCTAAGACTTAACATCAACAGATATAACCTGTTAAGTTAAGTTGTTTTACTGATAAAATCAGACCCGGATCACAGAAGTTTAATTAATCCCTTTTATAATCTTCAAAATGACCAAAATACCCCTACGGGGCTTAATATGAGATTAAACTCGTTTTGGGCAAAATGGAAGATATCCTATTGATATCACAACATATTTAAGGCATGTTAACTTAGGAAACCTGTTTAGGACTCTTATGATTACCCGTTACGCTTCATACGCGTTCGGTTCGGTTTATGTAACTAGTTTACATAAATTAGCCGAAACGGGTCAAACCTTATCGGTTTTATCTCAAAATCCAGAATGTGTATAATATACCCATATTAAGAAAGTCTTCAAACTTGTCGGGTCTAAATCACATTCTATCCGGTCTTCGCTTAATCGTGCGTACGAACCATATCTTTAAAATTAACCGGTCTAAGCTTAAGCTTAACTATAGACCCGTTAGGATTCTAATAGGTTATTATAAACCTTCATTCCAGAATAGGAGACCTGGTAAAAGGTACTTGCACTCGCTGATTGTGATTTATACTTGCTCAGGTAAATACTTTTAACTTATTTTCCCTATACGGGCTTGGGGTACGGTATATAAAATACCGCTTGGTCGGGCATTGAATCTTTAATTGTTTTATGGTTAAAGTATTGAGATGTCTCGTTTAATTTGTTTTGTTTGCTTAAAGCCTTTGGGGGGTTAATGACCATGTCCCGGATATCCCTGGCATCATTTTACGAAATGGCCACGACCTAAGCACGGGGCGTAGGCGTACGCCCGTCGGTGTCTCATATACATAATGTGGTGTGTCTATTGATCTTTAACCCGGATCGATCCGGGCTACTGAACGCATAAGTAACATGTAAATCCTTTACAAGTATTATATTCAAATAATTATCCCAAGTTATAAAATATTATTTGTGCCTTGTGCCTTAAATGCTTTTTCATAAACTCTTTTCAAAATGAGTCGGTTGATTGTATTTACCAGTGTAAACTGACGTATTTTCTCAAAAAAGGTTAAGTGCAGGTACTACGCGTAATAGGCTAGCTTTTCTCCTAGCATCCACAATAAGTCTCGCAAGCTTGGATGTCGTAGACTGTTGAACATTGTTTCCTTTTATTTTGATCTACCTGTGGATTTATATTCGACTACTTGTGATACTTAATATTACAATATTGTTTGGTTGAAATGAATCAATACTTTGCTTCCGCTGTGCATTTAAATATTGTGTTGTTTGACTATTATGTTACCAACCACGTCACGATACTCCCCTACCGGGCCCACCGGTAATACGTGGAAATTCGGGGTGTGACACCCGTGAATCCATGTAACATTCTAATTCGTCATTCCATGTTTTGGCTCTCTGGGCTTCTTTGAATGATTCTCTGAATTTTTCAATTTCCCATCTCGCATAATCTATTCTCCACCATAGATCATGATCAACATTAGCTACAAATGCATATCCGACTGCATCTTCTTCAGGAAGAATTTGACTCCAGTCATAACCTTCATCGTCATGAATAACTGCAAGAGCTCTTGATTTTTCTTCAACATGCTTCATTCTGGGAGGTTCAGACTTGTTCTGATGATAGATTGCTTTCTTGTAGTAATCTTCCTTGAATGGATTAGCAGTATCATCAGCATAAGCATTTCTGCACTCACGTTTAAAATGACCTTTCTGTTTACATTTAAAACATGTCACTTTGGATTTGTCAAAGCCTAATTTGGTAGAAGGTCCACCAATAGACGTTCTTCTAGTAATCTCCATAAAACGTTGTGCCCTCCTCACTGCACTAGCCATACACCACATTATGTCGATCAATTCCATCTCCTCAGGATCTATTTGATCGTAGTCTTCCTTCGTCAAGTTGGTGTTGCCTATCTTGCCTGCCACAAGGCTCTCATACGACTCCAACACAGATGCTAAGATGACCATCTGTTGCTTTGCAGACTCCTCATTGAAATTTTGATTATTCTTCAAATCTACTGCAATGTTGCATTGAAATACATTCTTTGATGCAGATTGGGTTGATGTTGTTGAAAAAGATCCACTGTGAGGACTTTCATTGTTTACAGAATTTGAGCTTTCTGCAGAAAATGTTGTTCTTGGAGTTCCAGCCTGTGGTAGATTTCCTCTATAGTACAGCTCCACATTCTGCTGATGGACTGAATTGTTGACTTTAGATTTCTTGATCTCCAACTCGTGGCTTTCAAGTCTTTCGATCAGCAAATCCACTGTTAAATCTTCAGACTTGATTGTGTTTTTCAACATTAAGGCAAAGTATTTCCAATCTTGATCATTCGGCAATGAGTCAAACAATTTATCAACCAGCTCCTCTTGAGTGTATGTGATTTTATGTCTGGCCAACTCCATCTTTAGATGCCCAAATCTCTCGATCATTTTACAAACAGATTCATTTTTCATACAACCAAATAAATCAAACTCTTTACGTAACAGTTTCTTTTTGTTTTTCACAATCTCAGAGGTACCTACACATTTTCTCTCTAAAGCTTCCCATAAACTCTTTGATGTTTTCTCTTGTTCAAGTAACGAAATAATATCTTCTCTCACTGACTGTTTTATCAATGTAATCATTTTATATTCAGCTACAACATTTTTTTATATCTATTTCTGTGAACCCTTTTTCATTTACTAACTCTCCTCCTTCTTTTACTGGTTCTGTATACCCGTATTTTAGTTTTAACCAACTTTCAGGAGCAAAAGCTTTTACCCAACCCTCAAATCGGTTTTTCCACCAGTTATAATCTTCAATCTTCATTAATTTCGGTGGTTTCTGTTGGCTTCCATACATATTCTCATACTTCAAATTCTCTTAAATCTCCTTTGAATATTCTCTTGTTTCAGATCTTCTTTCGGATGATTCTGAAGTAAAGGAATTGTAGAACATGTTGTAAAATTCTTCACCGCTGCTCGACATCTTTAATCACCTGGAGACAAACAAACAAACAAAATCAGTACAAACAATATCAATCAACTTGAAATAAACTGATACTCAGTTGTCATGAAATAATCTCAACACAAAAAATCCTCTTTTAAGCGAAATATTGATTTCAAGCGGAATCTCTTTGATTGACACTTCAAGCGAAATCACAAGTTGAAGTAGAACTACTTTTGAAGCGAAATCCCTAGACTAACAGCTTCAAGCGAAATCACTTGATTAAACAACTTCAAGTGAAAACAGAACTAATCTTTCAAGCGAAATACTAAGTTCAAGCGAGACCAGGTCTAATTTCAAGCGAACTATCAATATGAAGTGAAACCAACTATAATCTTCAAGCGGAATGATTGTTTGAAGCGAAATCAGCTAATCATTTCAAGCGAAGTTTGAATGTTCGTTCAAGCGAAAGCTAGTTTTTGGTCCAATTTTGTCATTTTTACTTCAAATTTTGATATGAAACTCTCAAGGGTTTGTTAATATACTGTTTCGCACATTCTGTGAAAAATTCAATCCATTATGACCGTAAAATCTTGTCCAATTTGAAAAAGAAGGTGTAAAAGTCAGAAAACTGATGTAATCGAGTTAAACTCTTCTTCCTGTGCTCTGATACCACTTGTAGGATCATTGTTGGACCCAAACGAGTCGTTCAGAAGAGCTTGTAATCCGAATCAGAGGCGGAATCAGTGAAACGGACACTCGATTCAATTTAAACGTCTCTTATATTGATATAATACTGATTTACAACCTGGAGACAGTCTGGCAGAGCTTCGCTACTCAGATCCGAACCCTTACAAATGAATAACACAAATGCCCTATATATAGTAGTGAGGGTTTCGCTTGAAGCTGACCAGGACAAGTTCAAGCGAACTCAACTGATCTGATTTCGCTTGAACTTGTTACTTGGAACTTTCAAGCGAACTCACTAGTAAATTCACTAAACTTAGTTTCTAGCACCTCGAGCACTGGTTATCCTATCCTATCTCATTACATGATACAAGACGAAGTCAATAGACATAGTGCACTAACAACTTGTCTATCCGGGGGAAAATGGGTCAATCTACAGGGAAAACTTCAGGATACTCCGAGATGATTGGTATGTCTTCAATCTTCGGCTTGTCAATGGTCACTTGTTCCATGTAAATGACATATCCTCTCTTCAAGCATTTGGATGCCTTGAGCAGAGATGCTTCCTCAGGCATTTCATAATGTTGATCTCCACGAATAGTGAGTGTATCACCGAATGGGGATTTAATCTCGATAAGTTTCTTATCATAGGTAATACGAGCTCGGTTATGAGCTAACCAATCCATGCCTAAAACTATATCGAATCCCGCAAGATTCATAGGCAAGAGTTTTATAGGAATAGATTGGTTCTTGATGGATATAACGCATCCGTCAAGAATACCATCAACCATTTTGACCTCATTTGTGACATCTAGAGTTCTTAAGGGTAGGTTTAGAAGGTTGCTAAACTTATGGTCAACGAAGCTTTTATCGGCTCCGGAATCAAATAAGACTCTACAAATATGTCATTTACAAGAAATGTACCCGTAATGACTTTTGCATCATTCACTGCTTCCCTCGCAGTCAGCTGAACGGCTCTAGCATTGCCTTTCTTAGTGTCAGTGGCCTTATTCTTGGCGTCAGCTGCCCACTTCGGGCAATGAGTCTTGATATGCCCTTTCTCTCCACATCCATAGCAGGTGGGATTCTTTAGGTTTTTACACTCATGGGATTTGTGGTCCATCTGCTTACAAATGCCTCATCCTTTGGGTTGATTATGCAGACATTTCCCAAAATGCTTTTTCCCCATTGGTTTTACACTTGGGCTTTGCCTCAGTAGGCTTGGACTGGTAATAGTTCGAACCAGTCTTGCCCTTCTTGGAATCCCTGGCAGGAGTGTCATCCGTTTTCGCTTGTTATCACCATCAGTCTTGACTGCTCTCACCCGTTTCTCATCCTCGGTGAGAGATAAAGCTAGATCCACAGCTGATCTAAATGTCGCAGGCTTGGAGGATTTAACCATCCCCTTGATTTCTGGAGCAAGTCTTCTAATGAATCGCGCAATGCGCTTTGACTCGGGGGTAATAAGATACGGTACAAGTCTTGAGAGAGAGTTGCAATCAGATACATAAGCTCGACAGTTGAGGTTTTTCATGGTTAGCTTGAGAAATTCCGATTCAACTTTCTCCACCTCGTGAGGTGGGCGGTAAGTCTCGCGGATCAATTCCACAAATTTGGGCCAACTTAGCTTGTATAGTGAAACCATGCCCGTGGATTGGACTAGTGCCTTCCACCAGGTTAAAGCATCCTCCTTGAAGGATTAGGACATGTATTTGATAGTGTCCTTGATAGCACAACCGCTTATGTCAATCACGGTCTCCATCTCATCAAGCCATTATAAAGCATCAATGGCTCCCTTCTCACCTGTAAAGTCACGGGGCTTAAAAGAGACAAAATACTTGTACGTGCACCCATCCTTAGAACTACGATGCTCAGTTTTAAAAATATTCTTTACACTTTGCTCACTCTTATTTGTAGAGTAGTGAGTCTTTTCAGTTTTATAGTGAGGTTTGAAAACAATTTTTTTTCCTTAGGTACTGATAGTTCTGGCCTTTTAAACTTAGCCATGAATTCGGCCATAGCTTTACAGACCTCATCAGCGATTAAGGATCGAAGACTATTTTCTCCGTCCGAACGGTCTCGGTGATCGTAGTCATCACTACCGTTTTTCTTAGATATATTGCTAG
This sequence comes from Helianthus tuberosus, assembly GCA_030545235.1. NCBI lineage: Eukaryota > Viridiplantae > Streptophyta > Magnoliopsida > Asterales > Asteraceae > Helianthus > Helianthus tuberosus. The sequence goes on along the minus strand of CM060387.1, from coordinate 12,667,484 downwards.
TATTCAGGATTGCCATTTGTTCAGTTCGGAGCTATATCACCATCAGTAAGAATTTGGGATATTAGTAGTAGATCAATTAAATAATAGAAAAGAACTTGAAATCGTATTTCATTAAATCGAGAGATTACAATACACTCTCCTATAAGGATTTTTCGAATTGAAATACAACATTGTCCATAAGTGGACTTTTTTGAAAAAACAAAACACAATAAAAGAAAAGAGTCTTCAACCGTCCCCTTTATCATGTTAATCCTCTTCTTGCTTCACCCTGCTTGATGTTGGAGGGTTTAGTGATTCGTTAAGGTTCTCTAGGTGAGAATTTATCATAGAGGAGGAATTGGCGGATCCTAACGATAATGAATAGTATAGGTCACGTATTGGAAACTGACTTGTGTAAACAAGGTTTGGGATATTGAAGTTAGGAGGTTGAAAGTATGGATTGTCACCATCCACGGTATTGGTTCTGATGTCTGGTTGCAGGTTTGTCAGTTTGGGGTTTAGTTGGGGGAACAATGTATTGGCCATAGTGTTCGGATTGAAATTTTCTCCGAAAGGAAATAACATAGGATCATCATCAGCAGTCTCCTTTCAGAGAGGCATTTTCCTGAAAATTTATAAAAATCGATAACTATATATATAATGAGAGGAGTAGTCCTAAGTTTAGGTCTAGAACTCAGAATAGTCTTATGGAATCTGCATTTGTGATATTTGATACCAACATGTCACACCCTGATTTCCGATTGGCCCAGACTGGTCGTGACGATTGGATAATAGTATCACAGTTTAAGAATAATGCAACGGATAAAAATATTCATAACGTTCAAAGTGTCTGAATAAATAAAATACAAGTTGTTCAAGTGTTAAAGTTTAAGCCCACAGGAGGGATCGAGATAAAACGAAGGTTTGACATCATAGGACTTAAGCTAGGAGTTGCAAATTCCATAGCTTTTATCATAGCCGACCCGGATTCCTAGCCTAATATCAAGGTTCGGTACCTGCATTTCAATCTTTTGAAAATACGTCAGCTTTCGCTGGTAAATACAATTAACTGACATTTGAAAATAGTTTTTCAAAAAAAAGATTTTATACATAGAGAAAACCTGTAGGTAATCATTTAATATTTCTTGGGATTTTGTCTTGTCACCAGATTTACATATTTTTCATACAATGGGAAGTTATCAAAGCTGATCATTTTCAGTGCTATAATGACTAAGTTACACACCAAAGTTGAATAACGTGTCTTACAGTCAGTATGCCTACCCCGACACGTTATTCTGTATGACCATAATAGGTCATTAGTCGGGACGCCCGGACACGGTACCAATAACCCCCAATTGTTTCAGTTATCAAATAAAACAGATTAACCCGAGTTCTTACATTTATGAGTTATCACAGGCGACTCATTTATGTAATACCCGCTCCAAGTGGCGTATTTTCCATACCCCAAGTTTAAAAAAAAACAAAATAAGTTAAGAGTATTTACCTATTTTGCTAGCTTCTAACCGAGAACGGTTTTAGTATAGTAAAAGCCGCAAAATCAAAGTATCAAAACTCAAACCGAATATATTAGGGGTTCTATAGTCCAGAGTGAATAGATTCAGTTATCTTTTAGAATGTATATGGGTCATAGGTTATTTCCTTAGACACGACTTGTTACTTAAGAATAAGATCGGTTCGCTAGATTAAGTGTAGATTGATTAGAATGTAGTTTATACCTATCCGAGTGTAGGGACTCATTGGATAAAGGTTAAGTAAACCAACATTCTGATTTTGGAAGTTTTAAAAAGGTTTTGACCCATTACACCTAGTTTATGCGAACTAGGTTCGCATAATTAGTTATGCGCATAAAGATGGGTTCGGAAGGTTGGATGAGTCTACGACAAGCCCAAGTAGTAAAATACATTTTTAGTTGAAGTATATACTATTACAAAATCAGATTATAGTTCGGTTTAGTTTAAAACCATTCAATTAGCTCATTTGACCACATAAGGGCATTGTGGTCATTTTTAACAATATATTCAAGACTTGTCATTTAACTCATCAAACGGAATGACCATGTGATATAAATTCAGAGAGTTATACTCAACAATATTATAATCTCAAAACAAGTTTAAAATGGGTCTAAACGTTGACCAAACGGATCATAATCAAAAGTCAAAGGAAAAGTCAAACTGCTTGACTTTTGACATAAAATGAGATTCTAAACTGAATTGGACAAGTTGGGCATGCTAAAATCAGTTTATATAAGTTGTAAAACTGATATATATATAGTGGAAGGTTCAAATGAGAAGAATTTTTTTGTAAGAAGAAAAAAGAAGAAGTTTTAACCAATAAGAATGCTTCATTTTACTTCATTTAATATTTGTATTTAATTTTAATATAAGGGTATATTGGTAAATTTAAATAAATCATTAATGTGCATTCTTCCCCTTTAATAACTAGCTAAATTAAATTTGTAACTCCTTTTTAAAATATATAGTTTTTTCATATTAAAAAAAACAACTTAATTTAAAGTGTAGAATAAATTACTAATTGTATAGGATAAATCACGAGTTATGTAGGATATATTTCGAGGTGTGTAGGATAAATTTCGACTGTGCAGGATAAAATTCTATAATGTGTAGGGTATATGTAGGAAAATTTTGATATGTGTAGGTTTTGTAGATTATATGTAGGATAATTAATAATTAATTGACTAATTAATTAAAGAGAGAAAAATTAATGATATGAGTTATAAATTAAATAGCATTTTACTAATATGCCATTTCTTCATTTTCTTCTCACATTAAATTTGTTCTCAAATGAACCTTCCCCTATATATATGTGTATATATATATGTTAAAACAAATGAGTTTAAGTTATAGAAAACATTTACATCATTCATGAAATTTATTCAAAAGTTCGACTTTTACGTAGCATGCTCGACTTAACAGTTCAACTAGTAAACGTAATAATCCGAATGTATGATCAGAGAAGGATCATACTATCATTATTACGATCATGTAGGAAAGTTCGGATTGAACTTTACCTTGACCAAATTGGTCAGAAACTAAAGTCAAACAGAAAGTCAATTGTTTGACTTTAAACTTCAAATAAACAAAATAAGTATAAAAGAACTTAGGAGAAACACTTACTTGGAAGTGTTGAGCAGAATAGAACTAGGAGAGGAGTCCTCTTGTCTAGAGGATAGCTCCAAGAAAGATTTAGGGTGAAGGAAAGTGAATGAGCAAAGGAAATGGATGATCATGTGGCCTATTTATAGTTGCAATATCATCACAAGATCCTGCCAAGTCTTGAGAAGGCTTCTCAGATGTGAACAAGTGCCCCTTGAGGTGTAGGAACCAGAGAAGATGGTGGTAAGTCGGTGCAAGGTGGCAAAACAACAGCAGTTTGTAGCCAGTTGTTTCTGTTCTGCAGGTCCCTTACGGACCGTAAGCATCAAGCCCTTACGGTCTGTAAGGACATAGCTTTACTTGCCCATCACTCTGCCATGCGGACCGTATGCATAAAAGCCTTATGGTCCATAAGACCTCCTGGCGCACATTCATTCAAATTCCTTACGGTCTGTAAGGACTTCTAAATTACAAAGTTTGCACAAATAACCCCTTGGGTTAATAAGTTATTGATATATACTGTTGGAGTCCCTGTCCTTCCACACAGTGAGGATTAGTTGGACATCCGGGACGCGTTTCAGTTAACGTAGTAGAAGTCCCTCTCCTTCCCAGAGTCAGGATCAGTCAAAGATTAAGGATACGTTTCAGTGAACGTTCAGTGTAGGTCCTTCCTCCTTCTACATAATCAGGATTAGTTGGAGGTTTCTCCCTCCACGTAGTCGGGATTAGTTGGAGAATTAGACACGTATCATCACATAATTTGATGAAATTTTCAGGGTGTTACACCTTAGCGCCATGTCTGATCACTATGCTACCACCTACTCAATTACACTCATATCACCACCTTAAGCTAGAAACACTTTAAAAATAAAACCACTCCCATGCATTTGTCCATCCAAACCACTGCCACCATCAACACAAAATCAAGTTGAACACCACAACCATCGTACCTCCTCTAAAGAACCAAACCACCACCATTGTCAAGCCTAAATATGGATTTCATTTCACTACCAGACAAAAAAATCTCACACAAACTGAAGTCCATCCCTAACCAATATCACTTCCTCATGTATATCAACTAAACTGAATCCTAGATCTACCAAATCAAAGAATCTTTAAGAAAGTGTGCTTGAAAATAGTCAAATGTCACCAAAAAAAACTAAAACCAAAACTCATGATAAATACTGATGACGGGGGTGGGTTAAAACAGTCACCAAAAAAAAACTAAAACCAAAACTCATGATAAATACTGATGACGGGGGTGGGTTAAAACCCGCTTCCCTTGTAGACCAAATCTCACAAAAAAAATACAACCAAAACTCATGATAAACATTTTCAGACATCCTTACGGACCGTAAGGTATATGTGATACGGTAGCAAGGGACCTTCAGCTTAGATTTATTTTGCCTTATTGGTAGTTTCAGCCCCTCAACTTTGGCACTCTCCCATTTCATCATATTTGGTCCCTCTCTTTCAACACATCTGGATATATGAAAGTTTTGGACACGTGTCACATTCAAATTTGATATAATAATTTGGGTTGTTACATCCTCACCCCCTTAAAGAAATCTCTTCTTCGAGATTTTATTCAAATAACTGGGGGTACGTCTGTCTCATGTTGATTCAACCTCCCATGTGTATTCAAGGCCACGATGGGAAATCCATTTGACTTTCAAGATGAGGATCATGACACAAATACGCACGACCATGCTGGGTTATGGGCACAACCATGCATCTTAAACCAATCAACAGAACTCAACCCAAATGGTCAACAAAAAGTCAAATGATGTGCGGAGGCACTCCCGTGCCGGTTAGGCATGACCGTAGGAGAAGAAGACAATCCTTAGAAGCTTCGAGATCTGACAAAGTTGACACCAACTGAAGCCCATGTGTGTACAACTCTCCACGCATGGTCGTGCACCACTATTTGCACACTCGCGCATATAACAAACTCAAGATAAATTGGTACCAAAAGTACAAGGAGCAGAGGTTCTATCGGGACAGTTGGCTAGGCACCGCTGTGCACCACCATAGGCACGCCCGTGCTCATACAGAAAGGGCAAGATTTTGTTAGGGCAAAGTACTATGCATGACTGTTCTACCTTGGGCACGCTCGTTCGTGCCTGGTCGTGATTAGCCTATAAATAACAGTCTTTGCAGCCCATTTTCACCATCCCATTCCACACCATTCTCTCTCATTTTCACACATACATACTCTATGCTCTAGAGAGTTCACCATATCCACTTTGGAGTTTAGGATCACTCCACCAAATCACTTGTAATAGCATAGTTTGAGAGAGAGAGAGAGAGAGAGAAGCTTATGATCATCAATCTTTAAGAAGATGTTGATTTTTATACTAATTCATCATGATCCATTCCATGATCATTGTTTGTGAAAAAGTTTGTATAGCCATTCTTGGCTAAAATTCTTGTATTGCTTGGGTTGAAGATGAAGCATGGTATGAATTAAAATGTTTAAACTTTAGCTAAATAGTGTATATGTTTTTGACAATTCTTTCTACCATTCTTCTTTGTTAATGTGATTTGTTCTTCTGTTTTGATCTCTGATCTTGTGAGTTTTCTTGATAAACTTAGTGGTGTGAAACCTGTTAGTACACTCATGGTGTGTGACAACCCATATACTAATAAGTGGCTCCCATTTTGGTAGTAGTTAACCCATTTGTGATTGAAATATCACATCTTGAGATTAAACCTCACTTATATAGAACTTCAATGGTGCCTGTATGGTCTATATACTAAACTTCAATGTTAAGCCAAAACTTGGTTGGCCAACATCGCTTGCACGGTCTTTATGCTAGGGTTTGGCGCGAACCAAGAATTGGTGAACTCATGTTAAAATATATACATCTTTATATATACCTTATTATTATAATGGTGCCCGTTAAATAAAGATCATTCACATCAACTAAGAATAAGTCACATCAGCAACATTATCACTAAGCATATATGCCTTTGTTGGACCCTAAAAGGGAGCACAATTATAACACTACTAGAAAACATGGTTTTTGTCATGTAACTTTTGGTTACAAAATGGTAGCAATTTCCTTATTGTCACCAGTTTGCCACCGAAAATACGGTGACAAAAACACCCATGTCAATTGCCCTAATGCCACCAAATTTATATTTTGCTACCTTATTTTTCCACCACAAAATTGGTCAATTTAGCCACCGAGTTTGCCATTGAGTTGTGACACGTTTTCATACCATTTAGCCACTGATTTGCCACCATTTAACCATCGGTTTTTGCACGTTTTGATACCATTTAGCCACCGATATTGCCACCATTTAGCCATCGGTTTTTGCACATTTTGATACCATTTAGCCACTTATATTGCCACCATTTAGCACCGATATTGCCACCATTTAGCCATCATTTTTCACACAATTTGCGAGTTTTGATACCATTTAGTCACTGATATTGCCACCATTTAGCCACCATTTTTTACACAATTGCAACCATTTGCTACCATTCTGATTACTAGAATATTGGTTTTTAATTCAGCTTTTCTTTTCTCGCTGCTATTTTCATCAAAATTACATATCAATAAAACTACAAATAATATAAAAAAAAGTCTAATAAAATCCCAAAATTATATAAAACATCATGTTTTCAAAAGCATATAAAAAATACCAACTAAAATATAAACTAACTAAAATTATCCTAATAAGATAAACATCTAAACATTCAAAACCAAGTGTTTATAGCATATCTTAGAACTGTAGCTGTTAACATAGCTTCAATTTCTGACATCCTATCAGGCAACGCATCTTTATCCACCTTATCTTTTTCTTTGTCAGCCAACAACCCCGCAATAATTCCATTGAACCTTTCTATTTCTTCATCTTTTTCCTTAACGAGCTCCTTGATAACTAAGTTCAACTTTTCAATCTACAAAATAACCAATGAATAGAATCAAGAAATCAGAATTAACGAAAACTAATAATGGGTCTTGGTTGCAAAGAAAACAAAATACAACTGTGAGCTACAATTCTAGTGCTAGAAGCTAAATAGTATGTTCCAGATTGTTCACATATTAAGAAGGAAATTATACCTAATTTTAAAAACATTTTTTTTGTATGAAACAACCCGTAAAGAAGGTGTAGTCAAATCATTATGAAATTCCTTAACATTCTCACTAATTTAAGAGCATCAAACCTAACAATAAAAAACAAGCATCTCAAACCAAACAAACATAATAACAGTGGGAAACGATACAAATGCACAAAAGTTATTAGTCTAAAAGGATTAAAAATACCTCAGGGTCTTCTCTGCTATGTACACACGGGTCACTATTGTTGCCTAACCCGTACACTTTTCCTTTATTCTTGCCCTCAGCTCGTGACCACAAGTCTTTGTCAAAGTTTTGGATGTTTATTACGTTCTTTCCCATACTTCTCCTGAAGAAAACCTTCATATTTAACCTAATGGGATAAACACATAATTATATTATACAAATTTCATTGTAATAAACTTTGTGTTTTTAATTTTGAAATACTTTGTTCAGATTTACTAATCAATTGACTTACCTAAGTCTCCTCTACCCTAGCATCAACCCATACAAGATTTTATTCTTGAGCGTCCCCTTCCGAATCAACGTCCAAAAGTAGTGAATTGCTACAACTTAGATCTTTATCCAATGGTCGACTTCCTTTCCAGCAGTGTGATTGCTTCCACGCTTCACAAACCGTCAATTCACGCCCAAGTTTCCTTTCCTGTAGAATTTGGAAGTTAATAAAAATGATAATATTGACATGATATATATATATATATTTTTACCGCTTTTCTTTTCATGGTCTCTTTGAAAATTGGTTTGGTATATCTGCTAGCTTGCTTGCTGGCCACTATTATTCATTGTTTGATAAGTCTTGCTCTGCTAAAGTAATCTTTGATGTGCACTTTATTCATTTTGTGTCTCACCTACATATTTTGTGTTTAAATTCAGGTTTCATTGCAGACGTATAGTTTAGATGCAAATCTTTGTCTTCTTCGCTTGTATCAGGTTATTCTAATTTATAGTTATCATGAAATCTTGTGGAAGGCAAAGGAAAACTTGTGTCACTTCCTAGGAATGAGTTCAGTCATCCTGAGCTGAGGAAGGCAAGTAGTGCCAACAGCATCCCGTTGGATCGTATTACTCGTATTTTCCCTCTTCTTGGTTAGCGTCTTAGTTCAAGTAAAGAAAACAAAGCACTGCAGTCTTGGCATTAAATAGACTCGTCTCGGAGACGGCCCTGTTGCAGCCACTGCTGCTGCATAGTTTATGCATCCGCTGTGACTGCTTAGTTCAAGCTCTGCCTAACCCACCCATTATGTCGCCTCTACTAGTGAGCTAATCGGGACGGTGAACTCATAGAGATAATTTCCATCAATTTCTGTACGAAACTCATATACTGTAAACACTCATATAGCATGGACTGTAAATTGAAGTGCATGATACCGAATTTCCCGGTAGGAGTAGGAACTGATCATTTGTGCCACCAACTATATCATGTTTACGCAAACATGTATGTAGTTCTTCCCTTGATTGGTTTAGGAAGAAGGGCACTGCAAGTCTGCAACCAACCAGTGGATGCGAGTTATTAAAGATGGGGTATATATTATATATAGTTCTTGTTAATTATACCCAAATAACACCTATGGTTAGTTGAAATGGGTGGATGTGTATTTGAGATTTCATTTGCACCTATAGTCTTGTACATGTGCATTAGAAACCATTTTCTTTGTTTATGTATTAGGCTTACTTTTTCACTTATACATTAGCATCACTTTAAACTGTTGTGAATAAGAAGCAGTTCACAATAATATAGTGAGACTAACTATATTATGACACAAATTCTACATGGGACGAGTTTCGGATCGCAACGGGTTTTGGGCCAACACGAGTTTCCGTACGAGAGGAGTTTTGGGTTGGGACGAGTTTCGTACCGTTTCGACGCGAACCGTTTCGACGCGGACCGTTTCGACGCGGACCGTTTCGACGCGGACCGTTTCGACGCGGACCGTTTCGACATGGACCGTTTTGACCCGTACCATTTCGACCCGTACCATTTTGAACTATATCGTTTCGAATCGAACTGTTTCGACCCGTACCGTTTCGATGCGAACCCAAGTTAAGCAGGTTACTGTGCTTACTATATTCTATTTTTTAATGTGTTTTGGGCTTTTTTAAGGGATTTTGTTTGCTATGAAGATTAATGAATGCAAGATGACGATGATGATTATACACTTGGTGATATAGAAGAATTGAATTTTGGTTTTATTGACATAAGAGTAGTGTTTGAGGGTGATTATGTGACAACTATGCCTACAGTTATCACTAACCAATCCCGAACAATGTCGTAAGCAATAAAACCTTGTGTTTATTTCTTAGATTGTGTAATTATCTATGATACTTGCACAATATCAATCCTTGTTCAAAATTCAAACTCTTGAACACTTTCTGGAAAGTTATACGCAAACTGATGCGTAAACGTAATCAGTTAATGCGACATACACTCCGTAATAGAATCATAAGCTGAACATACCTTAAATAACCTTTACATAACTTAGAAATAAGTTTTGAAGGGTTTGGTTTGCTAAAAACAAGTTTATTCGATCACAGAGACTATTTACGACAAACTGCAAAAGTCTGCCAATTCGTACAGTAACGAACATTCCGGAACATGATCATAAGCTAAACATACCCTAAATATCCTCTACATAGCTTAGAAATAGGCTTTGAGGGGTTCAGTATGTGAAAATATGCTTATTTGATCAATAGGGACTAAAAGGGTCAAAAAGTGCATAAGTTTGCATTTACGGGCATATCTTACGTTCTGAACATATCCGAACACCCAAAATTTTTGTAATCATTAAAATATTTTATTTTAGTGATTGGAATGCTAAAATACCATTCGTCGCGTAATTTGGATCGTTTTTCGTGTCCGTTCGTGTTTCGTCGTAATTAACCGAACAACGTGATCGTACGGCCAAACGAACCGACATCCGTGATATTTTCAAGCATATTTCATGTCCCCTATACTTTGACATCATTATTGAGCCTTGAAAATGGGTTAACGGGGCTTAAACGTGTCGAAAACCAAGTTTTATGCATGCAGGGATTGAAACTGACCAAAACAGAAACTTACTGGACATCTCTAGCAGGGCGCGTAAGCCCAGACCTATGTCTACACGAGGCACGACAGCCTCTGCAGACAGAAACATTGTATCTGGCCAAACAGCCTGTTCCCATGGGTTTTAATCCTAGTTTTGGCAAACTTTGGGCTTGTTTAAGGGCTCCCCTAGTATTTAAAACTATGGGCAACATGTGTATGGCCAAGATCAAGCTTTGATCTACTCAAAAACACATGTAATGATCCTATTAATTAAAGATTTCCTATAAATACCCATCACATTTGCCATTTTCATTTGCTCATCATCTCAAATCAGCTCTAAGTTGAAGCTCTCACTTGTTGAAGGCTTCATACCTGAGTTTTCTTTGTTCTTATTCCAAGCTTGGACCCTTTGTAAGTCTCCTTCATGCTTGGTTATGCATTTCAAGCATGAAAGTCAAACAGTGTTTGACTTTCTGCTTTAACTATGATTGGTCAATACAAAGTTCGTTTGAACTTTGCAACGTGAGCGTAATAACGATGGTTATAGTCCCTTGTGACTATACCTACTGATTACCACGTTGATTAGGCGTAGTGACGAGTCAAAGTTTCGGTCAAAATACGTATTTATGCGTATTTTGCGACGAAGCTATTTTAGGGTATCAAAACACCTTGTTTTGATATCAAGCCTGTTTTCTAACTTAGTTAAACATGTTTTAACATGTTTAACTCGTCACTTTTAGTCTAGTGCTTATATAGGGTCGTAAGTCAAGCGGTCTTAACAACCGCTTAGACTTTCGAACACGGCCCATTTGGTCGATCGTTGGGATCTGACCAAGCATATTTTGTGACCATAGTTGTATAGGGAATAACCTTCCGAGGTTATACCTTATGGTCACTTAGTTTAATTAGTTGTATGATAGGTAGTTTATATGCCTTAGGAAGATGACCAAAATGCCCTTTTCATGCATAATTTGAATTTAAGCATATGTAACTTAAATTTTGTCATTTAAACTTATTATGCAACATATTTAAACATGTTAGGGCATATAATACTTGTCATAGGACTAGTTAGGCGTCTCGAACGCGCTTTCGCGCGAATGACGCGTTAAAGTAGCGTAGACTACCTTAACGGGTCATAAGCACTTAGGATAGGTTCTGATTTAGAATGTAGGTTTTGTTAAACCATATCACATGAGTTCCAATACTCATTTGGTTTATGAAACCTCATTCTACCCGATCTTCCGATTTAGGTTCGGTTTATTAACATAGTTACCTATATTAAGTGCCGTTTGATTCCGTGATCCTTCGAGCGTTACTTGGTTGTTATTTCAAGACTATTAAGCAATATCAAGTGAGTACATAGTCCCCTCTTTTACTGTTTTCAAATATTTTGTGGTGATACACATGTGCCTACTTGTTACTTTCGTGCTTTTCGTGTTTTCATGACATATACATGCTATGTTCATTAGTACGCATATAGTGCATGATTTCATTTATGCTTTGCTATGTATGTTTACTTAACATGCTAGCACATTGATTTCATAAACACTTTTGTTGCATATGTTTACTCAGCATATGTACACTTTGATTTACATTACATTCCTACTTCGTATGTTTACTTAGCATACTTAGTACGTGGTTTTCACATGACATTTTATTCTACATTGAAATTTACCTATGGGGTTTAGTAAATACTTTTTATTCACCATACATGACATTTAGTTATACATTGAAATTTAACCTATGGGGTTGAGTAAATACTTTTGTTCACCATACATGACATTAGTTGTTATCTGACATTGATTTGACAAGACATTTTTGATGGTTTATTTGGTAAGTGATTTAAATAACGAGGCGTGTGTAATATGATAAAATCATGGAGGATACGCCGCTGGTACTTCCTATATATAAATGCTTTTATGATATTACATATCGCAGCGTTATCTAAACCACTTTGACAGAAACAAAGACATGATACATTTATGCAAAGACACGACATATTGTTTACAAGACACTGTTTTACAAATAACATATTTTATACAAACTAGTTTTTACTTGGTTATTTATTTAACCATGTATCTTTCTTTTATATCATCTGGTTTTCGTATCGATTTTCACATAATTTTATTAAAGAAAACATTTAACAAGATCCATGACTAGTTTTTTGTTAAACACTTCTTTTATCTTACAAGTCACGAATCCTGCTTTAACAAAACCTATGTATCTCACAGGCATTTTTATGCTGACGTACTTATTTTCACATGTGTTTCAGGAATTAATGTTTGATGATGATCGTGCTACACTTAGGCGGACTTGGGCCTTAGTGACTTAAAATGAAGCAAGACAATTTAATTTACATTATGTTTTCAGTTAAATTCCAAGACATTGTAAACAATTATTTTAATAAAACCAAACTTTAATTACCATGTGTTGTGAAACAATGATTCTGTTACTCCACTCCCCGACGTTTCCGCCGCGGTTTGTTGTATTACTCGGTCAGGGTGTGACAGATTAATTGATGTTGAATAATCTGATAATAATCCAATTTAAACTGCAATGATTATTTGATATGAGATAATCAGAAATAGAATTAAGTAATCAGTTGTTAGTGCATGCATATGTCGACTTCGTCTTGTATCGAGTCTTGTACTGTAATAGTTAGATCAGGGCACGATAAACGAGATAGTGGTTTTTAGGGGTGATTCCGCTCGAAATGACACCTTGTCATTTCGAGCTAAATCACATAAGTTTCTAATTCTGCTCGAAAGTTAAGTTCTAATTCTGCTCGAAAGTTAAGTTCTAATTCCGCTCGAAATGACACCATGTCATTTCGTGGGGAATCAGAAACACTATAAATAGGCTTGTGTTCATGTCATTTGGAGAGGAATTAGAATATTGTACCGAAGTGCTTCCGATGTATTTCCTGATTGTAATTGTTATAATATCAATCAGAAGAGTGTTTAATGTGAAGAACTAGCTGTTTCTACCTTTGTTTCTTAGTTTCCGCCTCTGAAACGAAGTAAAACTACTCTGAATGACTCGTTCGGGTCCGTACACGATCCTACAAGTGGTATCAGAGCTCAGGAGGAGGAGTTCTGCAGATTATAGCTGGATTTCATAGCATTTTCTATCTTCTACACCTTCTTTCATCAGTTCAACAAGTGTTAACGGTCAAAATCGGATCAATTTTTCACAAATTGTGTAAAAATACATATTAACAAACCCTGGAAAGTTTCATTGCAAAATTCGACCTAAAAATAACCAAAATCAACTTCCGAAGTGATTCCGCTCGAACCGAAAGTTCCTGATTTCGCTCCAGATTAGCTTCATTAGGTTGATTCCGCTCGAAAAATTTCAAGAAAGACCTGGTATTCCGCTCGAGACAGTGTGTTTCCGCTCCAAATACTTGTTGATTCCGTTCCAAAAGTCTCAAAAGCTGATTTAGCTCCAAAGTTAACAAATTTGTGATTCCGCTCCTGATTGTTTCTGATTTCGCTCCAAAGTTACAAAGTTCCTGATTCCACTCCAGGCTGCCAAACTCAGATTTCGCTCCAAAGTTACAAAGTTCCTGATTCCGCTCCATGCTGCCAAATCAAATATTCGTGTTATAACTCAAAGTTCTGCTTATGTCAGTCTTCAATAGATATCGGCCCAATCACACAATTGATATTAATTCTATACATGTGTCAAGCCCACTATACAAACTTTTCGGTCCAATCAGAAAGAAATAAACAATGATGTTGTCGGATACTTTTTGATAAGGTTGCATGTGAATTTGTGTGATGAAATAATAGGTGTCGGCTTAGTGGGATTGAAATTAGCAGTTGCATGTGATCTGACATTCTCAGTTTATTGGAAGATGTTTCAATATTGGAGGTCCAATGAGATTTGATTGAATATTCGGCTTGCATATGATCAATTCGGGTGTTCAGTCATTTGATCAGAACCATATCACAAGGCCCAATCAAAGGAGTTAAATAAAGATTGATAGTTGGTATCATAAAAGATTCGGCCCAAAAGTGCATGTGATCAAGTCTTATACATCGGCCCAATAGGATTAAATTTGGAGTATTGATTGTTGGCCAAATTACAAGTGGCTTCACCTGAACAACATTGGAACGAGTATCTTGCTTGAAGTTGCTTGTTCGCTTGAACCGTTTCGCCTGAAACTATCATGGATAACGAGTTCTAGAATGCATTCGCAACATCCCCAAATACTCCGTCTTCCATTGCTCAAAACATGAATATGGAAAACGAGACCGGAACGTTACAAAAGCCCCCGAAACTGATGAGCATAGAAGAGTACTACGGGTGGAAAGACAGGTTTGAAAATTGGGTTCAGGCAAACCATCTAAGATCATGGGAATGTATTCTGAAGAAGTATGTTCTACCACGAACAGATCTACAAGTTATCAAAGAACTCTCAGAATTTAGTGACAATGAACGTGACATGTACCGAGCTGAAAAGATGATGATCAGTTTACTTCAGCAGGCTATCAAAGAAGGCATCTTTGTGTTGCTACAACATGAGAAGACTTCAAAGTCAATCTGGGATGCTCTGAAAGTCAAGTTTGAGGGCAGTGAAAATATGATTAAGAGCAAGAAGGCGTTGCTCAAGAAAGAGTTTGATCTATTCAGCAGTCTACCGGGTGAAGATACAAAGAAGTTAATTGAACGTTATTGCCACTTAGTGCGATCCATGTCGATGTTGAGTATAACAAAAGATCGTGAAGAGTGGGTAGATAAATTAGCTGATGCATTACCTCAAAAAGAATGGGGAACTTACTTGATGATCTTAAAGAACACTGGGGTTTTTGATGGGTTGACAATTTCTCAGATTATCGAGAAGATTGAGGGTCAAGATTTGTAATAGCAGAAGATCGCGAGGATGAACAGTCCAAGTGGTCAACAGGATGTAAAAATGTACTACAAAGGCAGTGTTCCAGAAGTTGAAAGAAGCCCAAAGATACAGACTGCGTTTAGTGCTGGAGATTCTTCAGAAAAGGTTGATCAGACTTCAAACAAAAGCAGTGGTTTCTCTTCATACCCGAGTGTCAATCCTAAAGATACTACATCAAGCTTCCATTCTCAAAGCACAAAGACAGGAAATGCTTATGTGATACAATGCAACCTTGCTTTGAATCTTCCAGACGGTCAAAGTTTTTCTGAAGAGATTGCGAAAGATCACATGGCATTGCTTGGTTCTGTATTGCTATCTTATGAAGGTTTGGTCGCAGGGCGAATTGGGAATCCTATGTTAACAAAGGAGGATTACGATCAGATAGACGCTGAAGAGATGGAGCTAATGGACATCAAATGGTGTCTAGCTAGTGTTCTTAGACGAGCTGAAAAGTTCAAGCTGATTACTAGAAGAAATGACTTTCTTGATGCACAAGTGTCTACTTTAGGTTTTGATAAATCTAAAGTTACTTGTTTTCGATGCAGGGAGAAAGGCCATTTTAAAAGAGAATGCAAGAACAGGGAAGCTAGTGAAGTGAAGAATCCGTTCGGAAAAGATGACTATTACCGGAAAGCCATATATCAGCAAGTTGGTCAGCAACAACAGCAAGAACCACAGGTGGCTCATGGTAGAAAAGTGATCAAGGATTCAAAAAGAGCATGTCTGGGGAATCAAGAGAACTTTAACTGGAATTTTCAAGATGATGAAAAATTGCCTGAAGGATTTAGCTGGGATATGTTTGTTGATGAAAAAGGAGAATTAAAAGCTTTCATTGCTAAAATAGTGAACGAACCAGATATGTTTACCACATGGATGAAGTCTATTGGTGAAACTGTGAAGAGTACAGAAGAAGTTTCGGTTGCATCTAAAGAAAGCTCACAGAGTTCAGATGAAAGTTCACAAAGTGATGAAAGTTCAGAAAAGGAAGTTGTTTTTGATCAAACACCAGCTGATTCTGGTTCTTCGGATGATAATGCTGAAAAGTCAATTGAGTTTGATCAATCACCAACTGACGACAGCAGTGATGATGAAGAAGAACGACATATTAATGTTGCTAAAACTCATCTCTCTCCTGAAAGTTTTCATTTTTATTTTGCAGATCGCTTGGAAAAACTGAAAGAGAAACAAGATGCAAAAGAACAAATGAAACAGAAGTCTGAAAGTGGTGATCAAACAAAGGAAGCTGTTCAGAATGAAGAAGTAAAAAGTGTTGCTGAGGAAATTGCTGAACCAGAAAAGATACATGAAGCAGAAAAGGTGGTTAAAGTTGAAAAAATCATTGAGATAGAAAAGATTGTTGAAGTTATCAAGTCGTGCTTGAAGTGTTTGGAGACTTGCAAAGAATGTGCAGCAAAAGATGAGAAGCTAGCAGAGTTTGAGAAGATGAAGGAACAGTTATTGTTCAATCTCAACTATGTGAAAGAATCTTATGATGTTTTGAACAGAACAGTAACTAGTCTTCAAAAGACTAACTCTGAGAGAGAAGATGCTTTAACGATGATGAATGCTACGATGATGTCGAAGCAAAAAAGCTATAAATCACTACATCGAAGAATGTGCTACATTGAAGCAAGAGTTGGAGAAGGAGAAAATTGAAAATGAGAGAATCAAACGCTTATTACAAAGTTATTCAAGTTCTGATTATCTTATTGATCGAATTTATCCAACTGTTGCAGGTTTCGAAGCATTCAAGGATGAGAAGTCAAAGAAGAAGGATACTGGTAAGAAACCGACTGTTAGCTATAACAAGTGTCCGCCTCCAATCTGGGAAGGTTATTCTCCCAGAAAACCAAATGAGGAGCAAGTCGAAAAAGCAGTCAATATAAAGCTAAAAACTTATACAACTGATGATTTACCAGAAAACATTGATGTTACATTCACATCGTCTGATACTGATCATGAGTCTGAGTTAATAAAAAAGGTAGTCGATCAGGTGTTGGATACAGATGAGGAGTCTGAGTAAAAGTCCGGTTCTGGAGGTTCAAGTTCGTCAGTTAACAGTCCAAAATCGTCGGTTAAACGGTCTTACAGTAAAGAGTTTTTGTTATCAAAATCGAATTTGAATGATGAAACATTTGAAGTAGCATATACTTTGAATGATTCTGACAAATTATATTCTGACAAAGAGTTTCCAATAAGAAGTGTTAAATTTGAAATGAACAAAAAGGTTTTCAAAATGACAGAAATTAAGATTTCTGAAATAAAAGATTTAAATCTTACTGGAAAACCTAAAAAATACACTTCAAGAGTACAACAACGATTAAACAAGAAAAAGGGTTACAATTCTGGTTCTGGTTTTCAAAAGAAACCAAACCATAATGGTAGCTACAAAAAGAAAGGATTAGGTTTTATTCCACCTAAAAATTATAAAAATGAGAAAAATTCTAAAACAAAAACAGAATTTGTTTCAGGAGGAAGTGCAGAAGAAGAACAGAAGAAACCGTTCTGGAAACAATCAAACCAGGAGTTTCTTGCTGAGAAGAAAAGGAATGGAACTGGAGTTTTTCATCCAAAAAAGACTCGAACCTGTTTCAAATGCAATGAAGCTGGTCACATTGCATGGAACTGTTCGAAAAATGCTAAGACTAAACAGGGAGTTTCTGAAAAACTAAAAGAAATAGTTGTTGATGTTGAACCACCAACTGAAAAATTTAAAATATTTGAAAATTCAACTTATGAGGTTGGTGAATGTTCTAAAAAGAATTTTTACAAAAAGAAAGCAAAAGATAACCAAATATGGGTTGTCAAGAAGGGTGATGTAAAAATTGGCGATGAATCTGGTTCCACAAAGCCAGAAGAGCCACAAGGTGAGGTGAAAGAAATACTTTCAGTGAATGATGATGAGTTTCCATCACTGAAGTTTGAGAAGATTAAACAGAAAGTTGGTAAGATTGAGATCTCGGATCAATTTTGTTCTGAAAAGAATGAATTTGATGTCAAAAAAGTTTTTAATGGAAATGTTAAGAAAAATTTTGGGAAAATGCTTGATGGGAAAGTAAAAAGGGTTAAAGATTTTTACGCAACAAAGAAAGCAACTTTTAACCCAACTGAGCAAGAGCTAAAGGAATTAAAACCACCCAAGGTTGGTCAGACTTGGGTGGAAATTCTTTTTCCTTGAACATCTGACTTGCCGGAGATCCCAAGTTTGTAATCGTGGATCAGGAATCGGCATCTTTCTTAGTAATTGATTGTGTGATTGAATCTTATAAAAGTTAAATTTTACAGGATAAGTGTGACTTGCCGGAGCTTCCAGGTTGGTAAGTGTGAAGCAGGAATCGGCATCTATATTGGTAAAATGATTTTGTGTAGATGTGTTATTCCTACAACTGGTAAAAAGGTTTTCACTTACAAGTGGTAAATCAAGGACATTAATTTGTACTTGTTTTTCCTACAAGTGGTTAATCAAGGTTATTAAGTTGAACTTGATTGGACCATACTTACAATTGACATTTTGAAAGACAATGTGATGAACCACACCCCGAATCTACAAGTGGTAAAATCGACAAAACTTATTTTCCGGAAAAATCATTTTGGTTAAAACAAACTTAAGTGTTTTGAAATCATAATGAGAAAATAGTTTTGTGAAAGGGGGAGTTATGATTGTTTATGCCAAGTGAATGGCGAATTGAAGCGATTCGATATCGGTTGTCAAGTTGTGTACAGTTTATTTTCAAATTTTCTTTAATGTGTTTGCATTTTAGGGGGGGGGTAGAAATTTATGAAAATCCAAAAACATTAGAAAATTTGAAAAAATAAAAAACATGATAAAATACAAAAATGAGTTTTGGTGTCAAAGAAGAGGAAATGATAGTACATCAGTAGACAGTCACAGTATGCTAAAGAAATGTAATGTTTAAATAGCGTTAAACAGTCTCACTGATGATATGCCGATAGGTTTTCATACATTTAGTAAATTTTTTCGGGATATAAACATAAATTCAAACTTGCTTATTTCGTGGGGAACACTACTTGGATATATAGGTAACCCCTGAAATCTCGTTTGAAAGGTCCCTCTTTCTGAGATACTAGGTCTTTATGCTCAGTGATATCTGGGGTATTATCCCGGGACTTCTGATTTTGCGAAAGCAATGGCCTAGTCCCCGGAGAATACTTTTCGCATGCTTGTAAAATAGCGCCACCCTCAGCAAATTGATGAAACAATAAAATTGATAGTCATTGCTGTTGTAAACAAAAGATCCTCTAAAGGGGACACACCAAAAGTCGAGCCGTCATCTCTCTGCTGAACGAAAGTTCTGACCAGAGCTCTCACGGTTTCGTACTATAATTTATTCCCCTTTCAGATATCATCTGTGGTATACTCACCTGTAAGACTGAATATTGGGATCTAGATACGGGAGTATATTCAAGAGGTGGGACACATGAATGAGTTTAAGTCCTTAAAACATTTAACTCATATCCTGAATTAGTTGAAATTTGTGTGAGAATTTAAGTGGATCAGTATATCGGCAATCTAAGTGAATTGTTTAATTCTTAATGTGTAACTAAGCTCAACAGTACTTGTGATTTGTCAAAAACTGATATGATCCTCTTACACAAAACTCACAAAAATATTGTCTGTAAATATTTCTTTACTGCATTTCTTTACATTCAAAAATTCAAAAAGATTTTCAGTGTGTTTTAGCATAATTTTTTGAAAAATCCAAAAAGATTTTCGACAACTGGTGTTGGAGAGCTGATGTTCAAAATTCCAAGTGCTAGACATGATGACTTTCTTGTGATAAGAAGTATGTGTTTAAAAATTAAATGTGTTTTGAACAAATTTTAAAAGAGGTTCATCAAGAATATTGAGTTATTTTTTAGGGAGAGTCAGTGTTAGTGCATACATTGAATTGTTAAATTTAGAAAATTTACTTTGAGGTAGAGATTGTGCAGGATTATGAAAGAGCTGGATTTATCAGTTCTGAGAATACCTGAGTTGGATAAAAGCCATGTTACAATCTTGGAACAACCTCCGGAAGAGCCAGGTCATTAGATCCTGACAAGCTTGTGTTTTAAAGAGCCAGGTTTTCTATACCTGAAGACTAAGAGAAGAGAGTGTAAGCCAGTCTACGATCCTGAAGCAAATGTTGTTGATGAACTGAAGGAATGCCAGCACATTGTTAGGGGAGTCTGTTAATGCTGAGTGAAAAGAATGAAGCCCAGAGACTGATCAAGACTGAAGATGAAAAGACTCGACACTGAAGACTCGTCAACATCTGAGGGGGAGTCTGTTAGTGCATGCATCTGTCGACTTCGTCTTGTATCGAGTCTTGTACTGTAATAGTTAGATCAGGGCACGAAAAACGAGATAGTGGTTTTTAGGGGTGATTCCGCTCGAAATGACACCTTGTCATTTCGAGCTAAATCACATAAGTTTCTAATTCCGCTCGAAAGTTAAGTTCTAATTCCGCTCGAAAGTTAAGTTCTAATTCCGCTCGAAATGACACCATGTCATTTCGTGGGGAATCAGAAACACTATAAATAGGCTTGTGTTCATGTCATTTGGAGAGGAATTAGAATATTGTACCGAAGTGCTGCCGGTGTATTTCCTGATTGTAATTGTTATAATATCAATCAGAAGAGTGTTTAAAGTGAAGAACTAGCTGTTTCTACCTTTGTTTCTTAGTTTCCGCCTCTGAAACGAAGTAAAACTCCTTTGAACGACTCGTTTGGGTCCGTACACGATCCTACATCAGTTGTAACCAAACGGATTGTAAACGCGCATACACGCGGTGGTAAAGAACTTATTTTGACCCGTACTCAATTAAGTTGTGTATCTATAGCCGCTGCTGCTACGGCGTCTCTGCAGCCGGCACTGCTGTGTATCTGCAGTCACTGCTGTTGCGTTTATGCAGCCACCGCTCTCTTGGTTCCACTTCTTCTTTATGGGCAAGTGGTGTTACTGCATCACTTCCGCGGAGACCTCTCCAATCATCTCTTAGACCACAAACAAGCGCTAATATTCAGTCGCTAGCCACAAAAGTCAGTACCTTCGAGTTTCTTTTCGTACTATTATAACATGTCTTAACATGTCTTATTTTAATGTACGACAAAAATACGCAGACGAGTTTCTTTTCGTACTATTATAACAGGTCTTAACAAAGTGTCTTATTTTAATGTACGACAAAAATACGCATAATTTCAAAGATCACGTGAAGTGAACTTCCCATATCTTTCAATGTGATTTGTTTCATTAGATTTCCTCTCAATTGCCTATCAGTTATATTCACTAGGTTGAACATATTACATGATTTATAGGGTATCTAATTTTACAATGAATAGAAGTTTTTAATAGAATTAAACAATAATGACATGACACATGAATACACATCAACTTAACAATATCAAAACCCCTATCTGATCAATAACAAACCATATCATCATCTGAACATTCAATAATCCATAAAACAAACACTCAAAATCATGAAATAAAAGTTACTTGTCAAACAGAAGCACAAACAGAACGTTAAACCCGCAGCAGCAACTGAAAAACAAATCAAACGTTTGTTAAACATCTAGTGAAAGAAAAAAAAAAACTCAATTGAAGAATCGTACAAACCAGAACTCTAAAATAATTGATATTCAATTCCACATCAATTGATATTTTGAAGAAAAAAAATTCAATCACGAAGAAAAAGAGATTGCATTCAATTAGGGTTCTAGGGTCTCAATTGGAAATTAGCTTGTTGGAGTGGACGAGGATTATATTGATTGTTAGATAATGCATAAGATATATGAATAAGCCATGGGAACAAGAATCATACCTTCTGTTCTTTGATTCAGATTCCTCTGATAGAGTGATGTATAAATGGTGAATAATATTATGTTTCTTGTTTTAATATTCCATTTAAACCCTAATTTGCTGTTCAAAAAAGTGGAGAGTCCGGTTAGTGAGTTAATTATGGATAATATATGGCGCCCTAAATAAAAATAATCCCGCTCAAATTTCATCGTCACTAATACGGTAACAATTCAACCACACCTTTGTATTTTTAGATTTTTCTCATGAATTTGCAACCGAAAATAAATGGTCACAAAATTTTTTACCACTTAGCTACCGTGCAATAACAAATACACTTAAATCTCATTGTGGTGGCAAATTAGTGGCGAAATTTGCTACCATTTTTTTTGTGACAATTGCCCATTTTTCTAGTAGTGTAAAGATCGCGAGGTAGTAATTGATGTAGAAGAAAAATAGTAGTTAGATGTCTTTAATCTAAACCTAGGATAGTGACTTTATAAACAAGTTTTCCTCTAGGCTATGGGAATGAGGTTACCTTAACTGGAGCCCTTCCATTTTTTAAGTTCAAAAACATAATATGTAAATTTAGTAAAAACCCACCGGTAACCTTAGCCAAGAGTTGGGCCTTTTTAAAGTAAGTTTACCACACTATAATTTCAATAACCTAATAATTTATCACAAGCTAATTCCAAACCTAAAGCAATACTTCTTGTGATTTTGATATTCTCCACTCATATTATTACTCGCATTTATTTTTTTTGGTTTTGTAGTCTTTTTAAAGTAAGTTCACCACACTATAATTTCAATAACCTAAGAATCTATCACAAGTTGATTCCAAATTTAAAGCAATACTTCTTGTGATTTTGATATTCTCCACTCATTGTTATTACTCGCATTTATTTTTTTGGTTTTATTTTTAGTCTACTAAACAAAATAAGCAAAAGATAGCTAACTAGCTAGTAAGATATAAAAACTGAGTAGTAAAAGTCGTGTCCTTTTGGTTCGATACTTGGTTTTTATATAAACGATAGGTACACATGCCTATTGTGTGTGTTTAGTTTAAGTAAAAATCATTTCTTATAAATTTAAAATGAGATAACCGTGTTCCAAAGTTATTAAATTAACCACACCTAAATAACACACATCAATGACTCGGTTCACACAGACCTAGTAGAAAAAAAATTCTCTGAAAAGGGCATCTCAGCTAGAGTCGAGGGTGGGGTCGCTATAGTGGCTTTGGTGAGTCTTCCTACACGGCTGGCGAGTCTTCCTACACGGCTGGACGGTCGACTCCAAATGAAGCTAAGGGGGTTACCAACGCATCCTCTCCTGAGACCCGAAGCTCTTCATATTTAAGCATGATAGAAAATATTCTATAGAAAAGAGAGACCAGAGATGACAGAGGAAGGTATTTGGGTCAAAAAAGATACGACAATCAGAACAACTTTTGGCCAAAGTTGGCAAAGGACATAAGCAAGCCACAATCTCTTCCGGTCAATTGAAAAAACACCATAGAGTCACGCAACACACACTGCTGGTGTGCTTCCTGCTTGTGAGGAAAGAAAGAAGAGCGACAAAGCAACATGGGATCAAATTACCCAAAAAAATACCCGAGAACAATGAAAAAAAATACCGTAAACCAATTTTATTATATGAGAGCCACAACTCTCAATACAAAACCCTAATCCAATTTTCTAGAGACTTTTACCTCTCATTGACGCTGTCTCATTCAGAAACCTCCGATCAACCGTGTAGGGCTTACATATTCAATTTAAATAATTTAACAAATAAATTATTAATACTTATTAACCATTTGACTTTGCTTAGATAAATGGTTTACACGGATTGTCTTCAATTTACACAAAACAAAATGTTTCAAGTTAGAGTTGGTGTCTTTGACTCAAATAATAAATATACCATGTCCGTGTTCATCAATTTAAATCGTCTATCCACCAACTCGACCCAACTTCCACACCTAATCTTAGGCGGTAAAACTTTCCTGTTTGTGATTTCGTCATTCGAACCCCATCTCATACTCTTCGTAAAACTAAACAGACTTCAAATATATAATAACAATCACCACAATAGCAATTTTTAAAATCATAATATTCACTATCAAACTTATGGATTGCGTTTTCTTTAAACACCTTTTTATAAAATTTTGTGGACTTTTAAGATGTGTAATCTTAAGCTCCCACCACACACATATACACAGAGAGATAAAGGTACATAGGAAAACCACACAAATTGAAGACCAAAGGAACCCATCTAGAAGCTTTATTAATTGGCAAATTGGATTTAAATAATCCCAACTCACTGTTATTGGCCAATAATAATCCCAACTCATTTAATCACCAATAATAATCCGAACTATTCACTTTTGTTTGTAAAATACTCCCAGTTAAAAAAACACTAACTAGGTTAAAAAATTGCTGACGTGGCAGGTGACGTGGCATGCCACATCAGCAATTTTGCTGACGTGGCAGTTGATGTGGCATTTTTGATGACGTGGCAGCTGATGTGGAAGTCTACGTGGCATTTTTGATGACGTGGCAGCTGATGTGGCAGGTGACGTGGCATGCCACATCATCAATTTTTTAACCTAGTTAGTGTTTTTTTTAACTGGGAGTATTTTACAAACAAAAGTGAATAGTTCGGATTATTATTGGTGATTAAATGAGTTGGGATTATTATTGGCCAATAACAGTGAGTTGGGATTATTTAAATCCAATTTGCCTTATTAATTTTAATTTACATTACATTACACACTCTAGGTTAGGGATTGGATTGGTACTGTACCTATACCCGTACCGGTATCGAAAATACTGGTATCAAATTTAAACAAAACTTGGGTACCAAATACCGTACCAAATATATTGGTACGGTACGGGTAGGGGTATTTCGGTACGGTACCCGTTTTGTTATCATTTTGTTTTTATTTAGTTTTTGAGCACTCGTACGGGTACCAAATAGGTAAAATTGATATGAGTATCAATATAGTACGAATACCAAATAGGTAAAATTGGTACAAGTACCAATACGATACGGGCACCATATAGGTAAAATCAATACAAGTAGCATAAATACCATAATACGAAATAAAAAATAATATAAAAAAACTCTTAAAGGTCTATATAAAATTCGATACAAGTACATGTTTTTACCCGTACCCGTACCAATACCGAAAGTACCGAATACCAAAATAAATAAAACTGGGTACCGATACATGTACCAAATACCTAAAATCGGTACGGGTACAGGTACGAAGGCGAGTATTTGGAAAAAAAAGCGCATCCCTACTCTAGGTTATTAAAAACGGGCACAACTCACTTAATATATACTTCTTGTTTTGTATTATTTTTTTTTTTTTTTTGAAAGGTGTGAATTATCTGCGAATGTAGGGAGTACTAGCATACGTTATCTTAACGGGTCCGCGCTAGAGAGTCCTCTCGCACAATAGATCCCCAGTTTAAACCCCTATCACCCAGACTCGAAGTTGAGACCAGAAGTGGAAAACTCACCAGGGTCCACCATATGTAGAACTTAAATACCCGTGACCACCTCTAAAAGATTAGTGTTGGTTTCTATTTGTTTTGTTTAAATATTTGTGAAGTATAGATGTACGTGTGAACTATCACATTGAAATGAATTAGTTTTTTAGTTTACTATAAGATTTAAATTCAATGTAAATTCACATGTGTGAGTTTTACTCTTCCATTTAGATTTAGAATTAGTTTTAAATGTGAATTTACATTATAGATTCAGGTAGACTTTTTGCATTAATTTGTTACCGTAACTTAATGTAAATTCACTCCCAAATTAACACTATGAATTTCATAACTTTTTCCCTCTTTTTATGTTGGAAAAAAGAAAGCGCCAAACATTAAATCAATTCGTAATACTCTTCTTCTTCTTGTTTTTTTTTTAAACGGTAAATTTGGATCATTGACGGACCACTAGAGTATTATCGTGCCACTAGCGAAACCACCCGATCATATCCATCTCCACTAGGCAATAATGCTTATACACCAATTCAGGAGGAAACCCAATAAATTTGGAAAAACCCCCCTTGTGGGAATCGAACCCATGATCTAATGGTCATAAATCTTATACCACCACCAAGATGCCACTAGGCTATAATGTCATGGGCTCGTAATACTCTTCATGAAGTATGTAATCTTTAAGTAAAAACAAAAATACACAAATGCATCCATCAAATCCTAAAACATATATATTAGCTAGGATAACACACCACCGGTTGTTGCAGCTTTGAGGTTTTTTCGGATGGAACCATTGGGGACGAAATTGTAGGCGACTATGTGAAGGTCGGAAACAATGAGTGTCACTTGACGATGTGTGGAAATCAGGTGTTGCTTGTCTAAACTGACTAAACAAGTCTAGAGAACATGTGCAATAAAGAGTGTGAAATAGACATAGAAGGTAGATGTAAATTTGTGATTTACCAATATCCTCTTTACTTAAGATAACTGATTTATTAAGAACCACATCTTAAAATTAAATGGAAAATATGTGATAGGATGTTTTGTTCTCTATTTAGAGGGTGTTTGGGGTTGAGTTTTGAAAATAGATTATGCGTTTTGAATAATCAGAATCAGATAATTAACTGTACCAAAACGTGATGTTGAAAGATAGTGTTTGGATTTGATTATGTTGCTTGATATCACAATAATCAGATAATCAACTATTTGAGTGTTTGGCAAATATATATTTTAAAAAATAAACAAGTAAAAATCCTTTTCTAAACGCAAAAATAATCAATGTTTGGAAAACTGCGTTTTGTTGCAGTAGGGGGAGCTACTTTTGGGAAACTGCATTTTGTAACTTTCTAAACGCAAATAATCAATTTTTTAATTTTTTTTTTTTACCCAAACGCTCAAAACTGATTATTTACGATTTCAAAACTCAATAATCTAAAAATCTCCTTCAAAACTCAACCCAAACACCCTCTTATTTAGTGATATCTAATTAGGCCTTTTACATTATATTATTATGTATGTCACATAATATATTAATTAAAACAAATTATATGATAATATAGGCAATTTTGTATACCCTTTATTTACATTGAAGCAATAAAAAACAAATTATATGATAATATAGGCAATTTTGTATACCCTTTATTTACATTGAAACATTAGAAGATTTCCACATGGAGTTGCAATAGCCAAGCATATTATGACCCCACAATTCAAGACAGCTTATTGCATGTGGCAAAAATCTGTAGGTAGATGGACATTTAATTTTGCCTTTACATCATGTTCAATGTATTCATGTCAATCTTTGTCTCTTTTTTCCTTTAAAGATGGAAAGGCCCATGAAGGGCTATCAAACAAATTTAAAGACAATGAAAGGGTGTCAAGATAATTGGATGTTGAAAAAAAATATATATATATTTTAAAAACCACAGTTGAAGTCAACTTTGACTTTGCTAAGTTAAAAATCCAACTAAACAAAAGACTAATCATCTATTTAATCAAATTAATTATCATAACCATCAGTAATCAAATCAACATCATGTGGCTTTCTATCAAAGCCATTTAAACATCAAGATTAGATACATTAACCACCTTTCAATCTGAATAGTGACGTTTTAGTGATAAGATAAGCTCATATATGCTATATTGCATTGATGTTTGACTCATGGCCTAATTTAGTGTAGATTCAAGGTTTTCTTTTTCCGTATGCTTTGTAGCTTTATACGTCTTTGTTCGATTACGTTGTCTATTTTGAACGTGTTTGTATTTTAAAAAAAAAAATTGCGTACGAGAAACCAAATACGTTTTGTTACCTTTCATCAAAACCAGTTTGAGGAGAAACCGATCCGGGTCATAAGCCGGTTTGGGTGAAAAATATTTGAACCTTATCCAAAACAGTTGGGTCAGGTTGAAACCAGTTTCGATCATAAACCGGTATGTAAAAAAAATTGAGACGGATTGAAACAGGTGTCAAACTGGTTCGGGTTGAAATTGGTATTTAACAAAAATATTTATTTTCTGTCTTGGGCTAGGCCCATTAAACATAAAAAGCTATTACATTTCTACTATGTGCTAGACCCAATAAACACAAAGGCTAGTTAGTTTACCACTTACCAGTGAAATATCATCTAAATATTTATTTAATCTGTAGTAGTTTCTGTTGTTTATCTAGAAAATTATAGACCAGTAAGCAGTAACTGTTAATTAGGGTTTACTGTTTTGAAGTTATAGTTTTACATCATGAATTGTGATTTTTTTCATAGTGGATTGATATGTATGATGAATAGTTAGTGTATGGGAGTGTTGGTAGGATTATTTGGAAGTTTGAACTTGTTGTTGCCGGTTACATTGAATTAGATTTAGATAAAAGTGTGTAGCTATCAGCTTGAACTTATTCGTATTTGTTCAACGGTAAGACTACCCGTTGTGGCTCAAGCCACAACCCGGATTCATCCTATAATATTGCGATACATGGCGCTGACTAGACGCTACTCACTTGAGCTTGTTATGGTTAACCTCCGATCGCCCAAGCTACCAAACCCCCAAAACACCCGCTCGACCAGGCTACCACGCTCACCATACCCCTCATGCATGACCCCTCATGCTTGCGAGCCATCTGGCCGCCGATGTGGCTCGACCCGGCGCTAACGGGTGCCACAATGCATAGTCAAACCGAGTGTTCAGTGAAGTGTTCATGAACTGTTCGGCGGGAAGGTTGTTTCTGTTCATATATTTGATAAACGAACAAACTTGAACAAAAATATTGTTCACTTAGCTAAACGTCCCGTTTGCTCATTTATGTTCTTGAACGTTCATTTACGTTCAGTTGTTTATGCTCGTTAATCTTCGCTCGTTTACGTTCATTTAGGTCAGTTCGTGTAACACCCCAAAAACGGGTTTGGTAACCAAACCACGTTAATGTTAATGATGGGTAAAATACCGTTAGTGGTAAAAATTTACCCGGTAAATATTAGGATTTAAGAAAACAAATCTAATATTAATTAAAAAGAGGACAAATACTTTGAGAAAACAAAGTATATAAAAGGCCCGAGTTAACGGGACTTAAAATATAACGAGTTATAACTTCCCGAATCTATTAAGTTAACTAGGAATAATTAACCTAGTTAGTAGTATGTGGTTAAATGATAAATGGTGAGTAGTAGCTTCAATTTATCAAGATAAAAACATGAGGGACTAATGTTGTCAAGTGGGGAACTTATATTGATTAAAAAAACACAACACACACTGGATATGTGTGTGCGTGCGTGAACTCGCCCAGGAGAAGGAAGAAAGGGTTAAAAACCCTAGTTCAACAAATTCATCAAATTGAAGCTTGATTGGAGCCCCAAATCGATGCATGAATGCATAGAAACGATCACCTAATCAAGGGGATCACAAGGTATGTCGAATTTTTGATATTTATGAAGTTGAGATTCTTGATGAAAACATGAAATCGAAAGATTAAGATTGCATGACCAATGTTTGAATGAAATTGGGGATGAAACATGTCTAGGAGTAAACCCTAGTTGATAGCTTGTTAAATTGGTGTTCAAAATATGAGTTCCATGAAGTAAATTCAGATTTGATGATGATGAATTCGTGTAATGTGATGTTTTAGGGTTTTTGATGGCTAAAATAGTGCTATAATGTCATAAGCATGTTTTGATTGAAAGCTGAATTCAAACAGCTTCTGATCAGAATTTACAGCCAACTTGTATTGGCTGTAACATGGACAAAACTTGACAAAAACATGTGTTTCTTGAGTCTAAAATGTAATTCCAGGAAATATCTTTAAAACCCCACTGGAATCGCATTTTTTCGACGAAAATTGAGCGTTTTATGAATTTTTCCGTATCAAAGGCTCAAGCTGCATTTTCTGGCAGAATTTGCAGTCCATTACGAATGTTATAACTCAATTTAAGAATTTAGTTATGATCTCAAATTTTTACTGTAGATGGTTTTAAGCGATTAAAAGAATCACCAATTGGAATTTCGTCAATCGGATAAACGAGGAATTTTAATGAATTTTTCCGTAAGCTGCAGTCAGAAGTGACGAATCTGATTGCAGCTTAGTAGATGAATTTTTACGAATTTTTGGTAAAGAGTTAGATCTTGAAATTTTAACACGAGGCCTAACCCTCCGAGAGGTACGCCACATAAAAAAATCATAATTTTTGAAAACTTGTAAACAGGTTAAACAGGTCACCAAAAACAGCATATTTTCAGTGATACGAAACTTGATTGTTGATGCTATAAATTATGCCCACAATGTTCATATGTTGAAATTATGAATCAAACGCGTAATTTCCTAGTTCGACTAAATACGTGTGATGTGGGGTAATACAAATTTTAATTATGAAGTCGATTTAGCTTATATGCACATATCATATAATTAAGGGTAGTTAACTTTTGAAAAGTTAAACTAACCATGGACGGAGTCGAATAGTAGTTTTGACATAAAAAAATAAGTAAGGTGGAATAGTCGTGGTTATAATGACTAATCTAATCACCTTGTGAATTATGATGATAGTTTGACTCTTGACAAGCTAGATGGAGGCTTGGGAATGAAGCGGGTCAAACGGAGCAAGTACGAAAAGGAAAGCGTAATTTGGATGCGAGGTAAGTAAAGCTTACACCCTTTATGTAAGATATGCATTTAATTCTCGGTTACAATTATGGCAAAGGTTGTATTCGAACTATGGTTCCGACACGAAGTGGTACGGGTCAGAATATATCAAAAGGCGCGAAATGGAAATGGGTCGTAGATGACACATATAAAATAAATCTTTGAATGGCTACTTTGTAAGTAGGCCTAAATGAATAAAAATGGAAAATGGTGATTTATTCATGTATAAATGGATAAGGGTTGAAGTTTAAAACGACACCAAGTGGCATAAGCCACGTTGGGTCACCGTGTAAGAAACGGATTTAAAAGACATAACTAGATGGTAAGGAATCCGAAATGACTTACTTAATAAAATGGTAAATAAATACCATTGGAATATAAGCGCAAAATGTTTGGTCGTTTAGACTAAACGGGTCAAATGGCAATATTGATACCATTTGACAAATCACAACTAATAAGCACTTGTCGAGTCTTATGCTTACAGGAAAAAGCGGCTTATAAGCTAGCGTTGCTATGAAACAGTAAATTGTTAAAGCGAGGTATTAAAACGGTTCAATAGGTTGACCCGAGCCAGGTACGCAAATATAAGGATGTAGTTAAACGTGCAAAATTTTGGTCAATTAAATGGTGAAAGTCCTTCGTCGTAAAATGAAGGACTGAAATTGACCAAAACGCCCTTGAAGGGTAAATTGGGCAAACGACCCATATGGGTTGTTTAGGAACTTGCATGATGATTATGTGACATAGGTAGATACTTTTAACGTGAGAATATGATACTAGATATAAATGAGCGAGAATTTTGCTTAAAAAAAGTACTTAAATACCCTTAAAGGGTCAAAATAAGCTGGTAAGCATAAATGGATTATTAATGCATAGTAACCCGTGGTCTAAACCATGTGTGATAGGAAATATTTAAAACACGATGTCTACAAGAATTCAGGCGTAACAAACAAGTTGGTTTGATAAAAGTTTGAATGGGTCAAAAGTGTTAAAAAGGGATTTTAAGCCGAGAACTTGAAATCTGAATTTTTAAAGTAGTTTAATATCAGGTAGTGACTCCATGAGATGGAGAATTAAATTTAGAACGTGTAGGAAAAAGAATCGGGTAAAACGGACTTGTAGATAAAAAGTTATGACACTTTAAAGTTCGTTTTACGACTAAAACTATAGCTGGACAGTAGGGCTGTAAACGAACCAAACGTTCGGCGAACAGTTCGTGAACCGTTCGGCGGGAAGTTCGTTTGTGTTCGTTCGTTTATTAAACAAACAAACATGAACAAGAAATTTCGTTCGTTTAGTTAAATGAACAAACATGAACAGAGGTCGCGTTCGTTTACGTTCGTGAACGTTCGGTAACGTGTTCGCTTGTGCTCGATAGTTCATCAGTGTTTTTAGGTTTTATATTTATTTAAATATATCAAAATTCTGACAAATTAAATATCTAATAAGTTTCAGTGTATTATATGTTATGTTCATGAACGATTGTTTGTGTTCGTTTGTTTCCATTTGTGTTCATGAACATTAGTTTGTGCTCATTTGTGTTCGTCAACGTTCGTTGCCTAAAATTAACAAACGAACACAAACGAACACGAACAAGTTCATTTCCTTAACAAACGAACACAAACATAAAATCTCGTTCGATAAGTGTTCGTGAACGGTTCGCGAACACATATATTTTTTAAAAAAACGAACACGAACAAGGTCTTGTTCGTGTTCGTTTGGTTCGTTTACAGCCCTACTGGACAGACATGCAGGTTCCAGAGACGGACCTGCTGGAAAATGGTTTCCCCCGCGCCACGCGACAGATAACGTTGTTTTGGGCGCGACACGCGACAGACGTCGCGACACGCGACATATTGAGATGAGTCTCGCGCGACACGCGAGAGACATCAAAGTTGGAAATAATTATTTTGTTGATTATTTGATGTGTAGAACTTGTTTAAACTTATATTTAAGTTATCAAAACTAACTTTTATGTTGGTTTTGATCATAGGTGATATCAAGTGTACCCGGATGGAGATCAAGCGATGGCAAAGGACCGAACACACAAAATAAAAATGAAGCTTCCGCAAGTTGTTTCGTCGTTATTCTAAAACAATGAATTAAATCACATTATGTTGTATTACTTTAAATTGTAAAAGTTTTTAATAAACCCGTATTTTTCATTGTAATTGTAACCGTAATTACAAGATTATGGACTTAAATTATACGAAATTCGTTAAATAATAGCTAGGGTGTTACAAGTTGGTATCAGAGCTCAAGGTTAAAAGAATAGAGTGTTCGGTTCGAGGCTTGATCGCAAATCCGGTAAGTACATGTATGTTAATGGTTTAGCGTGTTAAAGTGTTGTAAACAACACATAGGGTTATCGTGTAATACACGTTACCCCAATTAAAATGATTGATATAGTTGATGAAATTACGCGCGTTGACGCGTATAGTAGAAAAAGCCTTGTATTATAATACGAGCGATTATTGAAGTTGATATTATTGACTCTTGTAAATGTTTTGTTGAAGGACACTTGCATCTAAAGATAGCGGGAGTCTAACAAATTGCGAATTTGACGGAGGAACGGTCCAAAGTACGACAAGTAGAAGATGCTCACCAAGAACAAGGCTAATGGCAAGAGAAGCCCGTTAGGGCGAGCATTACCAGGTGCAGATTTTAAATTTAATTGCACAAATAGTAATATGAAACAAATACGTAGAGATTGAAAGTTGCATATGTAGATAGAAAACTTGGAAAAACCCGAATAGAATACCTATCCGGGATATTATTTCCAAGAAAAACAAATAGAGGCGTTACTTACATGGGGTGTAATGTGAAAATTATAAAAAGGTCATGTATACCAAGTATTGATCGCTTACTCTGGCCAAGTAAGTGGTGAGCACGTGGTGCCATGAACTTTTTATGATGGACATGCTTACACCCGATGTAGTAAGGACGGGGTGAGTGAGACAAATTAAAAAGTACCCAAATAAATCAAATGAGCAAAATATTTGATAATAATGTAAACGCACAGCCGGGTGACGGAAGCGTATTACATTAGGATAATGAGCCCGAGTGAAGGGACAAAGATTTATGTAAAATGATTAAGATATGCATTGGGAGGGGGTGTACTTACACTCGAACCTGGAGAATGCAAATATGTAAAACGATTAAGATATGCATTGGGAGGGGGTGTACTTACACTCGAACCCGGAGAATCCAAACATGTAAAATGATTAAGATACGCATTTGGGAGGGGTGTACTTACACTCGAACCCGGAGAATGCAAATATGTCTCTTAACGGGCCGTTTTTGTAAAAAGTCAAACTTGAGGACAAAGTCGGAATATAAAAATGAAGCGAAGTCTTAATGTATACCGGAAGGGTTGCAATAACAACGACTTCGGTAAAACACCCGGTTGATTGGTAAGGATTAAACAAATGCGTAGACGTGAAACGGGAACTCGGATGGAAAGTTAAAAGACTCGGGTTTTGAGTCATGACTAAAAGACGACAACATAATGTAAATAGAAATTTTGATAAATTATGTTCAACTATTTTAAAGTGAACGGGTCGAACAAAGAATGAAGTTTTACATTCATAAGTGATGAAGTTTCACACAAACAAGTCAAACGAGATTAATAAAGAATAACTCTTGAAAATGAAAGTAAGCGCAAGCTGAATAACGAAAGCGCGAAATATTAATGAACCTATGTGATAGGTCGTAAAAGAGTATAGAAAGGAAAAACGCAAACCAGTGAAACTGGAGTGTTAAAAACACTAAGATAAAGAACCCGGGTAGCGGTTTGAAAGGAAATAGAGGCGTAAACTGAATGACGATAAGAGTGAGACAAACCGACGTGTAAATGAAACCGACGTGTAAATGACGTGAGAAGTCATAGAGCCGGAAAGATAATCCGAAGGAAAATGGATGTGACCTTAGACTACGGTCAAGGTCAAATGAATTTTAAAGACAAAAATAAATGGTCCCAAACATAACGAGGGGTGCCTTGATGCTATATAAATATATATACATTTCAAGAATGACACTGGTAAAAAGAATGATCTACGGGATCATTATAACCTATGGGTTATAAACATTTTAAAGGTCTACGGGACCAAAATGACCCTCGGGTCATGAATGGAAAGAAAAGAACTATAGAGGCCTCGCCTTAAAAGGTGAAAGCCTAAAGAACTAGCCTACGAGGCTAAGTGAAAGAACCTACGGGTCATATGGATTAAGCGTGGGAATTGGTTATAATTCCCCGCATTAAATAATAACGGAAAGGAATAGATCCTCGGAAGTAACATTCCTAGAAATGAGAGAAAGATGTAAGACAAAAAGGAAACATAAACTAAAAATTTAGTTTATAGTCAAAAGCAACGTTTTAACGAACATAAGTAGTATGAAGGGAAATAAAAAATCTTAAACACACATAAGACCAGAGATGGCAAAATAGTATACCCGGATGACGGGGTATGAAGTGACGGCGACTAATTAGTCTAGCCGATAAAGCTATTCAAAGTTAGGAAAATTTCATGACAAATACAAAGCGCTTGTTAACATAAGACAAGCGCGAGATAAACATGCTTACCGACTAATGAGACTAAGTGACCTAGTGACAACTCGGTTAATAAGGATAATGGATATAATCCAAAATAACGACCTGCGAGGCCTTACACGTGAAAGGCGCATATGCCTTAAAACTAAAAACACATTACCATACTTTTTGGTAAGATTATTACATGCGATTAATGCTCAAGTGATCACCGAAAACTAAGGTTCAGATGATCTAAACTAATAAAGTACGTAAATAAGGTTTCGGGGACGAAACCTCTTTAAGGGGGGTAGACTTGTAACACCCCAAAAACGGGTTTGGTAACCAAACCACGTTAATGTTAATGATGGGTAAAATACCGTTAGTGGTAAAAATTTACCCGGTAAATATTAGGATTTAAGTAAACAAATCTAATATTAATTAAAAAGAGGACAAATACTTTGAGAAAACAAAGTATATAAAAGGCCCGAGTTAACGGGACTTAAAATATAACGAGTTATAACTTCCCGAATTAAGTTAACTAGGAATAATTAACCTAGTTAGTAGTATGTGGTTAAATGATAAATGGTGAGTAGTAGCTTCAATTTATCAAGATAAAAACATGAGGGACTAACGTTGTCAAGTGGGGAACTTATATTGATTAAAAAAAAACACAACACACACTGGATATGTGTGTGCGTGCGTGAACTCGCCCAGGAGAAGGAAGAAAGGGTTAAAAACCCTAGTTCAACAAATTCATCAAATTGAAGCTTGATTGGAGCCCCAAATCGATGCATGAATGCATAGAAACGATCACCTAATCAAGGGGATCATAAGGTATGTCGAATTTTTGATATTTATGAAGTTGAGATTCTTGATGAAAACATGAAATCGAAAGATTAAGATTGCATGACCAATGTTTGAATGAAATTGGGGATGAAACATGTCTAGGAGTAAACCCTAGTTGATAGCTTGTTAAATTGGTGTTCAAAATATGAGTTCCATGAAGTAAATTCAGATTTGATGATGATAAATTCGTGTAATGTGATGTTTTAGGGTTTTTGATGGCTAAAAATAGTGTTATAATGTCATAAGCATGTTTTGATTGAAAGCTGAATTCAAACAGCTTCTGATCAGAATTTACAGCCAACTTGTATTGGCTGTAACATGAACAAAACTTGACAAAAACATGTGTTTCTTGAGTCTAAAATGTAATTCCAGGAAATATCTTTAAAACCCCACTGGAATCGCATTTTTTCGACGAAAATTGAGCGTTTTATGAATTTTTCCGTATCAAAGGCTCAAGCTGCATTTTCTGGCAGAATTTGCAGCCCATTACGAATGTTATAACTCAATTTAGGAATTTGTTATGATCTCAAATTTTTACTGTAGATGGTTTTAAGCGATTAAAAGAATCCCCAATTGGAATTTCGTCAATCGAATAAACGAGGAATTTTTAATGAATTTTTCCGTAAGCTGCAGTCAGAAGTGACGAATCTGATTGCAACTTAGTAGATGAATTTTTACGAATTTTTGGTAAAGAGTTAGATCTTGAAATTTTGGTAAAGAGGTACGCCACATAAAAAATCATAATTTTTGAAGACTTGTAAACAGGTTAAACAGGTCACCAAAAACAGCCTATTTTCAGTGATACGAAACTTGATTGTTGATGTTATAAATTATGCCCACAATGTTCATATGTTGAAATTATGAATCAAACGCGTAATTTCCTAGTTCGACTAAATACGTGTGATGTGGGGTAATACAAATTTTAATTATGAAGTCGATTTAGCTTATATGCACATATCATATAATTAAGGGTAGTTAACTTTTGAAAAGTTAAACTAACCATGGACGGAGTCGAATAGTAGTTTTGACATAAAAAAATAAGTAAGGTGGAATAGTCATCTAACCACCTTGTGAATTATGATGATAGTTTGACTCTTGACAAGCTAGATGGAGGCTTGGGAATGAAGCGGGTCAAACGGAGCAAGTACGAAAAGGAAAGCGTAATTTGGATGCGAGGTAAGTAAAGCTTACACCCTTTATGTAAGATATGCATTTAATTCTCGTTTACAATTATGGCAAATGTTGTATTCGAACTATGTTTCCGACACGAAGTGGTACGGGTCGGAATATATCAAAAGACGCGAAATGGAAATGGGTCGTAGATGACACATATAAAATAAATCTTTGAATGGCTACTTTGTAAGTAGGCCTAAATGAATAAAAATGGAAAATGGTGATTTAGTCATGTATAAATGGATAAGGGTTGAAGTTTAAAATGACACCAAGTGGCATAAGCCACGTTGGGTCACCGTGTAAGAAACGGATTTAAAAGACATAACTAGATGGTAAGGAATCCGAAATGACTTACTTAATAAAATGGTAAATAAATACCATTGGAATATAAGCGCAAAATGTTTGGTCGTTTAGACTAAACGGGTCAAATTGCAATAATGATACCATTTGACAAATCACGACTAATAAGCACTTGTCGAGTCTTATGCTTACAGGAAAAAGCGGCTTATAAGCTAGCGTTGCTATGAAACAGTAAATTGTTGAAGCGAGGTATTAAAACGGTTCAATAGGTTGACCCGAGCCAGGTACGCAAATATAAGGATGTAGTTAAGCGTGCAAAATTTTGGTCAATTAAATGGTGAAAGTCCTTCGTCGTAAAATGAAGGACTGAAATTGACCAAAACGCCCTTGAAGGGTAAATTGGGCAAACGACCCATATGGGTTGTTTAGGAACTTTCATGATGATTATGTGACATAGGTAGATACTTTTAACGTGAGAATATGATACTAGATATAAATGAGCGAGAATTTTGCTTTAAAAAGAAAGTATTTAAATAGCCTTAAAGGGTCAAAATAAGCGGGTAAGCATAAATGGATTATTAATGCATAGTAACCTGTGGTCTAAACCATGTGTGATAGGAAATATTTAAAACACGATGTCTACAAGAATTCAGGCGTAACAAACAAGTTGGTTTGATAAAAGTTTGAATGGGTCAAAAGTGTTAAAAAGGGATTTTAAGCCGAGAACTTGAAATCTGAATTTTTAAAGTAGTTTAATATCAGGTAGTGACTCCATGAGATGGAGAATTAAATTTAGAACGTGTAGGAAAAAGAATCGGGTAAAACGGACTTGTAGATAAAAAGTTATGACACTTTAAAGTTCGTTTTACGACTAAAACTATAGCTGGACAGACATGCAGGTTCCAGAGACGGACCTGCTGGAAAATGGTTTCCCCCGCGCCACGCGACAGATAACGTTGTTTTGGGCGCGACACGCGACATATAGGGGTGTAAACGAGCCGAGCCGAACCCGAGCTCGACCAGGCTCGAGCTCGGCTCGTTAGGTTTTTATGAAGCTCGAGCTCGAGCTCGGCTCGAGCCTACTTCTTTGAGCTCAAGCTCGGCTCGCGAGTCAAACCCAAAGCTCGAGCTCGGCTCGAACTATTTTGAGAACAACCTTAAACGAGCTAAAAGCTAGGCTCGAGCTCACTTTAACATCGCTTAAACGAGCCAAAGCTCGGCTCTAGCTTGGCTCATCAATGTTATCATCATTATTAATATATTATATATATAAAAATTAAAATTTTATATGGGCTCGTTTAGGCTCGCGAGCCTAAACAAGCTTTGTATTTCAGGCTCGAGCTCGGGCTCGATAACAAAACGAGCTCTATTTCAGGCTCGAGCTCGGGCTCAGGCTCGTTAAGGCTCGGCTCGTTCGAGCTTTTAACCGTGCCGATCACGAGTAGCTCTCGAGCCTCTAGGCTTGTTTACACCCCTAGCGACATATTGAGATGAGTCTCGCGCGACACGCGAGAGACATCAAAGTTGGAAATAATTATTTTGTTGATTATTTGATGTGTAGAACTTGTTTAAACTTATATTTAAGTTATCAAAACTAACTTATATGTTGGTTTTAATCATAGGTGATATCAAGTGTACCCGGATGGAGATCAAGCGATGGCAAAGGACCGAACACACAAAATAAAATGAAGCTTTCGCAAGTTGTTTCGTCGTTATTCTAAAACAATGAATTAAATCACATTATGTTGTATTACTTTAAATTGTAAAAGTTTTTAATAAACCCGTATTTTTCATTGTAATTGTAACCGTAATTACAAGATTATGGACTTAAATTATACGAAATTCGTTAAATAATAGCTAGGGTGTTACAGTTCGTTTAAAGGTCATTAGTTTAATATTCATTAAAGTTTTTAGGACTAAGTCAATTTAAATTAGTTTTATGTAATTAAGTTATCACTTCTTACAATTTAGTCTCGCTCGATTAGTTTTTATGCCTAGCAAATTAATGTTCCCGTTTGCCTTAATAAGTGTGCGCCTGTATAATTCGGTTCAATTATATTCGTTTGTTGATGTTCGTTTTTGCTATTGACAAGGGAACACGAACACACTCATTTTCTTAACTAACGGACAGTGGCGGACCCATGATTTTTTTTTTCATGTGCGAAATATTTTTAAAGATTTTAGGCCTCTAGGTATATGAAAAAAAATTGGTTCATATCGGGTCGTATCAGGTCGGTTCGGGTCGGGTCATGTAAAAAAACACCAAGCTAAAATTTATATAATCATAAAAAAACACGTCAAACGTCGTTACAAACATATTTAAAATGTCACCCTACGAGTTTTCATTTTAAAATCTATCCAAACATCATCTACAGTTACTTTTCTTAGGTCTTCTAAAGAAATAACATATACAACTAATTTTTAACACTAAACACTTAAACAATCATTATGACTTCATAATTTTTAACTTTAAAATCAAGCCATATTTTTAATTGTTGATTCCTTGTAAGTAACCATTTAAACACACTAAACTTTAACTAAAACAACAAAATCGGCCAACTATAGTTTAAAAAAAAACGACAAAACAACTAAAATTTCAAACTTTTTAACAATTTTATTTCTCCTAAAAATCAAAATAAAACAAGAAAACAACAAAATAATCGAACCATACCCGGAAAGAGTGATGGGGATGTTATTTTCGTGAGTTTGATGGCTAGAATTTACTATTCTCCGGCGGAATCCAAATTTGTGGTTGCTGCCTGATGAAGACATGTTGTGCGCTATTGTTGGTGCCATGGGCCCGAGATCACAAAACAAAGAGCGGGACGAGAGAGGGGAAAGAACTCTGGGTTGGGTTATTATATTTTAGTTCAAATTAGATTATTAGATTGGGTTGGGCTTGGGTTATAGAGTGTTTATTAGGCTAAAGGTTAAGAGAAAGTTAATTGGGTTAAGTGAAAGTTAATTAGTTAAGTGGAAAGTTAATTAGGTTGTATTTGAAAAAATAAGTGTTTGCATACTTTTTTTATAAATTCATAAGATTTTTTCCTAGGGGGGGCGGGCGAAAATTTCCAAGGGGCGCGGTCGGGATTTTACCGGGAATTTAGCATTTAATCTTTTTTTTTTTCTCAAGGGGTGCGCCCGCCCCCCTTGGGCATAAGATGGATACGCCCCTGCTAACAGACACGAACAAGAAAACCCTATTCGTTTAATTGTTTCTATAATTTGTTCAGTAAAATAAAACGAATGGACATAAACATGCACCGTTCGTGTTCATTCAGTTCGTTTAATAAATTCGAATACTTATGCTATGAATTTGGATTTTATATATTTCATTTTCTTTCCTATAAGTACACTTATTATCCCAAAACAAAACACGATACACATTTTTATGCAACAAACAAGTAACAACTGCTTAAATGCTCATAGATCAATTTATTTCCAGCATCTTCTTGAAAGCCCAAAAGAAATGGACTAAAATTGTTGTAATTTTGGGTCCAAAAAGAGTCCTTAAGAACATGATAATCTTGAAAGCCCAAAAGAAATGGACTAAATTGTTGCAATTTTGGGTCCAAAAAGAGTCCTTTAGAAGATGGTAATGGACAAGCTAGAAAGTGATGCCAATTTCGGCCCATGTACTAGCTCCCAAAAGAAGTCTGCAGATGATGGGCATTTCAGTGGATTGGATTACCCGGCTTGACCCGTATTCGCCGATCAACACGGCCCATGTTTTTCATTTGAGTTGTTATTTTTAGTTTCTATCCATTGACGTAATCGTTTTATTTGAATTTGAAGGCCAGATTTATAACAAACATCCTCTAGGAGGAAATTCGATATGTTTTGATCCCAAAACCCGATGCGTGCGCGTCCGTATGCGAGGCGTTTGTTACCAAAAGGTTTTCATCAATAATATAAGAACTTGTTAACTTTTTTAAAACACTAAAATATAAAATAGTCTCATCATCTCATTTGAAAGTTGTCCTGTCAATGGTCTAACTCAAACCCATTGCTCAATCGGTGGTCTAATTTGTTTAATACTGGTCAACTGCATAAGGCGCCGCATGCGATTGTCAGATCGCATCAACATCACATGCGTATTATGGAATTACATCGCATCGCATCAACTACAACAATGTGTTTCCATCACCGCATCAAGTGCATCACGCATTATGCGTGCCCAATGCGCTCATTTTGAAATCAAAATAACAGCAACTCAAATCAGTTGACACCAACATAGATAACTCACTAAAATCACCATTTATTAACCTCTACACATATAATTTTTGGAAGTTTTATTGATAAAAAGGGATATAAAGAAACTAAGAAAGGTTTACTTAATAAAAAGGTTGATATGTAAAATAGATGTGAGAGATGCAGCTTCGAGTTGTAAATTAAGCTTATTTGGTTGTACATAGAGCAACCCTTCGTTCACGTGATGTGCGCGTCTTGTGCTTTTTTAACCAAGATTCTGCTACATCTACACCTAGTAAGCTTATTTGAGCCTTGTCTTTATATGCTCAATTTTTACAAGATAATTAGGTTGATTTTCTTTTTTTAACAATTAGTATGTTAATCAGGTTACACTTGCTGGTCTTACATCTTCCCAAGATTCCTGGGAGATTTGTCTTGCTTCTTTCTGAGAATCTGATCATATTAGGTGGATCCAAATTAACTCTTGCTAAATTAACATGCACGTGCTATGTAGGTTAATGCTTGTTGTTACACATGCTTTATGTAGTTAACACGTTTTACATCCACCGAAAATCATAAAAACAATTAAATTAGATAGCGGTACAGACTGATTTTAAATGATAACGTAACTATCTTAAATATAACTTGGATGAAAATTTACGTATAAACGTAAAACAACTTGAATTTACACCAACACATGTATAAAACTAAGCACATAAGAAAACATTGTTTTTTTAAGTTAAATAACAGCACGCTGCGTTGCGGCAGTTTCAAAACGTAAAGTGACTCAAATATATACCATTTAATGAAAACGTATTATATTTGATCCGAGTCGTTTCCGGAAAAATTTACGTCAAATCGTAGATCAATTGAAAACGTACATAAGAATAAGCACGAAAATGTACTATATTTTACTCGACTCATTTCCGAATTTTTATGTCAAAACGTAGACCAACAGAAAACATACACAATATCAATGAGTATAAGAGCAGGTTATATTTGACCAAACTCATTTCCGGAAAAAAACTTACGTCGAAACGTAAATGAACTTGAATTTATACCGACATGTACATAAATACAAACACGTAAAAGTTGGTTGCAAAGTCTTTAAAAAAGGTTAAAGGATTGTAAATGTCAATGTTAAAAGTTAAGGGGTAAAACTATAAAAAAACAAGAGTTAAATGCCATTTTAGTCCCTGTGGTTTGGGCCATTTTACCAGTTTAGTACAAATATTTCATTTTTCGTCCGTGGATCCAAAAAAGTATCACCGTTGCCATTTTAGTCCACTGGGTTAACTTCATCCGTTTTTATGTTAACGAGAAGAACAATTCGGTCATTTTATATGTAATTATGTTAACTAGAAGGACAATTCAGTCATATACGATGACTTATAAACGCAACTGGGAAATTTAAATTGCGAATATAATTCAACAGTTTTATGAAGGTAAGTATTAAACTGCAAATCAAAAGACTATGGGTTTAAGTTTCCACAAGAACAAGTGTATAAACATTTTTTTAATAAAAATATGCCAATATTAAAAGAAAGATTCCAATCAAATAAGGACCGCTGATGGGGCTTGCATAAAGGAGTATGTTACGGGACAAAGCCTAACAAAGGGGGTCCATACCCTACACTAGATCAAGAAGTGGCCCTTTAGAGGTGAAGTCTCCAAAAGGCACAACACCAATTGGGCAATGGATGCATAGTTACGCGTTATATTACATAATCGATAGATCTTGTATTTTGTGCAATTATGAAACCATGATGTCGAATAATCGTATATCGTGATCTGGAGTTGTTTCAAACGCTGTCCTGGTATAGAAAAAAATGGTTTGCTTTTAGAGTTTTGTTTTGTATAATAAAAATGTTATACCATCAATAATTTGTTTCTAATCATCTAAGGGGGAGCATCAAATTGATGTCACCCTAGATGTCATGTTTGGAGACATTGAATAATGTGAGTTTGTTGGTATTAGAATACTTTTAGTTTTGTCAAAAGAAGAACATTATCCTAAGTGAGGTGGTTCAAACTTTGACCTAAGCTTTTTAAGCCATGTTACCTCTTTCATATGGCCCATCTTGTGGTCATGGTCAAGTCGCTAGTTGTTGGGGATAT
Organism: Helianthus tuberosus; assembly: GCA_030545235.1. Lineage (NCBI taxonomy): Eukaryota > Viridiplantae > Streptophyta > Magnoliopsida > Asterales > Asteraceae > Helianthus > Helianthus tuberosus. The sequence continues at coordinate 12,623,775 of CM060387.1, read as the reverse complement.
AAAGATTAAAGAAACTATGTTATGAGTGTTATCAACCAAGTAGTAAACGAACTAGAATTCTTATGTATAAATATTATATCTATTATTTAGTTATACAAGTTTACATCTTAATAATACATATATATTAACACCGTCTAAAGACACCAGTGTATGGATTCAGGGTGACGTTTCATATATTTTAACCCTGACTTCATCTGCTTATTTAATTGTGTAAAAAAGTTAAATCTTAGTTGTGCATGCGTTTATCAGACAATTTCATCATGCCAAACTGTTTATGACTCGTTTAAAAAACAGAAAAACATGCCAAGTATTAGAACAAGAAGGTGAGAGTCGGATTAACGATATATAATGCTTTTACATGATAACAATAAAGACATTAACTTAAGAAACAACTAATTAAAGTTTATGAAAATTAAGTTTTGCAATATATTATTTTTTTTAAACATGTTGACTTGAAAAGGTCAATTTGAACTTCAAAACAGGGTCTGTATTACTCATTTACGATCTGATTAACACATATAACTCAATTATTTATTTGTTATGTGAGGGAATCGAATTGACACACCTTAGGTAATAATTAAAAAACAATTGTTTTGTAAACTCACCCTATTCGGGGCTATGTCCAAGGTCGACTCCTCGACCGTCATGAGATCGTACGCCCCTGATGCACGGGAACTAGATGGAATTCGTAAATCCTCGCCCTCCGTCAAGTTCAAACCCTGGAGAACAATATGTTGTTCTCCTTACAATAATCACACCTCATATACATGTTATATGGAGAATCTGGAAGGCCTAAAATGGTTTAGTTTTTGAAAAAGAGCCATTTAATGTGATAAAAGTCGTGGAAGCTATAAAAGAAGAGTTCTTTGAGTGGGTGAAAAATAAAACCCCTTTCAGCAGTTTAGTATGGGAGTGAATGCGAGATTTTAAGGCTACTCGGTATGGTGATGGACCATCCTTGGAGGATGATCAGCCACGTAGGTGTCACGTCATAGTCCTCCCAAGGATGGTCCATCCTCCAAAACTAGAGGGCATGAGAGGATGGTCCTAGTCATAGTCCTCCACCACTTTTATGTTTTTTTTTTAATCTTCAACTTTTTTTTAACATTTAACAAATAAAGTAACAAAATATTTTCATTAATATTAAAAAACATTACATAAACTTAAAAAAAATAAATTTAAAAAAAAACATAAACTACTAGTCTTCGTCTTCCATGTCGTGGCCGGGTTCGTTTTGAGCGTTGTTCCAAATGTACTCCACCAAGTCCGCTTGTAGGTTATGATGTGTGTACTCGTTACGTAGAGCGAACATGTTCAAATCTTGTTGTTTCGCACTAACTGGAACAGAATTTCCAGTAGACGCGTCTTCGTCGTACTCGCATATCGCTCTACCTTCGTCTTCAATAACCATGTTATGAAGGATGATACAAGCGTACATAATGTGTCGTAACCTCTTTGGTGTTTGCGAACGTGCTGGATGTTCAATGATGTGCCATTTTTTTTGTAGAACGCCAAAAGCCCGTTCAATATCTTTTCTCGCACCCTCTTGAAACTTCGCAAACTTTTTTCTTTTGTCGTCTGTCGGGTGCGGAATAGTTTTAACGATTGTCGAGTACTTTGGGTATATCCCATCGGCTAGGTAGTAACCTCACCTGTATTCCACCCCCGAAACTGTAAAGCTTGTGTCTGGACCTGTACCCGCCACTACATCCTCAAATATATGTGACTGGTATATGATGTTAAGGTCATTGAGCGAACCTGGTAGACCAAAAAAAGCATGCCAGATCCAGAGATCCTGTGACGCAACCGCCTCTAGAATAATAGTCGGATGTCCATGATCTCCCCTAGTATACTGACCTTGCCAGGAAACTGGGCAATTCTGCCACGGCCAGTGCATGCAATCAATGCTCCCGAGCATTCCTGGGAAACCATGTCTCTGTTCGTGTGCTTGATATAATTTTTGAACGTCGTTTGCGTTCGGTTTCCACAGGTATCGCTTGCTATACAATTTGACAACCCATTCGCAAAACTTGTGCAAACATCGACGTGCGGTTCTTTCAGACATCCTAATATACTCGTCTAATGCATCGGGTGCGCACCGTACGCAAGTTGGCGAATGACCGACGTACATTTTTGTAAATTACTGAAACCCCTTTGCCCCCTAGCGTCGTTTCGCAATGTAAAAAACGGATCAGACTGGGCCATGTCGCCTGCAATACGTAAAAACAGTGGACGACTCATGCGGAACCGACGTCGAAAAATCTCGGCTGGGTACACGGGTTCGTCGGCAAAATAATCGGCTAGTAGTTTATCGTGGCCGGCTATAAATTTAAAACGAAACATAAATGAAATTAATTATAAAATACATTTTCAAATCTATATAAAACATAAGGAAAAAAAAAAGTAAAATACCTTCTTGGTCTCGGTTATATTTTGCTCGTCTAGTTAGCCGTTGGGACGACCCTTCATCAGCCGCCATGAAGACCTGAGCCGCGTTCATAATCATGTTGTGCATAATACCATCCTCTTCTGAAGATGATGAATACCACGCAGACGAAGACGATGAAGACATAGAAGAAATTGAAGAAATGGGAGAAGGTGAAGACATGATAATTTTTGAGCGAGAGATGGGGTGGTAGCGGGTAAAAAATGGTATAAAATATGATGAGTTTTTATAAAAAAATGGAAGAGTGGTTATAAAATGTGAGAGAGATGGGGTGGTAGTGGGTGAAAAGTTGTGAAAAAAATGGTTAAAGAGGTGAGTATTTATAAAAATGGAAGTGAATTGGGGGATTTTTTGAATTATTACTGTTTGAAAATTTAATTTTAATTAGAAATTAAATTTTTTTTTCAACGGTTACTTTTGGTTGGGCCCCACCTTTTTTGGACCGTCGCAAACGGCAAGAAGTGGACGAGGACGACGGGACGAGGGGGGGCGGCATGGTGTTCACCCCGTCGCCGAACCAAGACGGACCGGGGACGAACCCCATACCGAGTAGCCTAATATTCGGGACATTGTTATGTAATTTTGGTTTTTTGTTTCGGGTCTCCTAGTCGCTTGTTGGCCCCTTGTTCTATTTTATGTTTCGAACAAAATAGTCGTCGTTTCAAAAAAAAATTAGCTAAAAGCCATCTTAAATAATCATTCAATTCTCCAACAGATCTAACGTAATATTATATTTTAAACTAGGTTAGAACCCCGTGTATTACACGGGTTGAATAAATGTAATTTTATATATTAAACAATAAAAAGTTATATCTTTATGAAACTCGTATATTTTACGGTTTAAATAAATGTAATTTTATATATCAAATAATAAAAAAGAATTATATCTTTAAAAACATGTGTATTACACAGATTAAATAAATGTAATTTTGTATACTAAATACTAAAAACACCGTATCTTTAAAAAACCCGTGTATAATCAGGTTGAATAAATCTACCAAATGATAAAAAATTTCATTCTTAAAAACCCCGTATATTACACGTGTTGAATAGATCTAAAAAGAATTATATCTTTAAAAACCGTATGTATTACACAGATTAAATAAATGTAATTTTGTATATTAAATACTAAAAACGTCGTATCTTTAAAAAAAACCCGTGTATAGTCGGGTTGAAAAATCTACCAAATATTAAAAAAAATTATATCCTTAAAAACCCCGTATATTACACGTGTTGAATAAATCTAATTTTACATAGCAAATGATAAAAAGTTATATCTTTAAAAGCTTCGTGTATTACACGGGTCATATAAATGTAACTTTGTATAGTAAATAACAAAAAAGTTAAATTTTTAAAAACATCGCGTTTTACACGAGTTGAATAAATATAATTTTGTATACCAAATAAAAAAAAGTTAAATTTTTAATAAATTAGGATAACATTTAATATTAATTTATTATTTATATATTTAATATAAGATAAGTAGGAAAGAGAGGTATTTGTTTTAAAAATATATTAAATTAACAATTTAGATTTGAGGATAATATTTTATTAAAGTATGATAAGATTAATATTAATTTATTATTTATTTAGTTAATATAAGATATGTATAGATTTGAGGATACCTTCAATGAATGACACGTGTTCAAAAGTTGATTTCTTTTATTATAGTAGATAGATTAATCTTTCTTTTAAGTTGATGAAAATAAAACAGATATAACCATTTTTATAAGGTGTTAATAATAAAATAAGTGAGTGGCATGATAATATGTTTAAGATAGACTATGAGAGTAGATTATTATGCTAAAAGATATGATGTAAAGTTTCATAATAAATATGATTTTGTAAATTAACTTTTTTAAAAAGTATATAAAGGGATAATCTTGAATATTAAAAGTGTTCTTTGTTTCTACTGGTGTTCTATTCACATTGGAGAAGAGTGTTAAAGGATATATTTTGATAACCTTATTCTAACTAAATGTTGCATAAAACATATTTATATGTCGTTCATTTTTTTTTAATTTCCTTTAAGGATTATCTAAATAGAGAGGTGGGTAGTTAAAAAAGTTATGAAGCCATTACACACTAACGTAAGACCACCCGTAGTGGGGCGTTTTTTTTTTTTTAAATTGAAAAAAAACGCCCCAAAACGCCCCCCACCCCATTACACCCGGCGTTTTGGGGCGTTATTTTTGGAAAAAATGGTTTTGGGCGTTTGAATTAAAACGCCGAAGTTACAATTCATGTGGGCCACTTTTGAGCTATGCACCAATCCCTTTTAAGGATATCTGACAATTCTTATATGTGCATTGACTTTTGAGGATATTTTTGGAAAGTGCTTTTTTTTTTTTTTAATAATTGAATGGGGCATTATGGGGCATTATACCCACTACACCACTTTTGCTATAATGCCCCATCGCTGACTAGGACGCCACGTGTCGGATAATGCCCCATGGTGGGGGCATTATAACCCACTACCACTACACATGGTCTAAGTGAAATTGGTGTGAATGTATCACTGAGTTGACAACTACTTTATGATGTGACGATAATGTGAAGTGAAAAAAAGTAAAATGGTAAAGCACAGCCTAACTATCATATATTCCACTCGATTTCAAAGGTAGTAAAAGCGATAAAATGTACATGAGTAAGAGAGTAAGCATCTATTTTTGCTATACCTTTTTTATTGTAAAGATTGGTTTTTATTTATTTTACAGAAGTTATTAACAATTATTACTCAGTTACAAAAAAAAAAAAAAGAATTTATCAACCAATAATCCAATATGCAGATTCGGAGTTAAGAGGTCTTTTGCCCATAACATTGATGAATAACTGAATTTTTCTTGACTTAGTAAGGGTTCAAACCATATTACGGGTATCAGATGGATTTTAGGTGATGAATAGTTAAGGATTGTGTGTCGATGTTCTAAAAAATACGCAGATTCTGATTCTATGTCTCTCACATCACACATATATTGTTTAAACAAGGATTTTTAGATATTAGAAGTTATTTTAGTATAATTTCAAGTTAATACACAATAATTATAATATTTGGTGATTCTCATTTTTAAATACACATATAAAAAAGTTCCACTATAAAAATTGCATGAACCATAACAATAAATAATATATATCACCCAGAAAATTATAGTGAGATTAGGTGACAAACCTTTCCCTATCCATTGAGATAAGAGCTTTTCATGTGGATCCCATACCAAATAATTATAAATGCTTTGACCCTTCTTAGCTTTGACAGAGTCTAAGACCTTGACATTCTAATCAACTATCCATTTATTTACTAAAACATTATATAAAATTTCAGAAGTATATGTGGATGTCACATGGTTTGATTTTTTTATAAGCCAACATTCATAAATGATTCTGTACTCTTGTAAATAGTCAACAAATATTCCGACACCGTTCACAATGCTCATAGCTTCAGATATAACATAATAAACTTTTAATTGTTTATTAAAGGTTATCTTATTTAAGGATCCCCTGATTATTGTTTCTTTAGATATAAACTCATTTTGATTAGTGTTTGACAAGAATAGTAAGTGTGTTTCCCTCTTTTCCATAGAAGAAGTTGATTAAAATGGTATTTTATATATATATATATATATATAGAGAGAGAGAGAGAGAAAGTGTAGCGTACAATAGGGCTTATCATTTGCCCGTACGTGATTGTGACGCATGTTGGTATTTTTGATGAAATCGCATGTTGGTTTTTTTTAGCAATTTCGCATGTTGGTAAATATGATGAAATCGTATGTTGGTATATAAAGCAATTTTGCATGTTGGTTTTTTCAGCACAAATCGCATGTTCAGGAGTGAATTCGCAACAGATCATACGACTGGAATGATAGCGTACATTTTGTACAATAAGAGCCATTGTACATTAACCTGCCTCTATACATATATGTACAATCCCTTTGTTATATTCTTCACTAGTGTATGAACTCAATTCAATTAGTGTGTAAGAAACATGAAAGTCCGAACACATTGACATCTTTCGTGGATATTCCATAAAAAGAATATGTTTCGTCTCCATGCCTCATGCAGTCATGTTTGAACTTTGACGCACCACAAAAAGTTTTACGGGACTCGAAATACTACGATCAGAAATATTGATATAAAATCGCTTTAAATTCGTTTAATGCAAGGATATTTATAATTGTATATTTTTCAATCTTATTTGTCACAATTGCTAGATATTCGTTGTTGTATTATTTATTATGAAGAATCATACAATAAGTGAAAATTATTTTGTGGAATATTATTATTATATAAATTAAAAACCAATAATAACAAGAGACGTGCACGAAAACCGAGGGAGATTTTGTCGGGACATAAGAAGAGGAGAGATTTCGATTTTTGTGTTGACGCGTTAACGCAATAAAGCTTGTTGACTTTGACTTTTTCCCATGTGCCTTCCTTATATACATTTTCAACTATTATTTTATTTCTCTGTATTTTATAGATTTATGTTAAACAATATATGTAAAATAGTCAAAATGGTAAACTAATCTTTTTACAAAATTACACTTAATAGTTTAATAAAAACCTGCAATGCATTATATCCTTAAAGATTTGTGTTAAACAATACTTGTAAAATAGTCAACATGGTAAACTAATCTTTCACGAAATTACACTTATAGTTATTAAAAACCTATAATGCATTATAATTCTAAGTTTACCCTTTTAAATAAACATTAAATATTCTTATAGACATTACCTTAATAAAAAATTAAAAGAAAACACATCGCATTGTCTTCTTGAAAGGCTGACATGTTCAGTCATGCCACCCTCTTACATCGCTCTCACACCACCCTGGCTCCTCTATCTCTCTTCATCCGCCAGGTAGCTATTGTCGTTAGCCATTGTCCTCTTCTCCCTATATTTGGCTACTTATATATGTGCCAACCCTACCACCTTGCAACATACAACTCCTATAACACAATTGCCTTACTTTCCCCATTTTACGTGCCATGATGAAATAGGGAAAATGGAGATGAATGTAGACATCGAACCGAAGTGCCAAACTAAACTAAGGCACTCTATAAATTTATATTAGACAGACACATCTAGGACAAGTAAACATCTATATGTTCGTAAACCTTTCATTCAATACTTATGATCTTGTAATCAACATGATTTATGTTAATTACAACTAATCATTGTAATTTACACACAAAATACTTCAGGATTTAACAATTTGGGTGTAAGTTAACATCACGTAATATATGAAAACCGGTTGAGTTTAATACATGTATATGGATTTGTCCAAATACTAACATAAGACCCCAAGACTCGCTTAGTCTTTGAAAAAAACATTTGATTTAAAATCATTTACTATTGCTAAGTAAGCACACAAGTAAACTCAAGTTGCATTTCAAATGATTTTACTTAGCAAGAATGTTTAGATTCAGAAGTAGATTGGTGGGTGTGTATGAGTTAGCCATTCTAAAAAAGACTATATTGACTCATTTGTGTGTTTTTTGAGCGTATTAGCAACATAAAAGGGAGTAACTCTCGTATCAGATGGGCGAAGGAAGGTGATGAAAACTCTAAATTTTTTCATGCTATGATTAACTGCCGTAAAGCGAGTAACTCCATTCACGGGCTGGAAGTGAATGGGTCTTGGATTTCCAAACCTTCCCTAGTTAAAAAAGAAGTTTTCCGATTCTTTAGAGATAAGTTCGTGGAGGAATGCTGCCGTCGGCCACGTTTGATATGCCCCCAGTTGAATCAGTCTCGTCGGATAGGGCAACCGATTTAGAGACTCGCTTCTCCAAGGAAGAGATAAAAGTGGCGGTGTTTGATTGTGGTAAGGATCGGGCTCCTGGTCCCGATGGTTTTAATTTCCGCTTCTTTACCCAGTTTTGGGATCTCTTTGAGAATGATTTTTACCGCATTATGGATGCTTTTTTCGAGACTGGCAAACTGAGTAAGGGTTGTGGGTCAGCTTTTATTACCCTTATTCCTAAGATTAGGGAGCCCTTGGGTTTGGGAGACTATCGTCCGATTAGCCTCGTCGGTGTTGTTAACAAAGTGGTATCTAAAGTTCTAGCTAATAGATTGAAACCGGTCCTGAACGAGGTGATATCTAATTCTCAAACGGCTTTTCTCAGGGGTAGATTCATTCTAGACGGGCCCTTAATAATCAACGAACTGTTTTCGTGGGCTAGAAAGAACAAGAAACAGGTTTTTTTCCTCAAAGTTGATTTTGAAAAAGCTTATGATAACGTGAATTGGGCATTTGTTATTGATATTCTTCAGCAAATGGGTTTTGGAGAGAAGTGGTGTAGCTGGATTTCAGGTATTCTTGCCTCAGCTAGAGCTTCTGTCTTGGTGAATGGATCGCCAACTTTTGAGTTTGGTTGCAGTAAAGGGATGAGACAAGGGGACCCTATTTCCCCTTTTCTTTTTGTGGTTGTGATGGAATCACTCTCTTGGTTGTTCAATAAAGCTTGCGATATTGGTGTCGTCCGAGGCATTAATCTTCATGATAACGAGGTTAGAGTTTCTCACTTATTTTACGCGGATGACGCAATGATTATGGGGGTGTGGGACAAGGAAAATATTGCCAATGTTATTCGGATTCTGAGATGTTTTCATGCTTGTTCTGGGCTCAAAATTAATCTCAGTAAATCGAGTTTGTTTGGCATTGGTGTTTCAAACGCGGAGGTCGAAGAGATGGTTAATTGGATTGGTTGTAAGAATGGCTCGTTCCCTTTTAATTACTTAGGCTTGACTGTGGGTGCCAATATGAATCGCATCAGTAACTGGAGGCCTATTTATGATATTTTTGATAAAAGACTTTCTCTTTGGAAGGCGGAGATGTTATCTATAGGAGGGAGGGTTACTCTAATTCAGTCGGTCCTCGAGAGTTTGCCTACTTATTTTATGTCTCTGTATAAAGCGCCCGTGAAAGTTGTCAAAGACCTGGAAAGCAAGATCAAAAAGTTTTTATGGGGCGGCTCGAATAATGTTAGGAGAACTCATTGGGTGGCGTGGGACAGGGTGACGTTACCGAAGAAAGCGGGAGGATTGGGTTTGCGTAAATTATTGAATGTGAATGTAGCTTTACTCAGTAAATGGGGATGGAGGTTCAAGGTTGAGTCGGACAATCTGTGGGTCAAGGTTGTCAGTGCTATTCACGCGGGTCGGTCTAGATGGGAGTTTCTTCCTTACAACAAAGCGATCAGGGGTGTTTGGCTCAACATCTGTAATTTGCTTAACAGACCGGTTATCGGAAATAAAGGTATTCGTAACTTCTTTAGAGGAGAGATCAAGTCGGGAAGCGATTTATTATTCTGGTTAGACCCCTGGATTGTCGAGTCCCCTTTAAAGGAGACGTTTCCTTGTCTGTTTCATTTAGAAGTGGTCAAAAACTGCTCTGTGAGGGATCGGTTGCCTGGTGACGGTCAGTGGTTATGGCGTCATGATCCCGACTCAGCGGCGGAGGTTCAGGAATTGGCGGCTCTTATGGGTTTGATCTCTTCGGTTGTTCTCAGGTCTGGTAAGGATGGATGGAAGTGGACGAAGGACTCTACTGGTATCTTCTCAGTCAGGTCGGTGAAGAGGATGTTGGATCGTGACGTTGGTGATCCGAATTTGGTTGTTATTGAGTGGTGCAAATGGATTCCCTTGAAGTGCAATATTTTCATTTGGAGGCTTGAACAGAATCGTATTCCGACGGCCGATTCTTTACTTTCAAGGGGCATTATAAATCAACCTGGTTCTTGTCCTCTTTGCGGCAGTGATGATGAATCCGTGAATCACTTATTTTTATCCTGTCAGTTTGCTTCTGAGTTATGGATGAAAGTAAGTAGATGGTGTCGAATATCGCCTATTTTTGCTTTCTCGATAAAAGATTTGTTGGAAGTTCATAAATTCAGCAACTTGGGCCTGTCAGCTTCGTTTATCCTGCAAGGTATTATTTATTCTGCATGTTGGTGTTTATGGTTAGCAAGGAATAAGGTGATTTTTTCAGGATCTCGATTTCAAGTGGAGGAAGTTTTCAGTAACATTAGATCCTCGGCTTTCTTTTGGCTCAAGCATAGGTCGGTTTTTCACTCTTTATCTTGGAGTAATTGGTGTAGATTTGTAATTATATAGGTGTAGTTTTTTTTCTTCGTTTTTCTTGTCTTGTTTCGTTGGGTTGTTTGTTTTTGCCGGCTCGGTTTTCGGGTTCGGTGGTGTTAATGAAAGTCAATTTTCAAAAAAAAAGCAACATAAAAGGGGCTGGGGTAGGATATATGAAACCTCAAACCTAGTATATGTCTATGGCGAATGTGGGACACCTTATAGACAAGCCTTTCATTAAGTTTCCTCCATCTAAGTTACCACTTTCCCATTTGTATATCATAATTGAACATTATAGATTGACTACGTGTTATGGGTTAACTAAACTTATTAGTACATCACCGTCACATCACTGCCACATAATAACTTGACCATTACTTAAATACCCATTAACAATGTGTTGTTGATTAACTAAACCAGTAACTAAATAAAAAGGTAGCATGATTAGTTGGAACATCAATGGGCCCCACCACCAAACCATCTTGGTCTGTTAACCCATTAAGCAAAACCCTATTAACTAGGCCTGTTAACGCTTAGGGTGATGTTTAATCCGTTAACTGCTGAGATGGTACCGTTAACGGCTCCATAATTAACCTAAAGCACTCAGTCTTACGAAGTATTTTCTTAGATTATGTTGAATTAATAAAAAAAAATGATGGTAGTTGTGACCTATGACTATGCATCTTTAAATTTATATTATTTATAACTAGGTTATAACCCCGTGTATTACACAGGGTTGAATAAGTAAATTTTATATACTAAATAGATAAAACAATATATTTTTAAAAACCTCATTTATTGCACGATTTTAATAAATGTAATTTTATATATTAAATAATAAAAGTTTTATATCTATAAGAACCATATGTATTATACTGGTTGAATAAATGTAGTTTTATATACAAAATAAAAAAAAAGTTATATCTTTAAAGCCATGTGTATTACACAGATTGAATAAATGTAATATTGTTTACTAAATAATAAAAAAAAAGTTAAATCTTTAACTGTATGGTTAAGATTTTGAATAATATTTATATATACATGAACATTAATCCAACTAAGTTATCACTTCATTCAAAACAATCATCAGCTAAGAATTATTAAGTGAATGTTCGATTATAATTAAAAATAATTAGTATTTATATATACACGAACATTAATCCAACTAACTCATCACTTCACTCAAAAATCAAAATAATCACCGTATACCTAAGAATTATTAAGTGAATATTCAATTTATGATAGTTATTATTTACTTTTTAATGTTCAGTTAACTAATGTTGAGTGAATGTTCGATTTATTTTTAAAAAAATATTGATTTGTGCGGTAAATACTATGGTTTGTGCGGTCAAAAATGATTTTTTTACGTGAAGTAAGAGACCACGATGTGATGGAACGATTTCAAGCTATGAAAAAAAGAAGAAGACAAATCTATTATGTATTTGTTTTACTTTATTTATTTACTGTAGTTTTTTTTAATATTGTACGATTGCACGGTGAAAAATTGGAATACCCCTGAGTTAATATTCTAGTTCCGCTACTGCTCAAAATAATCACCATATACTTAAGAATTATTAAGTGGATATTCAATTTATGATAGTTATTATTTACTTTTTAATGTTAAGTTAACTAATTTTGAGTGAATGTTTAATTTATTTTAAAAAAAATGTTGATCACGTAAATAATATATAGAAGTTCAATTGGTATACAATATGGTGATTAAAATATTGGAAAAAAGAATCATACGTTAATCCTAGATGTAATAATGGATGGAAGTGTATGGTTTGATAAAAGATAGATTCAAATTTTAAGAATTTGAATGCATGAATAATATTGAACACGGATTCAAATTTTAATTTTTTATTTAATATAGTATATTTTAATTAAATATAAAAATAATTATACATGGTCTAATATGATGACAAGTGTACTCAAAGTTGTTTCTTTTATTATTATATAGTATAGATGTGTATTAAATTAATTTTAAATCACAAGATAAAAAAACAGGTAGCCGCAATCATCGCGGTAGTATTCCCATTAAGGGGTCAGGTTCAAGGAGTGATGAAATGTCAACGTGTGCACATACACAATTGACCGAGTCCAACCTTCATATTATTTATCGCCTTCTTTTATTTTTTAATCATCTAGTCAATTGAACTATATTTATTCCATCAATTTAAAAATTTTGTTCTAGAATGAGGGGATTCCTTATTTTATAAACTAGTTTAAAAACCGTCGCCGCGTTGTGGCGAATTTTTTTTGTTATTTAGTCTATGTTTATATGTGTTTGAAATCACTACAAGCGCGTTGCACACGGAATTGCTGACAAGAATAAAATGTAGAAAAAACACTAAAAAATAATCGAAAGAAAATCAACTAAAAAAGTTGTATGTTAATGATATTGTTCGGTAGAAGCCCGTAGTCAGAGATGAGCAAATAGTAATGGGTACCGGTACCGAATTTCCTGAACCGAAAGATCCTAATTACCAGTTCGGTACTGACGTTTGGAGTTCCTAGTGGTTCGCTACCGGTTTTACCTTCATATACCGATACCGTAACCCGTATTTTCGGTACCAATACCGATTCGGTATCAGTTGGCACCGAGCTCATCTCTACCCCTGAAACTAAAAGAAAGTTGTACGATACCGTTGATGTTCGTACGTTACTCGTGATCAGGGATGAGCAAATGGTACTGGGTAGCAATACCAAATTTCTCAAACTAAAAGATTATCAAACTCAATCCGGTACCGACTTTTGGCGTTTTATGTACCAGGCTGGTGCTGGTTTGTACCTTCATGTACCGATAACGAACCGGTATTTTCGATATACATACCAGTTAACACCAAGCTTATCAGACTTAAAAAGTAAAGGAGATAACAATTATTATAATATTAAGATAATAAAACTATACAAAAAAACTGTATATAATATTTTATTATATTTGTAGTTTAGTGTTCATTTGATTCACTTTAGGAGACTTCCAAACATAAAACATATGTTAATTATATGTACAGAAATCAAGAAAATATCAATACGTTTGAAAAAGGTATTTATCATATTAATATACTTCAAAATTTATGTTATTATTGCGATCCATATGTTTAAATGAAAAATAGAAAAAATAACAAAAACTTGAAAGAAATAAGCAAGAAAGTATGAAGAAATAAGCAAAATTTATGTTATTATTGCGACGGTCGCCTGAACCCTAAACCCAGACTCACTGGAGATGTCCATCTAACTCTGTATGTCTTCGTTCTAGCTGGATAAGTGATAATCGAGCCTGGAGCTGCTCGTTGGGGTACCAAGACGGCCGGCCGGAGAAAATGGCCGGCAACCGTCACTCTCTCTCATCTTTTCATCCTTCTCTCACGTTTCTCTCTCTCTCTTTCTCTAGATATCACTTGCGCAAATGAACAACCCAACACCACCCTCAGATGACGCGTGATCTACTTTGACACTTACCTGCCCACCTGGTTTTTTAAGACCGTGGGGTATGGTGGGGCGGGGGTTTGGGGCATGGGTTGACACGTGGACTTCGTTGTTGTATGTTGGGCCGGCATGGCGGGGCTTGGCTAGCCCGTGTGGGTTGGCCACGTGTTATAATTTTTTTTTCAAGCCGGCCACAGAAAACCGCTAGGCCCGCCCAATGCCTGGGTTGAAACCCCCGCCCAAGGGACCACGCCGAAATCAAAGCCCACCCGGGATGAAGACTTGGGCGTTTGTACCCAACCCATGCCCCAACCCCACCCCATACCCCATAGTCTAATATGTTTGAAATGATATTATCAACTTGACCTATTTTTCACTGTTCATTCAGTTTTTATTTTATTAGATATAGATTATTAGATATAGATTTTGAAATATTATTAATTTACAATTTACTTTATTAGTAGTAAATAAACTATGTATGTTTGAATCTCAACTATTACACGGTTTGAGTAAATACAATGTTATATACTTACCGACAAAAATATTATGTTTTAAAAAAACCAGGTATTGCCTTGGTTAGGGTTGTAGACGAACCGAACGAACACGAACATGGACTTGTTCGTGTTCGTTTGTTAAGGAACAAGTTTGTTCATGAACTGTTCACGAACGCTTACCGAAGGAGATTTCTTGTTCGTGTTCGTTCATTAAGAAAACGAACATGTTTTTGAACTGTTCATGAACATAAATGAACACAAACGACGTTTATGAACACAATATTCATTTTAGAATAAAATCTGCATTTTCATCACAAACATTACGAAGAATCCACAAAAAATAAATAAACACTTAACATAATTATCCAAACACAGTTGGCGTGATTATCAAAAACATGATAACACAAAGTTAAGAGTTTGCCAAGCTTTAACACAAACTAAAATTGAAATAATGAAATAAATGATGTTGTGAGAGGCATATAAGTTAACTAGAAATAATAAAACAAAATACAACATATAAAAACCTTTAAACGAACTAACACAAATAAATATTAACGAGCAAGCATAAATGAACTCATTACTGAACTCTCACGAACATAAACGAACACATTACCGAACGTTCATGGATATAAACGAACGAACGCAACATCTGTTCATGTTCGTTCATTTAACTTAATGAACGAAATTTCTTGTTTGTGTTCGTTCATCCACTAAACGAACGAACATAAACGAACTTCCCGCCGAACGGTTCACGAACTGTTCGCTGAACGTTCGGTTCGTTTACAGCCCTAGCCTTGGTTAAATAAAACGTATGTTACACCGACATGACTATCAAATAATATTATCAAGATGATTTGATATTTAATTAGAAAACCAAATTGTAATTTTAGTGTCATATATTATACTATTAGTAAATTGTTAGTACTTGTACATCTTATTTGATACTTTATTAGTAACTATTGTTTAATGTTTATATCCAAAAAATATATACATTTTATATTTTTAAGCTGATATGCTAAGGTCAGATTGTCGATGTTTTTCTACTAGGGTTATTATTTTCTTTTACTATATTAATAACGTGTATAAAGAAAAATAATATTATGTAATATTATTTTTATAGTGTTATATGCTAATAATCTAAATTAGATTTAGCTAAATTATTGTTTAATAATTTGTATAATAAAAATTATTATTTAAGAGTGAAAAAGCATTAGAGTAACATATATCCTAATTTTTTTTTTCATTTATTAGGCTAGGGTTTGCTATCCAAAAAGGGGTAGCGGCGCAACTTGTTGCTCGCTTACCTGCGATATTGATGTAAAATGCATTTTGATATATTGGTAGAATAACTTATGTTCAAAAAAAAAATTATTAGTTTGTGTTTGGGTCTATGTATATTCGCGGATTAGATCAGAAGATCAATCGAGTAAGGTCTGATTTTTTATAATGCTAGTTGAAAAACCTGGATTACCTACACAAGTGCTTGAGTTAGAGCTAGGAGGAACCGAGAGGATTGATATTTAAGTTATAGGAAAAGATGTTGAAGACCGACCTACTTCAAGTCATAAATTAGGGGGTGATTGTTGGGTTTAACACCCGACTTAAACTAGTCAGTTTGGGTTGGACTGTTTGGATCTAAAAGGCAGTGGATAATAACGAGTTTAAACAAATCACAAGTCAGTGAACTTGGGGGGACCAAATTTGACAAGTTGTTTAAATTTTTTAAGTTTAATTATTATGTTGTAATCAGTATGGTAATGTGACAACTGGCACAAAACCGGTAATTTCCGTACAGTTTTCTTATTATTTAATATCTGCAACTATGTGCTTAAATGTCAACATTGTCTAATTACATGCTATACATGTGAATTCATGCACGTTTTATACTTCAAATATTACTTTATGCATTACTGTTAGCGTTGTTTCAGAAAGACTAATAAACTCACCGGTAAGACACACCGTGTCAGCAGCTCTGCAGAAAACAGTCAGATAATGGAATTAGGGCCTAGGAGTAGGTCCAACGTCTAAAATACATTAAAACCCAAGTATGGATACAAGGGTTAACATATAAACTTTCCAGAAGGTAAACTATGCACTAAAAAGCACCCGAAACGCACTTTAAATGCAGAATTTTGCACAAATCAGCCATAATTCAGCTATAATCAGCTTTTTAACCTCAAAATATCATGCGGAATTTATGTTTTACTGTCCAAAATAACTTACAAAGCGTCGGGAATTGAAACTGTCACAAAAGGGTACATAAAGAACACTAAACGGTATAGTTTAGCACTTTAACGAACCAGTATACAACCGAATAACCGGACACTACCCGAAACATTAAAATCACACTAGAAGCATTGTTTTAATGTTTCCTAGCTAGTTATGATCCCCGAACACCCTATCACACAATATAACACCATAATAACTAAAACACCTAAACATCCACTTAGATTTCAACTAAATATCATAACTATCCATCACCACCCAACTAAACCCCCCCTAACTTGACGGTTACAAGGGTGGCCCCCACCCTTGATCTTATTTGATTTGTTAAGAGATCTTGATTTGTACTTTGGAAACATATTATACAATGGTTAAACATTTAAACTTGGATATAAGGAAGATACGGGGGATTAAGATCTCATTATCTCACACACACAAAAACGCACTTAACTCTCTCTCCCTCTCCTCCCATTCTCGGTCGAAACCAAGCACCACCACCACCACCCTCACTTCCACCTATAATCCATCCATTCCATACTCATCACAAGGTGTTAGAAACAAGATAAGGAGGCTTGGTGGCATTGGAGATTCAAGGACCTTTCCCATTTGCTTTTATCCACCACATTTATCATCTTCATCTTCTTGAGTTTCATCCCTAGCCATTAGAGCTAGTAGTAAGCTTCTTGATCACTAATTTAAGTCATGTTTATGTTATGTACAAGATTCACCATCTAAACAACTTAGCTTCTAATGTTAAAAATGAAAAGATCTAACATATTTATGAAGAAAGTAAGTGATTACATGAAATTTTAGTGTATGTAATGAAGTTATTGATGTTGTATCTTGTGTTTATGATTAGATCAAGTATGTTAAAGCTTAGATCTAACAAGTTTAAGCATGGATCTTGAAGGATCCATGGTTAAAATTGAAGATGAATATATGAAGCATGATGTGAACTTGAAATATGAAATTTTGTGCATAAACTTGTAATTTTGAAGTGATAAAGTATGTGTAGAATTAATCTTTGAAACTAAAACTCATGGAAGGTTTGTTAAAAATATAACATAAAGCTTATTTTTGAAAGATCTAAAGATATTAAGCATGGATCTTGAAAGATCCATGGGTAAACATGAGATTAAAAACAATGATCTTTCTAATAAACATAAAAGTGGTTTAGAAACATGAATTGCAAACTTTGAAACCATTAAACTCATGGATGAGTTGGTTAGTAAAATAAATACTTATATTTATTTTTGGGAAAATAATATAAGTAAGATACATAGTTAAAAATATAAATTATTTTTAACAACAAAGAACACATACATAAAAGATGGTGACTTGTACTTGTGCGATACAAGTCTAGTGACTAACGTTAATAGAACACGTATAGGTCACGACGCTATAAAATAAGGTGTAAACTTTTCAGACAATATGTTGTCTTGAGATGTAAACACTTAACCTATGTTATGTTTTAATTATGTGTAATGATAATGGCATTTGGAGTTATTTTACGAGAATGTAGTATGTTTACCTTTCGTATGAAATGAGAACCTTTCAGGATCACACCTCGTGCTTCCGCCTTAGAAAAGGGGTGTGACAGATTGGTATCAGAGCTGCGATTGTAGTGAACCAGTATTCCTTCTCGAGTCTAGACTACAATCTTTAGGATCCTCTCACGAAAACAATTTTTCAAAAGTTTTCATTGCATAAAACTTCCCGCGACATCCACTACCTGAAACAGTTTTCAAAGAGTCAAGTAAGGACACTACGAGACTTAGGGTGCACTGGAGTAGCATTTGTCTTTGACTAAGAATTACTTGCAACTATGTGTAATAATTAATATATACATATACTAGAAATAGAATATCACAGCTACACGTGTCTTCGTCTGAAAGCAGTGGCCTATCTGAAGGAATTGACCCGATGATGAAACGAACTGTGCGGACTGTGCAAGGAATTACGTAATTATGGATGCATACATAATTATGGAATTCAGTGCACAGAAACCACAGCAAGTCTTGTCACATATCAAACAAGATTCCTTCAGTGCAAGAAAAGGTCAAACGTAAACACCCCCACCCCTCCCCCAGCCTATTAAATACTCTATTGGAGTAATGATTTAGGGTATAAAGACAAGAACCACCAATGTGAAGAAAGATATTTTGTCCTTTACATATATTAAACTTGTACTTTGGGGAGATGTAACCCTTATGCATTTTGTTTACCTCGCAAACAATGATGTAACAAGTTGCCCTGATATGTATAAAGACTCGGTGAATATCTTATGACACATCAGTATTTATCTATTTATGCATGCTTGTTGTTGTATGAATTGATTTATATGTTTGGCGGACTGTTTGATGTCACTTATGTGGGTATATGCCGGTATAAATATACTACTACTGTCTCGTATGACGATATCAAACAAATGTCTAACCCTGTTGTGTTGTGTTGTGTTGTGTTCTGTCAGAACATGGCACCTAGGAGAGTTGTAAACAATCAGGATTCTGATCAACCCCCTCCTCCTCTACTGCCGAGGACTGCTGAAGAACAGAACTCCCTACTGGAAGAAAGGATCTCCGCAGCTATCACCCAATACGAGGCGAACCGCACCGAACACAGTGGAGGACCAAGCAATGCTAGACGTAATGGGCAGGGGGATTCATCTGGAGGAAACACAACTCAAGGCTTCACCTTCAAGCAGTTTCTCGACTGCAATCCACTGAACTACGACGGCACTGGAGGTGCAGTGGCTTTTGTACGCTGGACGGAGAAGACTGATTCCACTATCCGTATGAGCAAGTGTACCATAGATCAGCAAGTCACTTTTGTTACTGGGTTATTCGTTGATGAGGCTTTGACTTGGTGGAATTTGCAAGTCCAAACCCTGGGAGATAATGCTGCGTATGGCATACTGGCTAAACTTGGGAGGAGTTGAAGGAGAAAATAAGGGAAAAGTATTGCTCTCGTGCTGAACTCCAAAGGTTGGAGACTGAGTTCTGGAACTTGACCATGGAAGGTGCGGACATTACTGGTTATACCCGAAGGTTCCATGATTTGTCAAGAGTGATCCCCTATATGGTGACTCCCGAATTTAAGCGCGTTGAGCGCTACATCTGGGGATTGGACCCAGAATTTCGCAGCATGGTAACTTCGGCTAAACCTGAAACTATCACTCAGGCTGTAACTCTGGCTGTCAGCCTTACTGAAGATGCTGTTCGTATGAAGAAGTTATCACTGAACCCAACTGAAAAGACCGAGACGCATGCTGAGTCGTCTGGTGACAAGAAAAGGAAGCATTCGAGCTTGAATCAAGCGACACGTAACAACAAGGGTTCCAACAATAAGAAGCGCGACCCCAACCCGCCTCAGGAGGCGAAAACTCTTGCAGCCATGAATGACGCCCCTGCCAAAGGATACCAGGGCACTCTGCCCATTTGCAACCAGTGCAAGCGTCATCACAAAGGAGTTTGTCGCATTAAAAAATGCGATAAGTGTGGAAAATTGAGTCACCATACCGAGAACTGTTAGGGAAAAGGAAATGGAAGTGTTAATAGGAACGGGAATGGAAACCGTAATGGTGCTGGTAATAGAAACGGTGGTGGAAATAACAATGGTAATGGTAACCAGAATGGTAATGGAGCTGGGCAGAACCAAGGATGCTTTGGTTGTGGAAGCAAGGACCATTTCAAGAAAGATTGCCTAAGGGAGAACAATGCTCAGGCTCGAGCATTCGTGATTGGAGCAAGGAACGCACGTGAGGACCCTAATGTGGTCACCGGTATGTTTCTCGTTAACAATCACTTTGCATACATACTATTTGACACTGGTGCCGATTATAGCTTCATGTTTTTGGAATTTAAACATATAATTGGAATAGAATCTAGTAGATTAGATATTCATTATTCCATAGAACTAGACAATGGTAAACTTGTTGGATCAGGCGAAGTGGTTAGGGGTTGCACATTAGAACTTGGTGAGCGAAGATTTAGCATCGACCTCTTACCTATTCAATTGGGTAGCTTCGATGTAGTGGTCGGAATGGACTGGTTGTCCAAGAACAAGGCTGAAATTGTTTGTCACGAGAAAATCATTCGCATCCCTCTGGCGAATGATGAAACTCTCATCGTGCATGGAGAAAAACGAGACGCGCCTCTGCGGATCATCAATTGTATGAAGGCGCAGAAGTCCTTAAGGAAAGGATGTGTTGCTTTCCTGGCGCACGTTGTAGATAAGAAGGCTGAGGAGCCAAAACTCGAAGACATTCCTGTGGTGAAGGAATTCCCTGATGTTTTTCCCGAAGATCTGCCAGGACTACCTCCGCAACGACAAGTCGAATTCCATATAGACTTGGTTCCAGGAGCCCCTCCTGTAGCCAAGGCACCCTATCGGCTTGCACCATCCGAGATGCAAGAATTGTCTACACAACTCCAGGAGTTGTTGGATAAAGGATTCATAAGGCCAAGTTTCTCGCCTTGGGGAGCTCCGGTATTGTTCGTGAAGAAGAAGGATGGAACACCGCGGATGTGTATCGATTATAGAGAACTGAATAAGCTCACTATCAAGAATCGGTACCCATTACCAAGGATTGATGACTTATTTGATCAGTTGCAATGATCGAGCTACTATTCCAAGATCGACCTTCGATCGGGATACCAACAGTTAAGGATCCAAGAGGAGAGCATACCAAAGACTGCATTCAGAACGCGTTATGGGCATTACGAGTTCCTTGTGATGCCATTCGGATTGACGAATGCGCCAGCAATATTTATGGATCTGATGAACCGCGTTTGCAAACCAAATCTCGATAAATTCGTGATTGTATTTATCGATGATATCCTGATTTACTCGCGAACGAGAGAAGAGCATGAGCAACACCTCAGGACCATTTTGGAACTACTGAAGAAAGAGAAACTTTATGCAAAGTTCTCAAAGTGAGAATTATGGATTCGTGAAGTACAGTTCCTTGGTCACGTTGTGAACAAGAAGGGCATTCATGTAGACCCAACCAAGATAGAAGCGATAAAGAATTGGGAAGCCCCCAAAACCCCAACTGAAGTTCGACAATTTTTGGGCTTAGCGTGCTATTACCGGTGATTTATCGAGAATTTCTCCAAGATAGCTCAACCGTTGACTACCCTTACGCAGAAAGAAAAGAAGTACGACTGGGGTGATAAGCAGGAAGAAGCTTTCCAACTGCTCAAAAATAAGCTATGCGATGCACCGATACTATCCTTACCCGAAGGCACGGAAGACTTAGTGGTATACTGCGACGCTTCGCGTCAAGGGTTGGGTTGCGTGCTCATGCAACGCCAAAAAGTCATCGCTTACGCTTCAAGACAGTTGAAGGTGCATGAAAGGAATTACACCACACACGACTTGGAGCTAGGCGTGGTGGTATTCGCTTTGAAGATCTGGCGACACTATTTATATGGTACTCGATGTACAATCTTCACATATCACAAAAGCCTACAACACATATTTGATCAGAAGGAATTAAATATGCGTCAATGACGGTGGGTCGAGCTGTTGAACGATTATGACTGTGAGATTAAGTACCATCCTGGAAAGGCAAACGTAGTAGCAGACGCGTTAAGTCGAAAAGAAAGGGTTAAGACCCTAAGAGTTCGAGCATTGGAAATGACTATTCGGACGAACCTCACTGCACGCATTCATGACGCACAACAAGAAGCCCTGAAGGGGGAGAATCGTAGAGCTGAATATCTCCGAGGTATGCAGAAGAATTTGGCACCAAACGAAGAGGGAACCTTATACTTTAAGGGGCGTATTTGGGTTCCGCTCTATGGCGGTATTCGATAAGTCATCTTTAATGAAACTCACAAGTCGAGATAATCGATCCACCCAGGATCGGACAAAATGCATCAAGACTTGAAGGAATACTATTGGTGGCCGAGGCTTAAAAGAGATGTTGCTGTCTATGTTGGAAAGTGCCTAACATGTGCTAAGGTTAAGGCTGAATATCAGAAACCATCTGGTCTACTGCAGCAGCCCGAGATACCCATGTGGAAATGGGAGCAAATCTCAATGGACTTCATAACGAAATTATCCAGGACCCCTAGAGGGCACGATATGATATGGGTGATAGTCGATCGGTTAACGAAGTCTGCGCATTTCCTACCGATCCGAGAGAAGGATAGCACTGGAAAGCTTGCTGAGCTATACCTGAAAGAAATCGTGGCACGTCATGGAGTGCCTATCTCAATTATTTCAGACAGAGATGGATGTTTTGTCTCAAGGATCTGGCAATCCTTCCAGGAAGCCTTTGGATCTCAACTAGATCTAAGCACGGCCTTGCATCCGTAAACAGACGGCCAGAGCAAACGAACCATACAAACGCTGGAAGATATGCTTCGCGCATGTGTTATGGACCTAGGCGGCAGCTGGGATACTCACCTACCTTTAGTTGAGTTTTCCTACATTAATAGCTACCATACGAGCATAAAAGTCGCATCGTCCGAAGCTCTATATGGCCGCAAGTGCTGCTCGCCATTATGTTGGGCAGACGCTGGAGACAAACGTATGGTTGGTCCTGAACTTGTTCAAGAGATGATGTGTTAAAAATGCAACATATAAATTTCATCAATTGTGGCATAAAACTAACCCTTTTTTAGTACTAATGTTGGAAAAAGTGTGCTTTTGTCTTCCTTTTGTATTTTCAGGATTAAATGAGCTCAAATTAACAAAAGAAGCAAAAAGACATCAAAATCTAACATAAATACAAGAAAAGGAACAAGACGTGACATGCCCGACCCCACGACAGCATCTTCCCAAGCAAAACAAGACAACAGGAGACTGAACACGCCCCGTGCTCAGCCAGCACCGGGGCGTGCCCAAGTGTCAGCAGAAAAGACAAAGTGGTAGAAGCTTCTATTGCCCACCACGGGGCCGTGCTCAGCGGACACGGGGCCGTGGTCAACTATAAGATTCGCACAATCCAGCAAATCTGCATAGTACAAAGATTCTTCTGCACCACGGGGTCGTGCTCAGCGGACACGGGGGCGTGGTCAACTAAAAAGACAAAACTGCATTAAATGAAGAAAGAGAAGGAAGTGGACACGGGGCCGTGCCCACTGGACACGGGGCCTTTCCCGAGCTTCTGTTCAGCCTATAAATAGAAGTGCTTGGCTCAAGCTCAAACCATCCCTTGGCACACTACCTCTCTCACACTTCACCCACCACCCACCACCACCATAACACCATCATCCACCACCACCATCCATTGTCCATCGTAGAGTGTGTGAGTCGTCTCGGGATCCAAGATTGATCGTAAGAGTTCTTGACAATCATGGCCATGTTTGCCTAAGTCTCTTACATCACTTGGTGAAGACAAAGTGTCTAGTGTAATACTTTTTATTTCTAATCTTTTCGCACTTTTTACTTGGTTTTGTATTAATGACTTTAATAACTAGTTGCTTATGTTGAAGGTGATCTTTCCTTATCGTTTGTCCGTGGTGTCTTGGCATTATTTTACTGTCTATATAAAATAAAAGATTTTCACCATTCATATCTCCACGGTCTATATAGAGGTATGTTGGCTACCTGGTCGGGGGTTAAGGGAACGGTTTGGTAAAGGTCTTGCCATTGTTCAGCGTTTAGAGGTCCTGCAATGGACCTGGGTCAAATTTAGTAGGACCTCCTTCAATACTTAACGGTATTGGATGGCGGGGGTCCAAACTCTTTGATCCCCTCATAAGTTAACTACTATTAATACTATAACCCGGCTATTTAGGACTGTATCCCTGCTGACTCAGACTACTTAGTCGAGGGTAACGTCACCTCCAAAAGAGGGGCCTACCATAATTTGCATTAATAACTTAATTAATTATCTTCCAATAATCCACCCTTTTAGGATTGTATCCTTGCTGACTCAAACTACTGGGGTGAGGGTAACGTCACCTTCAAAAGAGGGGCCTACTACAATAACTAAGATAATCTCTTAAAATAGTGCAAAAGTGCGGAAATAATCAAAGGTTACACTAGATACGAGTCGGAACCAAGTGATTCATCTTGTCTATCTGTTTTTTTTTTCTTTTTTTTTTCAGCATTTTAGTTAGTTTTTATTTTTCTTAGTAAAAACATTTTTCTAAACTTTTTGATTTGATTAGACGTTGCGGATAAACCGGTACTAAATGCTCTTGTGTCCTTGGACGACCTCG
Organism: Helianthus tuberosus; assembly: GCA_030545235.1. Classification (NCBI taxonomy): domain Eukaryota; kingdom Viridiplantae; phylum Streptophyta; class Magnoliopsida; order Asterales; family Asteraceae; genus Helianthus; species Helianthus tuberosus. The sequence continues at coordinate 12,598,918 of CM060387.1, read as the reverse complement.
GTATCTTACCAACACTATACTACGCTCACGATGGGTGCACTTGCCCATATGTGTGTCTAGTGTTAGTAAATATCGTGTTTTATAAATTTAAAACTTGACTAAAAAGTGTTAAAGGGGCTTAAAATATACACCTAATATATATAACACTTGACTAAAAGTGTCAACGGCCTAATAGTTTTTCTTGTTTTTCATTTTTTTAGGATTTTTTTTTAGTTTTTCAGCTTCTGCAGAACTTAGCACGGGTCGTGCCCGCTGAACACGCTCCGTGCCCAATCATTGGAACTGGCAATCCTGTTTTAAGTCAGACAGTAAACTGAACACGGGGCCGTGCCCACTCAACACGCCCCCGTGCCCAAGTTTCAGTTACTGAAAACAGAACCGTAAGATCCCAACGGTTGGTAATTTCTGACACAAACATGAGTGATACTGATACTTTTTACTTTCGGCACTCTCATGGTACTATATGGTGTCAATTATGTGGTGGTAACCATAAAGAATTAGAATGCTTTTTTTCTAACTTATAAACCCCACTATATAGACCCATCGTTTCCTAGTATCCTTAAGAGGGACGAAAGTAAAAATAATCCCTATCTCTCCCTCGAATGCGCCCAACCGGATATTCTAGGAGAAATGCTTCTCGATGAATTATTTCAACTAGAAGATCTAATTATTAATTGGTTGAAAGAACTTAGGAAAGATTTCAATAATCTTTTCCAAGATGATAACCAAGAAGGGTTGGAACCACATTCAAACAACTTCATTGTTCCCAATGATGCTTCTAACTCTAGTGAGGACTTGAGCGATAGTCGTCCCTGTGTCGATTGTGCCGTGAAGGACTCCTCATCGACTTCGTTCGATGCATACATAGACCTGAGCGATTCGACATACACCTTCTTTAACGAGAGCCCGGAAAAGGGTTAGACTTGTCCACCTACATATAGCATAGGAATCACCCTCACCGACAACCTCTTGCGTTCTCGTCTTAGTCTAGATCAATTAAGGTATCTTAGGCACTTTGGGGTTGTTCCATCCAGTAAGGAACCGCCCGATCCGGAAAAGTTCCTTGAAAATAGACAAATTCCTTAAAACAACTTCTAGACACGGGGCCGTGCCCAGGTCAACACGCCCCCGTGTCCACCCAAAGATTCCCTTCTGATTTTGTCAGAATGCGGACAAAAATGTGTCAGGATTCCATCTGCACACGGGGTCGTGTCCAGCCGACACGGGGCCGTGCGCAACGTACTGTCGTTTTCTATAAATGCAGCCAAGAATCCTGCACATTTGAACCGTTCCAGGGACAGAGATTTGAGGAATATTCTCACATACCATCCTAGGTATTTTCTAAAAGAAGTTTCTCAACCATCTTCTTGTCCTTTCCTCTTTTATCCACTTTCATCTTCTTCAATTTCCTTCATACTTCCATTGAAGCTTGAACATTCCATAATTTCAAGCCTTATTGAGATGTTTGTTAGATTTTTGTTCATGGAATCTTGTTAAAAAAAATAAGTTTTATAACAATGTTTTAAGTTGTTTAAGTTCAGAAATGCTTCAAAATCATAAAAACAATTTGAAACCCCAAGATTCCTTGTTCATAAATCCTGCAGATACCTGAACACGGGGCCGTGTTCGCTGAACACGGGGCCGTGTCCGAAGTACTGGATCCACAAAGTTGAACTCTTTTCGGTTTGTTTCTCAGAATGGCAAGCAGGACAAGCGGAAACTCTTCGTCACATTCCAGAAACAACCGGCAGGGGAGAAGATCATCAACGGTTGAAGATTCTCTTGTAAACTATGTTTACGCCTTGAGAGAGGCCCTTGATGAAGTAACAAGTGTGGAAGAGGCATTGGTCGACCGCATTAATCATTTGACGGTGGGACTAGAAGGATGTCTCCGGGAGGTCAACCTTTTGCACCAAAGGTTGAACATTCTCGCCTCTCCTCCTTTGGTGCCAATTATCACCCAAAGGGCATGGAATGTGGTACCGGAAGTCATCATTCCGGCCGAGTGGTACGCCCTACATCCGGAGCCTCCTCGAGACATACTACAAGGGGTTCCGATTGGTGTCGCTCCTCCTCCACACGAGGTTGAGGAACATGAAGCCGCCTCCCTTCTCCCAAGGGAGATAGAAGAATGGCTCTAGCTACATCTAAGGGACACCATTCGGCTTGGAGTTCTACAAGGCGTTTAGACCGGAAATCAATTTCCGGAATTTTGGTTCTTATTGTAGAAGTAGGGCTCCTTAGGAAGACTTTACGGATCACTTGACCTATCTAATTTTAGGACTTTTAACTTTTATTTTCTGCTTTATTCAATTTTTAGGACTAGTATGTAACTCTCTATGAAGTAATGAATGATGGTTTTAGTTAATTTGGTGTTTGGATGATGTTGAATTGAATAAAACACACTTGAGATGGCAAAGGATGCAAGGGAAACTTGAACCAGCACTCCATGCAGGAAAACAGAACCTTCCAACGAAATTCTTCGTTTACAGTAAGTTCGGCACGGGCCGTGTCCACCCAACACGGCCCCGTGCTGCACAGTCTGCAGAAAAAGACCCAGTTCAGGTAACTGGACACGGGCCGTGTTCACCCAACACGCCCCCGTGTCCAGTCTTCTGTTTCTCTTGTTTTAATTTTGTTACTTGCACTTGAACACGGGGCCGTGCCCGGATAACACGGGGCCGTGTTCAGCGCCCAGTAACACAAAATTTTTGCTTTTTCACACCTTTTACACATTCAATCAACCTAAAAACTTATTTTTGGGACACATTGAGGACAATGTGTAATTTAAGTGTGGGGGGGGGGGGGGGTGCTAAAACCTTGAATCTTGCAAGTCCTAAATACAAGCCTTACACAAAACTCTATTGGAATCGCTAATCACCCCAATTTTTTTTTTCAAAAATTTTCAATTTTTTTTACTTGTCTAGGTTTAACTCGGGAATTTCAAGTTCTAAAAAGGTTATATTTTTACGAATTTACAACCGATAGCGTCGTGATAAAAAGAACCAACATAAGAAAATTATGAAAAGGCATGACAAGCTTAGTTAAAATTTGATTATATATACTTGATCACATAAAAACCCATTCCCACAAAAGTGAGTTTTGAGCCTTTATTGAGCATACAATTACATATCATTAGACTAAATGCTCATTTTTCATTTCTTGTGTGAATAGCCGCTTGGTTCTTACGACTCTAGAACTTGCCATAACGATACATTCCCGGTCCTTATCAACTTAAACCCGAGTAAGTAAATGATGGAGGCATTAGGACTAACTTTTTTTTTATTTCTACACCATTATTTTTTTTACTACCTACCCAAAATCCCCCTAGTTAGCCCCTTTGAGCCTAAACCTTTTCATTTCATAACCCAAACCAAACACCCTTTTACCCACCAAAACCTTTTTATTTTTAACCCTTTGTTTTAGTAACAAGTTCAGTTTTTCGTATGACTTTTCAAAAAAAAAATATATATTTCTTGTTGATGATGAAGCAAAAGAAAATAAACAAACAAGTTCATCAAAAATAACTTTGTTTGAATAATAGTTTCATCAAAATAAAAGTTACAAAAATAAAAAGTCTTACGAAAACCGACACTTGTTACGCTTTTAGCCCTTTTTCTACTAACCACTAACCCAACCACGTACCTTTAACCCAAGCCTAACCCTTCACCCATAAAGTCCTCTTGGTATTTACAAAGGTATAAAGTCCTCATGACGAATAGGATTGTAAATAAATAAAAATAAAACTAAATAAAGAATCTTGGAAATCCCGACACTCTACGACAAGCCCAAAAAACCTTCTTCCCTACCCATTCCATTTGGGAGTGTAATAGCCACATATTAAAGAGTTTTGCTTGAGGACAAGCAAAGATTCAAGTGTGGGGGTATTTGATGTGTTAAAAATGCAACATATAAATTTCATCAATTGTGGCATAAAACTAACCCTTTTTTAGTACTAATGTTGGAAAAAGTGTGCTTTTGTCTTCCTTTTGTATTTTCAGGATTAAATGAGCTCAAATTAACAAAAGAAGCAAAAAGACATCAAAATCTAACATAAATACAAGAAAAGGAACAAGACGTGACATGCCCGACCCCACGACAACATCTTCCCAAGCAAAACAAGACAACAGAAGACTGAACACGCCCCGTGCTCAGCCAGCACGGGGGCGTGCCCAAGTGTCAGCAGAAAAGACAAAGTGGTAGAAGCTTCTATTACCCACCACGGGGCCGTGCTCAGCGGACACGGGGCCGTGGTCAACTATAAGATTCGCACAATCCAGCAAATCTGCATAGTACAAAGATTCTTCTGCACCACGGGGCCGTGCTCAGCGACACGGGGGCGTGGTCAACTAAAAAGACAAAACTGCATTAAATGAAGAAAGAGAAGGATGTGGACACGGGGCCGTGCCCACTGGACACGGGGCCGTGCCCGAGCTTCTGTTCAGCCTATAAATAGAAGTGCTTGGCTCAAGCTCAAACCATCCCTTGGCACACCACCTCTCTCACACTTCACCCACCACCCACCACCACCATAACACCATCATCCACCACCATCATCCATTGTCCATCGTAGAGTGTGTGAGTCGTCTCGGGATCCAAGATTGATCGTAAGAGTTCTTGACAATCAAGGCCATGTTTGCCTAAGTCTCTTACATCACTTGGTGAAGACAAAGTGTCTAGTGTAATACTTTTTATTTCTAATCTTTTCGCACTTTTTACTTGGTTTTGTGTTAATGACTTTAATAACTAGTTGCTTATGTTGAAGGTGATCTTTCCTTATCGTTTGTCCGTGGTGTCTTGGCATTATTTTACTGTCTATATAAAATAAAAGATTTTCACCATTCATATCTCCACGGTCTATATAGAGGTATGTTGGCTACCTGGTCGGGGGTTAAGGGAACGGTTTGGTAAAGGTCTTGCCATTGTTCAGCGTTTAGAGGTCCTGCAATGGACCTGGGTCAAATTTAGTAGGACCTCCTTCAATACTTAACGGTATTGGATGGCGGGGGTCCAAACTCTTTGATCCCCTCATAAGTTAACTACTATTAATACTATAACCCGGCTATTTAGGACTGTATCCCTGCTGACTCAGACTACTTAGTCGATGGTAACGTCACCTCCAAAAGAGGGGCCTACCATAATTTGCATTAATATCTTAATTAATCATCTTCCAATAATCCACCCTTTTAGGATTGTATCCTTGCTGACTCAAACTACTGGGGTGAGGGTAACGTCACCTTCAAAAGAGGGGCCTACTACAATAACTAAGATAATCTCTTAAAATAGTGCAAAAGTGCGGAAATAATCAAAGGTTACACTAGATACGAGTCGGAACCAAGTGATTCATCTTGTCTATCTGTTTTTTTTCTTTTTATTTTCAGCATTTTAGTTAGTTTTTATTTTTCTTAGTTAAAACATTTTTCTAAACTTTTTGATTTGATTAGACGTTGAGGATAAACTGGTACTAAAAGCTCTTGTGTCCTTGGACGACCTCGGTATCTTACCAACACTATACTACGGTCACGATGGGTGCACTTGCCCATATGTGTGTCTAGTGTTAGTAAATATCGTGTTTTATAAATTTAAAACTTGACTAAAAAGTGTTATAGGGGCTTAAAATATACACCTAATATATATAACACTCGACTACGCATCAAGAGACAACCGACAAAATCATGCAGATCCGAGAGCGCATTAAGGCGGCTCAAGATCGACAAAAGAGCTACGCTGACCGAAGACGAAAACCCTTAGAATTCGAGGTGGGAGACAAAGTTCTGTTGAAAGTCTCACCTTGGAAAGGTGTAACAAGGTTCGGAAAGCGAGGAAAGCTGAATCCACGATACATTGGACCATTCAAGATCTTAGAAAGAATTGGTACCATGACATACAACTTGGAGTTACCGGAAGAACTTAACGGAGTACATGATACGTTTCATGTGTCCAACCTCAAGAAGAGTCTAACCCAATAAACAGTGATCATCCCTACGGATGAAGTGCATATCGACGACGCACTCTGATTTACAGAACAACCTGTTGAGGTTACAGACTGGAAAGTCAACAAGACCCTGAGGAGTCGTGTCAAACTTATCAAAGAACGTTGGAACTCTAAGCACGGACCAGAGTACACGTGGGAACGTGAAGACCAGTTAAAAGACAAGTTCCCCCACCTGTTCGAGAAAACTCCTGAGAGAGACAACTCAGCCTGAATTTCGGGACGAAATTCTTTTAACGGGGGGAGACTATGACAACTGACACAAAACCGGTAATTTCCGTACAGTTTTCTTATTATTTAATATCTGCAACTATGTGCTTAAATGCCAACATTGTCTGATTACATGCTATACATGTGAATTCATGCACGTTTTATGCTTCAAATATTACTTTATGCATTACTGTTAGCGTTGCGTCAGAAAGACTAGTAAACTCACCGGTAAGACACACTGTGTCAGCAGCTCTGCAGAAAACAGTCAGATAATGGAATTAGGGACTAGGAGTAGGTCCAACATCTAAAATACATTAAAACCCAAGTATGGATACAAGGGTTAACATATAAACTTTCCGGAAGCTAAACTATGCTCTAAAAAGCACCCGAAACGCACTTTAAATGCAGAATTTTGCACAAATCAGCCATAATTCAGCTATAATCAGCTTTTTAACCTCAAAATATCATGCAGAATTTATGTTTTATTGTCCAAAATAACTTACAAAGCGTCGGGAATTGAAACTGTCACAAAAGGGTATATAAAGAACACTAAACGGTATAGTTTAGCACTTTAACGAACAGTATACAACCGAACAACCGGACACTACCCGAAATATCAAAATCACACTAGAAGCATTGTTTTAATGTTTCCTAGCTAGTTATGATCCCCGAACACCCTATCACACAATATAACACCATAGTAACTAAAACACCTAAACATCCACTTAGATTTCAACTAAATATCATAACTATCCATCACCACCCAACTAAACAACCCCCCCCCCCCTACCTAACTTGACTGTCACAAGAGTGGCCCCCACCCTTGATCTTATTTGATTTGTTAAGAGATCTTGATTTGTACTTTGGAAACATATTATACAATGGTTAAACATCTAAACTTGGATATACGGAAGATATGGGGGATTAAGATCTCATTATCTCTCACACACAAAAACACAGTTAACTCTCTCTCCCTCTCCTCCCATTCTCGGCCGAAACCAAGCACCACCACCACCCTCACTTCCACCTCTAATCCATCCATTCCATACTCATCACAAGGTGTTAGAAGCAAGATAAGGAGGCTTGGTGGCATTGGAGATTCAAGGACCTTTCCCATTTGCTTTTATCCACCACATTTATCATCTTCATCTTCTTGAGTTTCATCCCTAGCCATTAGAGCTAGTAGTAAGCTTCTTGATCACTAATTTAAGTCATGTTTATGTTATGTACAAGATTCACCATCTAAACAACTTAGCTTCTAATGTTAAAAATGAAAAGATCTAACATATTTATGAAGAAAATAAGTGATTACATGAAATTTTAGTGTATGTAATGAAGTTATTGATGTTGTATCTTGTGTTTATGATTAGATCAAGTATGTTAAAGCTTAGATCTAACAAGTTTAAGCATGGATCTTGAAGGATCCATGGTTAAAATTGAAGATGAATATATGAAGCATGATGTGAACTTGAAATATGAAATTTTGTGCATAAACTTGTAATTTTGAAGTGATAAAGTATGTGTAGAATTAATTTTTGAAACTAAAACTCATGGAAAGTTTGTTAAAAATATAACATAAAGCTTGTTTTTGAAAGATCTAAAGATATTAAGCATGGATCTTGAAAGATCCATGGGTAAACATGAGATTAAAAACAATGATCTTTCTAATAAACATAAAAGTGGTTTTAGAAACATGAATTGCAAACTTTGAAACCATTAAACTCATGGATGAGTTGGTTAGTAAAATAAAGTCTTATAAAAAGTTGGTTAAAAATTTACAAGAACACTTATTTTGGAAAGATCACCTTATGTAAAGTGTAGATCTAAAAGACTACACATGTTTAACAAGAATCAAGGTCACCATGATGTTTCTTATGAAGAAATTAGTATATGTTGTTGATGATTGTTGTTGAAAATTTGTTTTGATGATTGAAAAGAAAATAAACACATGTTTTGAAAACATGGGAAACCTCCATTTCTAGGGGAAACTATGTCAAAATTTTTATAAAATTTTGACACTTAGAAAAATAAAAGTTTTGGTGAAACTTATTCCCTAAAAATTCACCTAAAAATATTTACCAAGGTTTCCCTAATGTTTGTGTAAATTTCAAGTTAAGAAATGATGATTTCTTCAAGACAAAAATTGATATTAAGTATGTATACTTTTAAGGAAAATATATATATATATATATATATATATATTATTGATCACCAAATTTTGTGCTAAGTGTACATTATGTGTATTATATGTATTGGTGTATTAGGACTTGAAAATACACTACATACACTTAAGGAGTAAAAATACAAAAATACACATACAACATGCATGAACAAATACAAGAAAATATATTTATGAAAATATATTTCTTAATATATTATTTAACTTGGACAAGTTATGAACTTAAAACATATTTTAGGACGAAAATATATAACTCGGGTGGATAACAAGAATAAACACATATATATTTCATAGCATGACAAAATATATATATTTCATACAAGTCTTAAAAATATATTATTTTTAAGAAATATAATCCGGAAAGTAATAAAAATCAAAGTCTTGATTTTTGGTGAAAAATACAAAATACTTATATTTATTTTTGGGAATTTAATATAAGTAAGATACATAGTTAAAAATATAAATTATTTTTAACAACAAAGAACACATACATAAAAGATGGTGACTTGTACTTGTGCGATGCAAGTCTAGTGACTAACGTTAATAGAACACGTATAGGTCATGATGCTATAAAACCAACCGGTGAAGTTTACGGCGCAGGATACGCAAAGTTGTGAGTTCATGTCCCCACTTTTAAACTTTTACTTGTTTTCTAAACTTGGGGAAACTACATGTGTTATGGTATGTTGAATCCAAAACTAAGAAACGATACTTTAGATCATGTCACGAATAGGGTGCCATAAGCACCATTAATCAGTTACATACCAAGACCGCGGAACAAAGGGTTAGATCTAATGGGTTTCAGGCAACCACCCTCTTGGCCACTCTTTTACCAAGTAGTGCTTTTGTGTCTCTAGTCGTGAATCGACAGTCGTGGAATCGACAACTAAAAATGCCTATGGTTTGGATGCTTCCTATGTCGTGTCACATGTTAATGGCCTTGCAAACCATCAGCGATCTCGATTTCCTTATATTTACAGAAATACTTGTTTCATACAAATTACATACCATGTTTTCATTCAAGTATATAAACATTCAATACAAAAACTGCATGAATTCACACCAACATTATGTTGACGTTTTTCCAAAACTCACATGTATTTCAGGTAACTAAGGTGGATGTGCGCGCGGTCTTACTCCTACTCCAAGATGTCGCTTTTGTTTTAGTCATGTCGTGTTAAGACTCCGATGCCTGTTTTTGTGGGATTTGATTTCTATATCACATCTTGTGTGGGATATAAGAATCAAACCTTCATGTTTGTCTTTAAAATAAGGTGTAAACTTTTCAGACAATATGCTGTCTTGTGATGTGAACACTTAACCTATGTTATGTTTTAATTATGTGTAATGATAATGGCATTTGGAGTTATTTTACGAGCATGTAGTATGTTTACCTTTCGTATGAAATGAGAACCTTTCAGGATCACATCTCGTGCTTCCGCCTTAGAAAAGGGGTGTGACAGGTAATGTATTAGCTAGCAAGTTATAGTTATTTGATATATTCATGCATTGATCTATGACGTACATGAGTATTGGTTTTCAAGTTTTGAGTTATTTTTAAATATGTGGGAGTCATCCAATTTTAAGAACCCTTATCGATAAACCTAGTTAGAAGAAGAATATTAGCGCCCGAAGAGTCAAATTTGCCACCACCATAAGAAGAATTCCGTTGTCACTGCTAATATGATTGTACTAGGGTGAGAGATCCATTATGTCTTCTGTTGATCGGACATAGGGTGTTGTTCAAACCCTCTTTTCTATCGAAGCCAACCATTATTGATCAGTTCTAATTTAGCTGTTATAATTGATTGAGCATGAGAAGTTCAGGAACTTGTTACACCACTTACCAATGGCCAAAGACACGAAAAAGGTCTCAATATATTGGCTCACTTTTAGGTTCATTCAAGTCCCGTATATGTTCGCTCATTTATGTTAATTTAAGTTCGTTTATTTATGTTTGTTAGTTTATGTTTGTCATTTATGTTTTTAAATTTTAATAAATACATAAGTAGTTAAATTTATATAAATATAAACATAAAAGGGCTTTCTAACAACGTATATAAATATAATTAATTAGTAATTGGACTTTCTGGTAATAAAGAATGGGCTATCCAAGAAAACTTATCGTAATTGATCACTAATTTATAAAAAAACTACTTTTTGGATGAAAAATGCTTGTGGGTGGATGTATTTTTTGGATGAATCAAGAAAAAAAAAATCTTGTTAGAACCATGATTGATATTTTGAATGTATCATTTACATTTAAACCACTAATTTAGATGTGTTTTTGGATTGATTGTGTTGTATTAAACTTGTTTGTAATGTTCATTAATGTAATTATCTTCGTTTGTGTTCGTTTATATTTGTCAATCATATTCGTTTATGCTTGTTTATGTGTGTTCATATATGTTCATTTAAGTTTGTTTGTTTATGTTCATTTATGTTTGAACTTTTCATTCAGGTTTTTAACAAACAAACATAAACATATACGAACATGCCCATTTACTTAATGAATGAACATGAATAAGAAAATTCGTTCGATTATATGTTCTTGTTCGGCTAAAGTTAAATGTACGAACACGAACATTCCCCTATTCATGTTCGTTCGGTTCATTTACAGGCTTACCCTTAACTTTATTATGATCAAGGAAAACAACTCAAAACCTCAATTACAATAAACTATCATACAAAACCCTAAGACTTGGTTATGTATTTATAGTTGAAACGTCAAGTGGGGCTAGCTCACTTGGTAGAGGCTCTTGCCTCTTAGTGGGAGGTCTTGGGTTCAATCCCAAGCAAGTGTGAGTTATTTGTAAATATAGTAGTTTGGGAGAGTAACGTTAGCCATTCAAAAAAAAATATAGTTGAAACCCAATTTGGTCAACAAGAAAACAGCTAAATAAAACCTAAATTGCCCCTTAAACCCACTTGTTATTAGAACTACACGCGCTAGCCCACAGCTTGTAAGCCCTCAACAAACTATACGGCCAACATCCCCAAACACCCCCCCCCCCCCCCTATCTTGAGGCAAATTCGATGGGTCTTCGTCACCATGCTTGTCATCTTTGTCTCAATTTTTTTTTTTTTTTACCGAAACCATGGCTCAATTAGCTATTTCATGACTTGAATCTACTCTAGTTCTACAACATTTCGCGACAGAACTCGAACTCCTCTCAACCTTGTAAGAAGAGACTCCATCTTACATATGGATACCTAGGGCAATGGGCCTTTGCTATTATTGAAAATATTTGATTCCAATATTCGATCTCTAATTGCTTTTTATTTGTTTGCTACGTAGTATTTGCCAAATATCCACATCATTTCATAATATTATTTGTATTATAAATGTATATTAATATTATATGTAACTACCACTTGGTACTCATTTTATTAGCGCCTTTCAAACTGTATTGAGTTGCTTTATGTCTTTTTTTTTTTTATAGATTTTAAAAGGGAAATAATGATATTGTTAGGTCTATGAATTCATTGTGTCATTGAATTAGTTTTAACATATAGAATATTTAGTGTAAATATTGAATTGCAAATTTCATATCATGTAATCAAATATGACCCAATGATTGGTCATCTATACTAACCTAGAGTATGTTAATTGAAAGTGATACGTGGGACATGTGAGTTAACAGAAAGTTTAGTATGCCATTAACGATTTACTTACCATCAAGATGCAGATTATATGTAACGATCTAATATAAAGAAAACCCCGTTCGAAATTGACCAATTAAGAACATTGATCAAGTAAAGGTTTGAAGATATAGATGAAGTAATAAATGAAATCAACTAGTTTTAAGCCCCTTTGTTGTTGCAGTTAATTACTTTAAAAAGAAAGTAGCACCCAACTACAAGTGAAAAAGCATCAGCGGTAGTTAGCAGTTGTTAGATATCGTAAAGTAACATTTCATACTCTTACTAGGTCTAAACTTACTAGGTTTGAAACTACTCATCGACATAAGTTAGTCAAAGGTTTCTTCAATTCGGATGAAGTAGGATATGCATGATTAATTGTTGACCAAAAATATATACAACCGAAAAGATGTCATCATAAACTTTTTCTCATTTTAGTATAGGATAAAAAGTGTAATAGATAAATAAAAAATGCTTATGTCACCTAACTTGTTTGGAAAAATTAAAGTTCCATAATGACTTTAGACTAGTATGATCTTGATTTGTCGTGTTATTCAGTTTTGAAGGTTGAATGATTGGAATAATAGTTTTAGAATATCAAACTACAACAAAGCAATGGTTTGTATAAATTATAGTAAGTCTAGAAATTGTGAGGTCTTACATATAAATACATATGGTTTTACACTTCTTCATGTAGACTATGGGATTAGTCATGCAGTTCTATATTGAACAATAGTGGTTGATGGTTCTATGCGTCAAAGATATCATAAGATCACAAACCGAAAACTTATTAGAGATTAATACCAATAACACTATCAAACTTGTTAACTCGAATTCTTGGTTACACTTGTTATTTGTATAAATAATAAAAGACTACATTAAAGAGTAACATACCAATAACAATAATTATTATTATTATTATTGAAGTTAAAAATCAAACCATTAAAATTCTATTATCACGATAAGGTATATTATTATATATTAAATATATAAATAGTTTTAAATAAGAAAGTGTGAGACGCACAAAACAAATGTATACTTTATTTAGCAATAATACATACATATAGTGGTTATGTAAGCGTTTATATCATGCTAATTCTTTTTACCGTTATATTAGCCGTTCTTATGGTTTTCTATTTAAAATGAGTTATGTATTGAATACACTTTTAAAATATTATTTTACAAAATTTAATCCGTCATCATATTTATAACTTATAAAACCATAGTATCATATTTATAGCTTGTTAAACCATACCGAGCAGGTAGTAATTTCTTGTAAACAAAATAAGATAAAAACGAGTATAAAATTAAATATATCTTGAAAGCAACAATGTTACCAAAAGCACCCTCATTGTGATTCCTTTATTTAACGGTGAATATTGTAAGAATCTTGATGGTTTTGTTTGTTAGTGGCAGTTTATTTTTTTAATTCGAAATAATGCAACTTTAGTTAACGCGTTTTCATAAATACCAATATATAAAAATAAAATGGGGTTTATTTGAGATCCAAATATGTTTCTGGCACCAAAATTTTAATTAATTTTAACACTTAAAAGTCTAACACACAACCTTTTATAACAAAAAAAAAAATTGTTATCATTAACTTGTTTTCTTTATAATTTGAGTTGGATCCTATACAATTTATAACGAAAATATAGAGGTGGCCCGTGGGAGACAAAAAGTATGTCCGACATCTATTTTCTTTTAAAACATATGAAGATTAAGAAAATGAATCTCTAATTTAGACAAGAAAAAAAAGATACAAATAAGATCTTTTAACGGTTGTTGCTTGGAAATCCATGAATGTGTTTTAAATTAAAGATCATGATTTTCACAAAATAGACAATAAGACTATCGAGTTTCATAACATAAATGAACAAGACAAAGTGTAAAGTTAGAATTGGTCCTTCATTGTTGAGAGCGGAGATCCACCACCTCTGAGGAGGTCATCTCGTGAATGTAAGTCTACAAGCTACTAGATTTTGCTTTTATAGCAAACCTACATAGTTTATCTGAGCTAGAGTCATATAGAGAGGTTGTTCCCTGCTCCCCATTGGCAACATGCTATGCCTAAGGAGCTTGTTACTCTTTATCACACATATACATGGAATATGGTTCCATTCCCACCTGATAAGCATACAATCGGTTGTCGTTGGGTATATAAGATTAAAGCAAAGTTTGATGGGTCTATTGAGCAACACAAAGCCATACTTGTTGCAAAAAGGCATTAAAAAGTATGTAAGGATTGTGAGGAGACTTTTGCCCTTGTGGTAAAATAATGACGCCCTTACTCTCATTGTAGTTGCATCCATTTGTCAATTGAAGTTTTTTTTTTCTTAAATGGATGTGAAGAATGCTTTTATGAATGGTGATCCTCATGAGGAGGTGTACACTACTCCTCTCCCAAGTATTGCTCAGTAGCCTAGTGAAGTCTATCAACTTCTTAAACACTATATGGTCTCAAACAAGCCCTTCGTGGTTGGTATGAGAAGTTCTCTACAGTAATTACTTCTTTTGGTTTTTTTCCAAGTTATTATGATTCAACATTATTTGTTAGATGCACATGTGTAGGACGGATGCTTTTGTCCTTATATGTGGGTGATACCGTTATTACAGGTGATAATTACGATGACATTATGTTATCGAAGCATGATTTAGCTCACTGGTTTTCCATAAAAGATTTGGGCCTGTTACACAGAATTGTAACACCTCGTAAAATCGTGTCCAATGATGTGTTGACACGTGTAATAAACCCTAATAAAGTCAAACGTTGACTATGAGGGACTAATTTCGTCAAAAACGAAAATTATGAAGATAGAAGGACTAAAAGTGTCAACATGCCAAACTTGTGCCTCTGATTGACCACTCACGATGAATATATTCTTAAACGAGTAAATTGTCGGACGTATGAAGCCGTTTGTGAAAGAAATCGAAAGTTTACAAACTGAGGGGTTAAACGTGTCAACATGTTAATTCTTACCTCTGAGTAACCTTTTAACGAACCCGAGGCTTCGTAATGTTCGATTATACTCTCAAGAATAAGTGATAATAAATTCACAAGGTTTCGATATCGTTATGCATTAATTGCGCAAACTTTCAAAAAGAAGGGTTAAAAGCGTCAACGAGAAGAAACTAGTGTTTTCGGTGATCGTTTAACGAAACCGGACCTAACAGTGTTTGATTATACTCCTAAGATCACCTACAAATTAACTAGGAGGGTTAAAAGTGCCCAAAATGAAAGATAATAGGCATTAAAAGGTTCAGGGACTAAAAGTGACAAGTTTAAAACTTGTTTTGCTGAAGTTTTGGGTGTTGGCGTCGCGCGACCCCTACCCCCTGTTGCTGTCGCGTGCGGCGACGCCCCTGTTTTGACAGAACAGTGTGGACAACTGCAGGTTTGTTACTTGCAGCCCACACATACCACTCTACACTCACATAACTCGAAAACAATGGATTATAGCTGGTTTTTAACATCTGGTTTAACACCTGGGATGATCTTAGGAGCTCCCTAACACATGGCATGATCCAAGAACACCTCCTACAACTATAAATAGAGGCCTTGAGGTGCGTCATTCCTTGCACCTTTCAAAAAATTCTTCTTATCTTCCTCTCTTGGAGATTCCTGATCATAAAGGAGACTCCCTTCAGTTATATTTGAAGCTAGGACCTTTTTGTAAGTGTTCCTACCTTCTCCTTTCAGTTTTTAAGCTTTAAAAATCGAAAAGTCAAAGTTCTGTTAAAAGGATTTGACTTTCGGCTTAGACCTTATTGGTCTAGCCATTGTTCGCAACGAACATGTCTATGTGATCGTAATTAGGTAGGTGATAATCCCTCAAAAGGACATCTCCTAAGAATCACGTTTGCTTGGTCAATTGACGAGTCAACGTAATCTTGTTTAAAAAAAAGTCAACGGGGCCGTTTTTGAAATAATTGCGATATGTGTTTAGAAGTATTCTAAATTACGTTTTATCATTTAAACAACTTGGTAATAATTATTAGAACATGTGTAAACATGTTTGGCTCGTCAATTCCAGTTTTTGGGTCGGTTCGCAACCGAAAGTCGTGAAGTTTGACTTCTGCGTTGACTTTCGATTTTGAACCGAAATAGATTAGTTTATTACTGATTTTAGGTTCTGTTATGATCTTAATATAATGTAATATAACCCCATAAGGTTATATTACCCGATGATACTAGAAATCTAAGTTTTTACGCATGTTCCGTTAACATGCCGTACTTTGACTATTATGCCCTTTTTAGCGAAAATAAGGTTTTAGACACCAATAAGCTTGCAAATAACTTAGGTACTGATATGTTAACATGATTAACATATTTTTATGTTACGTACCTGATCATAAACTAGGTTTTCGTGAAATATTGTAATTTATGCTTTAAATTGACCAAAATGCCCTTTATGCGCGAAGATCGGTTTTAAGCATAATTTTTCATACCAAACTCATTGCATACTGATGTAATATTATAATTAGGATAATTTGGGATGTCCATTCAGTTTACAAACTGAGTTTGCGCATACGTTCTTAAATTTTGTCTATAGATGACGATAATGCCCTTTTTGCACCTAGAATAATTTAAAAGCACAATTTTCATGAAAAACCTTTTTGTTACTGATATCTTATATTAATTAACATATTTTAATCATATAGACCTGGTCATAACATCAGTTTTCCTTAAACATCGCACATATCGTATTTAACGATTTTAACGCCGTTTCGACGCGTAATATGGTTTTAAACCATAACTACCAATCAAGACTTGTTACCTACTAATTTTATAAATCATTTTAAATATTTTTACAGTAGGTATATGGTATAAACTCAAATTCCCAAATTAGCCTTCAAAACTATGTGTGAAATTACCAAAATGCCCCTACGGAGCATAGTTTGGTTTTAAACTATAAAACACACATATGTTTGATATCATAATGATATTATATCATAAATAAAGTGTTTTTAAAGAATGTTTATGATCATAACATCAGATTGTACTCAAGTTCCTTTTATACGTCGTAAAATGACCAAAACGCCCTTATGAGGCATAATTTGATTTTTAAACTTTAACCGGCATACAAGTTGATATCCTACTGATATTTTAACTTGTTTAAAGTATATTGGCAAATGGAACTTGTCCATGACTCACCAGGTTACTCGTTATCGCTTGTACGCGTACGGACAGGCTTACGTAACTAGTTTACGTAAGTTTACCAAAACGAGTTAAACCTTATCATTTTTACTTCAAAATCCAGAATGTATTTAGTTTACCATATTATACAAGTCTTCATACTTGTTGGGTATAAATTACATTTTATTCCAGTCATCGCTTAATCTAGCATATCGCACCGTTTCTAATACTTTAAGTTAGCCGGTCTAGGTCTATGACCTAAATAAGACCCGTTAGCATTCTAAATTGGTTATATATTACCATCATTCCGGACTAGACCCTCCCGGTAAAAGCTATCTACTTTTAATTAGATTGGATACAGCTGAGTTATATAAATCTTGCTGTAAATCGAGTAGTAGCTCAGGTAAATACTTTTAACTTATTTTCCCTTATACGGGCTTGGGAAACCGTAAATTATTACCGCTTGGTGGGGTATGAAATTTTTAATCGATTAGTGGTTAATTCATTGACATAACCCGTTTTAATCTGTTTTGTTTGATATATAAACATTTGGGGGGTTAATATGACCGTGTCCTGGATATCCTTGGCTCATTTCATTCAAAAATGGCCAAGACTTAAGCACGGGGTGTAGGCATACACCTGACAGTTGTGTATGTATAAAGATATAACCACACGTGAGGATAACTCCTTGTGGGACTATATTAGTGGTGTGTCTATTAATCATGTCTCGGTTTCTATCCCGGGCCCCGGACGTACGACAAACATATAAATCTGTATACAAGATTATTTTATATAATTGTCCCAAGTTATAAAAGAATATTTGTGCCTTGTGCATTTAAATCATTTTTTATAAATATTTTCAAATGAGTCAGTTAATTGTATTTACCAGTGTAAACTGACGTATTTTCAAAAGACTAAGTGACAGGTACTATACGCAAATAGGCTGGGAGCTGCTTGGTGGCAATAAAGGATCTTGCAAATCCTTAGGATGCCCTAAAGTCTGCTAAAAATTCATTTCTATATTCTGTAACGATCCGTCTGTGGATTTAATATTACAAGCTCGTATGTAATTATCATTTCAGTATTTTCTAACAAATGGGGTTTGTAATAATATTTTACATTCCAAGACTTCCGCTGTGCTATTCTGTGTATGTTTGACTATGACGATATCAATCTTACGTCACGATACTCCCCACCGGGTCCACCGGGCTGAGCTGTAAATATCGGGATGTGACAAGAATCCTTAGAAATGGTGGAATACAGAGAAGAACTTTCGTATGAAGATTATGCCAACTACTTAGCTATCGGCACTCTCGTCAAAGTATGCTCATACCATCAATGAAAAAGTTCTTCGCTGATGTAAAGCATTATTGTTGGGAAGACCCATACCTTTTTAAAAATGCCCAGACTAACTCATTCGACGATGCGTCCATGGTCGTGAGGCAACAAAAATTCTCTGCCATTGTCACGAAATACCATGTGGAAGATATCATGGGGCAGCCAACACCACACGAAAGGTGTATAATGGAGGATTCTACTGGCCTACGATACACAAAGATGCCTATACCTTAGTCAAAACATGTGATGCATGTCAACTGTAGATCCTGAAATCAGATCTAACAATGATATCACACCTAGTTTGATTAGTGGCGGAATCACACAATCAAACTGATTCAATAATAGTCACAAGAAATAAGATGAAACAGAGTAATTGACCAAAAGGGTAACTTGCATACAATAATAATTGTCAGACGTAAGTTAAAGCAAAAACAACCAGAGTCAACAACCGTAACCTGAATAACTAAACAAGTTTTTATAAAAGGAGGTTTCCCCCTGAACCTAAGCCCAATATCGCCATCACCTAAGCCCACATCAAGCCCAAAACAACTAATTAGCAGCTAGTCCACACCACTAATTAATAACTAATGTATAAACCTCTAAGGGACCAACAATCTCCCCTAGGTTTGTTAGGATCTGAGGCTTTCATGATTGTGTTTGTTTGTGAGATTTGAACAAATCAAATAGATATGAACAGTTTTAAGTGCAGCGGAAATGAATAACAAACTTTGTAAACACAATCAAAGGAGAATATAGTTTGATAAACAATTGCTTTTCATAGAGTCGAAAGATTACATCAAAAGCAACAGGTTATAATGCAAGCTTACGGACTAAACTCCCCCTCAGCCTGATACTCCAGAGTTGGTTGCACAAGATGAAAGGATTGAATTGAGGAGAAGAACTCTCTCAAAACGAATCAAATGTAACAGTACAGAGTACTGTCATATTTATAGGCAAACCAAACCACTGATGTACCTCAGCTGACGTCACCATGATAGTGACATCTAACAGCCTAACAACCTATAAACACTGATCTATACAAAACTACTGATGTCTAACAACTGATTTATAATACAATACAAAACAAGTTTAACACTGTTCACGTTCCACTGTTGTAGCCTAAGCACTGATTGCCTGAGCATCAGTGCTTTCATCAAAAGGTGATCAGTCTTTGAATGAGCAGTGCTTGGGTCTTCAGCAGTACATAAGAGACAGCAGTAGATAGAGCTCAGTGTTTGCCATTTAGCAGACTTTAGCTGTTTCATCAGTGTTTGGTTCATCAGTTGTTCTTCAGAGCAGTACTTAAAGCGTATCAGCAGATAGATAACCACTGTCAAGGGGAGAGCTTAGAGTAAACGTCTGCTTATTGTGAATCCACTGTTGTGACCAGGTTTTGGCTTTACATTATCTGTTCCTCTGGTAGGGTTCAATCCCAACAATCTCCCCCTGGAACAGATAATGCCAAAACCTGTCATTATTCTGGATCTTTATTACTCATCAGTAGTTCCCTTGCTTTTCTTTTAAATTCTTCTTCAAATGCTTTGGAACTTGTATCATCTTCATCCCGGCACAGTGTAAGTTCAAGGAGATCCTGCAAATCTTGAACACTAAGGCCTAGTGCTTCTTTCCTTGATATGTACTTCACATCTCCATTGGATCTGACTATAGTCAATACGTGGGTCTTTTGGTCAGACATCCACTTTAGTACTTTTGAACCCAATGGATTTCTCAGGAGAGATTTATTTAAAGATGAGCTTTGGGATATTGGCCTTGAGAAAAATTGTAAAGCAGTATCTTGAACTTCAGACATTCTTTTGAAAGCTTCTTCTATGACTTCATTTGCTGCAGCTATATCTTCTGCAACCTCTTTGTCAATCAGCTCTTGTCTTTGTTGTTGATCAAGCTCACTGTCTGGGATATCTGCTGAACTATGTAGTGATGCAGGCTTGGTTAACACCATCAAAAGGTTTTGAAGCTTTTCTGAGCTCTCTTCTTTTAGACCCATTTTCTTGATGGCTTCTGTGAAGTAATCAGCTTCCTTTTCTTTAACCTCTTCACTGGTCAACTGTTCCTTTTCTTCTTGGTTTGTCACAAAAGTAGACCGGAACAGTGTTTTGAGGTTTTCTATCTGCTGTTCAAGCTTCATTCTTTGTTCATGCTTCTTTGAGGTGCTTGAAACAACTATCTTTCTTTTCTTTAGCCTTTCATAGGCTTCATCAGTCTGCTGTTTTGACCATTTTGATATGGCTTCAGCAGTATCCATTTTTGCATCCACCAGCTCCTTTTTCTTTCTTTTATACTCAGCAGTTAGGTCAGCAATGAATTTTTTGTATTTTCTCCAGTTTGGAGCATTCTTCTTCTTTGTAGGACCATTCTTGATTTTCTCAATCCTTTCTGCCTCATGCTTTAGAGCGACTATTGGCCATTCTTCGAACTGTTGTTCTTTAGCAGGATAGAACTTCTCTTTCATGATGTAGGCTAGATATTGTTTTCTTAACTTTTTCTTTTGATCAGCCTTTTCTTTGTTTAGGTCTTGTACAAACTCTTCTATCTGCTTTACTTTTGTGAAGTAGAACTCCAGTCTTTTAGCAATGCCATCTTCGCTTAAACGTTCACGTTCACTCTCAACTTTAGCTCTTAGTTTAGCTTGCCTTGCCTTGATTTTGAGGTAATCATCTGGTGGCATGTAGCCTATGAGTGAGGAGAATCTTCTTTTTGAAGGATCTTCTTCTGTATAGAATTGCCTCATCTCATTTTTGATAGCTTCAAGTTCTAGTGGATGTTGTGCAGCATTAGGATCATGTATACCCTCATCGGCAGAGATTGGCTTTCTTTTTCTGTTGAAGAGCTTTGGTTGTGATGTAGGGAAGGTGAGAGCAGTGGTGGATGATTTACTAACAACTGTTGAAACAACTGGTGTTTCAACTGCTGTTGTCATTACACCTGCTGATATGTCAGCAGATGTCTTCTGCTTTTGAGCAGGGGATGACGGTGGTGAGGTAGTTTTTGATAATGGTGATGGTGGTGGTGACTCATCATCAGGAATGAAAACCCTTCTCCTTTTTAATGTAGGAGAGGCTGATGATGTTTTGGGTGGATCAGTGGTTTGAGATTGGATAGTAGTGGTTAGTGATTGTGATTGATTGACATTGGTTGAAACAACTGGTGTTTCAATCACTGTTGTCATTACAGCAGATGTTGTAACATCTGCTGTCTTCTGCTTTATGGCAGGAGGAAGTGGTGGTGACATGATTGTAGATGATGATGGTGGAGCAGTAGTTGTAGTGGTGTGTGTTGAAGATGTGTGTGTTGATGACATGGCAGCTGTTTGGCTACTAACAACAGTTTTTGTAACTACTGGTGTATCAGCTGTTTGACTAATAGGTTTTGAGACATGTTTTTCTTTTTCTTTTTCTTTTTCAGGCTCAATACAAAGGCCATGTTCTATTCCCATTTTCTTCATTTTTCCCAACAGCTTGATATTCTCCCCCTTTTTGGCATTATCTGAAGGGGGGTTAACAAGAAATGATATGGAAGAAGGAACTTTGCCAGAGGCGCTTTGAATGCTAGCCTTTATAGCCTTGATATCTGCTTGAGTGTCTTTAAACCTTGATTCCACCATGTTGGTCAGCATTTGTACTTGAATAGCATGCTTTTTATCAGCCATATGTTGCTGTTTTTCAAGCATGGGTTGGAAAATATTCCAAAGCTCATTTGCAGCAAATGCATGTTGTGCAGGTGCTTGAGCAGAAACAGCAGTGGCTTGTGCTTTTTGAGCTTTTAAAATCTCTTGCACCATATTCTTTATTTCAGCAACTGATTCTTCAAGTTTTTCAACTCTGTCCGTCAATTCCTGATATTTTGAATCATCACCTACTTTAGTAGTATCATCTGAATCCCCACCAGCAGTGGTTATATCAATGTGTGACTTAGGAACAGAGTCCCAAAAATCACCCATTGATGCCCCTTGTTCTTGGTACTGGGGACTTCTTTCTTCAGCACTTGATAAACCTTAGATGGTACCAGTGGTTAGATCCAACTAACTGGTGGTTACCAAAGTTGCCATGGAAGAAATTGCCTTCAAGGGAGTCTTACTTATGAAACAACTGTCCAACTGAAGATCTGTTGATCCACCAGTTGTAGTTGCTGCTCCACTTGAACTACCACCGAGAGTTACTTGTAACTCAGGGGGTGTAACCTCCTCAATTGTTGCTGGGATAGCAGGAGTAGTAGCATCAGACCCAGTCACTTGTGGGGGTATACTCTCAGTGACAGGTGATAGAGAGGAACTGGTTTGTGTCTGAGCTATAGCAGCTGCATGCAACAAGGGTAACATGGATTGTGGCATTATGATTGGTGAGGGTATAGGTGTTGAAAGAGACATGTCCTTGGGATCAGGACTGTGGAAGATAGAGCCAAGTGGATCCAGAGCTTCATAATTTGGTGTCCCTGTGATTACAACCAGATCCTTTTGTGAGGATGCAGGAGGAGTTTTAGGCATGGGTTGAGATCTTTCTTCCAACTGCTGTGAGGAAGTAGCAGCAGTGGTTTGTGGTGACTTTTATGTTGTCACATGCAGTTGCTCTGGGATCTCATCTTCCAGAGTTGCTTTTGTTTGGGTTTGGTGGGTTTTCTGGATGTTTTTCTTTTGGTCTTTTTGGTGATGTCAGGTGTGGGTTTCAAAGCAGTGGTTGTGCTGCTTTGATCACCTGGAGCAGTGGGCTCAGCAGAAGTTGCCTGAGGATCAGTGGCAGTTTCTAAAGTCTGCTCAGGCACCTTTGCTTTTAACTTTATTGGTGCCATCATTCTTGAAAATGTTTCAATTGTTAGACTTTTTATTTGAAAATGGACACCTTGTTTGGGCAAATTTTCATTCTCTTTTTCAAATTTTTGTTTAAAATAATAGCTTAGAAATCTTGGAAAAAGAAGAAATGATTTGCTATCAACATTCTTTACCATTTCATTGAAGATCTCCTGGGAGTAGTTGTAATCTTTATTGTTTAAAATAGCATAGCCCATGCATTGAATCTTCAATGGTATTTCGTTAAAAGATGTTGTTTTATTTGAAACACACATCAAGAGTGTGTGAAATAAAAATCTGGGTGCAGACGGGAAATAACCTTTTTGTAAGGTATCTACATTTGATTGTTCTGCATATCCCCTTTTCAGAAAATCAGCTTTTAACTCGTTTTTGTCAAAGGAAGTTTTACCTTTCAGATCATCGAGTTTGAAGACCTCTGAGATTGATTATGGGGTGATTTGAAATGCTTTACCCTGTATCGAGGAGTTAATGGCTATGACTTTATCGTCTTGTGTTTCAAGCGTGGCCTTTTTCCAAAACTCTCTCTGGGTTTGCAGATAGATGGGAGCATTTACTGTCAACAAAGTTTTATACTTTGATGCAGATATTGTATCAATGATGGAGTCGAAAGTGTGGTTGTCTTTGAGTTTTGTGAGTAAACCCAAATAATTGTGAGATTGTTTGTATGGTATTTCGATGGATTCTTCAGCCGTTTGAGCGACCTCTTTTGAAGGTGGTGGTGATTTTGGTTTAGATTTTGATTTTGACTTTGATTTTGTCATGTTTGCTGAGAAGAACGAAGAATGATTTTGAAGATTTTGAGAAGAAGGGTTGGAAACTGCTATGAGAAGAGAATTTTGGAATTCAATTCGACAGTGTAAAACCCTGTTTGGGGGTTTAGGGCAGGGTTTTATTTAGGGAAAAAGTGATCGCTGATGAGGCAGCGGTTATTATGATCTGAGTGCTAAAAACTGACCACGTGTCAACCACTGATGAAATGGATGAAGGATGAAGAACAGTTGTTTTAAGGGCCACTGATGTATCAAGCATTAGTGGTTACAATGGTAAAAATTGTGGACAGTGGATGATTTTTACTATCAGTGGATAGCATATCAGTGGATAGGACACTGATTTTGAACATCAGTGCTTGTCAAGAAAATGAGGGATCAGTGGTTAACTTTCAGCAGTGGACAGTGTTTAGAGATCAGACGTTGGAACAAAACAGTGGTTAGGGTAAATGGTACAGATCTGAAGGACAAGTATTCCAGCAACAATTTTGAGAATTTTCATTCAAGGTTTTGCCAAATGTCAAGTTTGAATGACAGTGGTTTAGTACCCCAGATGATGAAAATTTGTTTCTAAGGCAACTCATTTCCGTTTAATATTCAATTAAAATATGAGTACCCTAGTAATTCAAGCACAGTTAGCAATCAACCTTTGATAAATATTTAGGAACAAACCTGAGTATGACATGATCTTGACATATGTACCATTTCCTTTTGACCCATTTAAGAGGACAATAATACCAACAAAAATAAGGTACTATGTCCTGACAGGAACTGAAACTATAGCCAACAAAAACAAGCAAAAGTTTCAGATATATTATTCCAAAAAAATGAACAATATATCCTGGTTATTCAAGAAAATCCTTTGAAAAAAAATTTAAGGAAAATTCTGAGAACAGCATCAAAAAGAATCTGGTACTATTAAAATAGAAAACATAATCATATCATTCTCAAGTTTTATGAGAATGGTCAGTGGTTTGACTGTAGTGATAGAAACATTTTGACCACTGTTTGGTACCATTTTCTATTACAGTTGATTGCAAATATGAGGACACATGGACACATGAGTTTTTAAGATCCTGTTGTAGATCTAGTTACTATGTGAAGATTTTGAAAATTTGTCTAGTCCTTTTGTAAGTTCAATCACTGGGAACACGAATGTCACCTGAACTTTCTTGAACCTATGAGCACAAACAGTTGCTTAATGACCATTTTTACCCCAAGTTTAGACTCTTAAGTGTTTTAAGTTTATACTCTTTTCTTCTGAATTTCAAAAGTTTAGAGATAAACACACTTTAGAGTTTTAAGAAATTTAGTCCAAAATCATTTTGTAGTAATGTTTTGAGAGACATGGTTATGTTTGCACAAAATTTTCAACCAATCTCATACTACACATGATACGGACTGTGTTGACCCCTGATCTTCTTAATGTATTTCTAACAAAGTTGACTTGTTCCTTTTGAGGATCTCAACCTGTTTTTCAACACATAAGATCGAATTACTAAAGTTTTAATTTCCCTCTTTTTATATTAGCAAAACATCAATGTTTTTATGAACATAGGTTTTGTTAATCTGAGGTTCATACTTTAGTATTTAATGAGAACATCACAGATTATACATCAACAATTGAAATCAATTTAGAAAATAAGAAATAATCTCATAGTTTAGCAGATATTGTTTTCAGATCTAGAAACCATGAGTGTCATGTGCATGAATTCACTTGTTGTGTGAAATTTGTGTGTCATATGACATCTTGGTTGATTTACAGAGTTTTTGATTAACCACTTTGAACATGATTTACTCGATACTCTGTTTTTCAACTAAATACAACCAACCTTAGTATCAATGAATTTTGAGCCGAACTGTTATGTCAAATTGATTGTTAGATCGAATTTGACTGTCCAAGCTCTGATACCAATTGTTAGGATCTGAGGCTTTCATGATTGTGTTTGTTTGTGAGATTTGAACAAATCAAATAGATATGAACAGTTTTAAGTGCAGCGGAAATGAATAACAAACTTTGTAAACACAATCAAAGGAGAATATAGTTTGATAAACAATTGCTTTTCATAGAGTCGAAAGATTACATCAAAAGCAACAGGTTACAATGCAAGCTTACGGACTAAACTCCCCCTCAGCCTGATACTCCAGAGTTGGTTGCACAAGATGAAAGGATTGAATTGAGGAGAAGAACTCTCTCAAAACGAATCAAATGTAACAGTACAGAGTATTGTCATATTTATAGGCAAACCAAACCACTGATGTACCTCAGCTGACGTCACCATGATAGTGACATCTAACAGCCTAACAACCTATAAACACTGATCTATACAAAACTACTGATGTCTAACAACTGATTTATAATACAATACAAAACAAGTTTAACACTGTTCACGTTCCACTGTTGTAGCCTAAGCACTGATTGCCTGAGCATCAGTGCTTTCATCAAAAGGTGACCAGTCTTTGAATGAGCAGTGCTTGGGTCTTCAGCAGTACATAAGAGACAGCAGTAGACAGAGCTCAGTGTTTGCCATTTAGCAGACTTTAGCTGTTTCATCAGTGTTTGGTTCATCAGTTGTTCTTCAGAGCAGTACTTAAAGCGTATCAGCAGATAGATAACCACTGTCAAGGGGAGAGCTTAGAGTAAACGTCTGCTTATTGTGAATCCACTGTTGTGACCAGGTTTTGGCTTTACATTATCTGTTCCTCTGGTAGGGTTCAATCCCAACAAGGTTTATAACATTAGTGCTTTTCAGCTCGAAGTTCCACTAGCTGCACTTCCACCCATTAATGGAATCGCATCCACAAACAATCTAGAACCAATCACGTTCACCACAGCACTTGTCCACGACTTCACACAGACGTCACACTTCTCATTGGTTCGAATCTGGTTCCTGTTCAAAACCATGATATCCTCTTCATGAAAGCTTATTAAATCCAACGTATCACCCAATCGGTAAGCAGACTCTTCAGTAACGATCACCGCCTCACCCATCTTTAGATCGTACGCCTAGAATTTAAAGTTCTTCAGGACACCTTTTGGAAACTTTGGAGCAGCAGGAATAATCTTTTCCTTATCAGTTGGGGGCAAAATCATAGTCTTGATAGTGCTTGCAGTGTACGGATCACGAACACCGCGATTTTTCTTAACAGAAGATTCAACATATATCATGTTAGGAAAATCATTCTTTACTTCTCTTTCAAGCTTTGTCAAGAATGCCCAACCTCTTCCACGCTAGTTAGGATCAGAATCGTGAAAAGGAGCTCGTAGTAGATTCTTCAAATCAATCTTTGTCCAAGATTCAAATTGAGACTCCTTGGAATACTATTCTCTATGTCCACTCTCCCTAATCACCAAATACATCTGCTTATCGTGATTATACCTCCAACTTGTAATACTAGACTTAATTCCAACTTTATCATAGTGATTTGAACCCAGTTCCATCACATACCAATCAGAAGTCTTCGCTGGATCTTTTGGTTGGAAATTTTCATCGAGAGGATTTACATCTTGATTTTTCATTATAAGCATCTGTTTATTGCTCTGCTTCTTTTTTGGCAGCTTCCTCTTCTTTATCTGTGATGTTTCAAGGTATATATTCAAAGCAGCTTCTCGTTCAACATACTCAGCAACTTTTTCTTCAATTGTTCTCTCTCTCTCTCTATGCAACATTCATTGGATCATCAACTTTGTCAGCAAATTCACTCCCAAACTTCTTTTCCAACTTCGCTTTCAAATCAAATACCATTGACATTAGCATGTTCACATCACTCTCTAGTTCATCAATAACTTGATCTTTATTGGACAGTTGAACTTGCAACGATGCGATCTGGGTGTCTTTCAGAATTGAGTCTTGTTCTAATACAACTACACTCTTTTGTAGCTTCACCACATCCACGCCATATCACTATCTGAATCTTCAAATACCTTCATCTTCCCAGCAGCTTGAAGTAAATATTCTTCCTGTTCAGACATACCACCACTCGAGCTACCACCCACATCAAAACGAACACCACTAGAACTTTCTGGTTCAGATTTGGTAGTTGTTTCAGGAAATGACATTTCAAAGAAATTAGGTGTCACATTCTCTTGAGCCGTTGTAGTTGCAATTTTAGGCTCGTTTTGTATAACAGGATCGGTTTCAGTAGTAGGGCTCACTTGTTCAGCAATACTCGGTACAGGCTCAACTCTTTGTCTCTTGCTTGCTACAAAATCAGTATCTTCGGTAACATCATCTTTAGCTTGTTCTTCTTTAATAGGAGTAATCACAGGAGGAGGGTTCCCAAAGCTATGCTTCAATGATTCGATCGAAGCTGCGAGAAATTCAGAATTCATCAGTGGTAATTCTCTAACAGGCACCTTTTCTTGCTTAGACTCCATGCGTTCCATTTCACTATCAGTTCCTTCATCGTCAGTTACTAGATTCTCCGTTTCAATATCTGGTCTCGCTGCAACCCCCACAAACTATATATCATGCTTTTCACCGACTGTAGCATTTGGGGGCTTCAGAACTGGCACCTGACCTACAACAGGTCCAAACTTTCCATGCTTCTCCAGTGGACACTTCCCTAAAAATTGATAACTTTTTGCAGTTTCTCGATTCCTTTTCACAGTATCAAAACAATTCAGACATATCGGCTTTAGATTTAACAAGTTTGCACTCTTTACCAGTTCTGGATATTCTCATCAAGAATCATCTGAAAGAACCGAGGATAAAGCATAAATCATATTATCAAAAACGAAAGCAGAGAAGTTGTAATCCCAGTGTTCATAAGAGCAACATGTCACACCCTGACTTTTGCGGAAGCGTGGTTATTGGTGTGACTTTCTTAATACCATAGCATTCAATCATAACAACGCTATATGATAAAAACCAATAAATGTTCATCCATATATTATGTTTGAAAATACCATAACATAAATTGTCTGAAATGTTAACACCGAATTTAAGTTACAAACCACAACATGTTTTAATGAGTTCACAAAGACTCGACAAAAGATCTTAAACAAACCCGAGTTTAGAACCATGTATCTCGTCCAGGATTAAGATACATCTCCTAAACTCTGAAGACTTGGATGACTTCTTTTATTTATAACGCAGCTTGAAAACATGCAACACCTGCCAGATCCACTTAGTTCCCTGAAATACATGTAATTTGAAAACATCAACAAAAGTTGAGTGAGTTCATGTGTTTGTGTATGAATAAACCTTTAAAGTATGTCTGTATGTATGTCCCTGGTATGTAGCAATAAGGAAAAACAGATCACCAATGGTTTGCAAGGCCAATGGTATGTGTGAAATGGTGCCGGAAAACTCAAACCTAGCGGAATTTTACCACGGCTTTAGTATGTGGACATAGTCACCACATGGGCCACCCTGGTCCTCATGGGTGTGGGCTCGCTACACCCAAATAGATCTATCACTCATGTCCCTCAGTCCTACGACGAGGATTAATGGCCTTAAGTGTTGTACCCACCTTTCACATGATCAAGCAGTAACCCTCCTTAGCTAACCATACCATGTATAAAACGTTTGTAAACAATTGTAACATGTATTTCACCCCCGAAGTTATAAAACTGAAAACAGTTAAAAGAAAAGGGGGACATGAACTCACAGTTTTGCGTCTTCGGTACTCGTAACTCAAATCTCCTCAGCAAACACGACTCCCTACAATGTACTAGGGTCTATTAGACGAACGGGTCGTGCCTTGCCTTAGTATTTACGTTTTTGAGTTACGTTTCTTTTATGTTCTCAATATTATTCCAAGTTATAATTACTTGTCAAAATAATAATTATTTTAACTTTAAATTATATTTAATTTTGGAATAATTGTTTAAACAATATTTTTGTATGAATACTTCTCAAGTATTTCCTTCCCAAGGATGGGGGTATTCTCATACATGTGTATTCGTATTCTTGTATTTGTAGTTCCAAAATAATATATTTTTAAGTCTAACTTAGAAAATATATATAAACTTATTTTGTCCAAAAATAATGTATTTCAAGAAAATATATATTTTTCCCAAAAATCATATATCTTCTAAATATTCCAAGAAAATATATTTTAACTTCCAAAAATAATATATTTTCTCCTTGTCGAAAATATGATATACTTTGTAATAATAAAAGTCATACTTTCATTTCTTGTATCCAAAATATTATTTACCAAAAATATGTTCATAAATGTAATTTCCGGAATATTTGTAAGTTACATTCTATCGTTCGGTTCTACAATATTATATATTTATTCCTTGAGATTTTTGGTAATATCTTGGATTCTAATTTCTTGGTATTTTGTCAAGTTATATTATTTTAACCCTAAAATAATATAACTACTACACAAAGTATACAAATAATCACACACAATGTGTCTTTAATGTAAATATATATTCTAAACACATATTTATCCATTTTTATTTATAAAAACCAACCTCCAATACTTGTATTTTTGTAACAAAATCTATGGCAAAGTTTATACTGAAAATCATAGTTAAAACACACTTGTAAATATTTGTTTAGAAAATATTTTTATAAGTGTTTATATTTTTAGAAAATTTTGCCATAGTTTCCCCTAAAAATGGAGGTGTCCATGCTATTAAAGCATATCATTTTCTTTTCAAAAATCATCACAAACAATCAACAATCAACCTACACTTACCAAGTGCCAAAACAATGCTATCTACATAAGAATCATGAACTTGAACTTTCATAAAAACTTGTAGTAACTGTAGGATCGTTTTTAGACCCAAACGAGTCGGTCAGAAGAGTAATTCACCAATGCAAGTGGCTGAAACAAATGTATCAGTGTTATTTCAGCTGGATTCACTTTAAAACTGTCTTTATATTGATTCTGGAATGATTACAATTCAGAAGACACCTCGACAGAGCTTCGCCGTCGGAAACAAACTTTCTAATCCCGTTTCAAATGACACTGGACATCAAGTATTTATAGGAGACATGATTCCGCTTGAAACTGCTTTAAACGAGATCTAATTCCGCTTGAATATGTCTCAAGCGAAATTACCATGTTGATTCAAGCGAAATTATCATGTTAATTCCGTTTGAAATGACACAATGTCATTTCAAGCGGAATTACCTATAAATCCACTTTCTTGATTTCCGTGCCCTAATCTATCTAGTTTAGTACAAGACTCGATACAAGACGAAGTCGACAGACGCATGCACTAACAGACTCCCCCTCTAATGTTGATGAGTCTTCAGTGTCGAGTCTTCGGTTGTCAAACCTTCAGTCTTTATCAGTCTGCTCGCTTTCTCCAAATATTCTCCATTGAAAGCATCCTCTATCTTTCTCTAACTCTTTCTCTTTTTCAAACTTGACATTCTACATCTTCAATCTTTCTCTTGATGTCTTCAGACTCCCCCTTTCAATATGTTGGGATCGCAGTCTGGAAATCACCATCTTCAGGTATCAAAACCTGACTATGTTCAACCTTCAAACCTGCATATTCTCTACCACATACATAAGTTTCACAAATTTAAAATTTTGCAAATTTAAAAACCTCTTGCAGGTATCATTCAAAAATGATTTAAACTTTGATAACCACTTGAAAACACAACTTCTTCATACATTCTTTCCCAAACCTGTTCATCAAGTTTAGCACTTGGAATTTTGAAAATCAGCTTTTCACTATCAGTTGTCGAAAATCTTTTTGAATTTTTCAAAATTTTATGCTAAAACACTCCGAAAATCTTTTTGGATTTTATGAATAAAAGAAATGCAGTAAAGAAATATTTACAAACAATATTTTTTTGTGAGTTCGTGTAAGAGAATCATATCAGTTTGTGTGACCAATCACTAGCACCGTTAAGCTTTAAACATTTTCAGTTCTAAACGATTGATATAGAATGACGATATTGTTGTCCACTTAAACTCAATCTAAAAACTTTCGAAATGCTTACTGGATACGTTAAAGTATATTAATTTTGCACTAAGTTCTTATGGACCCCACAATCTCAGCATATCCCCTCATCATGCAATACACTGACCCAAGTAATGCCTTTAAACTTTTATCAACTGTGATATGTGCGAAAACAACTCAGAATGTTTAAACATTAACAATCAGGTTGATACTTCCGTATACGCAGAGAAAGTCCAATGTTTAAACAAAATAAGAAAAATAAAACAAGTTGAAGTTGTTTAGGCTTTAACCACCAGGTTGATACTTCCATATACGCAGAGGAGGTCCAAAGATTAAACGAAACACCAAAGAAAATAAAGCAGAACGTTTAGGCAATAACATCCAGGTCGATACTCACGTATACGCAGAGGATGTCCAATGCTTAAACAAAATAAAGAAATCAAACAAGTTTAAATCTTTGCAAAATAAATGCACAATCACAGTGATTTTTCAGCAAAGTTGTGAAAGTTCATAAACTTAACCAGTTTTATGTCTTTCGACAATCAGCGATTGCTGAGTAGGCACACAATCAAGAAGGACAAAACTAAGTACTATGCTTTCAACCATGTTTCCCACTAGAACTAGGCTTTTTCATTTAAGTTTGTATCATTATCGCAAATCTACTAGTCTAGCTGAGTCTACCGTCACATCTTTAGTGAGACCGTTTATCACATTTTATCTTTCCATTTCTTTAGCATGCTGTGACAGTCTAACTGATCTACTATCATTTCTTTTTTTTTTACAACAAAACTCATTTTTCATTTTTCGATGTTTTTGGCTTTTTCTGGTTTTATCATGTTTTTGGATTTTTCAAATTTTCTAATGTTTTTGGATTTTCTGAAATAAATCTTACTCCCCCTAAAATTCAAAATCATTAAAGAAATTTGAAAACAAAACTGTACAAGAAACATGACAACATGATGTGAATCGCTTCAATTCTCCATCCTCTTGGCATAAACAATCAGAACTCCCCCTCTCAACAAACTATTTTCCCATTTATGATTTCAAAACACTTAAGTTTGTTTTAATCAAAATGGTTTTTCTTGAAAATTAGTATTGTTGATTTTACCACTTGTAGGAAATGGGGATCAAATCATCACATTGTTTACCAATCTTCTGAATGATAGTTAAATCAAGTTCAACTTAATGACCTTGATAAACCACTTGTATGAATTACTACCAACTTTTTGCAAGTAAAACTTCTCTTTCAACCACGAGTCGGTTTTCTTACCAACACTTACCACTTGTAGGTTGAAATCTCAGAATGCTGATTCCTACTCCACACTACCAACCTGGGAGTTCCGGCAAGTCACACTTAACCATTTTAATTTTAAATTTATTTTAAGAAAGATGCCAATTCATGCTCCGCGATTACCAACTTGGGAGCTCCGGCAAGTCAGGATTTTAAGTAAAGAATACAGACACCCAAGCCTGACCAGCTTTAGGTGTAACCTTCTCAACTTCTTCAGGGGTTTGAACACTTCTTTTTGTTTCATAAAATTCTTTCACCCCTTTTGCCTTCCCATCGACCATTTTACCAAAAATCTTTTTAACATTCCCATTAAACACTTTCTCAACATCAAATTCTTTCTTTTCAGAATAGAATTGATTTGAGATCTCGACTTTTCCAACTTTCTTCTTAAAATTTTCAGCCCGCAGTGGTGGAAAGTTTGCATCATCCACAGTCGGTACTGATTTTTCAATCTTTTTCATAACAACTTTTGGTTCCTCTGATTTTGTTGAATCAGATTCATCACCAGAACTATTACTTGAATTCTTAACAACCCATTTTTGGTTATTATGTTTCTCTTTTCTTTTGAAAACATTTTTCGAACATTCACCAACCTCATAAATTGAATTCTCAAAAACTTTGAATCTGTTTGTTGGTAGTTCGGTTTTCTCAACAAGTTTTTCTTTTAGTTTACCAGAGACTCCCTGTTCTATTTGCATTGCCTTTGGACAATTCTTGGCAATGTGACCAACCGTTTTACATTGAAAACATGTTCTAGTCTCTATCTTTTCTGAGCAAAGCTTTTCTTCATTTCATCTTGCTTCTTGGCAATGAATTCTTTGTTCGTCTGTTTTCTGAATGCTTGCTCCTTCTCTTCTTCAGTCGTTTTCCCTGAAACAAAAACAGTTTTTGGTTTATAAATTTTCTCATTTTTATAATTTTTCGTTGGAATGAAACCAAGTCCTTTCTTTTTGAAATTACCATTATGGTTTGGTTTCTTTTGAAAACTATAACCATAATTGTAACCCATTTTCTTGTTTAAACGTTGTTGAACTCTTGAGGTGTAAGGTTTAGGTTTTTCAGAAAGATTTACATCCTTTATTTCAGAAATATTAATTTCTGTTAGTTTGAAAACCTTTTTAATCATTTCTGGTTTAACACCTCTTATTGGAAAAATCTCATCAGAATATAATTTGTCAGAATCTTTCAAAGTATATGCTACTTTGATCGGTTCGTCATCCAAATTAGATTTTGATAACAAGAACTCTTTATTATACACCCGTTTTCCCTGTTTGGCTTTTTGACTTGACGTGTCGGACTTTGACTTTGATTTTGACTCCGACATTGACTCCTCTGTTTCATCCTTATCCAACACCTGATCAACCACTTTTTTATTAATTCGGACTCATGATCAGTATCGGACGACGTAAAAGTGACATCTATACTTTCTGGCAAATTATCTATAGACTCAGACTCCCATTGTAAGTTTGTTGCCTTTTCGACTCTTTCAGAATTCAGATTTCGAGGATAATATCTATTTTCGACCGGGGGTGGACATTTGTTATAGATAACACTTGGTTTCTTACCAGAAATCTTCACTTCATCATCTTCTTTTGTTTCGGACTTCTTTTCTTTCGAAGTCTTTTCTTCTTCAAATGTCTTCATTCCTTCCACAATGGGGTAAATTCTGTCAACAATAAAAGTAGAACATGAGTAACTTTTCAACAATTCATTAACTCTATTTGTTTCAATTTTCTGAGTTTCCAATTTCTTCTCAAGTTCAGCACATTTTTCTGTGTAATAAATGACATTGTCAAGTTGCCTCATGTATGCCCCTTTGAGTGTACTCATTGCTACAACCTGTTCACTATTCGACTCATGGTACTTATTCATCTCTCTGTTCAAAACATCGTAGGATTCTTTCAGCCTTTTGATGTTGTGTAGCAGTTCATTGTTTTGCTTTATCAGAGATTCACAATTCATACACTTCTCTGCAACCTTGACTACCTCCTCATCTGCTTTGATTTCAAATGCTGAAACTTCTTTGACTACTCTCACTTGAACTTCTTCAGCTCTTTTCTTTTTCTCTGCTTCAGCTTGTCTCTTTTCTTCTTATTCTTCTTCTTCATATCTCTTCCATTTCTCTTCTTCAGCCTCCTTAATTTTTCTGTATTTTTCTGCCCAATATTCATCAGTATAATCATTAATAACATGAGCAACAAATCCTTTAGCCAGGAATTCTTTGTCTGAGCAATAATTGTCCCAACTGAAACCTTCTGGCAATTTTTCATCTTCTCGATCTACCACACAAGCTTTACTATCTTTTGGAATGTATTTATCCCAACTGAATCCTTTTCCATTATCTTGATTAACAAGGCATGCTCTCTTTGAATCTTCAATTTCTTTTCTTCCATGAGCTGTTTATGCCTGTTGTTTTTGATGTGGCTGTTGAGCAACTTGATGATATATCGCTTTTCGATAGTAGTCATTGTTTCCAAAGGGATTTTGAGCTCCACTTGCTTCACAATTGGTGCACTCCCTCTTGAAATGCCCTTTTTCCCTGCAACGAAAACATGTAACTTTAGACTTATCAAATCCTAAAGTTGAAACATTTGAATCGCGAAAATCATCTCTGCCTGTAATTTGTTTAAACTTTTCAGCTCATCTCAACACGCTAGCCATACACCATTTTATATCCATCAATTCCATCTCCTCAGCATCAATTTGATCGTAATCCTCTTTCGTTAGCATTGGATTCCCGATCCTCCCTGCAACTAAACCTCCATAGGATTCAAGCACAGTTACCAACAAAGACATATGGCTTTTAGCAACTTCCTCGGTATAATTCTGATCATTTTCAAGGTTCAAAGCAATGTTGCATTGAAGAACTTTGCCACTTTTTGTTGTAGAAAAATGTGGATCAAATGTTGGAAATGAAGTGAATCCAGTTTTGCTGCTTGATCCCTGAGATGAACTTTCTGAGGAACTTTTTGCATTGAAAGCAGTTTCAACTTTTGGAGACAAATTTGTCTTTTCATTAACACCACCTTTGAAATACAATCCGATGTCTTGTTCTCCATCATAATTCTTCATTCTAGCGATCTTTCTTTGCTCCATCTCTTGAGCTTCAAGATGTTTGATGAACCCACCCAGTGTTAGCTCGTTATATTCCTTTCTATTATTCCTCAACATCATCAGAAACGTTCCCCAAATATCATGTGGCAACGCATCAGCCAGTTTCTCAATCAATTCATTTTTATTTTTGTTGATGCCCAATCTTGTCATGTTTTTCACCAAG
This sequence comes from Helianthus tuberosus, assembly GCA_030545235.1. Classification (NCBI taxonomy): domain Eukaryota; kingdom Viridiplantae; phylum Streptophyta; class Magnoliopsida; order Asterales; family Asteraceae; genus Helianthus; species Helianthus tuberosus. The sequence continues at coordinate 12,562,384 of CM060387.1, read as the reverse complement.
TTACAATATCTTTCAATAATTTGCTTGGTGCTTTCCGTTCTCAAACCACGAAATAGATCAAATTCTTTCTTCATAAGTGACATCTTGTTCCTGAGCATATAATCACTACCAAGAGACTTTGCTTCTAATTTTTTCCAAATCGAATATGCACTTCCGTTATGTTGAAGAAGAACCAAGATGTCCTCTTTGATTGCTTGCTGTAACAAACTAACCATCAATTTCTCATCTTTATACTTCTTTTTCTCCTCGGGATTCATTTCTCTAATTGGTATTTTTTCATCATTGTTCTTGAGTGGTCTAGTATATTGCTCTGCTCTTCAGTATGTTCCCAAGCATCCAAATGATATGCTTCAACCCAGTTACCAAAACGTTCGGACCAACCATTATAATCATCAATATCCAAAAGCTTAGGCGTTTTTGTGTTGTCCCTGTCTCATTTTCAAGCAATGTACTTTGAGTAACAGTCATTGGGCTAGTAAAGGCATTATAAAACTCGTTCTCCATGTTTTCAGTTTTCAAAAGTTCACAAACAGTTTACTTCAAATGGAATTCCACTCTACAAGCTAAATTACCCTCTCAAACGGAATCACCCTGAAGCGAAATCAGACTTCTTTCAAGCGGAATTATCTTTCAAACGAAATCAGTCTACTTTCAAGCGGAATCAGATTTTCAAGCGGAATAACGACTTTCAAACGAAATTACCTAATCTTGTTTGAAAATACAGGCCACGTTCAAGCGGAATAAGGATTTCAAGCAAAATCACTCAAGCGGGATATCGGTTTCAAGCGGAATTACTGTCTAATTCCCTATGAAATGCTGATGATGTCAGCAAATTCGATCAGTTTTCAAGCGAAATTACGATTTTAACACGTTTTAGTTCGATTTTAGTTCTGAAACTTTCCAGTATTTGCTAAAACACTGTTGCGCACATTATGTGAGAAAATTAGCCGATTTTAACCGTGAAAAATTTTTCAATTTGAAGAAGAAGGTGTAGAAATCAGAAAATGCAGCTGAAATGGTAAGAACTCTTCCTCCTGAGCTCTGATACCACTTGTAGGATCGTTTTTCGACCCAAACGAGTCGATCAGAAGAGTAATTCACCAATACAAGTGGCGGAAACAAATGTATCAGTGTTATTTCAGCTGGATTCACTTTAAAACTATCTTTATATTGATTCTGAAATGATTACAATTCAGAAGACACCTCGACAGAGCTTCACCGTCGGAAACAAACTTTCTAATCCCGTTTCAAATGACACTGGACATCAAGTATTTATAGGAGACATGATTCCGCTTGAAACTGCTTCAAACGAGATCTAATTCCGCTTGAATATGTCTCAAGCGAAATTACCATGTTGATTCAAGCGAAATTATCATGTTGATTCCGTTTGAAATGACACAATGTCATTTCAAGCGGAATTACCTATAAATCCACTTTCTTGATTTCCGTGCCCTGATCTATCTAGTTTAGTACAAGACTCGATACAAGACGAAGTCGACAGACCCATGCACTAACAGTAACTTGGTAGTGTGTTTAGTAGACTTAGTTACCCTTCAAAATGTATTTACTTCTTTATAAACTTCATTCATGAAAGATTTAGGTGTTTACAACTTACTAGATGATTTTTCCAAAAATAATTCTCTTGAATTTTTCTTGTAAACAATGTATACTTATACTTGTTTCACCACTAGAAACATGGTTAGTTTCTTAAAAAATAATGTTCATGTAAATCTTGTGATTTAACTTGGTTTCTTTGGAAAACTATTTTTGAAATCATTCAAGTTTATGTCTAGTAATCATGTTACATACTACACCATACACAAAATCATTTTCATTTTTCAAGTTCATGAAAACATAAAGCATGATGATCTTGGTCTTTCACAAGATCATCACCTTAACTTACTAGATCATGTGTTTAATCACAATCTAGTAGGTTTCTTATGATGTCTAACATCACTAACACAAATCATCAATCATCAAGAAGCAAATCAACACAAATCAACATGTATTCATATGGTGTTAAGCTTATGTTAAAGATTCATGATTATGTTCTTTAGTGTTCATCAAGATTAACAATGTTCAACATCCTTCAACCATCAAAATATGTAGTAAAAACAAGTTACAAGGAGCTTACTACTAGCACAAGGGCTAGGGAAGAAGACTAGAAGATGATGATGACAAATGTGATGGATAAAAGCAATTGGGAGAGGTCCTTCAAGATCCAAGACCACGAAGCTTGCCTGTAGACCTCCTTACACTTTTGTGAGTATATGGATTGTATGGAAGTGAGACGATGATGGTGGGGTGGTTGTTGCTTGTTCTCGACCGAAAAGAGGAAGGGAGGAAGGAGATGGAGTGGTGTGGTGTGTGTAGTGTGTGTGAGAATGATGGTTTACTTATAACCAAGTTATCCTTTTATCCAATGTGTATTATGTCCCATTAAGTACACTACATGATCTTCCACAAATCTTATAAGATCTAATGAAATCAAAGGAGATTTAGTGTGATCAAGGGTGGGCCACACCCTTGATGCCGTGAACATGAGGGGGGGGGGGTATTAGTTAGGTTTCAATGGTAAGTTAGGTGATTAGTTAGAATTCAAGTGTAGTGTTTAGTGTTTATGCATATCATGTGTTATATAGTATGTTAGGGTGTTCGGCAATCATAACTAGCTCAGAAACATTAAAACAATGCTTCTAGTATAATTTTGGTGTTTCGGGAAGTGTCCGGTTGTTCGGTTAGATACTGGTTCGTTAAAGTGTCAAACTATATCGTTTAGTGTTCTTTATGCACCCTTTTGTGACACTTATAGTTCCCGACACTTAGGAAAGCATTCACGACCACTTAGTCATATTTTTGCATGTTATCAACTTGTTAAAATGCTGATTTTTGCTGAAAAATGCTGAATTCAGCACTTTAAGTGGGTTTTAGGCACTTTCCGACACTTAAGCTATCACCTAGTGAAGCAGTTTTGTGGTCCTTACTTCCCTACACACCATACTAGTGTAGTACTTAGTCTCTGGCCCATACTGGGTCTCAAAACACTGTCTGTCTACGTACTGAACTTCGTCAGCATTTTTCTGAGTTATCCGCTAACTGTGCTAGCTGTGCTTTGTGCATCGTTTATGTCAATAAAGTTTGTATGTAAAAATGATGTGACATTATGAAATGTGATGCACATGTAAGTATGATGCAGTAATCAGAAAGCAACCATTTGTAATTCAGCACAGTCATTAAGCACTAATCATGGTTAATTAAATAGTACGGATACCTGGATTTTTGACGGTTGTCACATTCTCCCTCTGTTAAGAAAATTTCATCCCGAAATTTTAGTTCTGCTACTAGCTGCAGGGGTGTTGGGTAACAAATGTGGGTACTTTGCTTTCATGTGATCCTCACGCTCCCAAGTAAACTCTGGGCCATGTCGCGCTTTCCAACGAACCTTGACGAGTTTAACACTACTCCTACGTGTCTTGTTAACCTTCCAATCAGTAACCTCAACAGGTTCTTTAGTAAAGTGGAGTGTGTCGTCAATGAGGACTTCATCGGCAGGAATGACAACTGTTTCCTGAGTTGGACTCTTTTTCAGATTAGATACATGGAATGTATCATGAACGCCATTTAGTTCTGCGGGTGGATCCAACTTGTAAGCTACAAGAGCAATCCTTTCCAGGATTTTGAACGGTCCAACAAATGTGGGTTCAACTTTCCACGCTTCCCAAAGCGTGCTACAACCTTCCAGGGTGAAAATTTTAATAAAACCATATCTCCCACTTGAAACTCCAAAGGTTTCCTCCTTTGGTCCGCATAGCTCTTTTGTCGATCATGAGCTGCTTTGATGCGCTCTCGGATCTGTATAATCTTGTCTGTCGTCTCTTGAACTAATTCAGGACCAACAAGCTGTCTATCACCCGCATCTGCCCAGCATAACGGTGATCTACACTTGCGTCCATAGAGAGCTTCAAAAGGTGCGGCTTGAATGCTTGCATGGTAACTGTTGTTATATTAAAATTCAACCAATGGTAGATGAGTGTCCCAACTGCCACCCAAGTCCATTACGCAAGCTCGCAACATATCTTCCAACGTTTGAATCGTTTGTTCGCTCTGGCCATCTGTCTGCGGATGAAAAGCAGTACTCAAATTTAGCTGAGAACCAAACGCTTCTTGGAAGGATTGCCAAATCCTTGACACAAATCTTCCGTCTCTATCAGATATAATTGAGATAGGCACTCCATGTCGTGCAACTATCTCTCTGAGGTACAGCTCAGCAAGCTTACCTGTGTTATTTTTTTCTCTGATTGGCAGAAAGTGTGCAGATTTCGTCAGACGGTCTACGAATACCCAAATCGTATCATGACCTCTGGGTGTCTTTGGTAACTTCGTTATAAAATCCATTGAAATCTACTCCCATTTCCACATGGGTATTTCAGGTTGTTGCAGAAGACCTGAAGGCTTCTGATATTCGGCCTTTACCTTGGCACAAGTCAAACATTTGCCAACATACGTGGCCACATCACCTTTCAATCTTGGCCACCAGTAGAAATCCTTTAAATCTTGGTACATCTTATCCAATGCTGGATGGATCGAGTACCTTGATTTATGTGCTTCATCAAAGATCACGTCTCGTAGACCACTGAAGAGGGGAACCCAAATTCTTCCCATGAAACACAACGTTCCATCCTTATTGGGTATTAACTGCTTCTCCAACCCACGGAGATATTTGTCCACAAGATTTTCCTTCCTAAGAGCTTCTCTCTGCGCAGCACGAATGCGCAATGAGAGGTCGTTTGAATAATCATTTCCAAGGACCTAACCCTTATGGGCTTAATTCTTTCCTTCCGACTCAAGGCGTTTGCTACGAAATTCGCCTTCCCTGGGTGATACTTGATTTCGCAATCATAATCGTTCAACAGCTCCACCCATCGGCGCTGTCTCATATTAAGCTCTTTCTGATCGAATATATGCTGTAAGCTCTTGTGATCTGTAAAGATCGTGCACCGGGTGCCGTACAAGTAATGTCACCAGATCTTTAATGCAAACACCACTGCGCCTAATTCCAAATCATGCGTGGTGTAATTTTTCTCATGAACCTTCAACTGGCGCGAAGCATAGGCTATAACCTTCTGTCGCTGCATCAGCACACATCCTAATCCCTGACGTGAGGCGTCACAATATACCACGAAGTCATCTGTGCCTTCGGGTAGGGATAGGATCGGTGCATCGCAAATCTTGTTCTTTAACAACTGAAAAGCTTCTTCTTGTTTATCTCCCCATTCGTACTTCTTGTCCTTTTGGGTGAGGGAGGTCAAAGGTTGAGCGATTTTCGAAAAATCCTCAATAAATCTGCAATAATATCCTGCCAAACCTAGGAATTGACGGATCTCGGTTGGCGTCTTCGGAGTCTCCCAATTCTTGATTGCCTCGATCTTTGTGGGATCCACATGAATTCCATCTTTGTTAACCACGTGACCAAGGAACTGAACTTCACGCAACCAGAACTCGCACTTCGAGAACTTTGCGTATAATTTCTCTTTCTTAAGCAGCTCTAAAATAGCTCTTAAGTGTTGTTCATGCTCTTCCTTCGTCTTCGAATAAATCAAAATATCATCGATAAACACAATCACAAACTTATCGAGGTAGGGATTGTAAACTCTATTCATCAAATCCATAAACACTGCTGGCGTGTTTGTCAAACCAAACGGCATAACCAGGAACTCGTAGTATCCATATCGAGTCCTAAAGGCAGTCTTTGGAATGCTCTCTTCTTGAATTCTCAACTGGTGATAAACTGATCGAAGATCGATCTTGGAGTAAAAACTCGAACCTTGTAGTTGATCGAACAGGTCATCAATCCTTGGCAAAGGATACTGATTTTTAATGGTCAACTTGTTCAGCTCGCGGTAGTCGATACACATGCGGAAGCTACCATCTTTATTCTTAACAAACAGCACTGGAGCTCCCCAAGGCGAGAAGCTTGGTCTGATAAATCCCTTGTCCAAAAGCTCCTGAAGTTGTGTTGACAGCTCTTGCATCTCTGAGGGCGCAAGTCGGTAAGGTCCCTTGGCTACAGGCGCGACGCCTGGGACCAAGTCAATATGGAATTCGACTTGTCACTGCGGTGGCAATCCTGGTAAGTCTTCGGGGAAGGCTTCAGGATATTCCCTTACAACTGGGATATCTTCCAACTTTGGCTCAGCGGCTTCCTTGTCCATAATGTGTGCCAAGAAGGCAACACATCCTTTCTGCAAACACTTTCGAGCCTTCAAACAACTGATGATCCTTAGGGGCGTATCGTGCTTCTCTCCATGCACTACAATTGTCTCTCCATTCGCCATCGGAATGCGAACGATCTTCTCGTGACATACGATCTCTGCTCGGTTGCTTGACAACCAATCCATTCCGACTACCACGTCAAAGCTTCCCAACTCGACGGGCAGAAGATCAAGCGTAAACTCATGCTCTCCCAGTTCTATCACGCAACCTCTAATGACTTCATTCGCTTCTACTAGCTTTCCATTAGCTAGCTCTATCGAGTACGGAACATCTAGCTTAGTAGCTACCAACCCAAGTATATTCTTAAATTCTAGGGATACAAAACTATAATCGGCACCAGTATCAAACAGTACATGTAACGTCCGTCTGGTTTTATTAATATTTTAATAATAAGATACACATTTTTATGCTAAAATGTGACTTTACAAAAACTTGTTATACCAACATCCCCAAATGTTTACAACATTTCAAAAACAATTTATAAGTGTTTACATAATTCACTTATAACAACACAAATCAAGATTTGACGCGGAAGCTTCATTTAACGTGTGTTCGGTTCTTGCTCGCCGCTTGATCTTCATCCAAATTAGGTCCATTTTCACCTATGGTCAAAACCATGTAAATAATTAGTTTTGACACTTTAATAATCGAGTATAAACAAGTTCCGAGCTTAAACGTAACAAAACAAGAAAAATCCACACTGTTGAACGGTGGCGCTACGCCACGGGGGTGCTCGCGTGACGCCACCACCCGTCTCGTCGCGCGACGGGTTTCTTGCCTGGCCGTGGCGCTACACCATGGTCTTGTTTCGACAGATTGTTGTTGGTGGTGCTGCATAATTCTCAACAAGATTCGATTTCACGGAAACGAGCATAACTCACTCATTTTTAATCCGTTTTACCCGATTCTTTTTTCCTATGCGTCCGTAATTTAATTCTCCATCTTATGGAGTTAAAATCCAACATCCAACATAATAATTTTTGAGACTTCTAACCTTCGACCCGTTACCTTTATACCAAATTTTAACCCGTTTATGCATTTTATCAAACAAACATATTTGTTTGATCCGTGTTTCACCTGCACCTCTTCAAATTAATGTCATCTACCATGTTAGGTTCTAATCGCAGGTTTCTTATACAATTTAAACCCGTTTTCGCTCGTATGCTTATTTTGACCCGTTAAGGGTATTTAAGCACTTTAAAGCTTGAAATCGCTTTGATTCATTTCTAGCATCTTATTCCTACATTTCTTATCAAGTAGTCTTCCAACACAACTATATGTGTGTTGGATTTAATGTGGATATCTATATGTTCCAAGTTTTATCCCTCGGATTATCATTTTACGGCAAAGACCCATATAGAGTCCTTTGACCCAAAGATTCGCATATTTCACTTTTTATCCATTAAACATGATTTATGACCATTGTCTTTTGTTCCGGACCGCACTTGTCGTGTCGGAACATCATAATTTAAAACAAGACTTACTATTCACGACCTATCAAACCAATAGGTATTAAATAATTAGAGTGTAAGCTTTACTTACCTTGTATCCGGATTATGCTCTTTTCCACGTATACGATCCGTTTGACCCTCTTCTTTCCCCAAGCCTCCATCTAGCTTGTCAAGAGTCAAACTAGCATCATAATTCGTAAGATGGTTAGATTAGTCATCATTATTATGACTATTTCATCTTACGGATTTTATGTAGAAACTTCTATTCGAATTCATCATAGGTTAGTTTGACTTTCTAAAGTCAACTACCTTTAATCATATAATATGCACGATTAAGGCAAATCAACATTATGATTAGAACCCGTTTTATCCCATATCTCATGTAATTAGTCAAGCTTGCCAATTACGCGTTTCACTTGAATTTCAACACTTTACTTCTCATTTAGGCATTTTAACAAACACCTAATGGGCATAATTCTACATATTTGCTAACTAGTTCATAACTAGTCATTTTTACCATGATTAACATCAAAATTCAACCACTATCACTTATGATCAAATACTCAAACCTGCAAATTGTTTAAATGTCTTGTTTCTACTATCAAATATGATGATCTTAAACATGTGTATATCATCATCTTCTCTACATCATCAGAACCTACTTGTCTAAGTGTGGTAAATCATCAATTTATTCAAATCATAGCAAATTTTACTTCAATTTCTACTTAGGGTTTGTTCCTAAGCAATAACACTTCATTAATTCGCCAATAGCCTCTATGATTTATACATATATCGTATCATGCAAGGTTAATAAATTTTCATAACTTCATGAATGTTAGAAATTCGACATACCTTACGATCCCCTTGACTTGGTGATCGTTTCTATGTATTCAAATCCGAATTTGGCCTTCGATTGATCCTCCAATTTGAAGGTTTTGTTGAGTTTAGGGTTAGATCCCATGGGGCTTGTCTCCTGATCGATTAGAACACACACACACTTAGTGTGTGTGGTGTTTTATTTTCTTTTTGTTTTATAAATTAACCCTTTTTCCAATTGTCTAACTTTGGTCCCTCATGTTTGGTTAATATTAAGTAGGTTACAACCTACTTATTTTAAACCCATATTCCTCTTATTAACTAGGTTAAACACTCCTAGTTAATTTAGTGCGTTCGGGAATATTTATAACTAAGTTTATTTTTAGTCCCGTTAACTCGGGCTTCTTGTAAACTTTATTTTCTTAAAAGCCTTTACTCACGTTTTATTTAATATTAGGTTTATTGATTTAAATCCTAATATTTTCTGGGTTACTTTTACCGCCAACGGTATTTTACCCGCCTTTTAGTATTAACGGGGTTTGATTACCAAACCCGTTTTCGGGGTGTTACAAGTCTACCACCCTTTAAGAGGTTTCGTCCTCGAAACCTTTTCTTACATAGTTTACCGAGTTTAACTTATGCATTTGCTCTCGATAATCCATTGAGCATTTCCCGTATTTTAACCAATTGTTAGTATTACCAGAAAAGTGTGGTAATATCTGTTTGGTTATTAATCACCTACGTATCTTATACGACATAATACAACTTGAAATAACGTAATTGTTGGTGCATACGTCTGTCGACTTCGTCTTGTATCGAGTCTTGTACTAGAATGTATAGATCATGGCACGGAAAACGAGAAATATGTTTCTATAAGTATTTCGTTTGAAATGACACAGGGTCATTTCAAACGAAATCAAGTGGCTAATTCCGCTTGAAATCAGATGTTGATTTCGTTTGAATGATTCCGCTTGAAAGTGATTCCGCTTGAGCATGTTCAAGCGAAATCACCATGCCTATAAATACCCTTGATGTGATTTCGTTTGTAATGGTTCTTGGTTCCGACGCCGAAGTGCTGTCGAAGTGTCTCTGGCCTGTAAACTGTTATTTTATCAATAAACAAGATAGATTAATGATATTCTAGTGCAATACAAGCTAAACGAAGACTGAATCAATGAATTCTGCCTCTGGTTTAGTATAAGAACTCTTCTGATCGACTCATTCAGGTCAGAAAACGATCCTGCAAGTGGTATCAGAGCTCAGGAGGAAGAGTTCTTACCATTTAGCTTGTTTTCGCTGGAAAATTCTGATTTCTACACCTTCTTTTACAAAAATCACAAGTTTTTACGGTCAAAATTGATTGAATTTCATATATGTCATGCAAAACAGTGTTTTAATGAATCCTTGAGAAAATTGGACTTAAATTCGATATAAAATTGGTAAAATTCGCAATTTCGCTTGAAAAACAGATCGACATGATGACGTCAGCACTATTTCATACGGAATTACATGCTTGATTTCACACGAAATTACCTAATTTCGCTTGAAATAGATAATTTTGCTTCAGAGTATAGTTTCGTTTGAGAGTTCCACACGAAATAACGTATTCCGTTTGAAAAAGTGCTATTTCACACGAAATCAGATTTCGCACCAAAGTGTTATTTCGTTTGAAAAGGGAATTTCAATTGAGTGGTGCTATTTCGTTTGAACAAGGTATTCCGTGTGAAATAGGTATTTCGTTTGAAGGAATTTCATTTGAAAGTAACTGATGTTGTGAAATCTGTTACTGAAACATGGAAACTGAAGAAGATATTGCATTGTATCTCTATGTATCTCAAGAAGAGAGTTATCTTAAGATTGAAGAAGAACCAGTTTTAAAAGAATCAATTTCAAGAGAACCAGTTTCAATAAAAAGGGATTCAGAGATTGTTTTAGATAAAGTTGAAAAGGGTTTAGAAGTTGATTCAGAAAAAGCTGAAAATAAGTCAGAAGTTGTTTCAGAAAAAGCTCCAGTGTTTGATCACTCATCAGATGAAGAAAGTGACGATGACAGTGAAGAAATTAAAAAAATTGAATATTATAAAGGAGTGTTTGCACCTGAATTGTTTAATATGTTTTATGCAGGTACACTGGAAAAGCTTAAAAATAAACAAGCTGCAAATATGAAGAATCATAAAGCAGCAAATATGGAGGAAAGTGTAAACTCCAAGAATAAACATGTTGACAGTGTTCATCCAGAAACATCTGAACAAGATGAAACAACTGTGTTGTCAAAAAACGATGAAGTCAAACCTGAAGAAAGAGTTCAAGTGATAAAAGAATAGGTTGAAGAAATTCCAGCCTTCAAGATGAAGAAAAAAGCTGATGATGAAAAGATGCCTGGGAAATGTTCAAATTGTGACATATCTGAAGCAGAAAATGTCAAACTCTTAAAAGAAGTGGAGAGTTTGACATTGGAAAACAAAATTTTGAAAGAAAAAGAAACAAAATTTCAAGATCAAATAAAACTTTTTGAAAATGAAAAATTTGTTCTTGAAAAGAATAAAAGTGAGAATGAAAAAGCAATAACTTTTCATCTTGAGAAAATCACTCAGCTTGAAAATGAAGCTGAGAGTGCAAGAAACAAAATTGATGAGCTTGAAAAGAAATTGAAAGGTTTTGTGACCTCATCAGAATTTCTGAATCACCCTTGTTCAAAACCAATCAATTCAGTTCCAATAAGTGACAATGTCACAAATTTTGACAAAGTCAAAATTGATGATTGTGATGAAAGATCTGATGATGAAAATGAAAAAAGAAATTGTTTCTGAAATTAAAAGAAAAATTTCAAGAAACTGTTTTGCAATCTACAGAAAAAGGTGAATACTCAAAACAGAAACCTTTAAAGAAGATTGCAGAACAAAAACAAAGTGTTAAAAATTCAAAAAGTTTTCAAAAAGAAAATAAAAAATCATCAGTTCAATCATCCAATTGACGTGTTCGTATATATACATAATTTTGCAATGAAATTACACACGATTTGGTTTTAAATTTATAAAAAAATGATTATTACTTTTACATCAAAACACACACGAAAGAGGCAAGTGTACCCCGTCATATATGTAGTAAAGTATCGGTAAGAACCAAGTATCGATCCAAGGAAATGGGGGAAGAAATAATATTAGACCTTTGTCACTAAACTACCGGTAAAAACATAAGTTGTTTGATTTTTAATAAACTAAAGTAAGCATAAACAAATACTTATAAAACATAATAGATTTCAAATATGAAAATAGATAAATAGTCTTGCTTAATACACAACCAAAGCATGTCAACTAAGTCGGTTTTGGCACTAGAAGCATTTGATCGATTCTCCAATTTTGAGACAATTAGTATCCCTTTCGGGAATCCTAACATGACAATCATTCGGAAAGTTAAAAAGATAAACACACTTTAACCACCTAAAATTGTTCTTTAACGTGCAATCGATAAATGTCTATGAAAATCTCTTAAAAATAAGTTAGTCATCCGTTAGGAGTTTTCTAACCACACTTAATCAAGGAAAGCGACACCGATAAACACAATGCAACCACCGAGACAAGCATAAACTAGATTAAATCACAACCGAGTTCATTTTACAAATCTTGCACATAAATTCACCAAGATAGCAATTTTGGCCTAAACTACTAACTAAGCTAACAAATCATGGCAAGAATTTATAACGACACCATTTAACCCGTTAAGGTCCTTATGTGACGACAAGTTTTCTTGATTAACAACAATTACATTTTATTAAACCACTAACCATTTCTAGTATCATGGTGCAGACATTTTAACCAAGCTAAACTAGTTAACCAAGTTTAAAGTTTACTGATACATGATTAATTAAGCTTCATTTTTCAACTATCTTAACTAACCAAATACCAATCATCCAACACAATTACTTATAATCAAGAAATCAATATCAATAACAAGGTTGCAAATTAATAATCAAAGATAATCATAGAAAATACTTCCAAGTGTCATTACAAACAAAGATTAACGTACTAATGGCTATAATCAAGCAAGGGATTGTTGTGTTTTTGCCCAAAGGCTACAATAATACATAAATATTAATCTAAATGCTTGAAAGATTAACAAAATCATGGAAAGATTAGAAAACCAAACCATAAACAAGCATAAGATTAAGAATCTGGAAGATAACGAAGCTAATCGGCACAATATGGCTTAAATGCGGGTGAAAGCAGAAGCCTCCGGAGCCTGAAAATCACTAGAATCGCTTCCAAAATGTCCAGAGTTCCGAGCAGAATGTTTTTGCAAATTTTTATATAATTTCGATCTCTCACGGTCGTGCATCCTGTCGCACGACCGTTCACTGTATGAATTATTGGAGGTATGGTGCACCATACTGCATGACGTCATCAGATCTTGACCGGTCTTCGGTCTCGCACGACCGTTCTTTAGATCGCACGATCGTGCGTTTCCGGGTTCTTGTTGCACGGACTGCTGCACTGGTGGTGCATTGCCGGGCTTTGGTTGATCATCGAATCCGCACGGGGTGCAATCAGACGCACGCCCGTGCATTACCGGGATATGCTTGCACGATGAGTCGCACCCTCGTTCATTGCCGGGCTGGGCTGGTTTGTCGGAAACGCACGGTCGTTCACTAGGTGGCACGACCGTTCCATTTGCCTAGGTCAGAATTCCAACAGAATGTTCGCAGCTTTGTCGTTTCGTCCGGAAAGTCCTCGTTTTCACTATCATCTTGTCTGGTATGTTGTTTTAGGCCTGTGAACAAAAATATACATGATTAAGTATCCGAATGACGGTTTTACGGCCGAAAACGCATAAAATGGGATAAAATGGGGGACTAAAATATGTGTAAATTAGCGAATATCAAATCTCCCCACACTTGAACCTTGCTTGTCCTCAAGCAAGCTAAACTAAAATGAAATAAAAGATAGAATCAAACAAGAACAATAATTTACACACTATTTTATTGAAAAAAAATACAAACGGTTAGCCGGTTTTTCGAAAGACAACATCAAATGAATCAAACCCAACAAGCATATGCAAATATGTGGCGATAACCAAAAAGCCGTGACTCACTTTCAATTAACTTAACAGGTTAATCTTCACACAACTCACAATGTTCACACACACTCGGTTTTATTTATGAAACATACATAAAATGTGTATGTGCAAACACTCAATGCCTCGTCAATGAAATGTGTAATATCATAAGCTTGTCATAAGATCTCGTCTCCACCAACTAACATGCGAAAAAGTGCAAATCAAGAGGACTTTACGGGGTTGTAACGTTAGGCTCGGGTGAAGGGTATGGAAATGGATGTTTAAAGTGGCGAAATGGTTAAAACTCGGTAGTTACGTTTAACAAGCGCAATACAACAAAACTATACATACAAACGCCTTAAAAAGGCGACTTACGCGACAACGAGCTCATAAACAAGATTTCATCATTTTATCATTCAAAATTGCTTGAATTTTGTCTACTTCACCCAATTTTAGGGTGTTTTATTTTCTGTTTTTTTAACAAACTAATGGATTTATACAATGAATAATAAACTATAACAAGCGCTAGTTAAACGATTATTTTGACCGAGTTTCAACACTAAAAGGTTTAAAACATAAAAAGGCTAAATTTGGCTAAGTGGGCGATTATGTTGGGTAAACAAAGGTAAACGGGAAGGCTCGACATGGTTAATCCTAAAGGTAATGTAAGGTTTACGGGAAACACAACACAAAGAACAAGGGTAACACAAAGGGTTTTCTAAGTGCCTCTATCACTTCTACACAATTTTGCAAGTTCATGGTCTTAACAAGCATGCAAGTGACAAGTTCTAAATTACACATGACATCCGGCTCACTCCTACTCTGAAATTAACAAATATATAATAATTTTAAGGCTCAAATATGCTCACGTAACGGAAGGAATGGGTAAAAGTGTGAAAACTATCATGCAAGTCTTTCTTTGTTTGTCACGCTTTCCGGTTTTCCTTTTCAAATTTAATTTTGCTTGTCGAGTTTTTATCATGTCCGAAGCTTTCTAAAACACAACCAACCGGTTTATTTACTAAAATAAATACAGAATACAGATATTTTTGAATGATTTTTCTGATTTTTTTTAGAGGACAAACAAAGTTAACCCCCTCCCCACACTTGAACTTCGCATTATCCCCAATGCGAAACCCGAAATATAGAGAAAAAGGATAATAGTACTCCCCTCAAGATGATTTCTGATGAAACGAGACTTCCAAGCTGTATCTGTCATGTGCTCCGGTCAAAGACTTGATAGCCAAAATCTGCATGTACGTCACAAGGTACAACAAAACAGAACAGAAATAAAATAAACACAAATAAACCATAATGTACATAAATAGGCGTACTAAAAATCCAAACAAAGACATGACAAACAAAGTAAAGTGTCTGAAAATAAAGAGTACATAACCGAGGGTGTTTAACATAACAACCAAAATGAACACCCGAAATAAACAAAGTACGGAAATAATAAAACCACAAACGATCAACTCCACCGTCTCCTAGTCGTCATCACCAGCATTATCTCTCATGTAGGAAGGGCCCGCATCTCCATAACCAAGTGGGTTCCAGGGTGGGAACTGCGGAGGATGTTGAAAGTAGTCGGGATAGGCATGATGCATCTCCCCGAACAGGTATGAGAACCCAGCACTCACCCCCTGGTACAAGCTGTCCTGGTTCGCCCTGATCTGATCCTGAGTAGCCCTGATCTGGTCCTGATTAGCCCTGATCTGGTCCCGACTAGTCCTAATCTGGTCAATATAAACCCCATGTTGCTTCTGGTTAACCTGCATTTGTTGGAACTGCTGGTAAAACTCAGGGTAAGAGGGAATGCCCTCGGGTCACTCCTGGTGGTGGTATCCATGATGCTGCGGTGAATGTGGTGGTGTTTGTGGCTGGTGCTGCTCGTGCTGCTGCTTTTCATGCTACTCCCACATTTCTTCATCCTCATCATCCTCCTCAGCAGGAGGCAACGGGTCCCAGACCTCGTTGTTTAGACCCTTCAATCTATCCCCGCGATCCAACTCAGCAATCAACCCCATGGCTTTCAATGACCGAATATCAACATATACCCCTTCGGTCACCAGAGCGAGACTCGCAAGTACCTCATCAGTCATCAAGCCTAAGTTGTAGGCGATTTCGGTCACATATTGACCGCCGTGAATCTGACTGTTGGGTGTCCTCCCTGAGCACTTCACAAAAATATTCAGCCATCCTTGCGGCTAGGTTGATGTGTACTCCATCAACCAGCGCATACAGAAAAATCAGATCGGGTGTTGGACAGTTCCCTAAACTGTCCATGCGGCCGCAAATGGTGTGGCTGAATACATGATGCATCACTCGATGCAAAGGGTCTCTCAATCATGAAGCTTTAGACACTCTCGGGTCGTAAGGGTCACCAATTGCATTTTCAGCCCAAAACGCGGCCCGTGCTGCATCAGTTGGAAAGGTAAACTGCTCCGTGAAGAATTTGGAATCCATGTCTTCTCTTGTGTAAATTCCAAGCCTCCTACCCAATCGACCCACTGACCAAGTGTGCCATTGTCCACCCAACCTGAAAGTTATTCGCTCCTTGTAGCGGAATTTTGGCCTTCTATGAGCAATTGGTTTTTCGTAGGCATATGTGGAGAAGAACTCTATCGTTAGTTCAAGATAGATGGGGTGGTTGATATCGACTAGACGCGAAAGTGGGATAGAGAGCATGTTTTCAAGCCGCTCATACTGATTTAGATCCCTCATAACATCCCAATCCAGCCTCCGGGGGACGCCGAATTGCCCTCGCCTTCTCCATAAGGCGTCACGTCTTGGGATACAAAGAGTTTCTCTCTCATCATCGGGGTTAAATTGCAAGAAAGGATGATCCATCTGTAAGAGGAATATCGTTAGAAAAGCAGGAACAGGAAGAATTTCACTCAAAAACAACAGAACACGTAGTTATAAAGATTCTGTTTTCTGATTTGGGCCTGTCGCACGGATGTGCGACGAGACGCACGGTCGTGCGTCGCCGAGAACGAGCAAGTTGGCCGACAGTTGTCGCATCTGCACGGCGTGCAGTCAATCGCACCACCGTGCATCACCGGACCAACCTGAAATCCATCGTGAACACCCGCCAAGGCACGACCGTTCCATACGAGGAACGTCCGTGCAACTCGTTTATCTGCAGATTTCTAACCCCGACTCTGAACAGTCTGATTTTTAAAAAATCAACAAGTTTTTTTATGCAAACAGGGGGCAGAGAATCAACCTGGTGTTCACGAAATATGAGATTCTTGCAAGGGCTAGGGTTTCGCTTGTGTTTATGAAGGGAACCCTAAAAAGCCTTGAAGAATCGGACAAATCTAACCTAGAGAAAGAAGAAACAGAAAATCTACAAGAAGGAACGTACCGTGCGAAGAAGTGTGTGAAACCGTACGAAGAATCCATGCGATTTGAGGCGAAATCACTCTGGAACGGCCGTCTGCAGTTAGGGTTCGCGAATGAGGGAAATGGCAGCAGATGGGGGTTTTTATAATGTGCAAATGACAAAATTGCCCCTCGCACGGTCGTGCGACAGGTCGCACGGTCGTGCATTTCCGACATTTTTCAAACCCTGCACGCTGTTCTCGAAATGCACCGGGGGTGCGACTCGTCGTGCAAGCCAGCCCTCAAACGCACGGTCGTGCCACAGGGGGAACGACCGTGCAACAACTGCAGACCAGTTTTTTTCTACAGAAGCTATTTCTAGCAACTGTTTTGGTAGTTTTTCGCCATTTTTTCAACACGCAAACTGTTTAATCAATATCGCAACATAGAACCTTCGCCCGACACGTCTAAAAATTGTACAAACTAACGGAAACTAACAAACGCATCTAAATTATGCTAATACTAGAAAAACACATAAAAAGACGATATTACCCCTATAGCGCCAATGACGCTGTTGCTACATTTTTTTATCCACGAGTCAGTAGCGTAGACTCATGCTAAATTTTTGTCGGTGAGTCGATAGCATGACTCATGCTAAATTTTTGTCGGCGAGTCGATAGCAAGACTCAAGCTAAATTTTTTTCGGTGAGTCGATAGCAAGACTCATGCTAAATTTTTGTCGGCGAGTCGATTGCAAGACTCATGTCCCCACACTTGTTACATGTGCGGGCCATTACCACACCCTTTCGGATTCTGCTCTGTATTGCCCGGAAGACCACATAGGGGTCTCTCCGACATCATTTTTGCCAACTGGCCCACTTGATTCTTGATGGTCTGAATGGAAGCCTTTTGACTCCGCATTTCTCCTTCGTTGACCAAGAACCGCTCCTCATGCTGCTGATATCGTTTCTCAGCCACTTGATTAGCACTGTTGGAGTTGTTCAACAGTTGTGCCATCATTTCCTCTAGCTTTACGTTGCTTTGAGAAGCGTGTGGCTGGGAACTGCTTCCTGAGCCTTGATTATGATACTGTGGCTGGAAGGATTGACCTTGAGATTGCTGTGGCGTGGGAGCATGTTGAGCATATCCGTGCGTATTTTGGTTCCCAGAACCAGATTTCCACCCAAAGTTTGGGTGATTCTTCCACCCTGGATTGTACTTGTTGCTATAGGGGTTATTTTGGGGCATGATTTGATTGCCCATGTAGTTCACCTACTCGTGTCCTGTAAACATAACACCCTGCTCACACGTACCTGGTACGTGTGCAACCCCGCACTGATCACATGATGGTGATTGAATTCGCGAGACATTATGAGACTGATCAATTTTTGTTGCTAAGGCTCCAATTTGCGCAGTAAGAGCCGTATATGTATCCACAGCATGAACTCCGGAAGTGGATGATGTCTTATTCCGCGCTCCACCGTGGCGAGAACTTGACTTCAACGCAGCTTTCTCTATGATCGCGTAAGCTTCAGTTGGTGTCTTCGTTCCAAGATCGCCTCCTGTATACACGTCTAAACGCTCCTGCGAGTCATAATTGAGTCCTTGATAGAAGGTCAGTACTAGTTGCCTTTTGGACAACCCGTGATGTGGGACATCAATTAAAAGATCTCTAAACCTCTCCCAAGCTGCGTGTAGAGATTCTCCGTCGTCTTGCTTGAACATCATGATACGGTTCCTCAATTTAGTCGTCTTTTCCGGAGGAAAATATTTCTGCACAAATAGTTCTGCCATCCCGGCCCAAGTGGTGATAGATCCTGCCGGAAGTGACAAAAGCTAAGATTGGGCTTTGTCTTGCAATGAAAATGGAAAGAGCCGCAAACGGATCGCGTCCTCAGAAACATCTCCTATCTTGAAAGTCGAGCACACCTCGAGAAACTTTGCGATGTGCCGACCAGGATCCTCGTGATCCTTCCCATCAAACTGTAGCGAGTTTTGTATCATATTGATGATGCTGGATTTTATCTCGAAACTCGGTGCTGCTGCCGTCGGTCGGGTGATGCTCGGTAGCAAGCCTTCTCCTCCGGGTTGGTTTGTTTCATTCAAAGGTCTGTCGTCGTCCGCCATGGTTCTGTTTCCTGCTTCCCCTCCTAAGCCCTCGGCTTCTGCGGGTACCACCGGCTCCGGCTCGCCTCCTGCGAGCAGTAGCCCAACCGCACGAGATCTCGCGCGAAGACGTCTACTCAGATCGCGTTCAGGCTCGTCTGACGGTTCAACAACTTCTGGAGCGGGGGTTGAAAACATCAACCTGCAAACGAAGATTTGACACAATGAATATTTTATTAATATAATAATGTTTTTTTTTGCTGAAAAGGAACAGAATATTAATTTAAAATGGGCTGAAAATTTTATAAAAATCCGAAAATGGGCCCGTAATTTTATTAAAATCAACACAATAAAAATAATCGAATCGGCTAGTATAAAAATGATTTTTAGGAGCCGAAGACTCAAAGAATAAATAAATAATAAATCCGGATTAAATAAATAAATGGAACAAAAATTTACAAGCGTACAAAATATTCACGAAAACGAATAAATCGAATTAAAAGCAAGAAATATTAACAAATAAATAAACAAATAAATAATCAAGAAAATATACACAAATATTAACAAGTATATACACCGATAACACAATGACTCGGTTCGTTCCTAAAGCTCGCCATTTCCCCGGCAACGGCGCCAAAAACTTGACGTGTGCGTATATATATATAATTTTGCAATGAAATTACACACGATTTAGTTTTAAATTTATAAAAGTGATTATTACTTTTACATTAAAACACACACGAAAGAGGCAAGTGTACCCCATCATATATGTAGTAAAGTATCGATCCAAGGAAATGGGCGGAGAAATAATACTAGACCTTTGTCACTAAACTAACGGTAAAAACATAAGTTGTTTGATTTTTAATAAACTAAAGTAAGCATAAACAAATACTTATAAAACATAATAGATTTCAAATATGAAAATAGATAAATAGCCTTGCTTAATACACAACCAAAGCATGTCAACTAAGTCGGTTTTGGCACTTGAAGCAATTGATCAATTCTCCAATTTTGAGACAATTAGTATCCCTTTCGGGAATCCTGACATGACAATCATTCGGAAAGTTAAAACGATAAACACACTTTAACCACCTAAAATTGTTCTTTAACGTGCAATCGATAAATGTCTATGAAAATCTCTTAAAAATAAGTTAGTCATCCGTTAGGAGTTTTCTAACCGCACTTAATCAAGGAAAGCGACACCGATAAACACAATGCAACCACCGAGACAAGCATAAACTAGATTAAATCACAACCGAGTTCATTTTACAAATCTTGCACATAAATTCACCAAGATAGCAATTTTGGCCTAAACTACTAACTAAGCTAACAAATCATGGCAAGAATTTATAACGACACCATTTAACCCGTTAAGGTCCTTACGTGACGGCAAGCTTTCTTGATTAACAATAATTACATTTTATTAAACCAGTAACCATTTCTAGTATCATGGTGCACACATTTTAACCAAGCTAAACTAGTTAACCAAGTTTAAAGTTTACTGATACATGATTAATTAAGCTTCATTTTTCAACTATCTTAACTAACCAAATACCAATCATCCAACACAATTACTTATAATCAAGAAATCAATATCAATAACAAGGTTGCAAATTAATCATCAAAGATAATCATAGAAAATACTTCCAAGTGTCATTACAAACAAAGATTAACATACTAATGGCTATAATCAAGCAAGGGATTATTGTGTTTTTGCCCAAAGGCTACAATAATACATAAATATTAATCTAAATGCTTGAAAGATTAACAAAATCATGGAAAGATTAGAAAAACAAACCATAAACAAGCATAAGATTAGGAATCTGGAAGATAACGAAGCTAATCGGCACAATGTGGCGTGAATCCGGGTGAAAGCAGAAGCCTCCAGAGCCTGAAAATCGCCTGAATCGCTTCCAAAATGTCCAGAGTTCTGAGCAGATTGTTTCCGCAAGTTTTTATATAATTTCGATCTCGCATGGTCTTGCATCCTGTCGCACGACCATTCACTTTATGAATTATTGGAGGTATGGTGCACCATACTGCATGACGTCATCAGATCTTGACCGGTCTTCGGTCTCGCACGACCGTTCTTTAGATCGCACGATCGTGCGTTTCTGGGTTCTTGTTGCACGGACTGCTGCACTGGTGGTGCATTGTCGGGCTTTGGCTGATCATCGAATCCACACGGGGTGCAATCAGATGCACGCCCGTGCATTACTGGGATATGTTTGCACGCTGAGTCGCACCCTCGTTCATTGCCGGGCTGGGCTGGTTTGTCGGAAACGCATGGTCGTTCACTAGGTGGCACGACCGTTTCGTCCGGAAAGTCCTCGTTTTCACTATCATCTTGTCTGGTATGTTGATTTAGGCCTGTAAACAAAAATATACATGATTAAGTATCCGAATGACGGTTTTACGGCCGAAAACGCATAAAATGGGGGACTAAAATATGTGTAAATTAGCGAATATCACCAATCGTGATAAAAAATACAAAAATTTGAAAATCAAAACTCAAAAACAGTTGATAATAAGTGGTGCAGGTTTGACCACAATGCTCAATTGACAAATCAAGGATACAAGAGAAGTGATGATTACCACAAGGCCAAACAATGCCATGATCTAAGTGTTTGGTATGAAAGTGGAAAGTGGTACGATAACAGAGTGTACTACAACTGTGGTTTTAGAGGACACATTGCTGTTAACTGCCAAAGTTGGAGTTTTGGGACGAGAAAATGCTTTGAATGCCAAATCAAAGGCCATATGGCAAGAGATTGCCCAATGAGATCAAAGGGTAGATCGAGGGCTGAATCTCATAAAATGGCAAATAAACCAGTCAATGTCAATGAAAAGCCCCAAGAACAGAAAGTTCTAGAAAAGAAAGTAAAGCTTTCACAAGGGCAGAAAGACAGATTGAGGAAGAAAAGGAAGAAAGCGAGGGAGTATCTCCAAAGGATTTTGTCCTCGGATACAACTGGAAAATCAGATAAAAGTTTTGATAAATCGTTTTGCTCTTCAAAGACTGATCAGTCAAGTGAAACGAATTCATCAGATACAAATCTGAGGACGAAAGGAATATTAAAGAAAGAGAAAGTGGTTAATCAAGCGATTAACAAACCAAAAAAGTGAAATTTTCACTTTCTGGCGATGAGTTTGTTTCTTCGAAAACAAAGGAGCCACGTTTTGGTGATGAATCTGATTTATCAAAGTCAGACAAGCCACGATCAGGCGATGAATCTGGTTCGTCAAAGTCAGAAGAGCCACCTGTTGAGGTAAAATGTGATAAATCCGTTAAGACAATGGATGATGTAAACTTTCCATCATTGTCAAACGGAAGATTGAAACAAAAAATTGAAAAGAAACTGAGTGACGATCACTAAAAAAAAACCCAAGGTTTGTCAGGCTTGGGTGGATCTCTTTAAATGAAAAACCTGACTTGCCGTAGCTCCCAGGTTGGTTAGTGTGGAGCAGGTATCGGCATCTTTCTTGTGAAATATCACCAATGTGGTTGTTGGGTAATGGATTATTGATATTTCGATCTACAAGATTAATCAGGGACATTAAATTGTACTTGATTTATCTTTTCTACAAGTGATTGTGTTGTAAAAATCGGGAAATGTTAAATTCCTACACGTGATTGAAAGAACAATGTGATGATACCCCAATTTTACAAGTGGTAAAATCAACAAAACTATTTTTTCCGGAAAAACCATTTTGATTAAAACAAACTTAAGTGTTTTGAAATCATAATGGGAAAATAGTTTGTTGTAAGGGGGAGTTTTGATTGTTTATGCCAAGTGGATGGCGAATTGAAGTAATTCGCGTCATGTTGTCATTTTATTTGTACAGTCTATTATTTTCAAATTTTCCCAGAAAATCAAAATTGAAACATATTTTGATTTTAGGGGGAGTAAGAAAATTTTTAGAAATTTTGAAAATTTGAAAAATGTCAAAAACATTGTAAAAACAAAAATGAGTTTTGTTGTGAATAAGAGGAAATGATAGAAAATTAGTGGACTATCAAAGTACGCTAAAGAATTGGAAAGTCAAAGGTGATAAACGGTCTCACTAAAGATGTGACGATAGGCTCAGCTAGACTAGTAGATTTGCGATAACGATACAAACTTAAAAGAAAAAGCCTAGTTCTAGTGGGAAACATGGTTGAAAGCATAGTACTTAGTTTTGTCCTTCTTGATTGTGTGCCTGATCGGTAATCGCTGATTGTCTTAGGACATAAAACCGGTTAAGTTTGTGAGCTTTCACAACTTTGCTGAATAGTCACTGTGATTTTGTGTTTTCATTTTGCAAAGATTTAAACTTGTTTTATTTCTTTATTTTGTTTAAGCATTGGACATCCTCTGCGTATACGTGAGTATCGACCTGGATGTTATTTCCTAATCGTTCTGCTTTATTTTCTTTGGTGTTTCGTTTAAGCTTTGGATCATCTCTGCGTAACGGGAGTATCGACCTGGTGGTTAAAGCCTAAACAATTTCAATTTGTTTTTGTTTCTTATTTTGTTTAAACATTGGACTTTCTCTGCGTATACGGAAGTATCAACCTGATTGTTAATGTTTAAACATTCTGCTTTGTTTTCGCACAAATCACAGTTGATGAAAGTTTAAAGGCATTACTTGAGTCAGTGTATTGCATGATGAGGGGATATGCTGAGATCGTGGGGTCCATAAGAATTTAGTGCAATATTAATATACCTTAACGTATCAGTAAGCATTTAGAAAGTTTTTAGATTGAGCTTAAGAGGACAAAGATATCGTCAATCAATGTGAATCGTTTAGAACTTAAAATGTATAAAGCTTAACGGTGCTTGTGATGTGTCTCAAAAACTGATATGATCCTCTTGCACAAACTCACAAAAATATTGTCTGTATATATTTCTTTATTACATTTCTTTTAAATTCAAAAATTTAAAAAGATTTTAAGTGTGTTTTAGCATAAATTTTTGAAAAAAAAAATCCAAAAAGATTTTTGACAACTGATGTTGAAGAACTGAATTTCAAAATTTCAAGTGTTGAACATGATGAACAGGGTTGGGAGTGTGTGTTTAAATGAAGAAATTTGTTTTGAGAAAGAAAGTTTGATTAGTTATTCAAGGTCATTAATTTGAACTTGATATAACTATTGTAAAAACTTATGTGGTTGTGAGAAAGTTTGTGCAGGAAATGTTGAACAAAGCAAAGTTTCGATTCTTGATGTTGAATTCCAGGCTTTCGTTTCTATTCTACAAGATAAAGAATTCCAGACTGCGATCCCAGCTGAGTGAAAGGGGGAGTCTGAAGACAAAGAAGCCAGGTTCCTGATCCTGTTGCTATGGAAAGCCAGGAGAAGTTCCTGAAATTGAGAAGATCGATCAAGACTAAAGAGATGATATGCTGAAGACTCGATACTTCAGACTCGTCAACATCCGAGGGGGAGTCTGTTGGTGCATACGTCTGTCGACTTCGTCTTGTATCGAGTCTTGTACTAGATTGTATAGATCGGGGCACGGAAAACGAGAAATATGTTTCTATAGGTATTTCGTTTGAAATGACACAGGGTCATTTCAAACGAAATCAGGTGGCTAATTCCGCTTGAAATCAGATGTTGATTTCGTTTGAATGATTCCGCTTGAAAGTGATTCCGCTTGAGCATGTTCAAGCGAAATCACCATGCCTATAAATACCCTTGATGTGATTTCGTTTGTAATGGTTCTTGGTTCCGACACCGAAGTGCTGTCGAAGTGTCTCTGGCCTGTAAACTGTTATTTGATCAATAAACAATACAAATTAATGATATTCAAGTGCAATACAAGCTAAACGAAGACTGAATCAATGAATTCCGCCTCTGGTTTAGTCTAAGAACTCTTCTGATCGACTCATTCGGGTCAGAAAACGATCCTACAGTAATCTCGTTATTTCCACTAGTTTAATTAACTTAGCAATATTTTTCGCTCAGTTATAATGTGATTGTACTTCACATTACACTTCTTGACCGTGAACACGTCACGCCATGCCAAATTTTATATCAACTTTTTATTTTCGAAAATATCACTTTTCAAATATATCGTCTTGCACCTGTCAGTGTCTAGACTTATATCTTTCATGTTTACTATTTATACATCTATCAGAATTCATATTTGTAAAAACGTTATTTCTTACCAAAACCGAAGTTTTAGTTTAGCGTCTTCTCTTTATCCTTTGTCAATTATCCATACCGGGATATTGACAGTCCAAAATTTATTCTTCTACAGTCTTTATTTTGTGCGAGAATTCTCAACTGATCCTCTCGCTTTGTCTAATTAACCCGTAGGTTTTATCACTTAGCCTTATAGGCTATTTTGATTAGACTTTCATCTTTTTAGGGCGAAGTCCTTGTAATTTATTTCTTTTTAATCATGACCCGCGGGTCGTTTTATCCTCATAGACCTTTCCATTGTTTATAACCCCAAAGGTTATATTGATCCCGTAGATCATTCCTTGCTCATGTCATTCTTAAAATACATGTTTGGTGTCAAGGCACCCTGTTTTTTGTTTGAAGAATCATTTGGTTTCAAGCTTAGGTTCCGTTAACCTTGATTGTAGTTTCATGGCTACAATTGTTTTCTTTCGGACAATTTTTTTCCGACTTTATGACTTCTCACTTCATTTATGCGTCAGTTCTTCTTAAGCTTACTGTTATTTGGTTTGCATATATTCTTATTTGGTTATGTCCCATTACTGGGCTCATTACTCTTTTGCATTTAACGTTACCTTTATTTGGCTAGCGCTTATTTGTGCCATCCGACATTTTATTGTATTCAACCTGTTTGACTTGTTAATGTGAAATTCAACACTTATAAACAATCAACTTTCTTCTTTATTTAACTTGTTCAACCTCATTTGGTTGAACATATTTATTCAAAATTTCCATTTACGAAATTTTATAGTCATAGCTCATTATCCAAGTCTTTTGATTTTTAACCTGCGTTCACGTCTCTTGGTTTACACATGCGTTAAAATTCCTACCCATCAACTGGTTGTTTTACCGAAGTCGTTATTATTGCAACCCTCCCGGTATGCATTAAGACCTCGCTTCACTTTTATATTCCAACTTTGTCCTCAAGTTTCACGTTTTACAAAAACGCCCGTTAAGAGACATATTTGCATTTTCCGGGTTCGAGTGTAAGTACACCCCCTCCCGATGCATATCTTAATCATTTTACATGTTTGTATTCTCCAGGTTCGAGTGTAAGTACACCTCCTTCCCGATGCATATCTTAATCAATTTACATGTTTGTATTCTCCGGGTTCGAGTGTAAGTACACCCCCTCCCGATGCATATCTTAATCAATTTACATGATTGTATTTTCCGGGTTCGAGTGTAAGTACACCCCCTCCCGATGCATATCTTAATCAATTTACATGTTTTTATTTTCCGGGTTCGAGTGTAAGTACACCCCCTCCCGATGCATATCTTAATCATTTTACATGTGTGGAATTTTCCGGGTTCGAGTGTAAGTACACCCCCTCCCGATGCATATCTTAATCATTTTACATGTTTGGATTTTTCCGGGTTCGAGTGTAAGTACACCCCCTCCCATTGCATATCTTAATCATTTTACATGTTTGGATTTTTCCGGGGTCGAGTGTAAGTACACTCCCTCCCAATGCATATCTTAATCATTTTACATTAATCCCTGTCCCTTCACTCGGGCTCATTATCCTATTGTAATACGCTTCCGTCACTCGGTTGTGCGTTTACATTATTATCAAATATTTTGCTCATTTGATTCATTTGGGTACCTTTTAATTTGTCCCATTTACCCTGTCCTTACTACATCGGATGTAAGTATGTCCATCATAAAAAGGTCATTGTACCACATGCTCACCACTTACTTGGCCAGAGGAAGCGATCAACACCTGGTATACATGACCTTTTTATAATTTTCACATTACACCCCATGTAAGTAATGCCTCTATTCGTTTCTCTTGGAAACAATATCCCGGATAGGTTTTCTATTCGGGTTTTTTCAAGTTTTCAATCTACATATGCAACTTTCAATCTCTACGTATTTGTTACATATTACTATATGTGCAATTAAATTTAAAATGTGCACCTGGTAACGCTTGCCCTGACAGAATTTTCTTGCCATTAGCCTTTTTCGCGATTGTTACGCGATTTAGGTCCTTGGTGAGCATGGTCTACTTGTTGTACTTTGGACCGTTCCTCCGTCAAGTCCGCAATTTGTTAGACTCCCGCTATCTTTAGATGCGAGTGTCCTTCAACTTAAACATTTACAAGAGTTAATAATATCAACTTCAATAATCGCCCGTATTATAATACAAGGCTTTTTCTACTATACGCGTCAACGCGCGTATTTTCGTCAACTATATCAATCATTTTAATTAGGGTAACGTGTATTACACGATAACCCTATGTGTTGTTTTCAACACTTTAACATGCTAAACCATTAACATACATGTACTTACCGGATTTGCGATCAAGCCTCGAACCGAACACTTTATTCTTTTTAACCTTGATCTCTGATTACCAACTTGTAACGCCCGTCTAGTTTTATTAATATTTTAATAACAAGATACACATTTTTATGCTAAAATGTGACTTTACAAAAACTTGTTATACCAACATCCCCAAATGTTTACAACATTTCAAAAACAATTTATAAGTGTTTACATAATTCACTTATAACAACACAAATCAAGATTTGACGCGGAAGCATCATTTAACGTGTGTTCGGTTCTTGCTCGCCGCTTGATCTTCATCCGGATTAGGTCCATCTTCACCTATGGTCAAAACCATGTATATAATTAGTTTTGACACTTTAATAATCGAGTATAAACAAGTTCCGAGCTTAAACGTAACAAAACAAGAAAAATCCACACTGTTGGACGGTGGCGCTACGCCACGGGGGTGCTCGCGTGACGCCACCACCCGTCGCGTCGCGCGACGGGTTTCATGCATGGCCGTGGTGCTACGCCACGGTCTTGTTTCGACAGATTGTTGTTGCTGGTGCTGCATAATTCTCAACAAGATTCGATTTCACGGAAACGAGCATAACTCACTCATTTTTAATCCGTTTTACCCGATTCTTTTTCCTATGCGTCCGTAATTTAATTCTCCATCTTATGGATTTAAAATCCAACATCCGACATAATAATTTTTGAGACTTCTAACCTTCGACCCATTACCTTTTTACCAAATTTTAACCCGTTTATGTATTTTATCAAACAAACATATTTGTTTGATCCATGTTTCACCTGCACCTCTTCAAATTAATGTTATCTACCTTGTTAGGTTCTAATAACAGGTTTCTTACACAATTTAAACCTGTTTTCGCTCGTATGCTTATTTTGACCAGTTAAGGGTATTTAAGCACTTTAAAGTTTGAAATCGCTTTCATTCATTTCTAGCATCTTATTCCTACATTTCTTATCAAGTAGTCTTCCACCACAACTATATGTGTGTTGGATTTAATGTGGATATCTATATGTTCCGAGTTTTACCCCTCGGATTATCATTTTTCGGCAAAGACCCATATAGAGTCCTTTGACCCAAGATTCGCATATTTTACTTTTTATCCATTAAACGTGATTTATGACCATTGTCTTTTGTTCCGGACCGCACTTGCTGTGTCGGAACATCATAATTTAAAACAAGACTTACTATTCATGACCTATCAAACCAATAGGTATTAAATAATTAGAGTGTAAGCTTTACTTACCTTGTATCCGGATTATGCTCTTTTCCGCATATACGATCCGTTTGACCCGCTTCTTTCCCCAAGCCTCCATCTAGCTTGTCAAGAGTCAAACTAGCATCATAATTCGTAAGATGGTTAGATTAGTCATCATTATTATGACTATTTCATCTTACGGATTTTATGTAGAAACTTCTATTCGACTTCATCATAGGTTAGTTCTACTTTCTAAAGTCAACTACCTTTAATCATATAATATGCACGATTAAGGCAAATCAACATTATGATTAGAACCCGTTTTATCCCATATCTCATGTAATTAGTCAAGCTTGCCAATTACGCGTTTCACTTGAATTTCAACACTTTACTTCTCATTTAGGCATTTTAACAAACACCTAATGGACATAATTCTACACATTTGCTAACTAGTTCATAACTAGTCATTTTTACCATGATTAACATCAAAATTCAACCACTATCACTTATGATCAAATACCCAAACCTGCAAATTGTTTAAATGTCTTGTTTCTACTATCAAATATGATGATCTTAAACATGTGTATATCATCATCTTCTCTACATCATCAAAACCCACTTGTCTAAGTGTGGTAAATCATCAATTTATTCAAATCATAGCAAATTTTACTTCAATTTCTACTTAGGGTTTGTTCCTAAGCATTAACACTTCATTAATTCGGCCATAGCCTCTATGATTCATACATAGATCGCATCACGCAAGGTTAACAAATTTTCACAACTCCATGAATGTTAGAAATTCGACATACCTTACGATCCCCTTGACTTGGTGATCGTTTCTATGTATTCAAATCCGAATTTGGCCTTTGATTGATCCTCCAATTTGAAGGTTTTGTTGAGTTTAGGGTTAGCTCGCATGGAGCTTGTCTCCTGATCGATTAGAACACACACACACTTAGTGTGTGTGGTGTTTTATTTTCTTTTTGTTTTATAAATTAACCCTTTTTCCAATTGTCTAACTTTGGTCCCTCATGTTTGGTTAATATTAAGTAGGTTACAACCTACTTATTTTAAACACATATTCCTCTTATTAACTAGGTTAAACACTCCTAGTTAATTTAGTGCGTTCGGGAATATTTATGACTAAGTTTATTTTAAGTCCCGTTAACTCGGGCTTCTTGTAAACTTTATTTTCTTAAAAGCTTTTACTCACGTTTTATTTAATATTAGGTTTATTGATTTAAATCCTAATATTTTCTGGGTTACTTTTACCGCCAATGGTATTTTACCCGCCTTTTAGTAATAACGGGGTTTGATTACCAAACCCGTTTTCGGGGTGTTACAGTACAGATGCAAAGCGTTGGTTGATAGGGAACGTACCAGTGACCACATTTGGATCTTGGCGAGCTTCCCTCGCTCCTATGTTGAAAACCCTTCCCTGAGCTTGGTTGATTTTCGGGCATTCACGCTTGAAGTGCCCAACATCTCCACAGTTAAAGCATCCTGGTCCCCGACCATTTCCATTTCCATTACCACCTTGGTTGTTGTTTGCTCCACGATTTCCACTACCAACTTGATTCCCATAATTACCACGATTACCATTACCGCCATTTCCTCCTTGAGGGCGGTTTCCATGCCCATTTCCACCACGGTTATTGTTTCCAATACCATAACCTCTTTGACCACCACGACCAGTACCGGCCCAGCACGTCTCCTTCGAATGTCCATTTTTTCCACAAGACTCACACTTCCTAACCCTGCATTGGCCGACATGATGGTACTGGCACACATCACATTTGGGCAGAGTGCCCATATACCCTTTTCCCTTGTTTTCAACGCCAGTCCTGGCTTCGACCGGCAGTTTCGTGTCTTTACGCTTGCTGGCACTGCTAGTTCCCTTCTTGAAATTGGAGAACTTCCTTTTGTTCTCACCTGATGACTCAACGTGAGTCTCTTTCCTCTTCTGGTCAGAGATCGAAAACTTGTTTAACTTGATCGCTTCCTCAGTTAGTGCTACACTCAGATCAATAGCCTCGGTGATCGTGGCAGGCTTTGATCTTGTCACCATACTCATAATTTGAGGTGCCAACCCCCAAATAAAACGCTCGATGCGCTTGAATTCTGGATTAACCATGTATGGTACAACGCGAGATAGGTCGTGAAATCTCTGCACATACTCCGCAATCTTCGGGCCATCCATCTTGAGGTTCCAAAACTGTGTTTCCAATTTTTGAATTTCAGCCCTAGAGCAATACTTCTTGCGCATGAGTTCCTTCATTTCGTTCCAAGTCAAAGCGTATGCTGGTGCCTCTCCTAGAGTTTGAACTTGGAGATTCCACCATGAAAGTGCTCCGTCTAAGAACAATCCGGAGATGTAGGTGACTTGGTGTTCCGGCGCACATTTGCTCATTCTTATCACAGAATCGGTCTTCTCCGTCCATCTAACAAAGGCCACAGCACCCCCGGTGCCGTCGAAATTTAGAGGCTTACAGTCTAAGAACTGTTTATAGGTACAGCCTGTACAAGCAACGTCATTCACAGAAAGCATTAGCGAACGCACATGGAATATCCAAATGTAACGTTATGTGTCTCAAACAACTTAAACATTACCATGAGGTGGGTTACTTCCCGAGGTACCCCCGCTTTGCTCAGAGCGCAGGGCATCGTGCTGTGCTATCGCTCGTGAAATCCGTTCTTGTAACTCGGCCTCAGTTGTAGGTAGTGTGTTATCTCTTCGAGGAGGCATCTTCTAAAGAAGATAGTATAGGTCAGGTCTTATGCATATAAGTATGTAGTATGTGTATGTAATAACATTTATCAACGCAAGTAAACACATAACATCCCAATCACAATGTAAACAAGTAATTCAACAATGTATATAATGAGAATGTTGCGATTGAGCTTTCATATATCAATGACCACAAATACAGTTTTACATGTTCTACAATGTACCATACATCAAAAGGGACTACAGGGTCACATCACCCTTGTCCAAATCGTCTATCAAACTACAACAGTCATAAAATCAAAAAGTGGTCTTCAAAAGGCTGTGCAATCTGTGCTCAATAGCGACACTCTCATCAAAAGTATGCTACCTGCATAAAACCAAAAACCTGCTATGCTGATGGTGGAGGAGGATGAGGTGGAGGAACGAAAAGCAAACTGCGCACATGCGCTAACTCCTCCTCAAGAGCATGAACGATATGCAAGAGATAACTAATCTGCTGCTCCATAGTAAGAAAAGGAACGTCAAAATGTGGGTATGGCAGAAGAGGAGCAGGTGGAGTCGCAAATGGTGACTGACAAGGACAAGGTGGAGGACGTGGAATCCTCTCTAACTCCATGACTCTGCGACACAACATCTCTTGCTGGAGCTGTAACGACAAAAGCAGATCATCCCTCGTGTAACCACTATAATGTGAAGGATGGTATGGATCAGAAACAGGCATCGTATTGGGCGGAAACCAAATCAGTGGCTCGCCCGATGGTGCAGAAGCAAAAGGAGCAATATGTGCAAACTGTGGTATGAAGGGAAAAGCTGCTGACACCGGTGGAACATAGCCAGACGGCTGTCTAGACGGTCCTTCCCCTGGACGGGGTGGAGAGATATCCTGTAAGAACGTGATCGGCAGATCGGTGCGGTGTATATCGGACACATGTGGATGAAACGGGGCGATATCAATAGGTGCATGTGTAGGTGCAGGTGAGGGAGTAACAGTCCTAACAAAAGGTGGCAAGTCATCATCGTCCTCTATCCACCCATTGCGGGTGAATGCGTAACGGGGATCTATATGGTCAGCAAAAGGAGCATGGTCGGTGGCTGCATGGATCGGATCGGGTAAAGGTGGTGCAACAACAGGTATGCCCACAGGGTCATGCTCAGGCAGAGGATCGTGAGCAGGTATAGGCTCGGGTGCAAGCATAGGCTCAGGGTCGGCTGGAGCTAACTCAAGATCAGCGGGTACATCAAAAAGCTGGTCGTCAGAAATGAAGTCAACCTCATGCTCAGGATCAATGTCAGGATCAAACTCATCATCAAACTTAAAGTCTTGTGGAGGAACAGGTGCGGGAGCCATAGCTTTGTCAGAATCAGAATCGGTGGGATAACGCTGCAATCCCAGTGTGAGCAGAGTAGCAGATGACACAGACTCGAATAAATCAGGACCAGAATGATCAGATGAAATCTCAATGATCGGAATCTCAATAAGTGGAACAGCAATAACATCGTCGACTGGAGCTCCATCACCCTGGGCCTCCTCAGGGGGGCCCTCAATGAAAAGATCGATATCATCGTCAGACATGGCATCAAAAGGCAGATCCTCGAGAGGAAATGCAGCAAGAGAAAGAGGGGCGAGGATCGGGACCACGACCTGCTCATCGTCGGGATGTCCGAGGATGATAAAATCCTGGTCAGGAATAGGAATGACAAATGGATGCTCGTCAAGTAGACCATCAACATGCGGTACAATGTCGCCAAAGTCAAGTAAAGCAAACGGCTGGGAATCATCGTCATCGCTACTCTCAGTGTCAGAGGTGAAAATCTCAGGGTCCGGGACAATCTCATCGTCCGAAACTATGGCCATATGGTCTACGGTATCTGATAGCTCACTCTCAGATGAGGACATGGTGTCTATAATCAAAACAACCACAACATATGCACATATATCAACAATCAACAAATAAGTATGTAAGCAGTAATAATGTAAGCATTTATTCATCCTAGTTTTCCCAGACTATCCCATCCAGCCTCTCAGACTGAACTACCTAGTCTCTCAGACTAAGCTCCCCAGTCTCTCAGACTGTCCCAACTAGTCTCTCAGACTACCCAGTCTCTCAGACTGCCCCAGCTAGTCTCTCAGACTAACTCTCCAGTCTCTCAGACTGAATTACCCAGTCTCTCAGACTGAACCATAAATGGATTCCTTGAAATGTAATTTTATGTCTTTTATTTGTAAAAATGTTTGTTTCCTGGATCTGGACATTTCGTTTATGCAATGAAAATATGTTATGAAAATATTTTCGTGAGAGCCCTAATGATCGTAGTCTAGACTCGAGAAAGAATCCTAGTTCGCTACGATCGAAGCTCTGATACCAAGCTGTCACACCCTGACTTTTGCGGAAGCGTGGTTATTGGTGTGACTTTCTTAATACCATAGCATTCAATCATAACAACGCTATATGATAAAAACCAGTAGATGTTCATCCATATATTAAGTTTGAAAATACCACAACATAAATTGTCTGAAATGTTGACACCGAATTTAAGTTACAAACCACAACATGTTTTAATGAGTTCACAAAGACTCGACAAAAGATCTTAAACAAACCCGAGTTTAGAACCATGTATCTCGTCCAAGATTAAGATACATCTCCTAAACTTTGAAGACTTGGATGACATCTTTTATTTATAACGTAGCTTGAAAACATGCAACACCTGCCAGATCCACTTAGTTCCCTGAAATACATGTAATTTGAAAACATCAACAAAAGTTGAGTGAGTTCATGTGTTTGTGTATGAATAAACCTTTAAAGTATGTTTGTATGTATGTATGTCCCTGGTATGTAGCAATAAGGAAAAACAGATCACCAATGGTTTGCAAGGCCAATGGTATGTGTGATATGGTGCAGGAAAACTCAAACCTAGCAGAATTTTGCCACGACATTAGTATGTGGACATAGTCACCACATGGGCCACCCTGGTCCTCATGGGTGTGGGCTCGCTACACCCAAATAGATCTATCACTCATGTCCCTCGGTCCTATGACGAGGATTAATGGCCTTAAGTGTTGTACCCACCTTTCACATGATCAAGCAGTAACCCTCTTTAGATAACCATACAATGTATAAAACGTTTGTAAACAATTGTAACATGCATTTCACCCCCGAAGTTATAAAACTGAAAACAGTTAAAAGAAAAGGGGGACATGAACTCACAGTTTTGCGTCTTCGGTACTCGTAACTCAAATCTCCTCAGCAAACACGACTCCCTACAATGTACTAGGGTCTATTAGACGAACGGGTCGTGCCTTGCCTTAGCATTTACGTTTTTGAGTTACGTTTCTTTTATGTCCTCAATATTATTCCAAGTTATAATTACTTGTCAAAATAATAATTATTTTAACTTTAAATTATATTTAATTTTGGAATAATTGTTTAAACATTATTTTTGTATCAATACTTCTCAAGTATTTCCTTCCCAAGGATGGGGGTATTCTCATACATGTGTATTCGTATTCTTGTATTTGTAGTTCCAAAATAATATATTTTTAAGTCTACCTTAGAAAATATATATAAACTTATTTTGTCCAAAAATAATGTATTTCAAGAAAATATATATTTTTCCCAAAAATCATATATCTTCTAAATATTCCAAGAAAAATATATTTTAACTTCCAAAAATAACATATTTTCTCCTTGTCGAAAATATGATATACTTTGTAATAATAAAAGTCATACTTTCATTTCTTGTATCCAAAATATTATTTACCAAAAATATGTTCATAAATGTAATTTCCGGAATATTTGTAAGTTACATTCTATCGTTCGGTTCCACAATATTATATATATATTCCTTGAGATTTTTGGTAATATCTTGAATTCTAATTTCTTGGTATTTTGTCAAGTTATATTATTTTAACCCTAAAATAATATAACTACTACACAAAGTATACAAATAATCACACACAATGTGTCTTTAATGTAAATATATATTCTAAATACATATTTATCCATTTTTATTTATAAAAACCAACCTCCAATACTTGTATTTTTGTAACAAAATCTATGGCAATGTTTATACTAAAAATCATAGTTAAAACACACTTGTAAATATTTGTTTAGAAAATATTTTTCTAAGTGTTTATATTTTTAGAAAATTTTGCCATAGTTTCCCCAAAAAATGGAGGTGTCCATGCTATTAAAGCATATCATTTTCTTTTCAAAAATCATCACAAACAATCAACAATCAACCTACACTTACCAAGTGCCAAAACAATGCTATCTACATAAGAATCATGAACTTGAACTTTCATAAAAACTTGTAGTAACTTGGTAGTGTGTTTAGTAGACTTAGTTACCCTTCAAAATGTATTTAATTCTTTATAAACTTCATTCATGAAAGATTTAGGTGTTTACAACTTACTAGATGATTTTTCCAAAAATCATTCTCTTGAATTTTTCTTGTAAACAATGTATTCTTATACTTGTTACACCACCAGAAACATGGTTAGTTTCTTTAAAAACAATGTTCATGTAAATCTTGTGATTTAACTTGGTTTCTTTGGAAAACTATTTTTGAAATCATTCAAGTTTATGTCTAGTAATCATGTTACATACTACACCATACACCAAATCATTTTCGTTTTTCAAGTTCATGAAAACATAAAACATGATGATCTTGGTCTTTCACAAGATCATCACCTTAACTTACTAGATCATGTGTTTAATCACGATCTAGTAGGTTTCTTATGATGTCTAACATCACTAACACAAATCATCAATCATCAAGAAGCAAATCTACACAAATCAACATGTATTCATATGGTGTTAAGCTTATGTTAAAGATTCATGATTATGTTCTTTAGTGTTCCTAAAGATTAACAATGTTCATCATCCTTTAACCATCAAAATATGTAGTAAAAACAAGTTACAAGGAGCTTACTACTAGCACAAGGGCTAGGGAAGAACACTAGAAGATGATGATGACAAATGTGATGGATAAAAGCATTTGGGAGAGGTCCTTCAAGATCCAAGACCACCAAGCTTGCATGTAGACCTCCTTACACCTTTGTGAGTATATGGATTGTATGGAAGTGAGATGATGATGGTGGGCTGGTTGCTGGTTGTTGCTTGTTCTCGGCCGAAAAGAGGAAGGGAGGAAGGAGATGGAGTGGTGTGTGTAGTGTGTGTGAGAATGAGAATGATGGTTTACTTATAACCATGTTATCCTTTTATCCAATGTGTATTATGTCCCATTAAGTACACTACATGATCTTCCACAAATCTTATAAGATCTAATGAAATCAAAGGAGATTTAGTGTGATCAAGGGTGGGCCACACCCTTGATGCCGTGAACATGAGGGGGGGGGGGTATTAGTTAGGTTTCAATGGTAAGTTAGGTGATTAGTTAGAATTCAAGTGTAGTGTTTAGTGTTTATCCATATCATGTGTTATATAGTATGTTAGGGTGTTCGGGAATCATAACTAGCTCAGAAACATTAAAACAATGCTTCTAGTATAATTTTGGTGTTTCGGGTAGTGTCCAGTTGTTCGGTTAGATACCGGTTCGTTAAAGTGTCAAACTATATCGTTTAGTGTTCTTTATGCACCCTTTTGTGACACTTTTAGTTCCCGACACTTAGGAAAGCATTCAGGACCATTTAGTCATATTTTTGCATGTTATCAACTTGTTAAAATGCTGATTTTTGCTGAAAAATGCTGAATTCAGCACTTTAAGTGGGTTTTAGGCACTTTCCGGCACTTAAGCTATCACCTAGTGAAGCGGTTTTGTGGTCCTTACTTCCCTACACACCATACTAGTGTAGTACTTAGTCTCTGGCCCATACTGGGTCTCAAAACACTGGCTGTCTACGTACTGAACTTCGTCAGCATTTTTCTGAGTTATCCGCTAACTGTGCTAGCTGTGCTTTGTGCATCGTTTATGTCAATAAAGTTTGTATGTAAAAATGATGTGACATTATGAAATGTGATGTACATGTAAGTATGATGCAGTAATCAAAAAGCAGTCATTTGTAATTCAGCACGGTCATTAAGCACTAATCATGGTTAATCAAATAGTACGGATACCTGGATTTTTGACGGTTGTCATACAACAATAGCAGTCGTTTGAGTTTGATTTAACTGATCTAACCCACCCTTGTTTTCTGATATGCAAAGTAGAAACATGTGCACCAACAACCTCCAGTATGGTGGAAACAACTTCCTCAAAACGGTAGGTTACTCTCCTTCATAGCTCATTCTTCTTAAAGCCTTTATCACTTTATCACTTCCAAATGACGTTGGATGATTAGTCTGATCTTTGAATTTTAACACTTCTCGTATAATAGCTTCCATAATAACAATATCTTTCCTCTGCATTTTGGCTTCAATCGACCCAGCACCATTAGCTCCACTTCTGTTAACTTTGGCATACAGCCAGAAATCAATAATAGTGCCGCTGCAAATTACTGGATTGACTTTTAGTGCATGTGTAATTCGGCATGAATTTAAACCCACGATCATAGAATTGAATTCGTCATAGTGTACATCTGATGGATCTGAAAGATATCCTGCCTGGTTGTGAAAAGCCTCGTTGTCTAGCTTACGTTGATCTGTCATTTTCTGCATGAAAACTGACCAAGTTAGAGAAATATAGAAAATCCGGTTGACTAGTCAACAGGTCAACATAGTCAACAAGTCAACACAGCCATATGTTAATTCGGAAAAGGTTAAAGGTCAATTTGAAAAGATTAACAGGTCAATTCGGAAAAGGTCAAGGTTACTGTTTCAAAAAATCAAGAGGTTCAAATTAATGAACCTTTTCAGATAAATCATGTCAGGTTTTCGGATAAATCAAAGTTTGAATATTGATTATCTGAAACGCATGAATTACCCGAAATTCATCCGAAACATGAAGATCTTTATCTGAAATGATACGAAATGACTGAAGTTCTATCTGAAATCCGTCCGAAATGCATGAAGATTTATCCGAAATGCATCCGAAACATGTAATACCTTGAAGATTCGAATTAGTCCGTAACCTGATGAGAGAGAATTCAGAAAAATTAGAAAAGTTTGTTGTTCGAATGAGTTTCTGAAACAGTGACTTATCCTTATATACAGTTTCGAAATGGTCCTTGGATTAATGGGCCTAGTCCAATTCAGGCCTAATTCGGAGTAGTGTTTATCCGAAAACCCATTGGGCCTGACACACTGAGGCCCAATTGGAATAAACAGTGTTGATTCAAAAACAGTTGGGCCAGACATGTAGAGGCCCAATGTTTATTTAAAAACAATTTTGGGCTTCAGTCAAGAACCAGTTGAACTGACAGAAAACCATCGTTTTCAAATTCCACAATCCTACCAACCGAGCAACCTTTTGAAAACACACAAACACAAGTAAATTCACATAAAATAAAAATTAAACGAAATTGCTACGGGATCAAATCGTTCTCAGACTGACTAAGGACACTTTTCAGCACATGCATTGTCACACCCTGATATTTCCACGTATTACCGGTGGGCCCGGTGGGGAGTATCGTGACGTAGTTGATATCATCATAGACAATTTATCACAGTTAAATACACAGCAGAAGTCGAAAGATAAAATCATCACAAACCGAATGAAAGTAATATCAGTTATTACAAAAACGATTGTAAGGGATCCACAGGCGGATCAAAAGTTAAAAAGATCATTGTTCAACATATTTATAACATCTAATCTTGCAAGACCCTTTATTGACGCTAGGAGTAGCCAGCCTATTCCGTTTAGTACCTGCACTTAGCCTTTTGGAAAATACGTCAGTTTACACTTGTAAATACAATTAACCGACTCATTTTGAAAATGTTTATGAAAATTGATTTGAATGCACAAGGCACAAAATATCTTTTATAACTTGGGATAATTATTTATATATAAACTTGTAAAAGAATAACTTGTTCGCCATACGTTCAGTAGCCCAGGCTGAATACCAGGTTAAAGATTAATAGACACACCACATGATATAATCCCGTGGTGAGTTATTCTCGAACCGTCGGTTATACCTTTTTATATATATGCTCTGGCAGGTGTATGCTTACACCCCGTGCTTAGGTCGTGGCTATTTCAATGAATGATGCGAAGGATATCCGGGACATGGTC
Source organism: Helianthus tuberosus (assembly GCA_030545235.1). Taxonomy (NCBI): domain Eukaryota; kingdom Viridiplantae; phylum Streptophyta; class Magnoliopsida; order Asterales; family Asteraceae; genus Helianthus; species Helianthus tuberosus. The sequence goes on along the minus strand of CM060387.1, from coordinate 12,522,836 downwards.
ATTAACCCCCAAAAGGCTTTAAGCAAACAAAACAGTTTATACAGGTCATCTCAATAAATTAACCTTTATATGATTAAAAATTTAATGCCCGACCAAGCGGTATTTTATATACCGTACCCCAAGCCCGTATAAGGGAAAATAAGTTAAAAGTATTTACCTGAGCAAATTATACAAATTTATCCCAGCCGTATACAATCAGCAAGTGCAAATATCTTTTACTGGGCTCCTAAATCTGGAATGAAGGTTTTAATAACCTATTAGATTCCTAACGGGTCTTACTTAAGTTTAAACTTAGACCGGTTAGTTTTAAAGGAAGGTATACGGTTCAAAACGCAAGATTAAGCGAAGACCAGAATAGAATCTGATTTAGACCCGACAAGTTTGAAGACTTGTATAATATGGGTACACTAAACACATTCTGGATTTTGAGATAAAAATGATAAGGTTTGACCCGTTTCGATTAATTTATGCAAACTAGTTACATAAACCGCACCGAACGCGAAAAATGCATAACGGGTAAACAAATGATTCATGAACAGGTTTCCTAAGTTAATATGCCTTAAATATGTTGTGATATCAGTAAAATACCTTCCATTATGCCCAAAATGGATTTAAACTCAAATTATGCCCCGTAGGGGTATTTTGGTCATTTTAAAGGTTATAAAAGAGTTTAAATACTAATCTGAGTTTCAGGTCTGATAAAATCAGTAAAAATATTTATTTTTATAAGTCATAACAGTAGGGTATTGCATATATGTGAAATTTATCTTTTATAACCAAACTATGCACCGTAGGGGCATTTTGGTAATTTCACATAAGCTTTAAAGGTCAAAATTAGAATTTTGTGTTCAAAAATTTTGCTTACTGTTTAATTATAAAAATTTACTTAAAACATCAGTAGGTATTAAGTTTCATATGCCAAAAATAGTTTTAACTCATACTATGCGCTTAAAACGCGTAAAAGACGGTTTTAAGCGATTTTCGGGTTTAAATTGGAAATCTGAGTTTTTGATCTGTTTATAAAGTTCAAAATATTTTATTTATCATATAAAATCACTAGCAAAAAGTTTGGTATCAAAATATTATGTAAAACTCATTTTATTCAATAAAAGGGCATAACCGACAATTACCGAATTAAAGCAAGAACCCTATGTTATGCTCTGCTTAAAAATAAATAACAATCTTCAAAAATCCCAAAATATTATATTACATCAGCGGGTAAAAATTTTGGTGTCAAAATTTGGGTTTAGGTAGGCTTTATGCTAATTACGTCGTTTAATTAATAAAAAGCTTCTTAATTACGATATTGAGCATAACTCCTAATCTAGACCTCAAACTGATGTCAAATTTTTAGGACAAGTTTATAAATCAGTAATAAAGGTTTTTGTCCTCTCACATTTTCAAAAATCTTGTTTTAAGGTCAAAAGGGTATTATGGTCAATATTTAGGCATATAACGGAAACATGCACATGAATCGAATAACTAATGAACCAAGTTGTATAACCTCAGAGGGTTACACTAACCTATAACCTGGTCCTAATAGATCTCTAAGGCATTTCTAAAATATGCTACATTGGGTCAGAACTGAAAGTCAAAGCAAAAGTCTACTTTTGCGACTTTCGGTTACGAACCGAGCTTAAACTGAAAATTGTCGGGTTGAACATGTTTAGACATGTTCTTACATTAATTACCAAGTTATATGAGTGATAAACAGGTTCCATGGCTTTTACATTGTTAATTATGCGTTTATTTGAAATTTAGCTTTCTGTTGAGTTTTTACAATCAAGTTTGACCCGACAATTGACATAGTAAGAGTGGGAATCAGAGGGTGCCCTTTTAGGGGTTTATTACCCACATAATTACCAACTCAAAGCTACTTTCAATTGGGGAATTGACTGGACCATTAGTGATTAATCACTAAGTCAAACCTTAATTACGACGGGTTTAACTTTAGGCCATAAAACTAATTATAAACGAAATTAGGATGTTAAGGACACTTACAAGGGTCCAATGGACTGAATGAAGATTCTTAAAAGCTCAGGATCCTCCTTGAATCAGGGATAAAGCAGGTTTTGGAGGAATGGTGTGAAAGAACAAGTGAACCCACTCCTATATATAGTTTTTGGGACTTCGTAGGATCATGATAAGTGTCGGGAGGTTATAATCAGATCATGACAGTTGTTTTACCATCCTTTAAATCAGTGGGCACCCCTAGAGTCGAAATATGTGAGTATAGAACCAAGTTTTGATAAAAAACAGCAGAAAAATAGCTTTCTGCAGCTGATCTAATCTTACACGACCCACGTAGGAAACCCAGGGGGTTTACGCGGCCCGCCTGGCCCCTGGTTCCGATTCAGAGTTTGGCAGAAGTACAGAAACAGTCCCTGTACTTGATAAATGTCATTTCTGACACATGTAAGGTCTGTCCTCATTACAAGGCTCTATTATGAGGCCTAAACATAGGGGACATGAAACATGCTCAAAAATATGCTGGATGTCGGTTCGTTTGGCCGTACGGTCGCGTTGATCGGCTAATTACGACGAAACACGAACGGATACGAAAAACGACCCAAATTACGCGACGAATGGAATTTTATCATGCCGATCACTAAAATAAAATATTTTAATACTTACATAAATTTTTGGATGTCCGGATACATTCAGAACGAAAGATATGCGCGAAAATGCAAACTTATGCACTTTTGACGCTTTTAGTCCCTGTTGATCAAATAAGTTTATTTTTGCGCACCAAACACCTCTATGCCTATTTCTAAGCTATGTAAAGGATATTTAGGGCATGTTTAACTTATGATCATATTCTAGAAGGTTCGATACCATACGAATTGGTATACTTTTGCAGTTTGACGCAAATAGTCCTTTAGTCGCACAAAGTAGCGTGAAATGTCGTTAAATGATATCCAAGTCTTCCATGGCCATAATGGGTATTCCCAAGCATGTGTTTAAATATTACTATGCTCTCGTTTTCTTAAATGGTCACCAAAAGGCGTAGATTCAAAAGTTGACGCTTTTGGTCCCTCTACTACGCAAACTTGCGTATATCATCGCTCAATAGCATCGAAGCCTTATCTAATCCATGTTAGGCATTCTTGAGGGTATTATTAAACATCATGATGCTTCGGGTTCGTAAAAAGGTCATTCAGAGGTATAATTAAACATATTGACGCTTTTAACCCCTCAAACTTGCAAAGTTGCGTGTAACGTCACTTATAGGCATAAAAGCCCTTAATGGCCAATATTAGGCATTCCCGAGAGTGAAATAAATTATCATGAAGCTCTTGGTTTGTTAAAAGGTCTCTCATAGGTAAGAATTAACATGTTGACACTTTTAACCCTTCGTTGCGCAAACTTTCAATTAATTACGCAAACGACTACTCATGATCAACAAGTGGCCCATTTGTGAATATGATTACCATGTAATGTTATTTAGAGGCTTATAATAAGCATGTTAACATTTCCAGTCCTTATAAAATCAAAGTTTTTGATTTTTCGCAAAATTAGTCCCTCAAATTCAACGTTTGACTTAATTAGGGTTTATTACACGAGCCAATACATCATTGAACGTGTTTTTACGAGGTGTTACATCCTCACCCCTTTAAAAGAAATCTCGACCTCGAGATTTGCTAAAGTAATGGAAGTATCTTCTGACGTATCATGGACTTAACCTCCATAGCATATTTGGGCCTCTAAGGGCATCCCAGTTGACCTATACAATAGGTACATACTTTCTTTCGGAGCTACTTTACCTGTCGATCCTCAATCGATACGGGTTTCTCATCGAACCATAAATTTTCATAAGTCTACATATCGTTATGTGACAATGCTCCCGACTTATCCGCGAAACACATCCTTTAATCACTTAGTGTGGGACACCTTGATTTCCATCAAGCTCCTCAAGTAAGTTTTAGCTTATAGGTTACCAAATCTTGATATGTTCGATTTCCTCAAATGATTCTATATATCAGAGCTTAGCCAGTCCAATAATTTAAAAAAAATTTCAGCATACCCCTTTTAGGGTGATACCTTCAATTTGAACCATATTCCTTATTAAGGACTTAAGAGGGTTGCGACTTTCATCAATCATAGATTTTTCTGCCGATTACTGGCAGCTTCTAGACAATCATAAATTTATATGATCTTATCCGTCATTTCCAGGGTAACTTCCAGATCCTGTTATTTTGACTTACTAAAGTCCTATCCATCAAACAGACGTTTGTCATTTCATTTATACAAGGTCTCCAAAGGAGCGGTCCTTGACACTTGTATAACAACCAATTGTTATATGAGAGCTTATTTAAGGTGAGATAGTCATTCCAACTACCACTTAAACCAATCTTAAGGAATAGCTAATCCTTACAATTAGTCGAACAAATCGAGGATCATGGGCAGCTGATGGCGGTTCTTAATTGTTGCCTAAATAGGGTTGCGGTAATCAATGTATAAGCAAAACAAATCGTCTTTCTAAAATAATAATGTCGGAGCTCTCAAAATTATGAATTTGGCTTCGAGAAGCTTTATCTTGAAACTTATATGATTAGGGTTTCAATCCTTCCGTTATTCTTGGTACCAACTGATATGGAGCTTTTACAATAATGTAGCCCTAAGCGGGATGTTTTTCTTAATCTGCTGGCCTCACAGGGTAAAAACAGTGTGATTCCTTGGAGGGATAACCAAAACATACCGAGATTACCGAGGTATTCTAAATCTCAGGCTTCAGTTCATCCATCAATACTCGTGTCAGATAAATGGCACATTTACTTTACGAATGCATGGATGCCTTAATTAGTGGCACTTACTTAGACACTCCTATAAAGGATATCTTCTTTGAATACCATTAGCCGACTTTAGTACCATATGACCATCAGGATATCTCAGTGGTTCCATGCATTAAACCTCCATACTGATCAGACATGGAAGCAATCTATGGGACGTACTAGGATACGCAAATCCTCATATGGCTCCTTTATCGAGCATAGTCTAGCATTCGCAGTTGATAAAAATCAAGGATATAACAAAAAGAAAATAACATATATCATTGTACCCGATCTGGTGAAAGAGTACTTTAGATTTTACGAATGAAGACTCTTGACAGGAAAAGAAGAGATGGTTCCTATGATTTCGCCTGTAAGTTTTACCTTACACTTAATATCTAGGGTTCTTATAGGAAAATTCTAAAATTTTGCTAAGCTTGCGGTTTTATGAAAGACTCAGTAGCACCTGAATCCAAACGTAACTCTTAGCAATAAAATCACAATAAGGGATTTATCTGGTGTCATTATTGATACGAACTACCTCTAACATTCATCAGGAGTGTTTAGGCGCCTCCATTTTTTAATCCTTCTATACTTAGCTATAAAATCCTAGAGAGTTTTAGGGCAGTCTCAGCTTCGACTGGTTCATTTCTTAATCTATATAATGTGAGTAGCTGAGATAGATCCATAATGGATTTATAAGAAGCAGGCTTTGAAACCCTAATATGCCCTTCTATTACCAGTGTTAATCCACCCATAATTAATGCATTAAGCTTAGATTTTGGGTTAACTGGATAGGGCACTATCTCAGATAATAAGTTGAAGTCAGTAACATTCTGTCGACAGTCTATATCCTTCATGGTGAGAGTCAGAAAATTCTTATTCCACCTTTTCCATTCCGTGTCGCAGTCAATTGGTTTTTCTGATTAGTCCATGAACTTGGACCATCCCAAATATTGTGAGAGCATTCTTCCTGTAACTTCATTAAAGTCTTCCATCAATTAAGGGCACTGCCCTTGAATAACTGTGACACATATCACACAATGTCTTTCTCAGCATAACCGCTGATGTCCATAATGGTTTCTATTTCATCCAACAATTTCATGCAATCAATGGCCCCTTTTTCGCCATTGAAGTCTCTGGATTTGCAAGAGACGAAGTACTTTTAAGTACGTCCTTTAGAGGAACGGGGCTCCTTACTATATATATCATCTTATTTGGTTCATATTTCGCAATCGAAGTATGAACAAAGCTCTTTTTCATGATCAGAGGGAATATGATTTAGAGGTAGTAGCATTCTGCTTTTTGAACCTTTTCATCGCCTTTCTCATAGCCTTTTTATCAGCTGCGTCAATCATATTAACTTTGAGGTTCACATTTGTTGCATCATTAGCATTTGTCGCATCATCTGTATCGCGACTGTTATTTGTCTCATTCAAGTTTGCCATACTTGAAGCTCGGCACTAAATGCCAAAATTAAACAATTTCTTAATTGCATTTCTATAGCGAGTCATCACCCTGAAGACCTAACATACATTAACCATGGTATTATTAAACCATAAGAGCTAATAGGGTATGAACATTCCTAATGAATGTTATTTGAATGTACATCAATTACATTCAGCCAAGGTCACAAAAAGACCATCAATGGCCTTTAGCGTTTGGACCGAGTCCATTACCCTTTTGATAGGGGATTAAAATGTCACAACTGTTTTTGTCTGTCACACCCCGACCACGTAGAACAACAAAACATGGCGGAAATGTCGAGGAGTGTTGTAACAGAATTAATTGTTTCACAACCATGGTAATTAAAGTTACGTTTTATATATCAATCAAGAGAGTTACATTGTCTTAAACAAGAAATAAAGAGTACATAACATAAATTTAACTAGTTCTTGCTTTGTTTTAAGTCACTAAGGCACATGTCCGCCTAAGTGTGTCTCGATCATCCTATGCAATAGCTCCTGAAAACACATGTGAAAATAGGTACGTCAGCATAAAAATGCCTGTGAGATACATAGGTTTTGTGAAAATAGGATTCATGACTTGAGTTTAAAGAAACTGTTTAATAAAAAGTAGCCATGAATCTTGTTGAATGTTTCCTTTTATAAATCATTTGAAAAGCAATGGATAAATAAAATGATATATATGTATATAAAAGAATAATGTATGGTTAAATGAATAACCAAGTAAAATGAGTTTGTATAAGTTAAGTCATTTGTAAAACGATGTTTATGTGAAGATTGTATTGTAGATGTAATATGTCTAAACTGAAATGGTTTAAATAACGCTACGATATGTAATACCATAAAAGCACTTATATATAGGAAGTACTAGCGGCGTATCCACCATGTTTTTATCGTATTACACGTCGCCTCGTTACTTAAATCACTTACCCAAACAACCACCAAAATGTACTGCTTAACAATTGTAGAAATGTTTATGTATGGTCAAATATGGTTCACACGGTTCAAATGGTTATAACGGTTCACATAGTCAAATTGTTACAACGGTTCACAATGTAATATAATGTGTTCATATGCTGGCTGAGCATATGCAACAAATGTAATGTAAAACAATGTGTCCATATGCTGGATGAGCATATGCAACAGGATGTAATGTAAAACAATGTGTCCATATGCTGGATGAGCATATGCAACAGGATGTAATGTCAAACAATGTGTCCATATGCTGGATGAGCATATGCAACTAGATGTAATGTAAAACAATGTGCGAAGTATGCTAAGTAAACATACAAAGCAGGAAAAGTCATGTAAATCAATGTGCTAGCATGCTCAGTCAACATACATAGTAGAAATGTAAAGTAAAACAATGTACTAAGTATGCTAAGTAAACATACATAGCAAAACAATGTTATGTAAATCATGTACTATAAATGTACTAATCAACATAGCAAGTATATGATGTGAAAACAGGAAAGCATGAAAGTAATAAGTAGGCACATGTGTTTCACCCCAAAACAGTTTGAAAACAGTAAAAGAGGGGTCTATGTACTCACTTGAGATTGCTTGGTAGTCCTTGAGTAACAACCAAACAATGCTAGAGATCACGGAAATCAAACGACACCTAATATAGGTAACTATGTTAATAGTCCGGACCTAAATCGGAGGATTGGATAGAATGAGGCTCGTAAACCAAATGAGTAGGGGAACTCATGTAATATGGTTTAACAAGCCCTACATACTACAATGAAACCTAACCTAAGTGCTTACGACCCATTACGACCCGTTTAGGTAGCTTATGCTACTTTAACGCGTCATTCGCGTGAAACGCGTTCGGACCGCTTAACTAGTCCTATGACAAGTAATATATGCCTTAACATGTCTAATATTGTTTCCAAATCAGTTTAGATACCAAAAGTTATGTTACATATGCTTAAAATGAATTTTGGCGTAAAAAGGGCATTTTGGTAATTTACCTAAGGCATATAAACTACCTATCATACAACTACTTAAACGAAGCGACCATAAGGTATAACCTCGGAAGGTTATTCCCTATATACTATGGTCACCTAAAGTGTTTGGTCGGATCCTAATGATCGACCAAACGGGTCGGGTTCGAAAGTATAAGCAATTGTTTAGATCGCTTACCTTACGACCCTATAAAAGTACTAAACTAAAAGTGACGAGCTAAGCATGTTAAAACATGCTTAACTAAGTTTAGAAAACAGGTTTGGTATCAAAACAATCGGTTTTGATACCTAAGAGTAGTTTGGTTACAAAATACGCAAGAATGCGCATTTTGGCCGAAACTACGACTCGTCACTAAGCCTAGATAACGTGGTAATCAGTAGGTATAGTCACTAGGGACAATAACCATCGTGATTACGCTCATGTTATGAAGTTCAAACGAACTTCGCATTGACCATAAACTGGTCAATGCAGAAAGTCAAACAAAGTCTGACTTTCACGACAAAACGAATAAAAGAACGAAAGAAGACTTACAAAGGGTCCCCGCAAGATTTGATTCCAAGTAATCTCAGGTAGGAAGTGTATAAACACAACCACTTAGAGAAAAACTCAGATCAAATGTGGGTTTTGAGTTGTGAATCAAAGGGGTATTTATAGGATTTGGACCACCGTTAGGATCGTTCCTCGAATACCGTGCTTTGATCTTGTCCCTACACTTGTTGGTAACCCCATGTGCATCATATTGGCCCCCCATGATCTGAAAGGGCATAATAGCTGTTAAAACAGCTTTTGCTGATCTGAAAGGGCCTCGCATGACGCCTAGGGGGCTAGGTGTCACGCCTAGGTCCTTCTGATCAGCAAACAGTTTCCAAAGTTTCCATTTCAGTCCCCGTTGTGTATTAAGGCCATTTCCGACATGTTTAAGGCTCGTTAAGTCAACTTTAAGGCCCTAAAATGATGCCTAAACATTGTGGACATGAAACATGCTCAAAAATATCCCGGATGTCGGTTCGTTTGGTCGTACGATCGCGATGTTCGCTTAATTACGACGACATGCGCATAAGCGCGAAAAACGATCCAAATTGCGTGACGAATGGATTTTTCTTATGCCAAACACTAAAATAAAATATTTTAGTGCTTTCATAAATTTTTGGATGTCCGGATGTATTCAGAACGTAAGTTATGCGCGAAAGTGCAAACTTATGCACTTTTTGACGCTTTTAGTCCCTGAATGACCCAAAAGTTTATTTTAGCACACCGAACCCCTAAAAGCCTATTTCTAAGCTATGAAAAGGATATTTATGGTATGTTTAACTTATGGTCATGTTCCGGAATGTCTGTTACAGTTCAGATTGGCATACTTTCGCAGTTTGTCAAGTTTAGTCCATGTAAGCGAATTAACTTGATTTTGCCATACCAAAGCCTTCAAAACTTATTTCTAAGTTATGTAAAGGTTATTTAAGGTATGTTAAGCATATGTTGATGTTCCGGAGTGTTCGTTGCATTAAACTAGTTATATTTACGCATCAGTGCGCGTATAACCTTCCAGAAAGCGATTTAAAGCTTGTAATCGAACAAGAATTGATATGTGCAAAAGATACACATATTTACACCAATCCCAAGTATGAAATACAATATTTCATTGGTTTGGTATTTGTTTGATGGTCGCAGTGACACAGGTGTCACATTGTCATATTGATGATTTTATAAAGCTCGAAGGCTTGCCATAATGGCTTTCTAAAATATGAAACATGAGTCCGTCAGGAAGGACATAAATAATCATATGGCACGAAGGCCTTGTCGTAAAGGACATTATAAGATATGGCAACAAAAGCTTGTCACGGAGGACATTAATTTATAAGCCGTAATATTAGATCAGAGGCTTTAAGATTTGAACCTAGTTCTTCACCGTTGGACAGGGAGTCATAGACTACAATTGTCATTATACTGAAAGATGTTTCATTTAGGTACTGGGCAAATCATAGGACATCACTAATGGATGTTTTCATATATACATACATGTATATATATATATAATTATCGTCATTGAGTATATTAGTCTTGATCTTATCGATCTTATAGACTATAAGGCTTGGGCATTGCCCATCACCTTTGACGATGGACCATAACGGTCACACTTGTTAATGTCTCTAATGGACAACATAGTATATAGCCCGTAGGCGACACAATCTCTAATGGTGACTCAGGATAACGCCACCAAGGGTAATACAATAAACATACTTATATATAGGAAGTACCAGCGGCGTATCCACCATGTGCTTGTTGTACTACTCTAGTTTTGTTATCTAAGCACTGAAAATTTATGCATAATTTATAACCATCGGGTCGTAAGTATGTCTTAAAATCTTACTATGAAGATAGGAAGGCCTAAGCCTGAACTTCCATTATCCTATAAAATAATACGATCATCGTATCAGTTGTTATTAGTCATGATCGCACTGATCATACATCGACTATTTAGGCTTGAGCATAACTCACTACCTTGGACATGGGATCAGAAGAATCACAATGTCAATGTCACTAATGGACAATATATTATACATAGCCCGTAGGCGAAACATTATTAAGGATATTTAAACGTGATCATCCTTTTTGATAATATTAGTCTTGATCACATTGATCATATAGACTATGTGGTTTGAGCATAGCTCACCACCTTGGACAGGGAATCATAGAAGATCACCATTGTCTTTGTCACAAATGGACAATATGATATGGCCCCGTAGGCGAAAACATCTCTAAAGGATGTCAAATAATGTGATCATCGTATTTAGACGATATTTGTCATGATCGTAATGATCATATAGACTATTATGCTTGGACATAGTCCAATATTCTTAGACAGGGGTCATAGACCACTACTGTCGTTGTCTTTATCAGATAACAAATTTAGCCCGTAGGCACTCCATCACTAATGGATGTTTACATTTTGATCATCACATTGATGATATGTGCCAAGTTCAAATTCGATCCTATAGGCTTTAAGGCTTGGACATAGTCCAAAAATACCTTGACGGCTGGTGTGGTTTCTCAAGTCACACTGCCAGGAATGTTAACATGTTCTTAGATGTCAACAAGGATTAATTTGTCTTAATGGTTACACAACATTAACATGATCGCATTGATCATATAGGCTTGGAGGCTTGAACATAGTTCGCCACCTTTGGATAGGAGGGGTAACTCCTTTAACTATCATAGTAGAAGGAATAATTATCCTTAACTACCGAAAGTTTTGGCCAATTAATGTGGACTTGCCACTTGCCAGGGGTCAACCATTAAGAAGATCTTTTGAAATTATTTAGCTAATCAATAAAGTTCAAATAAAATTCATACTAATGATTGATAAAGGACGATATGAGTACCTATATAAAATTTTTCAAAAACCCCCAATAAATCATCAGGAAATTTACCATAGTGCATCAAACAGGACTTTTAATATCATACTTGTCCATAGAGGACTAAAAAGGAAATTATAAGTCCGTATAGGGACTATATAAAAATATCATACGTCCGTATGGGGACTATATTAAAACAGTTTGCCCATGAAAGGACTATTTGAAGTATAATGTCCTTGAAGGGACCATTATTAAAAGATAATATCCTCAAAGGGATTTTCAACAGGTAGACGTATATATTCACGGAGTCTTATCAAAAGAGGCAAGTCTTCTCAAGGACTTTGATGAATTAATATGTCCACGAAGGACTACAATAATTAAATGCCCAAACAGGGACTTAAATGAAAAGAAGTATGATGGAAGGAGGGTCTTCTAATGTCTTCTTTCCTTTATTCTGATTGTTTCTTCATCTTTATCTGTCGTACGCAGTAGCGACTCTGTAGATTTTAGTGAATAAATAATATTTCAAATCAGGATCCATTGCAGAAGTAGAATCCAAGGATTCAATGATTAAAGGAAAAGACAAGGATCACGGATTAGGTTTTGACTGGTATATTCTAAGTCTAAAATTCTGAAACTCGGAGGTAAGAAATAGGGATTAATAACATCCGCATGTATCATCTTCAATATGGGAGCCTCGGGGACCTTCTGGTATGGACTCCGTAGTTTGGATAAGGGTTTAAACAAGTTTAGTTTTGGGAATCGGTCCATAAAGGTCTTTTCTTCCAACTGGTTGCACGCTTATCCTTTCCGTGATACGAAGCTTGGCATTTATGGGCTTCGGATGTGGAGAATTTCCATTGACAACTTCTGTTCTTGGCGACATATTCAAAATACATAAAATCGAAAGCAATATTTTACGGAATAGGGATGAGAGTATTCCTATGTTAAGTCTAGACTCAGAAGGTCTGAGGAATGTGCTACCGTGTCATTTGAGATTTAACACCAAAGGCTAGTGTTTAATTCACTCAAACGTTGACTCTGATACCAACCTGTCACACCCCGATATTTCCACGTATTACCGGTGGGCCCGGTGGGGAGTATCGTGACGTAGTTGATATCATCATAGACAATTTATCACAGTTAAATACACAGCGGAAGTCGAAAGATAAAATCATTACAAACCGAATGAAAGTAATATCAATTATTACAAAAAAACGGTTGTAAGGGATCCACAGGCGGATCAAAAGTTAAAAAGATCATTGTTCAACAGATTTATAACATCTAAGCTTGCAAGACCCTTTATTGACGCTAGGAGTAGCCAGCCTATTCCGTTTAGTACATGCACTTAGCCTTTTGGAAAATACGTCAGTTTACACTAGTAAATACAATTAACCGACTCATTTTGAAAATGTTTATGAAAATTGATTTGAATGCAAAAGGCACAAAATTTCTTTTATAACTTGGGATAATTATTTATATATAAACTTGTAAAAGAATTACATGTTCGTCATACGTTCAGTAGCCCGGGCTGAATACGGGGTTAAAGATTAATAGACACACCACATGATATAATCCCGCGGCGAGTTATTCTCGAACTGTCGGTTATACCTTTTTATATATATGCACTAGCAGGTGTATGCTTACACCCCGTGCTTAGGTCGTGGCCATTTCAATGAATGATGCCAAGGATATCCGGGACATGGTCATTAACCCCCCCCCCCCAAAAGCTTTAAGCAAACAAAACAGTTTAAACGGGTCATCTCAATAAATTAACCTTTATATGATTAAAAATTCAATGCCCGACCAAGCGGTATTTTATATACCATACCCCAAGCCCGTATAAGGGAAAATAAGTTAAAAGTATTTACCTGAGCAAATTATACAAATTTATCCCAGTCGTATACAATCAGCAAGTGCAAATATCTTTTACTGGGCTCCTAAATCTAGAACGAAGGTTTTAATAACCTATTAGATTCCTAACGGGTCTTACTTAAGTTTAAACTTAGAACGGTTAGTTTTAAAGGAAGGTATATGGTTCAAAACGCAAGATTAAGCGAAGACCGGAATAGAATCTGATTTAGACCCGACAAGTTTGAAGACTTGTATAATATGGGTAAACTAAACACATTCTGGATTTTGAGATAAAAATGATAAGGTTTGACCCATTTCGATTAATTTATGCAAACTAGTTACATAAACCGCATCGAACGCGAAAAATGCATAACGGGTAAACAAATGATTCATGAACAGGTTTCCTAAGTTAATATGCCTTAAATATTTTGTGATATCAGTAAGATACCGTCAATTATGCCCAAAATCGATTTAAACTCAAATTATGCCCCGTAGGGGTATTTTGGTCATTTTAAAGGTTATAAAAGAGTTTAAATACTAATATGAGTTTCAGGTCTGATATAATCAGTAAAAATATTTATTTTTATAAGTCATAATAGTAGGGTATTGCATATATGTGAAATTTATCTTTTATAACCAAACTATGCACCGTAGGGGCATTTAGGTAATTCCACATAAGCTTTAAATGTCAAAATTAGAATTATGAGTTCAAAACTTTTGCTTACTGTTTAATTATAAAAATTTACTTAAAACATCAGTAGGTATTAAGTTTCATACGCCAAAAATAGTTTTAACTCATACTATGCGCTTAAAACGAGTAAAAGTCGGTTTTAAGCGATTTTCGGGTTTAAATAGGAAAGCTGAGTTTTTGATCAGTTTATAAAGTTCAAAATATTTTATTTATCATATAAAATTAGTAGCAAAAATTTTGTTATCAAAATATTATGTAAAACTCATTTTATTCAAGAAAAGGGCATAACCGACAATTACCGAATAAAAGCAAGAAACCTATGTTATGCTCAGCTTAAAAATAAATTAAAATCTTAAAAAATCCCAAAATATTATATTACATCAGCGGGTAAAAATTTTGGTGTCAAAATTTGGGTTTAGATAGGCTTTATGCTAATTACGTCGTTTAATTAATAAAAAGTTTCTTAATTACGATATTGAGCATAACTCCTAATCTAGACCTCAAACTGATGTCAAATTTTTAGGACAAGTTTATAAATCAGTAATAAAGGTTTTTTTCCTCTCAAATTTTCAAAAATCTTGTTTTAAGGTCAAAAGGGCATTATGGTCAATATTTAGGCATATAATGGAAACATGCACATGAATCGAATAAGTAATGAACCAAGTTGTATAACCTCAGAGGGTTACACTAACCTATAACCTGGTCCTAATAGAGCTCTAAGGCATTTCTAAAATATGCTACATTGGGTCAGAACTGAAAGTCAAAGCAAAAGTCTACTTTTGCAACTTTCAGTTACGAACCGAGCTTAAACTGAAAATTGTCGGGTTGAACATGTTTAGACAATGTTCTTTCATTAATTACCAAGTTATATGAGTGATAAAACAGGTTCCATGGATTTTACATTGTTAATTATGCGTTTATTTGAAATTTAGCTTTCTGTTGACTTTTTACAATCAAGTTTGACACGACAATTGACGTAGTTAGAGTAGGAATCAGAGGGTGCCCTTTTAGGGGTTTATTACCCACATAATTACCAACTCAAAGCTACTTTCAATTCGGCAATTGGCTGGACCATTAGTGATTAATCACTAAGTCAAACCTTAATTACGACGGGTTTGTCTTTAGGCCATAAAACTAATTATAAACGAAATTAGGATGTTAAGGACACTTACAAGGGTCTAATGGATTGAATGAAGGTTCCTCAAAGCTCAGGATCCTCCTTGAATCAGGGACAAAGCAGGTTTTGGAGGAATGGAGTAAAAGAACAAGTGAACCCACTCCTATATATAGTTTTCGGGACTTCGTAGGATCGTGACAAGTGTCGGGAGGTTTTAATCAGATCATGACAGTTGTTATACCATCCTTTAAATCAGTGGGCACCCCTAGAGTCGAAATATGTGAGTATAGAACCAAGTTTTGATAAAAAAAAAAATAGCAGCAAAATAGCTTTCTGCAGCTGATCTGATCTTACATGGCCCACGTAGGAAGCCCAGGGGGGTTTACGCAGCCCGCCTGGCCCCTGGTTCTGATTCAGAGTTTGGCAGAAGTACAGAAACAATCCCTGTACTTGATAAATGTCATTTCTGACACATGTAAGGCCTGTTAACCTCATTTCAAGGCTCTATTATGATGCCTAAACATAGGGGACATGAAACATGCTCAAAAATATGTCGGATGTCGGTTCGTTTGGCCGTACGGTCGCGTTGTTCGGCTAATTACGACGAAACACGAACGAATGCGAAAAATGACCCAAATTACGCGACGAATGGAATTTTATCATGTCGATCACTAAAAAAATATATTTTAATGCTTACATAAATTTTTGGATGTCCAGATATATTCAGAACGTAAGATATGCGCGAAAATACAAACTTATGCACTTTTTGACGCTTTTAGTCCCTGTTGATCAAATAAGTTTTTTTTGCGCACCAAACACCTCTAAGCCTATTTCTAAGCTATGTAAAGGATATTTAGGGCATGTTTAACTTATGATCATATTCCGGAAGGTTCGATACCATACGAATTGGTATACTTTTGCAGTTTGAAGCAAATAGTCCTTTAGTCGTACAAAGTAGCGCGAAATGTCGTTTAATGATATCCAAGCCTTCCATGGCCCATAATGGGTATTCCCAAGCATGTGTTTAAATATTACTATGCTCTCGTTTGCTTAAATGGTCACCAAAAGGCGTAGATTCAAAAGTTGACGCTTTTTGTCCCTCTAATGCGCAAACTTGCGTATATCATCGCTCAATAGCATTGAAGCCTTATCTAATTGATGTTAGGAATTCTTGAGGGTATTATTAAACATCAAGATTCTTCGGGTTCGTAAAAAGGTCATTCAAAGGTATAATTAAACATATTGACGCTTTTAACCCCTCAAACTTGCAAAGTTGCGCGTAACGTCACTTATAGGCATAAAAGCCCTTAATGGCCAATATTTGGCATTCCCGATAGTGAAATCAATTATCTTGAAGCTCTCGGTTTGTTAAAAGGTCTCTCAGAGGTAAGAATTAACATGTTGACACTTTTAACCCTTCGTTGCGCAAACTTTCAATTAATTACGCAAACGGCTACTCATGATCAACAAGTGGCCCATTTATGAATATGATTACCATGTAATGTTATTCAGAGGCTTATAATAAGCATGTTAACATTTCCAGTCATTCTAAAATCAAAGTTTTTGTTTTTTCGCAAAATTAGTCCCTCAAATTCAATGTTTGACTTAATTAGGGTTTATTACACGTGCCAACACATCATTGGACGTGTTTTTACGAGGTGTTACATGCATATTCCGATTGGTCTATGTGATTGTCAATATGTTTGTCCTCTTAAACCTAATGCTCAACTTTCAATTTTCAACCTCGTGATACGCTTAAGGTAACATTATACTATAACACCCGTGTGTCACATTCCGTGACATACCCCCGCGATCAAGGTAACCAAAACGATTCATCATAGTGGGTGATTATACTGAGTTCATCCTTTCATTTTACAACGTCAGACTATTGGTGGATAGGGCAGTACTTTCGTACAGTAAAGTGACCAATATTTGTGTCTGACGAGGGTTAGGCAAATACCTTTTTGGTACGAATTTAGCTTTTTAGCTCAATGGAATTCACCCAATTTAAATTTATCTTCCTTTAAGGTTTTTGGCCTCTTTGGCACTTTTAAGATATCCTGACTGTGCCTAGGTCTGTATATAATCTGGATGCAACAAAATGACAGCCAAGATATCCCCGGATGACTCAACAGTATAAAGACCTGAAACCTCGGACGTTGGCTATCTATCAAGGCAAGATTTAAGACCATAAAACATACGCCAGTGGTATGTTACCCACATGATACATAGTTCATTATGTTTATATCACTTGATATCTTTTATCTTTTTAAGCGTTAGGCCTACCAACACATCGCAGTAGATCCTAATCTGTTCAGCCTTGACACCTTACATGTGTTAATCAAGCCCTTTAGCACGAACATTTATTTCATTTCCCGATAAATATTTATCTCTCTAAATTTGTGCAAAAGTAGAATACTTTATGCTCAAATTTACTTATTTGATTATCAAACTCCCCCTTTTTTTGAACGCTCAGTCGGTGAAACGCATCATTTTCAAAAGATCTACAAGCACTTTGAATCTCGAGTTGCTGACAGGTTTAGTAAAAAGATCCGTTGTATTTGCATCAGTATGGATTTGTTCAAGTTTAACAAGTCCTCTGTCAAAGCAATCTCGAATGAAATGAACCTTGATATCAATGTGCTTGGTTTTAGAGTGAATGACAAGGTTTGTAATAATTTGGATATTGGCATCATTATCACTATAAATAGTAGTGTTTAGATAAGTCAAACTGTAATCATAAAGCTGGTGTTGCATCCAAATAACCTGGGAACAGCAAGCGGATGCTGCAACATATTCTGCTTCTGCAGTTGAGAGTGACACTATCTGTTGTTTCGTGCATTGCCACGTGATAAGTCTGTCTCCCAAGAACTAGCATCCAGGCGATGTAGACTTCATGTCCCTGTTTGTACCTCCAAGGTTATTATCAGAAAAAGCAAAGAGATCAAAGTTTGAATTTCTAGGATACCAGAGTCGAAGTTTTGGAGCTCCTTTAAGATATCGAAAATTCTTTTTAACAACAATAAGATGAGAAAGTTTAGGGTTAGCCTGATAACGAGCACATTGATAGACGGCAAACATAATGACTGGCCGACTTGTAGTCAAGTACATCAATGAAACAATCATACATCGGTATAATGTCTGGTTAACTGAGCTTCCTTCAGCATCCTCATTTAACAATGGTCGTTCTACTATCGGTGAATCCATAGGTTTCGAATCTGTCATGTTGAATTTTGCAAGAACGGCATAAACATATTTTCCTTGATGAATCAAGATTCCTTGACTGCTTTGACGAACTTTTCTTGAACTTTTTCTTCATCACTTCTTCAAATTCTTTGCACAAGTTTTTATCAGTGGAGCCAAAAATAATATCGTCTACATAAATCTGAACAAGAATAAGATCCTTGTCAACGCATTTGATGAACAACGTTTGATCTATCATTCCCCGAGTATATCCATGAATAAGTAGATTCTCTGTCAGAGTCGTATACCATGCACGAGATGGTTGGTGCAACCCATAGAAAGCTTTATCTAACTTGTAGGCATAGCCTTGTTTCTCTGAATTGATAAACCCAGGTGGTTGAGCGACATATATTTCTTCCTTAACCTTTCCTTACAGAAATGCCGTTTTGACATCCATCTGATAAACAGTAAATCCCATGTAGGATGCGTATGCCAAGAAAATACGAATGGCCTCTAGTCTTGCCACCAGAGCGTACACCTCATCATAATCTAACCCTTCAATCTGCCCGAATCCTTGTACCACTAGTCGTGCCTTCTTTCTAACGATCACACCAATGTCATCCTGTATGTTTCGATACACCCAACATGTTCTAAGAGCACGTTTTCCTTGAGGCAGTTTCACTAACTTCCATACTCCCAATTTTTCAAACTGATTGAGCTCTTCATGCATTGCATCAACCAATCCAGGTTCCTGCAAGGCAACATCAATGCTTTTAGGCTCAATTTGTGAAATTAAGCAAGAGTACAAACATGTGTTAATATCCCCTGATTTGTTGCGGGTTTGAACACTAGTATTCATGGGACCAATAATGTTCTCAATTGGATGATCTCTCTGTAGACGTTGTGGTATTGCTATAACACGTGCCTGCCAATTCGATCGTAAGTTGGAAAAACTTCCCGATACTATTCCAGTTTGCTCCCTCTCATTTGATGCAATCGTAGTGTTGTTCATTGGTGGATCAATAGTGTAGTCATACGGAACAGGCTCCGAAAATACTGAAGTTCCTTGGATATTTGAATTTGAGGTTCCCGCATTTGTCTGTTATGTGGTATCTTTAGTAATTTGAACTGCATCATCAGGGGAACTTGGTTGAGTGTTGGATTCAGAAACCGGCTCCTGAATCTGTAAGTTATGAGGTGATTCTCCAGTAGCTTCATGGAATCCCGGTGGATCCACAATGAGTTTCTTGAATAAGTCTTGTAACGACACTGCTTCATCTTCATCTACAACAGGAATAGGTGTCACTGGATTGGAGACACCTGCATTAATAACCACATCAGGTAAAACATTAAACGACTTAAACAGAGAAGAATAATTGCATAACCAATCAGATCCAACTCGTGCATCTTTGGGATTCTCTTCTAGCCAATCCACGTTGTAGGTCTCTACAATATGTTTCTTAAACTTATTGTACACATGGTATACAGTGTTTTTAGAATAGCCAATGAACTAGCACGGATCCCCTCTTGCTTCAAATTTTCCTTTGGCATCCATAAGCAGAAGAACACAGGGACAACCAAAGGTGCAAAAATGCTGACAGAGGGTTTTTGTCCTTCAACTATCTCATAAGGCGTCTTCATATGACGTTTGTTAATCAAGGCATGATTTTGAACATAGTAGGCGGTGTTCACTGCTTCTGCCCAAAATATCAATAGAAGGCCATAATCTATCAGCATCGTTCGAGCAGCTTTAATGAGAGTTCTATTGCGCCTTTCAGCAACTCCATTTTGTTAAGGAGTTCGAGCTGCACTATATTGACGATCAAGTCCTTTTGAAGAATAGAAATCATTCGGTTCAGCATTCTTGAACTCTGTCCCATTGTTTCATCGAATAATTTTCACTCTCTCATTCGCTTGATTTTCCATGAGAGTGACAAATTTCTTGACCAACCCTAATGTTTCACTCTTGTGTTCCAAGAAGAACACCCAAGTGAAGCGTGAAAAATCATCAGTGATGACCAAGCAGTAAGCCTTTCCTCCAATGCTCAGCACATTGACAGGACCAAAAAGATCCATGTGAAGCAGTTCTAGAAATTTAGAAGTCGAGTGCATGAGTTTAGACTTATGAGGCTTGCGATGCTGTTTCCCACGAGCACATGATTCACATTTTTCGACCTGCATGAAATCCTTGATTGGTAGGTTTTTTACTAAACCTCCTTTTGCCAGTCAATTAAGATTCTTCATGTTGAGATGGCCCAGTCGACGATGCTACATGAAGAATCTTAATTGACTGGCAATCTCCATTCGTGTTGAGAACTTTTGATTGTATTTCTTTGCTAGATTCCAATCTCCATTAGATGGCTTAGCATGAGTAAATCGATTTCCATAGGGTCGATGAGGCTTAGCCGTCTGATGATGTGCGTTCTTTGAGTAGTAAGGCATGTACGGATGATGAACACAATTTCTAGCTATATGCCCTGGAAGTCCACAATTAAAACAAGTTTGTCTCTTTGAGAAAAAGACATTTAGTTTAGCTTGTGATATTCTAGGGAGCTGACTAGATTTCTTCTTTCCACTTGATGCTGATTTCTTATGTGCATGTTTGGATTTGGATGAAACCTGCTCACAATTATCAGCACAAGAGTGAGTTTCGATAACTTTACCCTTTAACTGAGTTTCATCTTGCTTTTGAGTTGTATTTTCTTCTTGTTTTTCATTTACTACATATGTGGATTTTTCAACTTGTGTTGTCTTTTTATTTTTCCTTTTATTTTTGCGTGATTGCTTTTTTCTTAAGAGGAGTAGATCTTACAGAATTAGTTTCTTTAGAAACCTCATCTTCAGAATCTAAACTTTTGGGAATAGCTGATTCTGGTTCGTCAGATGAATAAGAATTTTCGTTTAAAGCATTTGAACTATCATTCGTTTCTAAGGCACTGAATTCGGATGCAATCGGAAAATCAGGATGCTTAGATACACTTTGCTCATCATCTGACATACGAGAATTTGTGGTCTGAATTTTCAGGCGTATTAGACGATCCCTGCTTGTCAATTATTTCATTTTCATGCACATATTCAAACACAATAATATTCTCAACTTCATCAGTTTCAGACATACTGGGATAGTTGTCTAAATCATTCGAAACACATGTTTCGAATTCATCAGCAGATGTACCAGACTCCTCTGGCAAAACATATTCATTGCAATAAGAATTTGAAACTACAAAATTTAAATTGTCAATTTTAGCAACATCATCAGAAAAACTGTTAGAAAAACCCTTAGTCTCAGCAAGCATAGACTGGATAAAGTTCCAAACGTAAAAATTATGTTCAACGCATAAAGAATCATTCGAATCAAAAGTAGAATTCGAATGTGGTTCATCATCCACTTCAGATTTCTCTTCAACTATCACTGACTCTGCACATGAACTGAAACAGTTAGTATTGTCTACTGAATGACAATTGGAGACACTTTCTTGATGCACCCAAGTTGGCGTTTCGACTGACTTCTTTTCTGGTTCTGATTTACCAACTGATTCATTTGAACATACTTTAGTAGAATCCATGTTTTTTTACAAAATTCACGGGTTTTTGAAAATCGGTGGGTCTGGCATGCTTTGGTTTGAAAGGTTCCCATGGAACATAGTCGCCTGGTTTTCCATAAATCATAATTTTCTCATTTTCTAGATCTTGCCCAGTAGTGGGCAATCTAGTATAGTTATGATTATATGGAGGTGGAACCTATTTATAACCCAAAAATTTTCCCTTGTTCTCTTTAAACACCAATTGTACATCACATAGATTTTGAACAGTGTCGCTGGAAGTATCAAAATTCTTTATGTTTAACTCATTCTGTTGATACTTACCAGTCAGAAGTTCTAGCTTAGCTCTAATAGAATCAAGTTCCATAGTTTTTACATTAAGTTTATTTTTATAATCATGGACCCAACATTGTTGTAGATTAAGATCCTTGTGGAGCTGAGCTATGTCCTTCTTTAGTGCTTCAACCTTTTCATAGACTAACTTATTTTTCTCTCGAAGGCTGATGAACTTTGACATGGCACTGTTATAATCATTGATTAAATTAAAGTTGTGTGCTCTCATCAGTGCAAGTTTATTTCTACAATGATCAGAACATAAAAGAGAGTTTACCATTTTAGAAAGCGATTTAGGTTCATCGGTTTGTGCCATCAAGCAGTGATTTATTTGTGAAGCTTCAGAGATCTTGAGCGATTCAACGTGTGCCACAACATCTGACCAGTTGAAACGTTGTTTCTCTTGAGCCATCAATGCCTTTCCCACTGCAGTATCTCCTTGGCTTGTTAAATTTTGTGTAGGTGTAACAGGCACCATTGATCTTTCAGTGTTCTGGGCTGCAGTAGTGTGACTTGGAATATACCCCACCAGTGCCTTCTTGCAGTCTCTTGCAAAGTGTCCCGGCTCATGACACCTATAACACCTCAGTTTGTCTCTCATGGTTCTAGTGTGAAGATTCGACTTTGGACGACGACCAAACTTTTTATGAAATTTTTCGGTTCTAAACGCTGCCATTGCCAAGTTCCAGGACACATCCAGCTCTTCTATGTCTTTTTCAACAACCTGATCAATTTCAGTGGCTTAAACAGGTGGGTGCAAGAGATCGCCTGCTAAAAAGGCATGTAAGCTGTTAAGCATAGATGCAGTATGAGCCAATCTTTCTTCATTTTACTTGGTCAGAAAGGCTATATTTTCAGCTGAGGTAGAAGAGGAGGTGCCTTGAGTTGATGGAGGGGTTACCGGACTGTAAACTACATTGGCGAACTAAGGGTGTTGTTGGGCTGATGAAGGTAGCACATGTGCGTTGACAGCAACTTGGGGTGTTGGAAGTGACATACCATACATATAGTTGGTCTTCTGAGCTTGGGTCAATGGACTGAACACAAAGTTTGTGTTATTATTTGGCACTCCATGAACTGGGCTGAAGATGATGTTTGGATGATTCTACGAGATTAATGCATTTTTAGAACTGGTGATACCAGCGGCCATCAAAGAGCTTTTATGGTTCAAATCTCTTTGTTGGTTGTCGATTTCACATGACTTGATTGTAGCGATCAGCTTAGTAAGAGTGACATCGTTCAAGTTCTTCATACGCTTGATCATAACAACATCAACATCCAAATTCTTTGGCAAGGAGTCCAGAAGTTGACGATTCATTCCACTATTTGTATTGGTAATACCAGCACTTATCAATTCTTTGGCAAGGAGTCCAGAAGTTGACGATTCATTCCACTATTTGTATTGGTAATACCAGCACTTATCATCTGTGAGACCAGCTTAACAAACCTTTTGATCTGATTTTCAATGGTTTCACCGTAGATGTGGTTGAAGGAGCTAAATTACAGATTTAACATGTTCACTCGACTAGCCTTCATGTCAGCATTTCCCTCATATAGATTCTGAAGCTCATTGCATACTTACTTAGCATTCGAACAGTTCCTAACAGCAATTGAGATGTCTGGACCAAGTGCCATAGTGAGAATTGCCATAGCTTTATCATCATTTTCTTGAATTTTTTTATCCTCTTTCGTAAACAAGTTCTTAGGTTTTGGAATTTGTGTTAACGGATCAGCTTCTGTAACATACATTATGACTCGATGTCCATCTTTAACACTCCTCCAAACACCCGGGTCCTTAGCTTTATAGTATTGTTCGAACCAAAACTTCCATTCATAATAATCATCCCCATACAGCATCCTAGGAACTTTGGTAGAAGTACCGATGATCTGGACAAGTTCCTGATGAAGTGCCAGAGTTTGAGTTTGAATGGCAACAAGGGTAGCATTTGTGAGGTCCGCAACAGTCAGCATTCCGTTCGAGTTCATCATTTATTTTAAAATTACCAAATAATGAAATTTAGATGTATTTTAAAAATAATGTGGAACAGTTCTGAAATCAGGTCGATTCGAAAAATCAATTCAGAACATTCTTCTAGAAACAGTGGTACAATTCGAAACACCAGCAGCAATCTGAATTATCTTATCCGAAATAGTGTCAATCCGAAATGCTTATCCGAAATAGTGTATCCGAAGCAGTGTCAATCTGAAATGCTTATCCGAAACAGTGGCAATTCGAAATAGTGTGTCCGAAATGATGAATTCGAAACGGTGTATTCGAAACCTGCAAAACAACAGCTGTCAGTAACAAACTTCCGGATAATCAGGGATTCTAATTTATCCGAAATCAATGAAGATATTCTCAAATATGATAAGTTTGGTAACCAAAATCCAGAAAAATCTGATAACAAACTTTCCGAGATCTTCCAAGCAAATCCTTTTCGAATTCTTCAAGAATTATCCGAAATTGGCAGCAGCAACCGGCAATCTTCAAACTCTTTTATCCGAAATGAACAAAAGATGATCCGAAATCAGCAAAGATGATCCGAAATTGACTAATCTTCACAGTAGACCTCAAACATAGCAACCCAGCACTTCCGAAAGCAAAAACGGAATTCGTGTGATATCAATCTGAGCCTAGAAACAAGTTCAGCAGTCTCTGATACCAATTGTAAGTCCCGAAATCGGATCTAACAATGATATCACACCTAGTTTTATTAGTGGCTGAATCACACAATTAAACTGATTCAATAATAGTCACAAGAAATAAGATGAAACAAAGTAATTGACCAAAAGCTTAACTTACATACAATAGTAATTGTCAGATACAAGTTAAAGCAAAAACAATCAGAGTCAGCAACCCTAACCTGAATAACTAAACAAGTTTTTATAGGGGAGGTTTAGCCTACAACTCCCCCTAAACATAAGCCATATATCGCCCCCACCTAAGCCCACATTCAAGCCCAAAACAACTACTTAGAAACTAGCCCATACCACTAATTAATAACTAATGTATAAACCTCTAAGGGCCCAACATCAACGGGTAGGAAACATCTCAGCAAGAAACGAAAGGCCACAAAATAGCATTCTCATTTGTGAAAGCTTTGATGTTTAGGGTTTGGTTTTTGTGGGACCATTTCTACCATCGAGAGGAAACAAATACATTCTTGTGGTTATCGATTACGTTTCTAAATAGGACGACGCCGAAGCTCTTCCTACCATTGATGGAAGAGTAGTAGTAAAATTCTTGAAAAATCTATTCTCCCGTTTCGGCACTTCAAAAGCCCTCATCAGTGATAGAGGAATCTACTTATGCAATCTGCGAATGGAAAAAGCTCTAACATGATACAAGGTATCTCACTGACTCTCAACTACTTATCATCCTCAAACGAATGGTCAAGCCGAAGTGACAAATTGAGTTTTAAAAAGGATCCTAGAGAAAACACCGTGGGGTCAAAACCGAAAAGAATGGGCAAACAAACTAGATGATGCTTTGTGGGCATTTCGAATAGCCTATAAAACACCAATAGGCACCACCCCATATAAGCTTGTCTATGGAAAAAATTGGCACCTTCCAGTAGAAATTGAACACAGGGCATACTAGGCATTAAAAAATGTGAATTTGGATCAAGATACTGCAGGAAAGATCATCTACACCAGTTAAATGAGTTAAGAAATCAAGCATACTCCAACTCAGAAATCTAAAAGGAACACTTAAAAAGATTGCATGACAAATATATAAGCAGACCTAAGGAATTCATAAAGGGAAACCAAGTGCTCCTCTTTAACTCTAGGCTATGACTTTTCCCTGGGAAACTCAACTCTAGATGGTCCGGACCTTTCACCATCACCAAGGTCTATTCACATGGGACCATAGAAATTAAACCTCCAAACGGAGAACCATTCAAAGTCAATGGAGAAAGGCTTAAATTCTATAAAGGATTCCTCGAGGATGAAGAAACATAAATAACTTTACGAGAGACTGTTTCTCTGCATCAACTAGTTCTCTGCATCCACCAGTTCCCTACCTGTAGACGGGATAAAACCCTTGTTTTCATTCCTTTCTTTCTCATAACTCACACGGACTGTTTCTCTGCATCCACCAGTTCCCTTCCCCGCTCTCGCAAATATTTGATGATTTCCTTCCATAATCTACCAACAAGGTATGTCTTTAACATCTATCTAAGTTAGATTATTGTTTTGCATGTAGATTAACACCAAGATTTGGGAAAAATCTAGGGTTCTTGAACTTGACCCGTGTCAATCCAAATATTTTTCTTAGATCTTTTTAGTAGTAGACTATGAAGTGTTTTGATGAGTAAAACATCAAACCATTGTTGAAAAACGGAAGATTTCAAGTAATTTATGCAAACCCTTGTTCATTACTGAAAAATCTAAAAATTAAGGGGTAAAACAGGTTGTTTACTTGAAATGACACTTGGGGTTTGTTTTTCAGGGAGAACCGCACATGGCGGACCAAAAATTTTGAACTTTTCGAAGCCGGCTCAAAAATCTTGAATTTTTGTGCAAATAGTAGGTTCACACGGGGCCGTGCCTCCTAGGCATGCAGTCGTGCCCTTCGAAACTCTACAGACACGGGGTTATGCCTCACAAACACGGGGCCGTGTGCAGACCCCAGTATTTCTGTTTTTCGTAATTTTTACCGCACCTAACTGTTTCAATATTCACTTTTTTATAGGAAAATGGCTCCCCACAAGTGGTTGAGGTTCAAAGCTGCACACAGAGCGTGCGAAGCGCGCATGGAAAGACTAAGTGAACGACATGAGGAACCTACAAGACAAGTGTGCTACAACACGATGGAAACAGTTGGCTAAATGGGAGCTTTATGACAACTTGGTGACAGAACCCCTAGGTGTCTTTCTAGAAACTGAGCTTCAATCAGTTTATGAGTTCAACTTGGAGTTTCTAAGTTCACTTACTTTCCAGAAAGACTACGAGGACTTGTTCGGTACCGATGCGGTCCAATTCAAGTATGGGGGTGAATGGTATAGCATCTCGATGGCTCAGTTTGGGGTGGATGTTCGAATCTACACCGAGGAAGAAATTGCCGAGCCCATTTTCATGGATAGCCTCCGTGAAATGCCCGTAAACGCTAGAAACACATTTTGGGCACAAATCAGAGGTGGACCGTACAACCCAAGCAACACCAAGAGTACCAAGATACGGGACCCGCTCATTCGATACATCCACTGGGTCCTAAGTAGTACACTTTGTGAAAGGAAGGATAGCGGGGGTGTCGTGAACCGTCAGTTGCATCCTGAACCGACAACCCCTCAATGTCACCTACATGCTTTTGAGGAACATGGCCCCAAACGCCACCGCCACATATCTGATGCCCATCTTCTTTGGCGTTTGGATTGCCCAGGTCTAAAAGGCCTACAGAAACCGAACCCCACGAAGCTTCACCGCTTGGGTTAGCGTTACCCGGGCCGATATCAACATGTGCCGAAGTTTGGGTCTCATCGCCGATTGCAACAACGGGCTCTTGCACTTCTAGGATAACAAAGGAAAATTTTGGAACCCACATGATCCGGATCAAGTCCTTTCCATCGAAGATATCCCCAACCGTCCTCCATGATACTTTCAGGATCTTCTTCTCAAGGGGAAGCGATTTTCCTAATATGCATAATTTATATAACATTATGCAAGAAACGCTTCGAGTATCCCGCAATGTGTACAACTTAGGGCAAAGCACCAGAACCCGGGTCGGTGGCATGGAAAGGTACATCGCATCCGTGCAGTCCGACATCTCCTACATTCGGGAGCACATAGTGTACCAAGCTGACGATGAGGATGACGATGAAGGCGATGACATGGATTCGGACTAGGCAATGACTGCAAAGGTGGCATGGTTGGTGACTTAGGTGGTGACTCTCATGTTAACTCTCTCTCTCTCTCTCTCTCCTTTGAACATTATGGGTGATTGCGGGCAACAACCCGTCTTGGACAATTTACTTTTCTAAACAATTTACTTTCTACATTTTATTTTATGTTTGGTTGTGATGTATGATGGAACAAAACATTGGTAATCTAGGACCTTGTTTTTTTTAGATTGTTGTTTTGTGGTGTGAATAAGCTTACAGGTACCTTGGAATGCTTGGAGCCACCAAGCACGCGAAACCCCGGATCTGAAAAGGAGGCCTAAAACCCCAAAAACCTTTTTTTTCTCAAACTAACAGAAGCCCAACACGGGGCCATGTCTCCCAAACACGCCCCCCCCCCCCTGTGCCTCTTCATCGCTGAAAAATATTATCTTCTGGATTTGTCACACGGGGCTGTGCCTCACAAACACGCCCCCCGTATCTGGTTTCTGTAAGTTTTTGGAAAACCATGTTACTGGCACTTTTTACACGGGGTCGTGCCTTCCTAACACACCCCCGTGTCCAGAAGTCAGTTTCTGAAAAAAATTGTTGTTTTAACCCACAGTTATACATTTAATCAAATTTAACCCATTTTGGACACAATGAGGACAATGTGTAATTTTAGTGTTGGGGGGGGGGGGGGGGGGACTTGAATCGTTTGCCCTAAAACAAGCCATACACAAAACTCTACTTGGAACCGCTAAAACACACCAAATCTTTTTCAAAATATATTTTTTTTATTTTTGTTTGTCTTGTTTTTAATTAAGTTAGAAAACTAAGTTCTAAAAATTTTGTTTCTACTAATTTACAACTGATAGCGCTATGATAAAAAGAACCATATAAGAAAAATTTATAAAAAGGCATAACAATCTTTTTAGAATTTGATTGTATATACATTTTCATACTTCTAAACTCTTTTCCCACAAATTGTGAGTTTTGAGCCTTTACCAAGCATTCAATACCATATCTTTACTAAACGCTCAATTTTCATTTCTTGTGTGATAGCCCATATGGTTATTACGAATCTAGAACTTTACAAGACAATACATTCCCGATCCTTACCGACTAATCCAAGTAAGTAATTGATTAAGACATTAGGACTATAACCCTTTTTCGTTTCAACCATTTTTTTCTCCACATGAAAACCAAAAAATCCCTTAGTTAACCCCTTTTGAGCTTAAACCTTTCATTTCAAAACCCGCAAAAATACAAATTTTGCAATAATTACCCATCACCCTAAACCTTTTTACTTTTACTCCCTTTATTTTAGCAAAAACTCTAGTTATCTTGTGAATACTTTATCAAAAAAATTCTCTAGTTGCTTGAAATAAATTAAGCAAGTCACAAATTTCTTGCTTATAGTCTTTAGTTTGTATCTAAGTCACAAAAAAACAATTTTCCAAAAGAAAACCGATATTTTTACACCTTTAGCCACTTTTCAAATAAAAATACCTTCCCTAGCCAAAACCAACCCTTTTAAAAGTCCTTTTGATATTTACAAAGATTATGTTAAAAAGGAGGAGGTTGGATTACTTGTCAATCATATGGTAGGAGTAAGTTCCACACCGAGACCGAGTGTTTCACTTATACATTTTCAGCCGAGTGTTGAGTGATCACTTATGAGGTGTGTGAAACTGTATATAGCTTAATGAGATTTTAAGAGGCATGTTATGCCTAAAAATATGTTTTTCTTAGAAAGAGTTCTAAATAAATCATGTCAAATAGGATTGTAAATAAAATAGAAACAAGAATAAAAAGAACTTGGATTCCCGAGACTCTAAAAGAAGACCCAAAAACTTCTTCTCCACCTCTTCCATTTGGGTGTGTAAGCAATGTTAAAGTGTTTTGCTTGAGGACAAGTAAATATTCAAGTGTAGTGGTATTTGATATGCGCAAAATGCAACATATAAATTATATCAAATAAGGTATAAAATCAACCCTTTTAGGTACTAATGTTGGAAAAAGTGTGTTTCTTTGTATACTTTTGATTTTCAGAATTAAAAGAGCTTAAATGTACTAAAGGAACAAATTAACGGGAAAAACCAACATAAATACAAAAGAAGAGAAGTTGACATGTCATACCTACGCTCCAAGCTTCATCCCAAGACCAAAACAACAAATCAGAAGACAAGCACGGGGCCATGCCCCATTCTAGAGTCCAAGAAGAAAAAGACAAACAAAAGCAGACAAAAGACACGGGGACGTGTCCCATGGACACGGTCCGTGGTTAACTCCCAGATATTCAAAATCTCCCAAAGTACAGCAAGTATAAGACCACGAGGTTGTGCCCTCTGACACAAGGACACGGGGTCGTGCCCCTTGGGCACGGAGCTGTGTGAAACGTATGTTTCCAGCTATAAATAGAGCTGCTTGGTTCAGTTGCAAATCATCCCTTGGCAGCCCTCTCTCTCACTTCACCACCACTTCACCACCACTCCAACACCATCATTCGCCACATCCGTTCGAGTTTAGAGTGTGTAGTAGTCTCGGGATCCAATATTGATTATAAGAGTTTTTCTCAAACAAAGACCATGCTTGGCTAATCTCTTACATCACTTGGTGAAGACAAATCTTTTATATATTACTTTTGATTTCCAAGATTTGGTCAACTTTTTATTTGGGTATTTATTATTGACTTAAATTACTAGTTTTTTATACTGACGTGTCTTTACGGTCTATATAAAGCACGTTAACTGCCTGGAAGGGGGTTAGAAGGGTGGTTTGGGTAAAGTTCTTGCCTTGTTCAGTGTATAGATCCTGCGAGGACTTGATTCAAGCTTATTAGGACTTATCTTGAGGTAGATAGCATCAAAATAGGGGAAGTAAGAACGACTTAAATCCCTTATAAATAAATTACTAATAAAACCTTAAACCGGCCTTGCGGGACTGTATCCTTACTGACTCGGACCAATATGGCTGAGCGTAGAGTTGCCTCCAAAAGAGAGACATGCCACATTTTGCATTAATAACTTATTTAATTATCTTCCAATATTCCGGCCTTGCGGGACTGTATCCTTGCTGACTCAGATCAATATAGTTGTGGGTTGCGTTATCTCCAAAAGAAAGACATGCCACTATAACTAGGATAATCTCTTAAAAACCCAAAGTGCGAAATCATTAAAGGATATGTAAAATAGGAGTCGGAACCAAGTGATTCTATCTTGTATATTGTTTCTTTATATTTAAATTTTTGTTCATTTTCATTAATTACTAAATATCTTTTCTCAAAATTTGGTTAGATTAGACGTTGACGATATTCCGGTATTAAAAGCTCTTGTGTCCTTGGATGAATTTGGTATCTTACCATCACTATACTTGTCACACCCCAACCGATGACGGAAACATCGGGGCATGGCACTGAGCGAAACAGATTGTCGAGAGAAATTCCATAACAACTACGTTATCGGATAGTTAATATTATGTCCCATACCATAACCCATCAAGTAAGTTAATTATTACAGACATAGATATCTCAAGACCAATAACATGTTCCGACAACTCAGATTCAAATAAATAAATTGTTTGTTTCTAGACTCTCCTACTTGGTTCCATCAAATAGCAAGCGAAGCACAGCATCCTAAGCACCTGTCACATACGTAAAAATAAAGTCAATACACATAGTGTAAACGTGAGCATACAAGTTTGGTATAGTACAATAGAGTTTGAAATAGTCTACGCATAACCAACATGTATCATGTATAATGCGAAGCTAGTAAGTTATCGATAATGAAATATGCACAAACTAGACTGCGAGTTGTAGAATGTGCAACACATATCACCACTGCGACATGTGAGAGGTAACCTTAACAACCCCTGTCCATGACAGGTGCTGAGTCCAAACAAATAGTACTATCGTTGCTAAGGCATCAGGCAACAATCACTGCGTTAACATAACATACAAGCATTCATCGAGTAACACGTATCATGCAGTAACGGTCAGTGTAAAAATAGTGTTTCCATTGTGTGATCGATGTGATTTAGAATAAGTAACGTATGTAACACCCAAAAGTGTATAAAGCAAAAAGGGATTGAGTATACCCACAGATTGTGTTTAACAAGTAAACACTCTCTTGGATTGAAGGGAGCGCTGAGAGAGATTAGCCTAAACAGTTAACGATAGCATAAACGATGAGCGGTGCGATAAAAGGTGCAAAAGTACCAAGTGTCGGTTGGTAATCCGATTGGATGGCAATCCGATCGGATGGCCAGTCGATCGGATGGCCAGTCGATCGGATGTCAATCCATTCGGATGGTCATCCGATCGGATGGCCATTCGATTGGATTGACATCTGTTTGGTAAGGATGTGTTTGTGTATGATGGCTTTGAAGTTTTCGTTGTAGCATTTTTAAAACAGAGAAGTATCTCTACCCTTCAGGTCAATCGATCGAACGGTCGTTCGATCGGATGGTGATCCGATTGGTGGGACACTTAGTGAGAACAAGTTCACAGCAGGATTGTCACTCGATCGGATGGCAATCCGATCGGATAGCAATCCGTTGGAACTACTGTTCTTTGAAATTAATCAAGTACCAAAGTTCCAAACGTCACACGATCGAATGGTCGTTCGATCGGATGGCAATCCGATCGGACGGCAATCCATTCGATATCCAGTCCTTTGAAACTTGGAAAATGTTTAAGTGTGAAACCAAGTGCAAGCCGATCGAATGGCTGTTCGATCAGAAGGCAATCCAACCGGATGGCAATATGATCGGACGGTAATCCGTCCCAACGACCTGATCATCTTGGCACTTGAGTATTTTTGAAAGGTCTTGCAGTTTTGATCGAGACGGTGTGATAACGTGTTAAACAACAGAAACCCCCTCTCGACCCAAGTGATCTGATCGAACAGGAACCACTCTAGTCTGACCAGTTCACGGTTCGATACGGTTGTTCATGTTTAACCCGACATCAGTTTTCTCTTGGATAGAATTCAGATATTGAACTAACCCATCACTAAGAAAGAGTAGAAGACCAGAACGAGCTCCGATTCTATCGGTTTTGAGTGCATTGAGTGTAAAAGAGTTGAAAGAAAGTTAGAAAACCATATTTCAATCCTTTTAACCATAAATATGTGTAGATCTATGCGAAAAAATTGTTTATTCATGTGGAAATCCTTCAGATCTAACTTGTTCTTGGTGGAATGAAGCCAATCTTTGAAGTTCATAAGAACTCCATGATGACATCACCCTAGAATACCTCAAATCCGGTGATTTCACGGTTAAAAGTTAAGATTCAAAGGTGAAAATGATGAAGAAGTGTGTATAGATCAAAGAAGTACAAGATTTAGGTTGGAAACTTACAAGAAGCGTGAGAAATCGAGAGAAAAGAGAACTTGAGTGCAGCTGGTTCGAGTGAGGAGCTATCACATCACAAATGATGTGACAGGAGGGTATTTATAGGGTTTCCCAAAATGGAAAGTGTGAAAGTGTCGAGCAGGTCACCGATCGGATGGCAATCCAATCGGATGGCAGTCCAATCGGGTGGCAGTCCGATCGGATGGCCACTCGATCGGTTGGCCATTCGATCCAGGTGTCCGGCGCGATGAGTTTTGTCGGTTCGATTCGCGTGTTGAGCGTTGCGTTGCGATGCGATTCGAGGAAGCGATACGATAGTATTACCCATTAGTTACACTAATAATCTAACTACTATATCTAACATACTATCACTATAAATAACTTGCGTTTAGCGTTTGCGATGTGATAGAATTGCGATTGCGATTGCGATTAACACCTCAACATAAACATAACATGCACAAGTAACACATAACAGCACACCACGTAAAACAATATCCAGAACACATAATTTGAGTTGCGATGCGATAGCGATTAGCGATAAGTCGATTAGCAATTAATATGCGATTAAACCTTGATTATTAATAGATACTCCACATAATACAACTAAAATAAACAAATAATAGAATTCGATTACAAGTCAAAGAAGTCAAAACAGTAGTTGAGCAAGGAGTGATAGATCGCAATTAGCAATCTTTTATTCCTTTGACTTCAATCTTGACTTTGATTTTGACTTTCGAGACACGGGGTGTTACAGCCTCCCCTACTTAAGGGAATTTCGTCCCGAAATTAGGCTTTAGCCATAACAAACAACTGCGGGTACTTCGCCTTCATGTCACTTTCGAGTTCCCAGGTATACTCGACACCGCGTTTGCCTTCCTAGCGAACCTTCACAATGGGAATGCGTGAGCGTCTAAGCACCTTGGTTTCTCGTCCCATGATCTCGACAGTCTTTTCCACGAAGTGTAATGTTTCGTCCACTTGTAAATCCTCAAGAGGGACATGTAATTCCTGGTCGACCAAGCACTTGCTGAGGTTCAAAACTTGGAAAGTCGGGTGGACGTTACTAAGTTCCTCCGGTAGTTCGAGTCTGTAGGCCACTTTTCCAATCCTCTCCAGAATCTTAAAGGGTCCAACATATCGAGGCGCGGGCTTTCCTTTCTTGCCGAATCTGATCACCCCCTTCCATGGTGCCACCTTTAGGAGTACGTGATCACCAACGTCAAATTCAAGGGGCTTGCGGCATCTATCGGCGTAACTTTTCTGTCGGCTCCGAGCTTTCAGCAGATTGTCTTGGATTTGGAGGATTTTGTCAGTCGTTTCTTGCAACAGCTCAAGACCGGTAATTTGCGCATCTCCGATCTCGTGCCATACAATAGGCGATCGACATTTCCTTCCGTATAATGCCTCAAATGGTGCCATTTGGATGCTATAATGATAACTGTTATTGTACGAGAATTCAACTAAAGGTAAGTGCGCTCCCAATTACCACCGAAATCTATGACACACGAATGGAGCATGTCTTCAAGGGTGCGAATCGTTCTTTCAGCCTGACCGTCGGTTTGGGGATTAAAAGCGGTACTTAGATTAAGCATAGTACCAAGAGCAGATTAGAACGTTTCCCAAAGACGATAGGTAAACCGACCATCGCGGTCAAAGATGATGTCATGAGGGGTCCCGTGTCGACAAATGATCTCGTCGGTGTAGATTCGAGCTAATTTTTCTACCTTAAAGTCTTCTCTTATCGACAGGAAGTGAGCTGACTTGGTCAAACGGTCAACTACAACCCATATGCTATCATGACCTGATTGAGTACGCGGAAGTTTTGTTATGAAGTCCATGGCTATACTCTCCCATTTCCACATCGGGATCTCGGATTGAACGAGTAAGCCAGAGGGTCTTTGATGCTCAGCCTTGACCATGGAACAGGTCAGGCACTTCGAAATATAGATAGCGATATCCTTCTTCATGCCCGGCCACCAGTACTTGTAGCGCATGTCCTGGTACATCTTATCAGCACCGGGATGAATAGAATATCGAGATTTGTGGGCTTTGTCCATCAGTAGCTGTCGCAAATTCGTTCGCTTGGGAATCTAGATTCGGTCCAAATAATGAAAGATACCATTCGATTTATTCTCGAGTTGGGCGCCATCGTTTAGAATCCTTTCCTTCTTCAATGTTCGTTCGGTAAAACAAGCATGCTGAGCGTCACGGATGAGAGCTTTGAGATTAAACTGGGCTTGGGAATTACGAATGCTATGCAAATAGCTTCATCGACTAAGAGCATCGGCAATGACGTTTGCTTTGCCAGGATGGTAACGAATCTCACAGTCATAATCGTTGAGTAGTTCTACCCACCGGCGTTAACGCATATTCAGTTCCTTATGGTCAAAGATATGTTGTGGGCTCCTACGATCGGTGAAGATCGTACACTTGGTACCGTAAAGGTAGTGTCGCCAAATCTTTAACGCAAAAACAACTGCGCCAAGCTCGAGGTCGTGTGTGGTGTAGTTCTTCTCGTGGATCTTGAGCTGTCGAGAAGCGTATGCAATAACCTTATCTCGTTGCATGAGAACACAACCAAGACCAAGGTTCGAGGCATCGCAGTAGACTACGAAATCATCATTTCCGTCGGGCAGTGAGAGCACGGGAGCATCGCAAAGCATAGCCTTGAGAGTTGAAAGGCTTCCTCCTGTTTAGTTCCCCAAACAAAAGGTTTATCCTTGTGCGTAAGAGAGGTAAGTGGTACAGCGATTTTAGAAAAACCTTCGATAAAACGGCGATAATAGCCTGCCAGTCCGAGAAAAGAACGGACTTCAGACGGATTCTTGGGTGTAACCCAACTCTTACAGCTTCGATCTTCGCAGGGTCAACGTGGATACCTTGACTATTGACAATGTGACCCAAGAATTGGACCTCCTCTAGCCAAAATTCACACTTGGAGAACTTGGCATTGAGACGGTTTCCCTGGAGCAACTCAAGAACCAAACGTAGATGCTGTGAGTGTTCGGCTTTCGACTTGGAATAGATCAGGATATCGTCGATGAATACGATCACGAATCGATCAAGGAAGGGTTTGCACACTCGATTCATTATATCCATGAAAACTGCAGGGGCGTTGGTCAAGCCAATAGGCATGACAACGAACTCGTAATGCCCATAGCGGGTTCAAAAAGCGGTTTTGGGTATATCCTCCTCTTGAATGCGTAATTGGTGATAGCCTGAGCATAGATCGATCTTCGAGAAACACGTAGCACCTTGTAACTGATCAAACAAATCATTGATTCGAGGCAAGGGATAGCGCTTCTTGATTGTCAGCTTATTCAATTCCCTATAGTCGATGCACATCCGGAACGATCTGTCCTTCTTTTTGACGAAAAGGACAGGTGAGCCCCAAGGAGAGGTGCTAGGGCGAATAAAGCCTTTATCAAGCAGTTCCTGGAGCTGACTCGAGAGTTTGCGCATTTCAGAAGGAGCGAGGCGATAAGGCGCTTTAGCAACCGGGTTTGCTCCAGGAATGAGGTCGATACGGAAGTCGATATCACGGGCGGGAGGTAATCCGGGTAAATCGTCAGGAAAACGTTAGGGAATTCACAAACAACGGGAACGTCTTTCACTTCTGGGTTTCCTTTCTTTTCCTTCTCCGCTACTACGATGTGTGCTAGGAAAGCTTGGTATTCCTTGCGGAGATACTTGCTAGACTGGACACACGACATGAGTTTAAGACCTTTCGAAGGAGTTTCGCCGTACACACAAAGTAGATCACCATTAGCGAGCGAGAAACGAATCATCTTATCGAAGCAAACAACTTCAGCACGATTTTCCCGAAGAAAATCCATGCCTACTATGATGTGAAAACTACCGAGCTGCATCGGAATAAGGTCGATAGGGAAGACGTGATTGTTGAGTTCGAGCATACAATCACGTAGAACATAGTTGACTACGACGGTTCTTCCGGTGGCAACTTCAACATCGAACGTCGAGGGTAGATGGGTGCGCTTACGATTAAGGAGCTTTTCGAATTCAAACGATACAAAACAGTTATCGGCTCCAGTATCAAATAAACACGTAGCATATATACCATTCACAAGGAACGTACCATAGACCACATTGTTGTCTGCTTGAGCCTGGAGAGCGTTTATGTTGAAAGCACGTCCACGGGCTGCTGGTTGTTGCTGTTGTTGCTGAGGTTGCTGTTGTTGTGGCTCTTGCTTGACCACTCAGTTCGGGCACATATTTGTGAAGTGGTTGGGATCACCACACGCATAGCAAGCTCTAGAATTATGCGCGGGTGCAGGAGCCGCTTGATGGCCTTGAGGAGCAGTAAGTAGAGCTTGTTGAGCAGGAGCTTGACCTTGGGTTGGAGCTGGGGTTTGACGTGGACCTGTACGGCAGTTGGCGGTGAAGTGGTCGTACATATTGCAATGCACACAGTATGTGCAAGCGATTCCCACATGGTGGTGATAGGTAAAAGTAGGGCAAGCCGGGTGAGGACCAGTATACGCACGCTTTGCTGGCAGTGCGTTGGTGACCGGTGCCGCTACTTGGTGGTGTTGAGGCTGTGGTTGAGCTGGAACAGCTTGGAGTGGGGCAGCAGTGGTTATAGCGCAGTTCTTGTTGCTGGAACTGCTATTGTTCTTCCTTTTTCGGCGTGAGAGCTTCGAAGATTGCGGATCGGCGACGGTTTCAACGGTTGAAGCAGTGGTAGCTTGATGCAGATTCTTGGGAACTTTATCCCAGTAACCAGACTTGACTCGTTTGTTGTTGATCTCAGCAACGAGTAAAAAGGTTTCCTCGATTGTCGTGTCTTCGCAGCTTGAACGAAATCAGCCACGCAATCTGGAAGAGCACGGATATACTTTTTGATGGTGATTTCGGGCGTGGTAACTTGGCAAGGACAGATTATGCTTAGCTGCTTGAAGCGAGCAGTCAAACCAGCGTTGTCTCCATCTTTCTGCTTGATATGCCAGAACTCGTCCTCCAGCTTTTGGCGCTCGTGGGGAGGGTAAAACTCTTGCATCATAACGTCCTTCAACTCATCCCACGTCAGCCCGTAAGCTGCATCATTTCCGCGTTTGTTCCTCTCGAGCGTCCAGCAATCCAGCGCTCGGGATTGGAAGACGCCAGTTGAGCTCAGAGTACGGAGATTATCAGGACAGCCACTCTGGCGTAGGGTGACTTCGATAGAATCAAACCATTGAAACATGGCCGTATGACCATCTTCGCCGGTAAACTCTTTCGGGCCGCAGGCTTTGAACTGCTTGAAGCTGAAAGCAGCTTTAGGAGCATCAGTCCTGGATTCTTCAGAAGATTTGCTAGTATTTTCATTCAGCTCACTAACAATCTTGGGGATAACTTTCGCCATTTGCTTAGCGACGAGCGCGGCGATGCGTTTATCATCATGATTACGGCGAGCAGACCGAGAATGAAATGATCTAAATGACGACATTGTCTGCAACAGACAGCGCCATAGGATTCAAAACGCCATTAGATTCATCCTAGTATAGTCTAGCGATTCGCCATAAAGCTCAGGAACACATTCATTCACAAAATTTCACATAAACACAGAGATCATAGAGTCACATAAGCACATAGACACCTAATGCACATAAGCACGTAAAGCACAGAAGCACATAAGGCAGTCATAACACAGAAACCATTTTATATGTTGAATGTATTCACCTATCTTTCAAAGTTCATGCATTCAAGAACATCGATATACAATTAGCGGGTACACAGCGAGTAGTATAGCATAAGCGAGTAACATAGCATGTGATCATCCACGAGTAGCAACGATTTGTTAATGTTTTGAGATAGATGTGCAATGCGGGTCGTGTGTGTTGATCGAAGTGAGAAGCGAAAAGCGTATAAACCCCCAAAATCGAAACACATGAACAGGTAAAACCACATAAAAGTACATAAAATCCACATAAAGCGACAATTATCAGAGTCAGCAGTTGCGGGCTCAGAATCGAAACATATAAAAATCGAGAATAGATTGTCCGCGGCTGATAGAAGTCGACTACCCAATGTGATTCGACTATTCTCAAGGACTTTTGGTGCACACTTTTGGCTTTCAAGACTGTGCTCTTGCCTTGATTTGGGTGATCGGCACGCATCCTTCCAGCTATGGTGTGATGACGTTTGCGCGTATATACATATTTTTACAATGAAATTACACACGAATCGGTTTTAAATTTATAAAAGTGATTTATACTTCAACATCAAAACACACACGAAAGAGACAAGTGTACCCCGTCATATATGTAGTAAAGTATCGGTAAGAACCAAGTATCGATCCAAGGAAATAGGCGAAGGAATAATACTAGACCTTTGTCATTAAATTACCAGTAAAAAGATAAGTTGTTTGATTTTATAAAAACTAAAGTAAGCATAAACAAATACTTATAAAAACATAATAGGTTTCGAATATGAAAATAGATAAATAGCCTTCCTTTATACATAACCAAAGCATGTTAACTAAGTCGGTTTTGCCACAAGAAACATTTGGTCAATTCTCCATTTTTAAGACAATTAGTATCCCTTTCGGGAATCCTAACATGACAACCATTCGGAAAGCTAAAACGATAAACACACTTTAACCACCTAAAATTGTTCTTTAACGTGCAATTGATAAATGTCTATGAAAATCTCTTAAAAATAAGTTAGTCATCCGTTAGGAGTTTTCTAACCTCACTTAATCAAGGAAAGTGACACCGATAAACACAATGCAACCACCGAGACAAGCATAAACTAGATTAAATCACAACCGAGTTCATTTTAAAAATCTTGCATATAAATTCACCAAGATAGCAATTTTGGCCTAAGCTACTAACTAAGCTAACAATTCAAGGCAAGAATTCATAACAACACCATTTAACCCGTTAAGGTTCTTATGTGACGGAAAGCTTTCTTGATTAACAATAATTACATTTTATTAAACCACTAACCATTTCTAGTATTATGGTGCACACATTTTAACCAAGCTAAACTAGTTAACCAAGTTCTAAGTTTACTAATACACGATTAATTAAGCTTCATCTTTCAACTATCTCAACTAACCAAATACTAATCATCCAACACAATTACTTATAATCAAGAAATCAACAACAATAACAAGGTTGCAAACTAATCATCAAAGATTAACATAGAAAATACTTCCAAGTGTCATTACAAACAAAATTAACATACTAATGGTTATAATTAAGAAAGGGAATGTTGTGTTTTTTCCCAAAGGCTTACAATAATACATAGAACATTAATCTAAATGCATGAAAGATTAACAAAATTATGGAAAGATTAGAAAACCAAACCATAAACAAGCACTAGATTAAGAATCCGGAAGATAACGGAGCTAATCGGCACAATGTGGCTTGAATCCAGGTGAAAGCTAACGCCTCCGGAGCCTGAAAATCGCCAGAATCGCTCCCAAAATATCCATAGTTACGAGCAGAATGTTTCTACATGTTTTTTATAACATTTTGAAATCGCACGGTCGTGCCATTAAAGTGCACGACCGTTCACTTTTTGAATTATTGGAGTTACTGTTCACCATACCGCATGACATCACCAGATCTTGACCAGTCTTCGATCTCGCACGACCGTTCCGTTGGTGGCACGATCGTGCATCTCCGGGTTCTTGTTGCACGGACTCTTGAACGGGCAGTGCATTGTCGGGCTTGTGCTGGACATCGGATCTGCACGGGGTGCACCCATCCGCACGACCGTTCATCTCCGAGATTTGCTTGCACTCCGGATCGCACCGTCGTTCACTGCCGGGCTGGTCTATATTGTCTGAAATGCACGGTCGTTCCACTCGTTGCACGACCGTGCCTTTTGCCCAGGTCAGAATCTTCACAGAATGTTTGCAGCTTTGTCGTTTCGTCCGGAAAGTCCTCGTTTTCACTATCATCTTGTCTGGCATGCTGTTTTAGGCCAGTAAACAAAAGTATACTTGATTAAGTATCCGAATGACAGTTTTACAGCCGAAAACGCATAAAATGGGGATAAAATGGGGGACTAAAATATGTGTAACTTGGTGAATATCAAATCTCCCCACACTTGAACCTTGCTTGTCCTCAAGCAAGCTAAACTAAAATGCAATAAAAGATAGAATCAAACAAGAACGATAATTTACAAACTAACTACTAAAACAACTACAAACATACGGTTAGTCGGTTTTTCGAAATCCAACATCAAATGAATCAAACCAAACAAGAATATGCAAATATATGTAGATAACCAAAAAGTCGTGACTTCACTTTCAATTGACTTAACATGCTAATCTTCACACAACTCACAATGTTCACATACACTCGGCTTTATTTGTGAAACATACATAAAATGTGTATGTGCAAACACTCAATGCCATGTCAATGAAACGTGTAATATCATAAGCTTGTCATAAGATCTTGTCTCCACCAACTAACATGCGAAAAAGTATAAATCAAGAGGGCTTTACGGGGTGTAACGTTAGGCTTGGGCGAAGGGTATGGAAATGGATATTTAAAGTGGCGAAATGGTTAAAACTCGGTAATAGCGTTTAACTAGCGTAAATCAATATAACTATACATACAAACGCCTTAAAAAGGCGACTTTTGCGACAACGAGCTAATCAACAAGATTTCATCATTTTATCATTCAAAATTGCTCGAATTTTGTCTACTTCACCCTATTTTAGGGTGTTTTATTTTCTTTTTTTTTTAAGATAGTAATGTACAATAAACAATAAACTAAAACAAACGCTAGTTAAACGATGCTTTTGGCCGAGTTTTAAAACTAAAGGTTTAAAAATAAAAAGGCTAAATTTGGCTAAGTGGGCGATTATGTTGGGTAAACAAAGGGAAACGGGAAGGCTCGACATGGTTAAACCTAAGGGTAATGTAAGGTTTACGGGAAACACAACACAAAGAACAAGGATAACACAAAGGGTTTTCTAAGTGCCTCTATCACTTCTACATAATTTCGCAAGTTCATGGTCTTGACAAGTATGCAATTGACAAGTTCTAAATTCCACATGACATCCGGCTCACTCCTACTCCGAAATGAACAATCATATAACAATTTCACGGCTCAAATATGCTCACATAATCGGAAGGAATGGGTAAAAGTGTGAAATTCTCATGCAAGTCCTTCTTTGTTTGTCACGCTTTCCGGTTTTCTTTTTCAAAATTTATTTTTCTTGTCGAGTTTTTGTCATGTCCGAAGCTTTCTAAAACACAACCAATCGATTTATTTACTAAAAATATATACACATTACTGATATTTTTGAATGATTTCTGATTTTTGATTTTTGATTTTTTTTTATAGGACAAACAAAGTCAACCAGTTAAACCCCTCCCCACACTTGAACTTCGCACTGTCCCCAATGCGAAACCCGAAATATAGAGATAAAGGATAATAATACTCCCCTGAAGATGATTTTGATGCAACGAGACTTCAAAGCTGTATCTGTGATGAGCTTCCAGTCCAAGACTTGATAGCCAAA
Source organism: Helianthus tuberosus (assembly GCA_030545235.1). Lineage (NCBI taxonomy): Eukaryota > Viridiplantae > Streptophyta > Magnoliopsida > Asterales > Asteraceae > Helianthus > Helianthus tuberosus. The sequence goes on along the minus strand of CM060387.1, from coordinate 12,479,902 downwards.
ATCTGCAAGTATGTCACAAGGTACAGCAAAACAGAACAGAAACAATATAAACGCAAATAAACCATAATTTACATAAACAAAAGTACTAAATATCCCAACATGAAATAAAGCAAACATACGAAAGTGTCAGAAATATAAAATACATATCCGGGGTGTTTGAAATAATAACCAAAATGAACACCCAAAAAACAAAGTACTGAAATAACAAAACCACCAACAAACCACTCCACCTAATCCTCGTCGTCGTCACCTGCATCACCTCCCGTGTTGGATGGGCCTGCGCCTCCATAACCAGGTGGGTTCCTGTATGGGAACTGTGGGGGCTCCTCGAAGTAGTTCGAGAAGGCATTATGAAGACCCCTGAAAAGGTATGAGAATCCAGCTTGCACCCCCTGGCTCAGAAAGTCCTGGTTCGCCCAGATCTGCAGATGTGGCATGCCCGTGCCTCCTATCGCACGCCCGTGCGAATCCGGGATGGCCGGCACCTCGAGTCGCACCCCCGGTGCAGTTCCGAGATCAGCATGCCAGGGTTAAACTTTGTCGGTGACGCACGACCGTACGATCTGTCACACGCCCATGCGCGAGGATTGGAAACATGTCTGTTAGCTATGCATTAGCTGACTTGGGAGCGAGTATCAACCTTATGCCATATAAGGTTTTTACTAAACTGGATCTGGGTGAGCCGTCACCCACTAGAATGAGCATTCGGTTGGCAGACCGTTCAATCAAATACGGGAGCGTAAAACTACCCGGATCTCCCATTTTTGTGGGCAGACGGTTTTGTAGAACGGTAGAACAAGTTTCATTCATCACCTCACATTATATATCCTCGAGCTTCTGTTTATTCGAGAGGATGTCCTTCAGGAATTTCGCATACTTTGGCATCTGGGCCAAGGCTTCAACAAACGGTATATTTATGTGAAGTTGCTTAAACAGCTCAAGGAACTTACTGTCACACCCCGACCACGTAAAACAACAAAACGTGGCGCAAACGTCGGGGAGTGCTGTAACAGAATCATTGTTTCACAACCATGGATTAAATAATTTCGTTTCATTGAATTATTGAACTCATTGTTTCAGTACAAATCAGATAATTACAAATATTATCTTTCAAGTTTTAAAGTCACTAAGGCACGAGACCGTCCTATGTATAGCATGTATCAACAATCAACGCAAAGCAGTACCTGAAACTTGTGTAAAAATAGGTACGTCAGCATAAAAATGCATGTGAGATACATAGGTTTTGTTTATGCGTGATTCATGACTTATAAGTTTTAAAAGAATGTTTTAACAAAAAGTAGTCATGAATCTAAAAATGTTTTCTTTATAAAATCATGTGAAAACTTATGAGAAAAGTGTTTTCTTTATAAAATCATGTGAAAACTTATGAGAAAATTTGATGATATAAAAGAATGATGCATAATAAATAATCAAGTAAAATGAGCTTATAAAATAATCTTTTGGTTAAAATGTTTGAAGTATATATAAGAATATACTTTGGTTTTAAGAAAGTCAATTAGGTAATATATCAAAATATATTTCGGTTCCAAAATCGTTAAACAGATAGTATATTAAATATACTTTAGTAGTCAAAATAATCGTTTTGGTAGTATATCAAAAGTATACTTTGGATTGATAAATAACATATTAAACTATGTTTTGGTTGAAATAATAACATATTTAAAATATGTTTTTGGTAGTTTAATAAAATATATGTTGTTTTGTACAATATCACACATGAGAGCATATCAAACTATACTTTTGGGAGTATAACTTAATATACAAAAATAATGTGATTTAAGAATTCAATCAGACCTAGTGCATCAAAATACACCTTTGAGACTATAGGGATACCACAAAGGCAATCCCTATTTGGATGGAGAAACAAATTGGTTTCAGACATTCCATAACAACAGGAATGGGGTGTCAAATCCTATAGCGCTATATCATACTACCAATCGGTCTGGTGAACAAAATATGTACTATCCAACAATTAATTTTATACTCTTTAGAAAAAGTAGAGTTTAAACCATAAATAATCAGTCGGTTTGTCAAAAGATAAGTACTAATATGTATAATCAATTATACTTTGAAATCGTGAACATAACAAATAGGTACACATGCTTCACCCCAAAACATTGAAAATAGTAAAAGAGGGGACTATGTACTCACTTGAGGGTGCTTAGAAGTCTTGAATAACAACCAAGCAAAGCTAGAGAGAGTACGGAATCAAATGGCACCTAATATAGGTAACTATGTTATTAAACGGCTCCTAAACCGGGAGATAGAATAGAATGATGTTCTATAAATCAAATGAGTAATTGAACTCATATGGTATGATTTAATAGAGCTAACATTCTGATTTGAAAGTCTACCTAAGTGCTTTTGACCCGTTTCGACCCATTATGGTAGTATAAGCTACTATAATGTGTCGTTAGCGTAAGACTATGTTCGGATGGTTAACTATGTGCTATGCCAAGTCTTACATGCCCAATTATGCCTAAACATGTTACTAAATCAGATTATATGTCAAAAATATGTTCACATAATCAAAATACGGATTTATGCTTCAAAAGGGCGTTTTGGTCATTTCCTATGGGCATACAAGCTAACTAGCAAATGACTAACCAATCCTATTTGATCATAAGGTATAACCTCAGGGGTTATTCCCTATATAACTATGATCACTAAGTAAGCTTGGTCGGATCATAAGGATCGACCAAACGGGTCGGGTTCGAAAGTCTAAGCGGTTGTTTAGACCGCTTAACTAACGACCCTAAACAAGCACCAAACTATTAGTGACGAGTTAAACATGTCAAAACATGTTTAACCTACTGATTTGGTATCAAAACAATGGGTTTTGATACCCAAAAATAGTTCCGTTGCAAAATGTGTGCTAAAACGCATTTTGACCGAAACTTTGACTCGTCACTATGCCTAGTTAATGTGGTAATCAGTAGGTATAATCACTAAGGATTATAACCATTGTGATTACAATCACATTGCAAAGTTCAATTGAACTTTGACTTGACCAATTGACTGGTCAAACTGAAAGTCAAACACTGTTTGACTTTTTAAACTAGTAAGCAATAAAAGAAATGAAAGAATGCTCACTAAAGTCCTTGCTATCTTTTCTACAAAGGAAATAAGCTCCCAATCAGATGAGAAAGCTCTCCAAAGCAGATTAGAGAAGGGAATGAGGAAATGAGCAAGTGAATGAATGAAATTTGAAGGCTATTTATAGTTGTTTCAAGATCACAAGATCATTACAAGTGTTTGTGTAGCCTCCAAGCAAGGAATCATGGCCATACAAGTGTTATGGAACAGCTAATTTACTTGGAGAGTCGTTTACTTGGAGCCCAAAACAAGATATTTGCATAAAAGTCCCTGAATAATCAAACTGTTGCTGAAAACAACATTCTAGTCGCTGGGCGTCCCTTGTGCACCGTAAGGATAGGGCTTACGGTCCGTAAGCTAACAACTTTCAGGAAATGACAGTTTTGGTCCCTGCACTTGGTTTAAGCTCATTTCAGGTCCTTTTGACCCCCGTTAATCCATTTTCAAGGCTTTACAAGGTCAATAAAGTTTAGAGGACTCAAAATGTGCTCGGAAAACTCTCGGATGTCGGCTCGTTTGGTCGTACGGTCGCGTTGTTCGTTAAATTACGACGAAACTCAAACGGACGCGAAAACGAACCAAATTAAGCGACGAATGAAGTTTTTGCATGTCGATCACTAAAATAAAAATATTTTAGTGTGTACAAAAATTTTGGATGTCCAGATGTGGTCAGAACGTAAGATATGCGTGAAAATGCAAACTTACGCCGTTTTTGACACTTTTAGTCCCTGTAAGATCAAATAAGCATATTTTCGCACACCGAACCCCTCAAAGCTTATTTCTAAGCTATGTTTGGGTTATTTATGGTATGTTTAGCTTATGATCAAGTTCCGGACTGTACGTTGCCTTACGAATCGGTAGACTTTTGCAAGTTGACGCAAATAGTCCCTGTGATTGAATAAACTTGATTTCGCCACACCAAACCTTCCAAAACTTATTTCTAAGTTATGTAAAGGTTATTTAAGGTATGTTAAGCATATTTCACTATTCCAGAGTGTTTGTTGCATTAAACTGGTTATATTTACGCATTAGATCGCGTATAACCTTCCAGAAAGCGATTTAAGGCTCGAAATCGAACAATAATTGATATGTGCAAACGATACACATATTTATACAAATCCCAAGTATGAAACACAATATTTCATTGGTTTGGTATTTGTTGAAGTGACACAGGTGTCACACTTACCGTATTGTTCTTCATTTTTCTGTTTCTTCAGCCTGCCCGGATATGGTACTGGTGGAGTGTGATCTTTGCCTGGCTCCTGGACTTATGCTGTACTTGCTGGGCGCAGCCTGGCTTGCACCTCATCTGTAGTGTCAGTCGGGACCGTTCCAGTGATCGGTGATGAGTCCGATATGTCGGGTCCGGTAGTCCTTCCACTCCTGGTCATGACAACATTCACATGCCCGTGCCCGCGCGGGTTTGTCTCTGTATTGCCCGGAAGACTACCTGGGGGTCTTTCAGACATCATCTTCGCCAGCTGACCAACCTGATTCTCGATATTCTGAATCGAGGCTTTGTGACTCCTCATTTCTCCCTCGTGGGAAAGAAAACGATCCTCGCTCTGTTGGTATCGTTTTTCTGCCAACTGATTTGCACTCGAGGAGCTAGTAAGAAGCTGCACCATCATATCCTCCAGCTTGGAACTAGATGGAGGGGCCTGCTGCTGGGAACTACTCCCAGTGCCCTGATTCTGATATGAATATGGACGCTGCTGGTAAGGTTGGTTGTATGGCTGGAATTGCTGACCCTGACCCTGCTGTGGTGCTGGAGCGCGCTGAGTAAATCCCAATGGGTTTTGATTACCTGTATTCGCTCGCCACCCAAAATTTGGGTGATTTCTCCATCTGGGGTTATAGGTATTGTTGTACGGATTGTTCTGTGGCCTCACCTGATTACTCACAAAATCTACTTCTTCATGGCCTTCATACGCGACTCCCTGAAAGCATTTACCAGGCTCGTGTGACACTCCACACTGGTCACATCCTGACCCAACTTGCGCAACTATCTGGGACTTATCGAATTTCGCCACAAGAGCCGAGATTTGTGCAGTAATGGCCGTGTAATCGTCCACAGCGTGAACGCCTGCACGAGGTGCTGATGATGATGACGTAGCCCAGCCTCTATCTCCTTTGCGACGGAAGCTAGATTTCAACGCAGCTTTTTCTATGATATCATAAGCTTCATTTGGCGTCTTGGTTCCTAGGTCGCCTCCTGCATTCACGTCTAATCGCTCCTGCGTGTGGTAACTAAGACCTTGATACAACGTCAAGACCAGCTGTCTCTTGGAGAAGCCATGATGTGGAACATCAAGTAACAGATCCTTAAATCTCTCCCAAGCCGTGTGCAACGACTCTCCCTCGTCCTGGCGAAAGGTCACAATCCGGTTTCTTAACTTGGTTGTCTTCTCAGGTGGAAAGTATTTTTGCATAAACAGCTCCGTCAGCTCATTCCAGGTCCTGATGGACCCAGCTGGAGGTGACATAAGCCAAGCTCTGGCTTTATCATGCAATGAGAATGGAAACAACCTCAATCGAACAGCATCCTCCGTAACATCCCTAATCTTGAACGTGGAACAAACTTCGAGAAAAGCCGCTATATGTCGTCCGGGATCCTCATGCTCACGCCCGTCAAACTGCCCCGAATTTTGTACCATATTAATAATACTAGATTTAATTTCAAAAACAGGTGCATCTATAGTGGGTCGTAGGATACTCGGCTCCAGGCCTGCCCCTTCGGGCTGATTTGATTCATTCAAAGGTCGCTCGTCGTCCGCCATGATTGCGTTTCCTGCTGCCCCTGAGCCCTCGGCTTCAGCGGGTACCACCGGCTCCAGCTCACCAGCTGCGAACAGTAGCCCAACCGCACGAGATCTCGCACGAAGACGTCTCCTCAGATCACGCTCGGGTTCGTCTGACGGCTCAACGGGATCGGGAGCGGGGTTGAGGACATCAACCTGCAAACGAAAATTTGACACAATGAATATTTTATTAATATAATAATGCTGTTTTTTTTTCTGAAAAGAAACATAATGTTTATAAAAATGGGCTGGAAATTTTGTAACAATTCATAAATGGGCCCGAATTTTTATAAAAATCATAACGAATTAAATAATCGAATCGGCTAGTGTACAAATGATTTTTCGGAGCCGAAAACTCAAAGAATAAATGAATAAATAAATTCGAATTCGAACAAATAAATGGAACAAAAATTTACAAGTGTACAAAATAATCTTGAAAATGAATAAATCGAATTAAAAGCAAGAAATATTAACAAATAAATAATCAAGAAAGTATTCACAAATATTAACAACTATATACACCGATAAAACAATGGCTCGGGTCATTCCTAAAGCTCGCCATCTCCCAGGCAACGGCGCCAAAAACTTGACGTTTGCGTGTATATACATATTTTTACAATGAAATTACACACGAATCGGTTTTAAATTTATAAAAGTGATTTATACTTCAACATCAAAACATACACGAAAGAGGCAAGTGTACCCCGTCATATATGTAGTAAAGTATCGGTAAGAACCAAGTATCGATCCAAGGAAATAGGCGAAGGAATAATACTAGACCTTTGTCATTAAATTACCGGTAAAAAGATAAGTTGTTTGATTTTATAAAAACTAAAGTAAGCATAAACAAATACTTATAAAAACATAATAGGTTTCAAATATGAAAATAGATAAATAGCCTTGCTTTATACACAACCAAAGCATGTCAACTAAGTTGGTTTTGCCACTAGAAACATTTGGTCAATTCTCCATTTTTAAGACAATTAGTATCCCTTTCGGGAATCCTAACATGACAATCATTCGGAAAGCTAAAACGATAAACACACTTTAACCACCTAAAATTGTTCTTTAACGTGCAATTGATTAATGTCTATGAAAATCTCTTAAAAATAAGTTAGTCATCCGTTAGGAGTTTTCTAACCTCACTTAATCAAGGAAAGTTGTTGGTGCATACATCATATTCTAACCTGAATGAGTCTTCGTCTTATATCGAGTCTGGGTTGCATTGTGGTTCTGTTCAAGCTTAATGTCATCATATTCAATGATGACATCATAATAGTGACATCATCATTACATCTATATACAAAATACTAGACAGTTTGCTTGAAACAAAAGTGTAGGTTCGCTTGAAATTCATGTATTTTCGCTTGAAGTAATTTAGGTGAGTTCGCTTGGTTTGTCTTATGAGTCTTCAAGCGAAAGTAGGAAGGTTATAAATAGAGGAGTGTTCTTGTTATTTGGAACAGAATTGAGATTTGATACCGAGGTGCTGCCGGTATTCCTTGTGACTGTAAACGCTATTATTTCAATATACAAGAAGGTTAAAGTGTGAATCAAGCTGTTTCGAGTCTATACGTCTGTTTCCGCCTTTCGTATAGCCTAAGAACTCTTCCGAACGACTCATTCAAGTCGCGATTCGATCCTACAAATGTGACACCGATAAACACAATGCAACCACCGAGACAAGCATAAACTAGATTAAATCACAACCGAGTTCATTTTACAAATCTTGCATATAAATTCACCAAGATAGCAATTTTGGCCTAAACTACTGACTAAGCTAACAATTCAAGGCAAGAATTCATAACAACACCATTTAACCCGTTAAGGTTCTTACGTGACGGAAAGCTTTCTTGATTAACAATAATTACATTTTATTAAACCACTAACCATTTCTAGTATTATGGTGCACACATTTTAACCAAGCTAAACTAGTTAACCAAGTTCAAAGTTTACTAATACACGATTAATTAAGCTTCATCTTTCAACTATCTCAACTAACCAAATACTAATCATCCAACACAATTACTTATAATCAAGAAATCAACAACAATAACAAGGTTGCAAACTAATCATCAAAGATTAACATGGAAAATACTTCCAAGTGTCATTACAAACAAAATTAACAAACTAATGGTTATAATTAAGCAAGGGATTGTTGTGTTTTTGCCCAAAGGCTTACAATAATACATAGAACATTAATCTAAATGCTTGAAAGATTAACAAAAGAGTTAAATGCCATTTTAGTCCCTGCGGTTTGGGCCATTTTGCCAGTTTAGTCCAAATGTTTCATTTTTAACCTATGGGTCCAAAAAGGTTTCACAGTTGCCATTTTAGTCCACTTGGTTAACTTCATCCATTTTTTATGTTAACGAGAAGGCCAATTTGGTCATTTTGTATGTAATTCTGTTAACTAAAACGGCAATTCAGCCATATAAAATGACCGAATTGGCCTTCTCGATAACAGAAAAAATGGATGAAGTTAACCCAGTGGACAAAAATGGCAATTGTGAAACCTTTTTGGACCCACAGGTTAAAAATGAAATCTTTGGACTAAACTGGCAAAATGGCCCAAACCACAGGGACTAAAATGGCATTTAACTCTTAACAAAATTATGGAAAGATTAGAAAACCAAACCATAAACAAGCAATAGATTAAGAATCCGGAAGATAACGGAGCTAATCGGCACAATGTGGCTTGAATCCGGGTGAAAGCTAACGCCTCCGGAGCCTGAAAATCGCCAGAATCGCTCCCAAAATATCCAGAGTTACGAGCAGAATGTTTCTGCATGTTTTTATAACATTTTGAAATCGCACGGTCATGCCATTAAAGTGCAAGATCGTTCACTTTTTGAATTATTGGAGTTACTGTTCACCATATCGCATGACATCACCAGATCTTGACCAGTCTTCGATCTCGCAAGACCGTTCCATTGGTGGCACGATCATGCATCTTCGGGTTCTTGTTGCACGGACTCTTGAATGGGCAGTGCATTACCGGGCTTGTGCTGGACATCGGATCTGCACGGGGTGCAACCATCCGCACGACCGTTCATCTCTGGGATTTGCTTGCACTCTGGATCGCACCGTCGTTCACTGCCGGGCTGGTCTATATTGTCAGAAATGCACGGCCGTTCCACTCGTTACACGACCGTGCCTTTTGCCCAGGTCAGAATCTTCACAGAATGTTCGCAGCTTTTTCGTTTCGTCCGGAAAGTCCTCGTTTTCACTATCATCTTGTCAGGCATGTTGTTTTAGGCCTGTAAACAAAAGTATACTTGATTAAGTATCCGAATGACGCTTTTACGGCCGAAAACGCATAAAATGGGGGACTAAAATATGTGTAACTTGGTGAATATCATGTGACTTCAGGTCGTTGGAGTCCGTCGAGACCTTGGTGAGAGTTTTGTAACGCCAAAATATGATCGGAATAAGTCGTCAAGGTTCGGGTTTCACCCCTGACTCAACAACTTTGTCCCTGTTTTTGATAAAATAGAGAGGGAAATTTGCGTCGAAGTACGGATTTCACTCCTGATTCAACGCAAATTCTCCTGTTGATGGATAGAAATGCGGGCCGAACAAGCGATTCGGTTGAGAGTTTGCGGTTTTCACACCTAATCTCAACCTAATTACTAGTTCATTTTCGAAAAATAGTGTGTAGTGATAGTGTAGTGTAAGCGAGGATAGCGAGTAAGCTCGTGCAAAACCCTTAAAGGGCATGCACAAGTCGGTCTGTTGGTACTTAGACTATAGACTAGGTTGTTCTAATACATTGACCCGGACTAGGTCGAGTCTTGCCTAATTCCCTATAGTTATGGCTCTGATACCAATCTGTCACACCCCAACCGATGACGGAAACATCGGGGCATGGCACTGAGCGAAACAGATTGTCAGAGAAATTCCATAACAACTACGTTACTGTATAGTTAATATTATGTCCCATACCATAACCCATTATGTAAGTTAATTATTACAGACATAGATATCTCAAGACCAATAAAATGTTTCGACAACTCAGATTCATATAAATAAATTGTTTGTTTCTAGACTCTCCTACTTGGTTCCATCAAATAGCAAGCAAAGCACAGCATCATAAGCACATGTCGCATACTTAAAAATAAAGTCAATACACATAGTGTAAAGGTGAGCATACAAGTTTGGTATAGTATAATAGAGTTCGAAATAGTCTACGCATAACCAACATGTATCATGTATCATGTATAATGCGAAGCTAGTAGGTTATCGACAGTGAAATATGCACAGACTAGACTGCGAGTTGTAGAATGCGTAACACATATCACCACTGCGACATGTGAGAGGTAACCTTAACAACCCCTATCCACGACAAGTGCTGAGTCCAAACAAATAGTACTATCGTTGCTAAGGCGTCAGGCAACAATCACTGTGTTAACATAACATACAAGCATTCATCGAGTAACACGTATCATGCAGTAACGGTCAGCGTATAAATAGTGTTTGCGTTGTGTGATCGATGTGATTTAGAATAAGTAACGTATCTAACACCCAAAAGTGCATAAAGCAAAAAGGGATCGAGTATACTCACAGATTGTGTTAGCCAAGTAAACACTCTCTTGGATTGAAGGGAGCGCTGAGAGAGATTAGCCTGAAGAGTTAACGATAGCATAAACGATGAGCGGTGCAATAAACGGTGCAAAAGTACCAAGTGTCGGTTGGTAATCCGATCGGATGGCAATCCGATCGGATGGCTAGTTGATCGGATGTCAATCCGTTCGGATGGTCATCCGATCAGATGGCCATTCGATTGGATTGAAATCTGTTTGGTAAGGATGTGTTTGTGTATGATGGCTTTGAAGTTTTCGTTGTAGCATTTTGAAAACAGAGAAGTATCTCTACCCTTCAGGTCGATCGATCGAACGGTCGTTCGATCGGATGGCGATCCGATTGGTGGGACACTTAGTGAGAACAAGTTCACAGCAGGATTGTCACTCGATCGGATGGCAATACGATCGGATAGCAATCCATTGGAACTACTGTTCTTTGAAATTGATCAAGTACCAAAGTTCCAAACGTCACACGATCGGATGGTCGTTCGATCGGATGGCAATCCATTCGACATCAAGTCCTTTGAAACTTGGAAAAATGTTTAATTATGAAACCAAGTGCAAGCCGATCGAATGGTTGTTCGATCGGAAGGCAATCCGATCGGATGGTAATCCGATCGGACGGCAATCCGTCCCAACGACCTGATCGTCTTGGCACTTGAGTATTTTTGAAAGGTCTTGCAGTTTTGATCGAGACGGTGTGATGACGTGTTAAATAACAGAAAACCCATCTCGACCCAAGTGATCCGATCGAATAGGAACCACCCTAGTCCGACCAATTCACGGTTCGAGACGGTTGTTCATGTTTAACCCGACATCAGTTGTCTCTTGGATAGAATTCATATCTTGAACTAACCCATCACTAAGAAAGAGTAGAAGATCAGAACGAGCTCTGATTCTATCGGTTTTGAGTGCATTGAGTGTAAAAGAGTTAAAAGAAAGTTAGAAAACCATCTTTCAATCCTTTTAACCATGAATATGTGTAAATCTATGCGAAAACATTGTTTATTCATATGGAAATCCTTCAGATCTAAGTTGTTCTTAGTGGAATGAAGCCAATCTTTGAAGTTCATAAGAACTCCATGATGACATCACCCTAGAACACCTCAAATCCGGTGATTTCACGGTTAAAAGTTAAGATTCAAAGGTGAAAATGATGAAGAAGTGTGTATCGATCATAGAAGTACAAGATTTAGGTTGGAAACTTACAAGAATCGCGAGAAATCGAGAGAAAAGAGAGCTTGCTGTCACATCACAAATGCTGTGACAGGAGGGTATTTATAGGGTTTCCCAAAATGGAAAGTGTCAAAGTGTCGAGCAGGTCACCGATCGGATGGCAGTCCGATCGGGCGGCCACTCGATCCAGGTGTCCGGCGCGATGAGTTTTGTCGGTTCGATTCGCGTGTTGAGCGTTGCGATGCGATTCGAGGAAGCGATATGATAGTATTACCCATTAGTTACACAAATAACCTAACTGCTACATCTAACATACAATCACTATAAATAACTTGCGTTTAGCGTTTGTGATTTGATTGCGATGCGATAGAATTGCGATTTGCGATTGCGATTAACACCTCAACATAAACATAACATGCACAAGTAACACATTGTAGGTCCCTTGTTTGTATGGATCGTCACAGACATGTATATCTAACCTAGAGTGCAGAATCCTGTAGATCAGATTTGTTACAGAAACGAGTTGAAACAACAATTCACAATCAAACAGGTCTTCTATTGATTATCCAAACTAGAAGTTTTACAATCAACTCAAGACCTCACAACCTCACAGCCTCTCTCTGTGATCTTGCCTCACACAAATTTTGAATTCATTTTCTCTCTCTACAATTCTCTCTCTAGCCTCCTCTAAGAACTCTAACCCTAATCACAAAACATATTTATATACCACATGTTTGTGAATTGGGCTTCCTACTGGGCTAGGCCATTTTCCAAGCCATTACAACAATAAACACACTAACCAATAACCTAAGCCCAATACAAAATATCCAAAGACTAAATAATCAAACTATTAAGCTGTTGTCACAGAATATGCACCAACACACATAACGGCACACCACGTAAAACAATATCCTGAACACATAATTCAAGTTGCGATAGCGATTAGCGATAAGTCGATTAGCGATTAATATTCGATTAAACCTCGATTATTAATAGATACTCCACATAATACAACTAAAACAAACAAATAATAGAATTCGATTACAAGTCAAAGAAGTCAAAACAGTAGTTGAGCAAGGAGTGACAGATCGCAATTAGCAATCTTTTCTTCCTTTGACTTCAATCTTGACTTTGACTTTGACTTTCAAAACACGGGGTGTTACAATACTACACCAACGATGGGTGCACTTACCCTAACATGTTGTAGAGAGTGATAGTGTTATATCGTGTTTTATAAATTTAAAGCTTGATAAATGAGTAAAAATGCTAAAAATATACTAAAAATTATACCCACGCTCTGCCACCTCACAAACAGTTTCCGAAACAGATGAGGATCCTTCACTTTCACTAGAATTTATCCTCTCATTGAAGGATCTGCCACTAATACAAACAGATAAAAAGTTGAACTATCTTGAGAATGTAAAGATCATGAAGGATGAAGCTATTCAAGAATTTACTACAAATAAACTTAAAATGATAGAAAGAAAGGCCAGTACATCTTGGAAAGAAGAATGAAGGAAGTCAGAACTTCTGAACAAATTATGTTTGAATAATCTCAAAGGCCCTCACAGATAACTCATTTCAAAGATCTAGCAATTACAAAATCATCAAAAGAAGAATGTATCTCCTTAACCAGATAAGCATTTTTATACCTTCAACTATTGGTGTCTTCAAAATTTGCTGAATGAAGTGGAAAAGGGTCAAAAGGATGGTTGCAGATCCAAAAATCAAAGTTACAGAATGAAACAAGAACTCTTTCAAGTTGAATGGACACAAATGAATTATATCCTAAGATGGAAAGAGTCCATTCTTTTGAAAGAACACAAAAACTTTCTAGATGCTAGAAAGAAAAATCCAGAGAAATTTCCTCCACTTCTTGATTGGAAGAACACAAAGATCAATCTTGCTGACAAAAAAGAAGAAGTCATCTATTGTTCCTTACAAAATTGAGGAAATTATCTCCAAAGACCCTAAGCTACTGGATGATTAAAGGAACCATCTCAAAGAAATGAATGAATAAGTGATCTGGACTTCTGAAATAGATGATGAGACAAAGTTCTTCATGTTAGACTGCATGCCAGAAGTTACACGTGTCTTCAGAACAAATGAACATAAGGCTGCAGAATCTTCACAATAAGTTGGGATCCTCTAGAATAAGTTCATACCTCTCAATTCAACTGAAGTCCAAATGGTAGCCTCCAATCTTCCCTAACCCAGATATCTTGAGAAAACAAGCACTTACGGATTAAAAGGAATGATGTTGAGTTCTATTAAAGATCAGAATAGTTGACCATGATGAGAAAAATTCAATGTCCATGGGAACACTCAATCATATTTAATATGTAACTCTCATCAGCAAATAAGAGAATAATAGACATGCCAAATAAGAGAGAGTTGGCATCAGCTGATCTAGGGGGATATTATTGGGTTATCTAAGCTTTGCTAATTATGAAAGCCAAAACCCAAGGGATACCATCTTACTGCATAATGGAATAAGTTAGATTGCAATTCAATGTCTAGAAGTTTCCTCTCTTGAAAGTTATCTAAACAACCACTTAAAATACTGGAACAAAGAACGGTTGCCCCAAAGATACAAGACAACAAATACAAGTGCTGGAGTGAAACGTGCTGGATCAACTAGTCAACAATAAAAGTCAACAGTCGGTGACAACCGACAAAAGTACATGGTAACTCTGTACAACTTAATCACAATCTATACATTTAATTGCATACATTAGACTTGATTTGTGAATGATTGAGTCGTACAAAGTCTAGCAATTTTAGGACATATCATTACATTACAACTTATTTAGGATGGCAACGTGTGTATAAGCGTTGTGTAATTATCGTGCAACATATAAATGATAAGTCAAGTATATAATAAGCCTCGGTTTGCATGAAATTGTGTATCCAAAGTTTGATTGTGTATAAGACAAGTATAACAAGTATAAGTATAAAAGTGATTTTTTTCACTATGATCGAAGTCTCGGATTACAACTATGGAAAAGAAATACGAATACGATACATTTACAAGTTTCCAAAAATCGAAATACGAGTTACACTTTCTAAACGAGGAAATGACAATAATGCGAAGCGTTACATAAATACAAACATAATGCCATCATAACCACATGCAAAAAAACGAAAACACTATGGCATTTACATGATTAGTTCGACAAAGAAACAAAATAAAACGACATAACTTTTATGTTGTTGGAATTGAAACGCCATTAAACATATCAAAACGTGAATAAAAGAAATAAAATAAAGGCCATTGCTAATTTTAATTTATATTAATACCAAAATAAACGTCATTATAAGAGATATAATAATCAAAACACCATTGCTTTTACATGAGTTGCTCGAAGAACAAAACACCAAAAATAAAAAAACACCATTGATTTTATATAATATGCTTAAACAAAAGTCTAACATATTACCATATAACTCGCAATCCATATCAAATTCTATGGATCTCGAAAACATGGAGAGGAGGTAACAACATGAAAATTTTGGAGTTTTTTTATCAAAAAGGAATAAAAAGGCGCTATCAAATAAGAGAATGTTCAAAATTAATGTGGAAATGACAATCATATCCTCTCTTATTATTTAGCACCATGGACGTGTCACCGCCAGATCCGTTCTCACCGTTTTCACATTTTTCATCGTTTTCACTAGTACCCGTTTCTATATATTATTAAGTTATATAATTTTCATCCTTAAATCCATGTAATGCACATGTTTATAACCCAGTCTTGGTTATAATAATTAAATAATAATCGAATGTTTTTGTTTTTTTATACATAAAACGAAAGGGAAAAAATATCGGTCCCTCTCAAAATTTTGGGCCATATACGGTCACAGCTCTTTTTAGAGGTGCACAAACCATATTTTGTTAAAAACCATATTTTGTTAAAAATCCGATCAGGATATAGTCAAACCATGGTCAAAACCAAATTGTGATTTTATCTGGTTCAAAGGTCTATAAAACACGATCCTATACATTCGAATCAGATTACCTAAAGCCGGATTTTTCAAGAAAACAAATAAAACTATTAAATATATAACTAAACTAAAAACTCGTATATTATTTATTTTTAAAGTTTTTATTGGTTATTTAACATTAATTTCTTAAAAAAACATAGAAAAATAATAAATAATAATAAAATAAACTCACAACTTTATAGATTTTTGATGAAAAAAAATATATCAAATAAATAATACATATATAAGATACACCTAGTCATCTTTATAGAGTTTTAAAGTTTTGGATTATTTTCCGAATCGGTTTCTGATTCGGATTTTTTATACACCTCTACCTCTTGCATATGCTCAAATCCGGCCCTAAAAATACGCATCAATTTTTAATTTATTGATAAATATGTATCAGATTGTATATCTCTTGAATTAGACTTGCAGAATTTTTAAAAAACCTCTACGCATCAATTTAGGTCCTGATACTATGACTTTAAATATTATGTAATGATACAAGAATTCTAGTTCGATTTTTTTTAATTTAGTTATTATGTTTGTTTAATCTGATAACATACTGACAATTGAGTTATATATAATCTTCTTCTATAAGAAAAACTGCATTATTGGCACGTATCATATATTGACTTTTAGATTCCTTGAACAATATAATATATAAATTATGTATTATAATCATATATAATAATAACGAGAACATATCAAAATGGTAGGTACTATACCGACATGCATGACAAGAATAACGGACGTGAGGGTTAACTGGGAGATAAAGATGAAATAATTTTCTTTTGTATCAAACTTGAAGCGAGGGAAACAAGGCATTGCATATAATACGTCCAGAATTAACAGATAAGTTGTTGGTTTATATTTCATATATTTGTTGATTGATATTAAAATAAATATAATGAAAATGACAATTATGGGATTTTTTTTTTGTTTAAACAATATCTACACAAATCATAGTTTTAAGTTAAATTTTAGAGTAGGTGACGTTGTGAAGTTAAGAAATTTAAACTAAAATATAGTGAACTTTTCTTTATCAAATTGTCGAATTTAATAACAGTAAGAGAAAAATGCCCGGATAGTCTCTGTAGTTTCGTCTTTTTTCGCCTATAGTCCCCAACTTTCTAAAATTAACTGAATAGTCCCTAAGTTTTCATTTTTTGTTCCCGGATAGTCCCTGGGTCTAACTTCAGTTTGTTTTCTCTGTTAAGAGGGTGTGAAATGACAAAAATACCCAGGGCCGTCTCTGAAAATCTCAAAATAAATTTGGCCCTGTTCGAGATAAAAAATTTGGGCCATATTCGCAAATCTTCATATAACATAAACTCATCAATCATTCAATTATATAACTAAAAATTCATAATACTACAATAATTGTTATGAAATAGATAAAACAAATTAACAAAAATAGTATAGCAAAAATGATCAAAGTATCGAACTTACTTGCTAATACCCAAGTTAGAACTAGAACTTTGAGTTTCTTTTGAAAAAAACTTGTGTATTCGGTTTTGTTTTACTTCGTCTGCCTTTCTTTTCTCTTCCTCTAGCTTCTTCCTCTTACATTTTTTATGGCCGGATAGGTGTTTGTATTTAGGAACGGGAGGCATAATTTCTACATATTAACGAATAAAATTCATTCAATCACAATTATCTAAATAAACAACAGTAAACTAGAAATCATTCAATCATTCATTATTAATAACAGTTTAATCAATCTAATTATCTAAATAAACAACATTAAACTAGAAATTAGACTCGAAATCAGGATATGAAAAGTGAAAACACTTAGCGACTCGTAACAACAGTAAGATCATTTACCTGAATTCTGAAATCTGAATCTTTTTCAAAAATCGAAATCAAGATGTAACTTGGAAGTTGGAACCTGCGGATGTCCAGATGATGATCGTTAATCTGAATGTTTTTCGACAAACAAATAAATAATCTGAATATTATTTTCGACAAACAATAAATTAACAAACTTGGAACCTGCGGATGTAACATCAATCAACAAACAAAACTCAAAAGACAACAAACATTCAAATACCTCTCCTGAAATCTGAATCGCGATTCGCGAATCTACGGTCTGCCGTCTGCGGATGTCCTGTCTGGTGGCCTGGTGCACAGGTGCAGCGTTTGATGACTTTGAATTTGATCAGAATTCAGAAATCCTGCAGCGTTTGATCGATGACTTTGATCAGAAATCCACGCGACTTTTGATTTCCCTGCAGGTTTGGGCCTATAATCAGTTAAGGGATTGGGTTTTTGACAAAGTTTGGGGCCTGTAAAAAATTTGGGCTAATATATATAAAGAAAACATAAAAAAATTTAGGCCCTTTAATTATTTGGGCCCTGTTCTCAAGCACACATTGAACCTGCTTATAACCGGCCCTGAAAATACCCTTTCCTTAAAAGGCCAAACCATAGGGACTATCCGGGCATCTTCTTCATTTTTATTTATAAAACCCCACCACCACACTTCATCTTCAACCTCCACCCACCTTCACCCTCCTCCACCTTCCACCATCACCGCCACAATCAGATTTGAGCAGAGGGATGCCGGTGGTGAGAAACCCTAAATCATATTTGAGTTTTTTACATCCGTTTCCATCTCATATTCCCTACTATGTTCTCTGAAACCTTATCTCTCAAATCCACCATCACTATAATCTCTAAACACACACAAATCTTTCAACACCCTCACATACACCTCCTGCTCCACCCCTCTTCCTCCGATGAATAACTGGCCGACGACCGGCTCCCCTTTTTCGGACAAACACCCATCAGCCGACACAACCCCCACTGTTACGGAATTAAACGCCTGCCACCACCTGATGGTTGTGGCGTGCGTCAGCAACAGTGTAAGAAGAGGGAAGGAGGCAGAGAACGAGTAACAACGGCGGTAGCCGCTGTCTGTGACAGAGAGAAGGACACAGAGAGAGAAGGAAAGGTGGTGACTGAGCCGGTGACAAGGGTCCTCGACAGCAGTGGTGGCTCCGGAGACACCACGACGATGGAGGTGGTTGACTGGTGAGCAATTCGACAGCCGCTACTTCTTCGTGGTGGGTGTTTACGGTGGCCCAGTGATGGAGGCGGTGAGTATACTCTAGCAGGGATGTTGAAAATAATGATGTTTTGGTTCGGGTTCAGACCACACTAGCTAATCAGGTATCCCAGCGGTGGTTAGTCGTTGATTTTCGTTGATTGTTTAGGATCAGGTTTTCTGGTGGTTCGATAGGGTGTTTGTTGGAGACGCAGGTGACTGGAGGTGGAGGTGGAGGGTGGTGGTCATTGATCGGTGGTGGTGGTGTGTGTTTGAGATTGTGAAGAAAGCTGGAGAAAGGATTGAGGGACATGAAGAAGATGATACATGGGATATGATGAAGAAGATAGAAGGGTGGGGCTATTTGTAATTTTTAATAATAAGGGTATTATAGTCATTTTACACCAACTTAACTGAGAAAAGTAACCTCCATCCACGCCAGGGACTATCCGGGAACGAAAATTGAAAACTTGGGGACTATTCAGGTAATTTTAGAAAGTTGAGGACTATAGGTGAAAAAAGGCGAAACCACAGGAACTATCCGGACATTTTTCTCTAACAGTAACAATATGAAGGTTTTATTTTTTAAATTCATCAAAACAAGAGAATTACAAAATCTAAAAAAAAATGATTAAATATACTTTGTTTAAGTCACCTATTACATAAATGATAAATTGACACATACGATACATTTAAAGATAAGGGTTACTAGTAAATAGTTTTAAGCAAATGTATATGTAAGGTATATATAGGGTTTTCTATACTAAGGTTTTCTTCGTATTTGACTTTCATCTTTCTTGAATTTAGTTTAATCATTTCCTTCTTTTCTTTAGGGTGGAGGGTATAGTCAAACATCTTAGGGTGTTTGAGTGAAATTCTACCAAATAATATTATGACATGTCAACTTCCCATTTCACTCCCCATTTTGCACTCAATCAGAGGGTATAGTCAAACACCCTAGGGTGTTTGAGTAGGTTAAAAAATAAAAAAAATTTGATTGGTTAAAAGGGGTTGGGATCCACCATTTTCTCAATCACTCTCTCTCCCCCATTTTCGGTAAACACTCATCGAAATACCCACCCTCTCTCCTCCTCACCGAATACCCACAAACACACGGTATAGTCACCGATCGGTGACATACCCTCCCCGCACAAGTCCCCGAGGATTATACCCTCTACCCTTAGGCTGGTGGGTGTGGCATGGCGCCACCCCGCCACATCACCCTCCATAGTGTCCTCAGGGCGCCATCCTTCACACCGTCGCATTTAAAGGGGGGCGCCATCAATGTCTCGCCACCATGATAACGAGCAAAAAAGGGTGTGCAGGTGGGGACCGCCTCTTCTCAAACAATATTTTTTTTTGTTTAATATGGGAATTTATATCATACCATGCAAGTTAATGGGAGGGGCTTTAAAGCCTCTCATATGACGTGGCGTCTAGGTGAATCTGACGTTGCGTGATAAAGCCCCTAAGGCTAGAGTTTTATACCACCCTCTCCAGCCTTATAACTTTTTAACTATGCTTCCCTAATCTTACAATATGTCCGTTCACAATTTAGTAACATCACAATGAATTAACAAACTCGATCAATTGTGTTAAATTGACATGCCATAGTTAAAGTTTATTTAACTACGATATGCATCCAACTGTTGTTTCTTGTCTTTTATTTATATTAATCACCTTCTTTTACCGTGTTTCACCTTATCCCCGCATAATATCAAAACATCAAGTTGTGTATAATATGATATTGATATGATGGAACACAAGACATTACACTAATATAACATAAATGCAAAAGGCACCAACTTGATTACATCCATTTCACAACTCAACCGTCCATATAACCTATTTACAACTAGATCACAACTCGTTTTCAAACCCTGAAAATTTTATAACTCGACAAACACATTTAACCTGTATAGACATATAGGTTATACACAACGTGTCTAGTTATATATCAAGCGTGTTTTGAGCTAAAACTACATCTTTAACCTAAATAATTAAACAAATCATGCTTGAATTAACCGATATCAATGTATAAACCCAAACTCCAACCCTATACGAGTTAGACATCCTAGAAGCTAGGCTAGAAATAGGGATGATGGCATTAAAAATATGACAATAATATATTAGTTAGGAGATCAAATTATATCATAGATTGAAAAGGAATTCGACCCACCAATTAAGCTATATATACTTGTATTGTGACATAATTCATGTTACTTTCTAGGCATTAAAACATTTTAGCTATTATTATTTTATAAAAAAGAAGTCACATGTTTATAAGAGAGAGAAAAGAATATGAAAGTAGAAACAAAAAGGAAGGTTGTGCGGTTGATATTGTGAAGAATAATAATAATAAAATGCCGATGAAACATCAGCGGAGACTCCGACCCGATTGTTACGGTCGTGTTTTAATTCAAACCTGTAAGTCGGTCACCGACATCGCCTTTGTTCTGAAGAATCACATGGCTGCAACTACGCGTTTGGTGCACCACGTGCCTCTCACGCCCTGCTGTATTACAAATAGGCCCATTATCTTTTCATAAGTTGACTTTTTGGGGATGTGATTTTATTATTTTTACAATAAGTGTTCGTATGCTTTCATTGTGGTTTTTTTCTTCACATTTACCTATGTTTACCTATGTATTAAAAAAAAAACTGAATGAATAGTAAAGAAAATTTACCTATTTACCTATGTATTAAAAACAGAACTGAATGAATAGTAAAGAAAATTGAATTGAATGAATATATAATAATAAAAATAGAATTGAATAAATAGTAACATCATTAAGGAATGAGCTGGTATCGGGTATCGGTACCAAATTTACCACACCGGGTGTAATTTCGGTACTGGTTCAGCACCGGTATCGTACTGGTACCAAGCCGTACCATACCAGGTATATTCAGTACCGGTACCCACTTTTGGGGATTTGGGTAACGGTATTTTCCGTACCAGTTGATACCGAGCTCGTCAAATCATGTAGCAACGTAGTAACGCAAGTAATTGCACCGTTTAAATTACTTTTCATACACACAGTAAGTAAATTTATGCTAAATTTAGTTTTTACCATTATTATCAGTAGTTGGTGAATGAACAAATGACTAGAAAAAAAAAATAGACTTGAAATTAACATTAACTTTGAAGGTATTGATTATATGTGCACACGAGGTAAGCCGTTCCAGAGATATTTGAGATTGGCTTTGCTAAAATATCAAATCTAACGAACTTAAACGCAAGCTCAAGGCTAAATTGAAGCTTATTTAATAAGTGAATTTGAATTTTATATACTGAGATTGGCTATGCTTGTAAGGTTAAACGGGCTTACTCTTTTCTATTAATATGAGATATTTTTAGTATAAAAATTATTATTATGTGGATAATTATGATTATTAATATATTCAAATAGTTTCTGTGTATATATATAATAATAGATATTCAAAACTAATTATAAGTTTCTATAAATACAAAAATTAAAATGTCACTTTTAAAATAACTGGTAAGCAACCAATAGGTGTTGGTCCAGTGACAAAGACAAATTCTTTTTACACCTGAGTTTGAGAGGAGAAAATCTTAAGTTCAAATCCCACAAATGACATAAATTAAAAAAATTGTCAGTTAAAAAATAACAAGCAAAATTAAGATGTTAAAATTATTTAAAAAGGTACAAATTATCATAAAGTTCGTCAAATTGTAATAATTAATACATATGAAGCATTTTCTTGTTTAAAATATTTTTAAATTATTCAAGTAAAAGATTCTCGTACAGTTTTATCAGGAAAACCCCAAACAATTTCTCTATTTATATAACTGTATTTTAATGCAACTTAACAAGTCAGTAATCATATTCAACTAAACATAATATTATAATTACAACATGTATCATTATATTCCTTACTTAGATCTTTGGGAATTACAAGGTGAATTGTTTGTTCTTCTTTGAGTCTTTGGTCACATTAATCCTGGTCACAAAGTAAACCATGGTCAACTTGTTGATAAGTTTTGATTATACAACTATAATTAAATAAAAAATGAAATACTATAAGCATCATTAAATTGCCTAACTTCATCAATCATATTATATTGAGTTAAATGTCATTTTAGTTCTTGTGGTTTGGATCATTTTTCAGTTTAGTCCAAAAGTTTAATTTTTCGCATGTGGGTCCAAAAATGTTTCACTGTTGCCATTTTAGTTCACTAGGTTAACTTCATCTATTTTTTCTGTTAACGAGAAGGAAAATTTGATCATTTTATATGTAATTCTATTAACTAGAAGGGCAATTCCGCCATATAAAATGACCGAATTGCCCTTCTAGTTTACAGAAAAATTGATGAAGTTAACCTAGTGGACTAAAATAGCAACAGTGAAACTTTTTTTGACACACAGACGAAAAATGAAACCTTTAGACTAAACTGACAAAATATACCAAACCATAGGAACTAAAATGGCAATTAACTCTATTATATTTTATAATGCATGTGTACTTGTATCTGGTTTGGTGAAATAAAAAGTCAAACATGACTTTTAATATTACAATGTTCTTGATTCTAGTAAATGGGGTCTTTATATTTTATATAATGCAATTTACACCTATCTGCAAATTCTTTCAAAAACGTTGTTGTAGAATGAAATTTAAATGCTGTACGATTACTTTAAAAAACTGATAACCATATGAATATTTCAAAATGTGCGAATATTCAATTAAGTACACCATTAAATGATCATTCAAAATGTTTATATTTTCATCCTCTACGCAAGAATTTAGTTTTTTTTTTTTCTTCTAACATTGTAACAGTACTAAGGGGGTGTGTGTATATGTGTGTTGTCCGTGTTAGGCTTAGCCATATCGGGAACTTGTACAACATCAACATAATTAATAAACTTTAGTTATAGTATCTTTTTAGTTGAAGGTGTAATTATAAAGTTAACTCTATTTTTATTTTTGAGTAAATTACAAGTTTTGTCCTTTATGTTTACACCAAATTGCATGCTCTATTCTTTAACGCAAAAGTTAACATGTTTTGTACTTAATGTTTCATAATGTTGCACGTTAGGTCCTTTAAGCCTAGCTTGGTTAGATTTTTTAGTTAAGTTTGGTCATATGGACCCCATATAAGGGCGGGCAATGTTGTCTTTTCACATCTTAATATAATAAATAAACCATTTTCTAGAAAATATATAATAACCCCTTTTCACCCACACTATCCATTCTCTCTCTAAAACGCAGACATCCGCCCCCCCCCCCCCCCCCCTAAAAACCCACCATTAACACCACCAATTGAACACACAAACACATTGAACAAATAAACACAGTGAGTAATTGAACATGAACTCTGTTCAATTGCTTCAATTTTCGCACAACATTATACAAATCAACTGAACAAGCAAACACGCCTTCAATTGCTTTAGATTTATGCACAAATTATACAAACAAATACTCAATTTAAATCATTCATTATACACACAATCAATTGAACAAACAAACTTAAACACGATGAGCAACAATTGTGGTTACAGGGAGGCACTCAGGCAGGGGTGGTGGTGATGGTTGGTGCAGTAGGGTTGGGGTGGTTGATAGGTGGGGGTAGAGGCAGTGAAGGCTGAGGTGGGGTGGGTAGCGACGGTGAAGGTTGTGGGGTGGTGGTGATGGGTTGAGAGAGATTAAGTTGTGGTGGTGGGTTCATATTAGAGAGAAAGAGAAAGACTTTACCTCATAAATAAGTGTTTATAAAATAACCCTTGGGAAGGTGAAATCATAAGTATGCCATCATGTGCAATGCACTCACAATACTTAACCAAAAAATCTAACTGAATTAGGGTTAAAGGACATAACGTGCAGGATTCCTTTATCGTGCAACCTTATAAGGCGTGGAGTCCCTTTGGACTCGGATCAGTGTTCTTTATGCAACGCACACACTGATTTAAGGGACCATGTCTTCGTGAATTGCGAGTATGTTGCAGAGTTTTGGAGGCGAATTTCTTGGTGGAGCGGGAGAGATTTTTACACTGATGGCACGGTGTCGGGGTTATTAGCAAAAGCTGCAGGCTTGTTATGCAATTACATATACCTCTCTTAGGTCTATTTGGCTGGCTCGGAACGAAGCTTGGTTTCGAGGCACTAGGAACTCGATTGACGACATTATGGCTTTGATTGTCTCTCAACTCTTCTCTTGGATTAAGAACAGAACCAAACATCATTCGATCAGGTGGACTACTTGGTGCAGGTGCCCGGACAATTGTTTTCAGTAGCTTCGTTTTGTTTTCTGTCTCTTTTCAGTTTCCTATTCTGTTGTACTCTTTTCCAGCTGTGCGCTGGTTTTTTTTAATATATCTTTGCTTCTTGTTGGTCAAAAAATAAAAATAAGTACAAAACTTGTCAACTTTTGCACTAAAGGAAAACGTCTGCAATTTGGTGTAAACATAAAGGACAAAACTTGTAATTTACTCTTTATTTTTTGAATGGCAAAGGTTACTCTTAAATTACCGCAAATTATTCCTAATTTACACATTACTTGTGATTAATGAACCCAAGACCTCTCACTAAGAGACTAGAGTCTTTACCAAGTGAGCTAGCTCTACATTAACATTAAATTAATTCTATTTAAGCAAAAGAGTTAATAAGTCGAATAATAAAGAGACAGGATAGCTAATATGAATATTAGTAAAGGTGTAAGATCAAAAACAAACTCAATTTTACATAAAAACTGTAGGAACCAATAGAGATATGTGACGTGACCGTGTCGTCTTGATCAGTCAAAAACCCAATTAAACCTAGGTAGCTAGGGTAAGTCAGGTATCGTATCCACAAAGAACATGTGGTCAATATCGCAAGACCTGTTCGATTAATTAGACTATTTACAAAAATGTACAATGTGATTATGAAGTTTGCTAATTTTTATAAGTTTGTTTGATTTTGAAAAGAAGTCGGAGCGAACCGACAGATTGATATTATTTAAAACAATGATTTATTAACTAAGAAAGCAAAACTAACTACTTAATTGAAAACATGAATTGAGAATACGGATCACACCCTGTTCGATAATTGTAAGACCTAGGGTTCCTACATGTTTTAACTTGATTCAATTGCATATAGTGATTAACGGATTTCTATCACGAAGCTTAGGTGCCAATTACTATCAATGTCATAGACAACAGACCGCAATGCTCTTCATTATCTTTGACATGTAAATCCTAACCTAAGATAAGGCATGATTGCACATAACCATTTTGCAAAGTCAAATTTTATCATCACTCGACAATCTACGAATTCGAAATAAATGCAACACAATTATCAAAGGTTTCAAATACTAAACAATTTGTCACAAAATCAAATCAAAATACAAATGCATAAACCCTAGAATTCTTACAAAAATCTACACCGGGGTGAAACCGAGGAGACTAGCTGCTCATGGTTGAATGGCCGCGATCACCGGATGACGAACACGAACACCACGCCATGATCTTGAGTCTTGAAGGAGAGTTGAAGGGTAGGGGTTAGGGTTTGGATGGTGAAGAATGGATGAAGATGATGGTGATGGTGAACTAGGGTTTTGAAGTGTGGATGGTGATGGGTTAGAGGTTAGAGGTGATTAGGATGGTGTTAGGGATGATTAGAGATGAAGAGATATGAAAAAGTTGATAGGGAATGGTCCAAGATGTGTGTTTTATTGTCCCCAACTCGTAACCCCCGAAAATTGGTCAAAACCTCACCTAAAAACAGTCCCCAACTCATTAAACAACAAAATTCGCGACACACATACAGGGAGGGCGTCGCCGGCGGCCATTTAGGGCGTCCCTGACGGCCCCTGGAAGTCTCAGTTTCACCTGACGGCTTAATCTACTGTTTACGAAGGTTTCTGGCCGACGAAACAAACTAGAGGGCGTCGCCGACGGCCCTTCTGGGCGTCGCCAACGGTGCCTCTAAATCTCGTTTTTTGATTTCTTCATAACTTCTTCGTTTTAGCTCCGTTTTACTCATCGTTTTCGCCCACGTCTTCGTAATTCAGCCCTCTATCATGCCATCTTCCAATATCTTCATTTTCAATACATTAACATCCCCTACAACACATCTAATGTTTAGGGTTAACACCAACTTGTTTTCTGTTTTTCCATTTCTTGATCCCGGTTGACCCGATTCACATCTCGGTGCTCCGTTTAGCTCCCGATTAGCTCCTTAATCTTTTTTAGACCTGTAAAACACAAATCCCATTAAAAGTAGGCTATTCAAGATTAAAAGCTACGTAAAAACATCAATTTAAGCACAAACGATCATCGGTTTTCGACCACGTATCAATATGACACATAACATATCATTTAAATTCTTATTAAGGGTTTTTGCGTCATATGCATTAGAGAATGATTTTAAAAATCCCTAAATTAGTGCAAGATATTATTTTGAATTTCTAATCATATTATGTGCCAACTGATATATATATATCTCATATCCATCAAACTTAAATAAACGTGATATTTGCATTTGAACAAGGTTAATACACATCTTCTTCACTTAATTTAATTCATTTGATAAGTTTAAACATGACATAAAAGACATTCAAATGGTATTATATTAATCTTTTTCCTCATAGTTTTTTAGGCTTTAATTTTTATAGAATCTGATTAAAGAATTTATTATGAAAATACTCAAAATCTCAATCTTTTATGGTTTTAAAATTTATGTGTATTCATGAAGTGGAAGATCTAAGTGATTAAGGAACAAACATTAGCATCAATACTACCACAAACAATTTGAAATTAGTACATACATAGCCAGCACTAATAACACAACACATGTTTGAAATTAGCGCAGTCAGTATTGAAACCGGCAAATACAGTTTTGAAACTAGCACATGTAGAATTAGCATAGAACAAGTATGAAACCAGCACATATAATTTTGAAGTGCTATTTTTAAAATACTTTTAACAATGTCATTTAAAATGTAACACCCAAAAAACGGGTTTGGTAATCAAACCACGTTAATATTAAAGAGTGGGTAAAATACCGTTAGTGATAAAAGTGAACCCGTAAACAAAATAACTAGGAATAAACTAACCTAGTTAGTAACATGTAAATAAGTAATAAAACAATGAGTTGTAGCCTTATCAAATCAGAACTGAACTTGAGGGACCAAAGTTTCCAAAAAGGAAAACTTATGTTTTATAAACAAATATTAAAACACAACACACATAGTGTGTGTGTGTAGATCGATCATCAGGAGAACAACAAGGTCCAAACGCTTATTGATTCAATTTCATCGAATTGAAGGCTAATTCCTTTAAGAAATGCTTGCATGATGATGAAATAGTGATCATCTAACCTTAGTGAACATAAGGTATGTCAAAAATCTTACTTTGGTGATTATTATGAATGTTGGTAGATTTCATGGATTTCAATCCATGTATAAATTTCAGAAACTAAAGTGAGATACGAGATGCATACTTGTTTAGGAATAAACCCTAAGTGAAAATTTTGAATATATTGATATGAATTGGGTGTCTGGATGATTTACCACACCTAGTTAAGTGGGTTTTTATTATATGAAGAAATTGATGATATATGAGTGTTCATGATCCTCATGCTTGTATGTATTTGTAAGATACTTGAACAAATTATAGATTTGAGTAAGTGTTTATACATAGCTTGAAATGGGTTTGTGTGATAAGATGGAATGAATGTTATATTCATGTTAAATGATGTTTGAAAATAATCATGTGTTTATGAATGTTTAAAGTATTTGGCTAAGTTTGATGTTTGGGTAGATTCCATTTATATGATGCAATGGGTTGTTTTTTAGTGATGAAACAATTCCAAGTTCTTATTTGAAATTGATAGATTAGCATACAAAGATTGAAATCATGTTAAATTGATGTTAATAATTGTATGGACTTAGTAGAGAAATTTAGTTAAAACGGTGGCCTAGAAATAACGCTTACCGGGTAATTGATGGAATGCCTAAATGAGTTTGTTGAACTTAATTGTGCATTTCATATGTTAAAAGGCATTTGACTTTTAAAAGTCAAACTGACCTATAATAGGATCAAATGATAATTTTGACGTAAAGTCCGTAAGGTGGGATAGTCGTAATAAACGATGACTAATCTAACCATCTTACGAATGATAAATGATAGTTTGACGCTTGACAAGCTAGGTGGGAGCTTGGGAAAGAAGCAGGTTAAATGGATCAAGTACGCGGGAAAAAACACAATTGGATACAACGTAAGTTAAGCTTACAACTTTAAAATAGTACATCTACTATTGTAATATAATTAAATATGAACGACTAGGCAATTGAAATGAATCTTTGAAATATGATGTTCTGAAGCAAATAAATACGAATCGGAACAAATAAAAATGGCAGAAAACCATATTTGAAGGTTAAAGGGGGTAAAATGGTAATTTAGTCATGGGTTGATGGAAAGTCAACGAGTTCTTGAAAAGTTACATTATGGCGTAAGCCAAAATGGGCAACAAGAATAAAGAAAACGACATCTAAGAATTTTGACCCTCTGGCGAAAAGCCTTAATGGGTCAAATGCATGAAATGGTAAATAAATACCATTTCGTAATATATATATATATATATATAGGGGTAGGTTAACATACAAAAGGGCTTATCATACTTCACGTACGCTACGCTTCCAACCGTCCGATCAGGGGAATAATCACGCTTTGGACATGTAATCACGCTTTGGACATGCAATCACGCATGAGGGTTAGTTTTTTTTGGGAAAATCACGCATGGAACCAAAAATAACGCACGTTATATTGATCAAAAATGTAATTACGCATGTTATATCCTTTGTTGCGTACGATAATGTAGGATAAGACCTTTTGTACATTATACTTATTCTATATATATATATGAAATGTTTGATCGTTTAGGTCAAACGGGTCAAATGGTGATGTTATCACCATTTGACCATAACGACTAATAGTTGTTTGTCGAGTCTTGTGCTCACAGGGGCGAATAACGTATGAAATTGCGTTGTTATTAATTAGCAACTAAAGAGGTGAGGTATTAATATGGGTCAATGCTTTGACCTGAGCCAGGTATGTGTAATGGGTCAAAATCTCAATGAGGACTTAGGGTCCGACGAGAGCTAAACGAGTCATGGGTGGACTTCGGATTACCTAAGTGAGGTATATCCAATAATTTAATGGGAAATTTTATGTTATTAGGAACACAATGATTTGTAAATAGAATACGGGATATAAGTGCCCACCTAGTCAAAACAAGATTTTAGATGTCCTTCATAGTTAAAAAGCACTAAAATTGATCAAAACACCCCCAAATGGCAAATTGGATAAACGACCCTTAGGGGAAGTTTAAATATGAGTTTTATAAGTTGGTCGATCCTTCAAGTAGCATAAAATGCAAGCATTAAACCATTTTTGGCTTAATGCTACACAAAGGGGTCATATTCGTAAAAGGTGTCAAACTCAAGGGTAGTATGGGGAATATAATGATTTTCCTATCACAACGCATCAAAATTGAAATTGTGATTAAACGTGAATAAAAATATTAGAGTGGGAATAGAAGATATGGAGAAATACGGATGAATTAAGTATAACAGTGCTTAATTCCCATATCGGTTCAAAATAAGTACAGGCATAAAACGGATTACGGATGCGTAAAATATAAGGATAATACCTCGGGTAACGAGGTATATTCGTAAAAATGATGATCTTGCGAAAAAGATGTAAATATATAAGCTCGTTTGTTTAATTATGGAAACGGGTCAAATAATTCGTAAATAAATATTAAGCCAAAAGCTTATAAGTTTAGAATTTTGTTGATCCGGATGGTGGATGTTGAGTTCGTAATGTAGAGGATCAAATTACGATCATGTAGGAAGAAACGAGAGGTTAAACGGCTAAGTGGATTAAAAGTTAGGGTCATTTTAGTATTAAGGGAAAAACAGAAAACAAAGCTGCAGGCCAGATCGTAACCTACGGCTGGAGGCAAATTAAACACGTGTTTATGAGAATCACGAATATGAAACAAATGTGTATGAATTAAATGTATAAATAAGTATGAACAAACACGTATAATCCTTATAAAATAATCAACTTCATTATGATCAAAGCCTCGGTTTACAATGATTTGAAACGAAATACGATAAGAAGAGATTACAAGTTTCTGAAATTAGAAATACAAGACCAGCTTTCTAATTAAGGAAAGTTTCAAAAAAACGAGGCGTTACAGTCTCCCTTTCTTTAGGAAATTTCGACCTGAAATTTATTCAAAAGGAAGACCTTGAAAGAAAAACATTTTGGCAAAAAAAATGATTAACTAAAATTGAGATTTTGAAGTTTGAGGTGTGTTGAGAATGTATGAAATTTTGTGGGACGAAAAAGGGATAGGTTGTAAAAGAAGTTTGCTAGACTAAGATAAATTGAGACATTGATCGTAAGTACGGGCAAAACGTGCAAGTGTGTGTATAAGCAAAGTAAGTTTAACCAAGTTTAAATAACTCGAGTGTCACACCCCGATATTTCCACATATTACCGGTGGGCCCGGTGGGGAGTATCGTGACGTAGTTGATATCATCATGGTCAAACATACACAGAATAGCACAGCGGAAGTCTTGGAATATAAATATTATTACAAACCCAAATGTCTGAAAATATCAAAGTATTTATTATAGACGAGCCTGTAATATCAAATCCACAGGTGGATCTTTACAGAATGTATAAAATGAAGTTTAGTAGACTTTAAGGCATCTTTAAGGATTTGCAAGATCCTCTATTTTGACACCGAGCAATCTCCCAGCCTATTACGAGTAGTACCTGCCACTTAGTCTTTGGAAAATACGTCAGTTTTCACTGGTAAATACAATTAACTGACTCTTTTGAAAAGAGTTTATGAAAATTGATTTAAGTGCACATAGCACAAACCATTTATAACTTGGGACAATCTTTAATAAAATCTTGTATACAGTTTTACATGTTTGTCATACATATGGGGCCGGTTTGGAAGCCGGTCGTGATTAACCGACTCACCACTTACAAAACCCACGAAGGAGTTATCCCCAACATGTGGGTTATTTATATTTTAGCATTTGCATCTGTCGGGTGTATGCCTACACCCCGTGCATAGGTCGTGGCCATTTTCGAATGAAATGAGCCGAGGATATCCAGGACATGATCGTATTAACCCCCAATGTTTATGTTATCAAACAAAACAGATTAAAACGGGTTATGTAATTTATTAATCACAATCCGATTAAATGATTTCATACCCGACCAAGTGGTATTATTATAATACCATATCCCAAGCCTGTATAAGGGAAAATAAGTTAAAAGTATTTACCTGAGCTAATACTTGATTCACAGCAAAATAACTCAGTCGTATCCAATCTATCTAAATGCAGGTAGTTTTTACCGGGTGGCTCTAGTCTGGAGTGATGGTAATATATAACCAATTCAGAATGCTAAAGGTCTTATTTAAGTCGTAGACTTAGACCGGCTAGCTTAAGGTATCTAAAACGGTACGATACGCTAGATTAAGCGATGACTGGAATAGAATGTTTTTAGACCCAACAAGTACGAGGATTTGTATAATATGGGTAAACTAAACACATTCTGGATTTTTGAGATAAAAACGATAAGGTGAAACCCGTTTCGGCAAACTTACATAAACTAGTTACGTAAACTGATCCGAACGCGTAAATGCGTAACGGGTAACCAAATGAATCATATACAAGTCCCATATGTTATTATGCTTAAAATGTGTTAATACATCAGTAGGATGTTAACATATATGCCCAAAAAGTAATTAAAACCAAATTAAGTCCCGTAGGGGCATTTTGGTCATTTTACCCTTTTAAAAAGGGGTTTTAAAACAATATGAGGTTCTGATCCTTTGTAATCAGTAAAAATATTTATTTTATCATATTACATCAGTAAGATATCATACATATGTGAAGTTTACCATTTATGGCCATACTATGCCTCGAAAGGGTATTTTAGTCATTTCACATATGCTTTTACGGACATTTTTGAAAGTATGAGTTCAAGACTTATACCTACTGTAATAATATTAAAATTTGTTTAAAAATTCAGTAGGTAACAAGTCTTAGGTGTTGATTATGGTTTAAAACCATACTATGCACCTAAATAGCGTAAAAATCGCTAATTGACGATAATTAAGGGGTTTTATGGAAATCTGAGATTTTGATCAATTTTGAATGCTCAAAATAACTTATTTAATGTATGGAACCAATAGAAAAAGGTTTGGCATTCAAATATTTTATAAATCTCATTTTATGCATGAAAATGGTATTATCGTCATTTACCGCATTACAAAAGAACTCTATGATGCGATCAGTTTATAATCTGATCCTAAATTCCAAAAATCTATAAAAATAATATCTTAACAGTAGGTAATGAGTTTTGGGTCAAAATCCTAGTTTAAACATGCCTTATGCAAGATATCGCAATTTAATTAATAAAGAGATTCTAATTACGATATCGAGCATAACTTCTATTTGGGACCAAGAACTGATGTCAAATTTTTGGGACAAGCTTATATATCAGTAATAAAGGTTTTTGTCCTCTCACATTTTCAAAATTCTCATTTATATGTTAAAAGGGCAATTTTGGCATTTATAAGCATAATAACGGACATGTGCATATAATTCAAACTACTAAGGACCAGGTAATACAACCTTAGGGGGTTATACTACAACATAATACGGTCCTAATGGAAGCTTAAAACATAAAGGATTTAAGCTAGATTGGGTCAGAACTGAAAGTCAAAGCAAAAGTCAAGCTTTTGCGACTTTCGGTTGCGAACCGACCCTAAACTCAGAATTGTCGGGTTGAACGTGTTTAGACGCGTTCTAATAATAATTAACAAGTTATTATAGTGTTAAAATATAATTTATAACCTCTGCATCTATAGTTTTGATTATTATTCATAATTTTGCCAAGTTTGACTTTTTTACCTAAACGGTTTGACCCGACAATTAAATAAGCAAACGAAGGAATTAGGAGGTGCCCTTTTAAGGGTTAATCACCTACCTAACTATGGTCACATACCCACATTCATCTTGAACAATGGCAGGACCATTTGAGTTTAAACCGAAAGTCAAAGTTAATTTACGATAACTTGACTTTTCGGTTTTTAAATCATAAAACTGAATTATAGAGAGGGCTAAGACACTTACAAAGGGTCCTAGCTATCTTTTCTACAAGAAAATAAGTTCCATTCTGATCATAAAGCTCTAGGTTGAGAGATGAGGAGGAGGAATGAATGAAAAGATGTGACGAAATGGATGAATATGTTTCCTATTTATAGTTTTTCGGTATGAATTAGATTAAGACATGTGTTTATTTGGCCACCAAGCAAGAGATCATGGCCATACATGTGTTTGGTTGTGGTTAGAAGCCTTGCTAAGGTGTTAACTTGGTCATTACACAATGTTGGAACTTTTGAGATCGTTCATACTTGTGTTGGATTAGTTTTATAGTGGTTTGTAGCTAATTTAATAGTATAGGGGCTTATTTTGTAATTCTATAGAAGTTGTAATCCTGACTTGGTGTAGTTAAGATTCCAGCAAATTTATAAATTTGCTGGCAAGTCAGGAACACTATATATAGCCCTTGTATTGTAACCACTTCAAGCTTTTGGCTCTCTTAATGAATATTGGTGTTGTTTACATTCAATCATTGTTCTAGTGCTCTAATCTGATATCCAAGGTGCTTTACTGATTTACATTCTTGTTTGGATTCAATACAACACTTGTTGTATTCATTAATCCATTAGCTTCACCTTCATCTTTGATTATTCTTAACTTTTCATAGTTCAAACACTTAATCAATAGGTGTTTTGGACTAAAACAACCAACCACTGTGATCCGGATTGATATTGGGATCGACAATTTGGTATCAGAGCCTTAGTGTTCTTGGTTGTTGGTTTCTTGTTGAGATTTTTCATAGTTTTGAAGGTTTTTCAAATTTTTGGACTTAAAATGGATTGATTTGGTGTGTTTAATCGATAGGTTGTTGTTATTATATGATTAGGGAGTCATTTTGGACATTTTGATGCATCAAAAGGTGGGTTTTGAGCTGTTTTTGAGTGATTAGAGGGTTTTAGTTCGTGTTAAACCCTCTGTCTAGCGAAGTTAATTTGAATACAGCGAACAATATTTGAAGATAGCGAAATTAATTTTTGAAGATAGCGAAAACATTGTTGAACATTGCGAACTTAGCGAAATCTTCTCGATGCTCATCGCATGATCACTAATTTCGACGATCATCATTCGAGCGAAATTATTGATTATCGGAGAAATAGTGTCAAGTGACCCTGTAGCGATATTATCGAAGGCGACTTCGAGAACTGTGATATTGAACCACAGCGTTCTTATCACGGTAATCGGCGAAATTAGTCAAACTAACGTTTGTGTTGCTTGTATCAGCGGAATTAGCTTGTTCGCTCGTGCAGGACATCATCGTGTACCAGCGAAGATAGGAGATCGGTGAAGATCTTCAGCGAAGTTGTTCGTGCTTCTCAAATCATCAGCGAAATTAATACTGTTACCGGCCTCTTGTGATCTGTTAGCGAATTTAGCCTCTGGTCAGCTCTCTTTTGTTCAAATCAAGCCAAGATGTCGTTGAATCAACTAAGTCCAATTGCTCAAGCGGAACTTGAGACAGGAACAACTACTAGACCACCAAAGTTGAAAGGGGCTGAAGACTTCAGCACTTGGAAGAATCACATCCAGTCGTTCTTCGAATACACGGACTACAATCTGTGGGTCTCAGTCACCGCTGGACCCCACATTCCAACGGTTGTTCGTAACGACATGGTAGTTGCTAACCCTGACCCCACAACCTTCACTGACGAAGACAAGGCCCTAATCTAACGCGATCGCCGTGCGCATGCAGCCTTAACCATGGCTCTGTCGACTGATGACTGCAACATGTTTGAAGAACACCGAACTACAAGTGCACTCTGGAATGCACTGATTGACTATTATGAGGAAATGAAGAGCTAATTGAAAGTAAGAGAGACATGGTGCAGAAGCAATACGACATGTTCTGTGGAGTTCGTGGAGAAAGTTTGTCAGATCACATCAGTCGCTTTCTGAATATGATGACCAAAATGAAGAAGGCAGGAAATCCTGTCCCAAACCGTGCTCCTATCAAGAAGTTGCTGGATTCACTCCCAAAGGAATGGAGTTTGCAATGCATGATGATCAAGAAGGATTTCCTCAATAATCCAAATCCTGTCACTCTGTCAGACTTGATTAACACTCTAAGAGCTTTTGAAATGGATGTCAACAAACGAGAAATGAACACTGCTGGCTATACTCCAAAAACCAATCCAACTTCTGCTGGAATGAAGAATGTGGCATTGCTTGTCTCAGGTGGCATCTGTCAACAAGCTTCTGACATGATCTATGCTAACGCTTCCGCAAGCGCATCAAAAGCTCCACAACCTAGTGAGAAGACTGTCACGGTTGGCGATACACAAGCGTTGAAAGTGTCTACTGAAAACGTGGCACTTTTCAACATGTTTCTAAGCAGCTATGAAGCTTTAATGTCAGGAGAGCTCAAGAAGGAAATGTTCACTGCTGAAGACATGTATCAAGTCGATCCAGATGACATGGAGGAAATGGATCTGAAATGGCAAATGGCCATGATCACCTTAAGGTTGAAGAAATTTCAGGACAAGACCGGGAAACGTTTGGGTCTCGGAAAGGCTGGCTTTGATAAATCCAAACTAAGATGCTACAACTGTAAGAATCTGGGCTACTTCAAGCATGACTGTCCCTTGTTGAAAGAAGGAAACATCGAATCAACTCCTGCTGTGAAACAAATCACCGTTGAAGAAAACAAAAACAATACGTCTCCTAGCACGCCAAAAGCTTTAGTCGTCGAAGATTATGATTGGAGTGAAGAAATTGCTGAAGCTAAGGAGCAAGTCAACAAAGCTCTCATGGCAAAGATCTCAAGCGAGTTCTCTTCGAAGCAGTTTGAGAAACAGACAGCTGGAATTCCAAAAGGAGACAATACTGCTGACAAGGGTTTGAAAAGCATTCTCACCTCTCCGGAGACTAAGAAAGAAAAGAAGTCTGAAGAAGCTAAGGAGCAGATTCCTAAGGATGCATCTGACCAGAAGAAAGACAAAGGAAGAGCCTCAGCCACAACAATGAAAACTGAATCTTCCAAAGAAAAGGCTGACAAAGACTTGGTAAATAGTATTCCACATAACTTTAAAGTAAAGTTATGCTCACCAGCATGCGTTGATGTCGTGGCACATTACAAGTCTCTTAATCTAGAATTTGAGAGACAAAAAGACAAAGCCTTAAAAATGAATAACGAACTTAAACTGAACGAGGCCGAATACCAGAAAAAGTTGAATTCAACTTTAGCTGAGATGCAAACTCTAAAAGAATTTGTGATTAGAAAAGATTTTATCATTAACGATCTCACAGATAGACTAGAAAAGGCTTTGAATGAAAAGAACAAATTGCAAATTATCATTGATAAATGGAATGTCAGTCAAAAGGCCTTTACTGACATCAAAAACTGCCAACGACCAACGTATGTGAAAGACGGGATCGGGTATAAGGATAGGCAAGGAAACGAAATAAAACTCTTCCTTCCACCATATAGCAAAAACTATGTGCCTATACCTACTCCTCATCCCGAAAACGATCTCATTGATGAAAAGGCCTCTGTAGAACAAAACGATTCTTGTGAAAACGAAACAACCGCTAACTTTTCTAAAAGTAATGCAAATCCAATTGTGTGTAAAGAAGATGTGTGCGATGAGGATGGAGACTGCGGCGGTTCAAAAATAGGAATAGGTTATTCAGGCGACAGTTATTCCAGTGTTAACCGGTTCGCCTGGAACTGTTCTAAGGAAAACAATATTCGGGATGAATGTAATAATTTAATTAGGATGGATGACTGTAATAGCCATATGCCTAAATTTAAATCTTCGGATGACTGTAAGGGCCATGTGCCTACATTTGAGACCCGTGATCGTGAACATGCTATGTTTGAATGTCATGATTTAAATTCTGCATTTTGTGATGATAAAGTTGTTTGTGAATCTCCTGTATTTGTTCCAGAATTGAAAAAGAATAGCTTTGGAAAATTCCTCACCGAGGAAATTCCAGAATTTATTCCATCTCGAATAGGTATGACAGAATCTGAAGAGAGAGTAACTGAAGATCAATGCAACGAAGACTCAAGCACTGCTATCCCAGAGGATGAAATGAAGACTTCAAGTCCTGAGGATGAGCAAATATCAGAAACATCAAACGAAGGTCGAACAACAGACAGTGAGAGCACAGAATTTTCAAGTGAAGAAACCTTGAAATCCTCATGTGTAGATCAAACAACAAATGATGAAAGCTCCGAAAGTTCAAGTGTTGAAGACCAAGATTCAGAAAGTTCAAGCGAAGATCAAAGCTGCAATGATTCCAGTTACGAAGCAAGTAAAGAGCAAGAGTCAAGTGAATACCAAGTGTCTGAAAGTTCATCTGATTCCGACAATGATGAAGAATGTTCAGAAGATGAAAGCAGAGTTGACAAGAAAATGAAGAAAGCAGAAAGCTCAAGACACTCATCACATACATCATCTTCTAACACCAAAAGACCCTGACATAAAAGATGTTTTCGCTGTGGTCATTTAGGACATACAACGAAACATTGTAAAAGCAAAAAATTTTCTAAACCAGAATATGATTTTGTTAAAAATTTCATAGAGCAGATTGATTATCTTAAGAAATCTGTTAAAGATCTGGTCAATTCAACAACTTATTTTTGGAGACCAAAAGATGACATCGTGGGTCAAAACCACGATAGATTCAATATGGAGCAAATCTGGGTTCCTAAATCGAACTAATTTGTGTATATTCTTGTATTTCAGCATAAACTCCAGAAATGGCTTCGAATGCTCATGGAGTATATCTGGCACGTCGACAACAGATGCTCAAGACACATGACAGGCTTGAAGGAGCTTCTGAAGAACATTCGTTTTATTGATGGTGATTTCGTGTCATTCGCTGGAGATGAAAAGGGAGGGAAGATTGTTGGAATAGGAGATGTGGTGTCTGAGGCCCTCACCTTGGAAAATGTCAACTATGTTCCAGAATTGTGCTACAATCTCATGAGTGTATCACAAGTCTGCGACAAAGGAATTTCGGTGCTGTTCAACGACATGGAATGCTTGTTTCTGAAGCCTGAATATGTCGTACCTGCAGAAATGATCATGCTCACTGCTCCTAGACAAAACAACACATACGTGCTCAACATGAAAAATGCCAAGACAAATGATAACCTGACTTGTTTAATTTCAAAGGCCTCAGAATCGGAGTCACTGCTTTGGCACAGGCGATTGGGGCATGTAAATTTCAAAAACATGAACAAACTCTCTAAGTTGAACTTAGTGAGAGGACTTCCTATAAAAGAATTTCCTTTTTCTGAAAAATGTATAGCATGCGCCCAGGGAAAGCAACACAAGAAATCGCACAAGTCCAAAGCAGTGAATACGATTACTGCGCCTCTACAATTGATGCATATGGATCTTTTTGGTCCAATTAGTGTTAAAAGTCTCGCTAAAAGTTCTTACTGTTTGGTGATTACAGATGATTTCTCTCGTTTTTCGTGGGTTTATTTTCTTGAGGCAAAGAGTGAGACAGCTGAAATTCTCAAGGCATTCATTCCCTTGATTGAGAACGTGACCAAATTAAAAGTGAAGTCAATCAGAAGTGATAATGGCTCCGAATTCAAAAATCAAACCTTCATATCCTTCTGTGCAGAAAAGGGAATTCATCTCCAATATAGTGCAGCCATAACTCCTCAACAAAATGGGGTTGCTGAACGCAAGAACAGAACGTTGATCGAGGCCGCAAGGACCATGCTGGTGGATTCAAAGCTTCCAATCATCTTCTGGGCAGAAGCAGTTAATACAGTATGCTACGTTCTGAACAGGGTTCTTATTATAAAACCACACGGAAAAATAGCATATGAACTTCTCTTCAAAAGAAAGCCGCTTATTGATTTCTTCAGACCATTTGGATGTTCTTGCACTCTTCTAAACACTCAAGAGAATCTCATCAAGTTCGAAGCAGTGGGTGATATCTGCTACTTCATGGGATATTCATCCACTCAGAAAGCCTACAGAGTCTACAACAAAAGAACAAAGATGGTGATTGAGTCGTACTACGTTGACTTTCAAGAAGGAAACTACACTAACACTGGAAGTACTCCCGACTGGTTTTACGATGTGGGTGTGATCTTCAACACCTTTGAAATTCCAGAAAATGTTCCAGAAGCAGAACCTGCAGAAGTCGCTCAAGTTGAACCTCTGTTTGATACTTCAGATATTGGTTTGACTCCGTTCACTACCCATTTCACTCCATTCTCTGCTAATCCACTTCTCTCTGTGGATGAAGCAACTGGTGACACTTCGCCTGAGAACACCCCAGAAAACGGTGCTTGTTCTTCACAGGCGAATGTGGATGAACCAACTCAAGAAGATGACCCTCCAGTCATCTACGTGGACGAACACTTCACTAACCTTCCGCAGCAGATTGAGTCTCAGACAAATGCAGGGTACAAGACAAATCGAAATCATCCTCTAGAAAATGTCATAGGTGCAGTCGAAGAAGGAGTGCGTACACGAGGTCAGTCGTCAAGCATCAACAAAGGTCTCTATGCAGCTTTTCTCTCACAATCCGTGCCATGGGACATTGAAGATGCGATTCTAGATTCCAGTTGGGTTCAAGCAATGCAGGAAGAATTATCTCAATTTCGCAAACTCAAGGTCTGGGAGTTAGTAGATCTACCTGAGGGAAAGTTTCCGATTGGTACCAAATGGGTCTTTCGTAACAAGATGGATGATCGTGGAGTAGTAATCAAGAACAAGGCCAGATTAGTGGTGCAGGGTTTTCGTCAGGAGGAAGGAATTGATTACGAAGAGGTTTTCGCTCCAGTTGCAAGATTGGAGGCCATCAGAATATTCCTGGCTTACGCGTCATACAGAAATTTCAAAGTTTTTCAGATGGACGTAAAGAGCGCTTTTCTGTATGGGAAGGTAAAGGAAGAAGTCTACGTGTGTCAGCCTCCGGGTTTCGAAGATCCTCATTTTCCAGGTCGCTACTACAAGTTGGACAAAGCCCTCTATGGTCTTCACCAAGCTCCACGTGCTTGGTATGAGACTTTGTCAACTTATCTTTTGAAGTGTGGATACACCAGAGGAACGATCGACATGACTCTCTTCACCAAAAGAGTCGGAGAAGACGTAATGCTAGTTCAGATTTATGTGGACGATATCATCTTCGGGTCAACCAACGAAGAACTGTGTAGAGAATTCGAGTCTGTCATGAAGGCACAGTTTGAAATGAGCATGATGGGAGAGCTGACGTTCTTCTTAGGGCTAGAAGTGAAGCAAAAGGAAGACGGGATTCTTATTCATCTGGCCAAGTACATTCGGGATATTCTCGCAAAGTACAACATGAACGACTGCAGAGTTGCAAGTACTCCATTTGCTTCTCAGACAGAGCTTACTCTAGATCCTCAAGGAAAACCTGTAAACAAGTCCTTCTATCGCTCGATGATCGGATCTCTGATGTACTTAACGGCTAGCAGGCCTGACATCATGTGGGCTGTCTGTCTCTGTGCTCGCTTTCAGACTAATCCCAAGGAATCTCATGAAACCGCTGTGAAGCGCATCTTCCGCTATCTTAAAGGAACTCCGAAACTAGGTCTTTGGTATCCTAAAGATAGTAATTTTGATCTTATTGCTTATTCTGACAGTGATCATGCAGGTTGTAAAGTAGATCACAGGTCTGTATCAGGAGGATGTCAATTCTTGGGAAATCGTCTGATCTCATGGCAAAGCAAGAAACAGACAACTGTGTCCACCTCCACCGCTCAAGCAGAATACACCGCGGCCTATAGTTGCTGTTCACAAGTTCTCTGGATAAAAAATCAGTTGTTGGATTATGGAATCAACATCATGAAGACTCCTATATTCATCGACAATGAGGCATGCCTGGGAATTGTGAAGAATCCCATCCACCACTCCAGAACGAAGCATATCGAAATTCATATTCACGCCATTCGAGATGCGTACGAGAAAGGATACATTCAAGTGGTACCAGTGGATACAACTCAGCAACGGGCCGACATTTTCACAAAAGCTTTCGATAAAACTCGATTCAACCAGCTGGTAACCTGGTTGGAAATGGTTAATTTCCTTGAATGGAAATGAATCTTGTGTCCAAAAGCTTTCGTAAATACTCTATCTTCTGTCCATTCAAAAAAAAAAAAAAAACGTTTG
Organism: Helianthus tuberosus; assembly: GCA_030545235.1. Lineage (NCBI taxonomy): Eukaryota > Viridiplantae > Streptophyta > Magnoliopsida > Asterales > Asteraceae > Helianthus > Helianthus tuberosus. The sequence goes on along the minus strand of CM060387.1, from coordinate 12,437,888 downwards.
TTAAAAGTAAAACAAGTATCGTTAAACGTTGCCCACCAAAAAGATTTTCTGATTCTTAAAATTTCATTTTCGGGCAAATGGACTTTCGAAAATAAAGATTTTAGGGGGGATATTCCAGAAAATCAAAAATGAGATGATTGTTTCTGACTCCTGTTAGAGGAAATGATAGAAAATTGCTAACTCTTTGCCATTTCCAGGAAAATAGATCGGGGTACCAAGTAACGACGTGTCGGTAGATTCAGCAACACCGACGAGTAAACTGATGTTAGGGAGCAGAACATAACATCTACACAAGGATTCTGGCTTCTCTCAGGAATTACGCATCTTGTGGGTAACATGTTGCGGCATATGGCTTAATGGTCTTAAATCTTGTGTTGATAGATTGCCAAAGTCTGAGATCTCGGGTCTTTATATTGGTTCTCATTCGGGGGGTAACATAGTTGGTCTTCTGCTGCATCTAGATACATGCTGACCTAGAACTCCTATGATATCCCTTCATAATAAGCGCCTTAAAAAAAAGAAAAAAAAAGGCCAAACCCTTTCATAATAAGTGGCATTTATGGCCAGAACCTTTTGATGGATTAGTTTCGGTCTCTCTGCTGTACGAAAGTACTGACCTGTTCACCGAACTGTCTGTCTCAGCCCTCGATAGTTCTTGGGATCTCTGTTGTATGAAAGTACAGACCTGATCTCCGCTCTATCATTGAAATGCATGGATCCAATATACTCACCTGTTATGAAGAACCTTTGTGCATACCTTGATCGCGAGGGTATGTCCTGACGTGGGACTCACGGGCGTAATGATTCTATTCTCAATAGCTTGTGTGGGGGCCATAGAAGTCTTGTCAATATTAACGAAAACATGATAAAAGCGCTCTCCGAAGGCATGCTGAAAGAAGGATGCATGGATTTAAGCGGACAAACATACTGGCAGTTTTTCTTGTGCCCTGGTTAGTAATTATTAATAATTATAATAAATAAGAAATTGGCAAGTGTTGGCGATATGATCCTCTGCAGGTAAGTCATCGAGCGTCGAATGTTTCAAGAAGATCCGCATCAAATGGAACCTCCCAGAGCTGAAAATTCGAAGTTCGGAGTCTATATGGCCCAAATTTTCTTAAATTGTGTAAATATTTCATAAATCATTGTATTTTAAAGAAAAATGGGCACGTTTTTCAAGAAAGTTTGAAATTTACGAGCGAAATTAAAAGTATTTTGAAAACATTCCTATGGCGGCGAAGATAAGATACCAGCGAAATTGTTATTTCGCTTGTTATCAGATTTTCGATATAAATATTTGATCTAACCGTCATTTTTCAAACTTTTCAAATCTCTCACTCATCTTCCTCGCTAATCTCCGGGCATACTATCTAAACAAACACAAGATTCATTTTCGTTCAAAGATCATCAGGTAAAACTCCGATTTTATCATCACATACAATCATCGAAATCATCGGTTCACATTCTCGGTTTATTGTGTTTTGTTTAAATCTTCATTATTGCTCTATGTGTTCTTAAACCTTAGATTATGAATCTGTAATCTCTAGGGTTTGTTATAAATGCTTTAAACCGTTGGAACCAAGATTTCGAAATGCTATTTCATGTTTGATTTGGACTGTGATCTTTGTTCGAACAAATCTAGAAATGTTAGGGTTTTAGAAGGGGTTTAGTATGAAAAAGATGATGCCAGCGAATTAGTCTTGAATGTAGCGAAGTCAGCGAAGATAACAAGGAATCTCAAAAGTCTCGAACGCGAGTTCGAGCAACCGGTGGAATAATCTATTTCGCCGGTAATGTGGCCGAGACAAGTGTCTCCGCTGCTAAATCGTTTCCGGGACAAAACCATGTCTTCGCTAAGTTCGCTAGCGATTTTATCTCGGTAAAATGTCCTCGCTGCTAAATCACTCCGAGTTAGAACTCTTTTGTCTTCGCTAGTGGATCGTCTTCGCTGGTGGATCAATCCGGGTACAGAAACCTATCACCGCTGAGTTCGCTTTCAACACTGTCGATGAGACAACCTCCGGCCCGGCAGCGAAGACAACCGCTGACCCGGCAGCGATTTTATTTATTTTTTTATTTTAAATTTTTTTAAATATTGTAAATATCCTTGTAAATATTGCTTTTATTCGAAATTTTTCTTGTAAATATTTGTTTCTATCTCAACATTTCTCTCACTTGGCTCGTTTGGTGTTTCAGAAGCAAGATGGTGAAAATTATTGAGTGGGATACTACGTTAAAGCACAACCAGAGTATCAATCTTGATCAAACACCACAGGATTTTCGGGATGTAGCAAGATGGATTCGGTCTAGCAGAATCAGTTTCGCAGTTGAAGTAGTAGTTCCCGTTTATCGCATCCACATTCAAGAATTCTGGGAACATGCGAAGCCTGAAACTATAAACAACAAGAGAGGGATTTCTTTAACTGTTCGTAACAAACGTATAGAAGTTACTGAAGATAGGATTCGCAAAGTGTTGAAGCTGAAAGACGACGCGCAAGATCCAATCTCTTTAAGCAAGGATGATGTGTTGGACGGATTTCGTGGAATGGGATACGTAGGAGACTTTCGTCTAAAGAAGGAGATTAAGAGAAGTGGGCTCACAAGGGACTGGAGATTTATAGTTCACGTTATTGCTATGTGCCTAGCTCATAGAAAGGGTGGATTTGATGGACTGAACCTAGAATGGTCAGCGGCCATGTTAAACCTATGTTTGAATCATAAATTCAACATCTCCGGTCTAATTTTCAACTACATGCTAGAGAATGTGAGTGGGAAAACTTGGGCAATGTATCATCGTTTCATCCAGATGCTGATAAACGATCAGTATAAAAACCCACCAAATGATGGAGATCTGTACACCTTCCATGTGCCAACCAGTCGTCAGTATACGGAGATTAAGACAAATGAATGGGTGATGTTACACGATTGGATGTATGCAGCCGAGAGATTGCCTTTAGTCAGAGAAGCTTACAGAAAATATAGAGAGGCACTCCGAGAAAAGCAGCAAAGGATTGCACAAGCTGAAGCAGAGGCTGCTGAAAAGGAAGAACGAGCGAAAGGTAAAAGAAAAGGAAAGGAAGCTGCTAAAGATGAGCCTCCCAAAAAGAAAAAGGCTTCAGAAAACCCAGAAAGACTAATGGGTGCAAGCTTTAGAGCAGCTGAATCTGAAGAACAGCAGCGACACATCAAAGATATGAAAGAGATTCATGCGTTGCAGGAAAAAGAAAAGAAAGAGAAGAGACTCAAGAGACAAGAGATGTCATCATCCGAAAGACCAGAAGTTATTCCAGAAGAAGTACAGTCTCTAAATGACTTCGTTGATACTTTGATAGTAGATCCTGATGAAGCCTCAGCGAGCAAGAAAAAGACAGATGAAAGATCTTCCAAAGTATCTCCTGTAAAGCCGACGAGGTTTTCAAAGCCACCAGTCCCGCCACAAAGGGTTCGTCCCTTTCAAGAGCTTTACGATAAACTCCTTAAAAACACCAATCCATCTGTGGCCAAGGAAATCTTTCTTCTCAAAAACCAAGTAAATGACACAAACATCCTGAGAGAGAAGATTAAAGATCAGCGTAAGAAGAACAAAGAGATGAACGCCTATATGGCCAAGCAATCCAAGTTTATCAGATTCCAGCAGATGGGGTTAGAGAAATTGTACAGAATGATGAGAAGCATGTGCGAGCAGATGAAAATAAAGCCCATGTTCTCCTTTGATGAAATCTTCGACTTTGAAACTTTCATAGAAGAAGAAACTGCCAGAAAGGAAAAAGAAGCTGAAGCTAAGAAAAGACGCCTGGAATCGGTCGAGGGGAATGTTTGTTGTTAAAAGACGAGGTGGCGTGATCCAGTACTTTCAGACCGGATTTGATCTCTTTACACTTCCCAGGTGGGATTTACGTGAACTTGGTCGTCTGGACCTTCTAAATCCAGATGAAAGAGGCATCGGTAGAGACTTTTAGCACATAATCGCTAAAGAATGCAACAAGGGTTTTCCTAATCATAGCCCACAGCGTCCAAGACGAAGGGTGTCAAAGACAACCATAGATCCAGTAACAGGGAAAGGAAAGGTGACGTGGGTGATCAACCCTGCTAAAGATGTCACGAGAATCAAGCTCCCTGAGGAAATTGATGTTGCTCTCAAAGATTTCAAGAAATGGTTCTATGATAGCAAGACTGGCGAAGCTGTGATAAGATCCAACGAAAATGTGGATATTCGAATCTTGGATCCCATGGACGTTTTTATGTTTGGGCTCTCCGATCTAACTGTGTTGAATGCAAGCCGCATAAACGTGGGAGCCGGAAATGCAAATCTTGAGGAGGCTATGCTATTTCAGAGAGCGGTAGAAAGAGCCTGGAAGTTAATGAGGGAAATGCTGGATCTGGTAGACAAGATTGAGAAAAGAAAAGAAACAGAAGAAAAGAAAAAGGAAGCAAGGAAGAAAAAGAAGCATGAACATAAGAAAGAAAAGACTCCTGCTTCATCAACTGAACCCACCACAACATCGTCACCTCCGGCCTCATCCACATATGAGGCCACTATGGAGGATCAACCCATTAGTGAAGCTGTTACTACTCAAGCAACTCCGGATGCAACAAACGAAACTCAAGCACCACCCGAAACGACAACGACCGAAGACAATCCCAAAGAGCCTGAAAAACCAGCTACTGAGAATCCAGCGGAAACCAATGAAGAATGAAAAGACAAGTATGCAACGATCTAGGGGGGATATTGTTGGAACTTTTGAGATCGTTCATACTTGTGCTGGATTAGTTTTATAGTGGTTTGTAGCTAATTTAATAGTATAGGGGCTTATTTTGTAATTCTATAGAAGTTGTAATCCTGACTTGGTGTAGTTAAGATTCCAGCAAATTTATAAATTTGCTGGCAAGTCAGGAACACTATATATAGACCTTGTATTGTAACCACTTCAAGCTTTTGGCTCTCTTGATGAATATTGGTGTTGTTTACATTCAATCATTGTTCTAGTGCTCTAATCTGATATCCAAGGTGCTTTACTGATTTACATTCTTGTTTGGATTCAATACAACACTTGTTGTATTCATTAATCCATTAGCTTCACCTTCATCTTTGATTATTCTTAACTTTTCATAGTTCAAACACTTAATCAATAGGTGTTTTGGACTAAAACAACCAACCACTGTGATCCGGATTGATATTGGGATCTACAAAGAACTTACAAGAACAGCCCCTGAATTAACAATCTGTTGCTGAAAAACATTTTTTTCTGGAACTGGGCATCCTTACGCGGCCCGCGTAAGATGAGGGACATGCCTTACGCGGCCCGCCTGGTCCCTGCAGTTCAACATAACTTTCAATATTTACAGCTTAGTCCCGCACATACATAAGCCCATTATTTGGAACTTTTAACACTCGTTAAGCCATTTTCAAGGCTCTACTAGGTGGCCAAAGTATAGAGGACTCAAAATATGCTTGGAAAAGTCCTGGATGTCGGTTCGTTGGGCCGTACGGTCACGTTATTCGTCGAATTACGACGAAACTCGAACGGACGCGAAAACGATCCAAATTAAGCGACGAATGGTATTTTTGCATGCCAAACACTAAAATAAAAATATTTTAGGGTGTACAAAAATTTTGGATGTCCAGATGTGGTCAGAACGTAAGATATGCGCGTAAATGTAAACTTACGCAGTTTATGACGCTTTTAGTCCTCTTAACGCGAAAACGTGCGCGTATTATTATTTAATAGCATCAAAGCCCTATGTAGCCCATATTCAGCATTGTCGAGAGTATGATTGTACATCATAATGCTTCGGTTTCGTTAAAAGGTCACTCAGAGGTAAGAATTAACATGTTGACACTTTTAACCCTTCATTGCGCAAACTTCCACATAGTTACGCAAACGGCTCCTCTCGTCCAACAAGTGGCTTATTTGAGATTGCGGACATCGTATAAGCTCACTCAGAGGCCTAGTTTAGGCATGTTGACACTTTCAGTCCTTCCACATTCAAAATTTTTTATTTTGACGAAAATAGTCCCTCATAGTCAACGTTTGACTTTATTAGGGTTCATTACACGTGTCAGCACATCATTGGACACAATTTTACGAGGTGTTACATCCTCACCCCTTTAATAGAAATCTCGACCCCGAGATTTGCTCAAAAAGATGGAAGTACTTTTTGTCGTATACTGGACTTAACTTCCACAGTAATTTAGGGACCTTTACAGTCATTCCGATTGACCTATTCAATAGGTACATGCTTCCTTTCGGAGTTTCTTAACCTGTCGATCCTTGATCGATATAGGTCTCTCAATAAACCTCAGGCTTTCATTAATCTATACGTCTTTATGAGACATTGCTAGTGATTTATCAGCTAAGCATTTCTTTAAGTTAAAGATGTGGAACACATTGTGAATCCCACTAGGCTCCTTAGGCAAGTTTAGCTTATAAGCTATGCTGCCAACATATTCGATGATCTCGAATGATTTTATATATATCCAGGGCTTAACTTTCCCTTTATACCGAAACGTATGGTACTCTTTCATATTGATGTTTTCAATAGAGTCTTGTTCCCCATTTGGAACTTTAGAGATTTGCGCCTCTTGATCGCATTGCTCTTCTGCCGATTACTGGCAGCTTTTAAACAATTACAGATTCATATGATCTTATCCGTCGTCCTTTAGGACAGTCTCAGATTCTGATAATTGGGATTTCCCAACTCCTGCCCGACAAATGGGTGTTATCACATTCTCCTATACAAGGTCTCTAATGGAGCAGCCTTGATGCTTATATAATGCTATTGGTTATAGGAGAACTTATTTAAGGTGAGATAGTCATTCCAACTACTACCCGAATCAATCTTAAGGAATCATCTACCCTCATAGTTAGTCGAACAAAGCGACGATCCTGGGCAGCTAATAACGATTCTTAATCGTTTCTTAGTTAGGTTGCAATAACCAATGCACAAGCGTATTGCATCATGCTTTCCTTTATCAATAATAGTAGTCGGAGCTCTTAAGACAATGAGCTAGGCTGTACAAGCCTTTCTCTATAACTCATCTGGTTAGCCCTCGGTTCTTCCATTTCTGTTGATGCTAACCGATATGGAGCTTCTGTAACAGATACAGCTCCTAATAGGATGTCAATCCTAACTTCACTTTGCCCCTCAGGGGTAAAACAGGGTAGTTCTACTGAGAAGAAATCAAGTTATCCAAATATGATAGAGGTAGCTCAATCTTTGACTTTGGTCCACTTACCGTCGCTTGTGCCATGCAAATGACACATCTGTTTTACGAGTGCATGAATGCCTTAAGTAGAGACGCTTACTTAGGCATTCCTATAATCGATATCTTCTTTAAATACCACCAGCTGACTTTAGTACAATATAACCATTGGAATATCTTAGTGGCCCCATGCATTAAACTTCCATACTGATCAGGCATGGACATAATCTATGGGACGCACTGGGATACGCCAATCCTCATATGGCGCTTTTGTCAATCAAAGTTGGCACTCGCAGTTGATAGAAATCAATGAGATAAGAAGAATATAATTTAAAATAACATATATTGTCGTACTCCATTGAGGGAAAGAGTATTTCAGAATTTTCAGAAGGATCATCGTTCAGAATAGAAGAGACGGTCTTTATGGTTCCATTGGTGGGTTCCACCTTGTACTTAATGTCTGGAGTTCTTAACTATCAACAAAGTTTGCTAAGCTTATAGTCTATGAAAGACTTATTATCGCCTTTATTAAAAACAAGGCACTTAGCAGAAATTATCATTGATAAATGATAAGTAATGTACCTGATGATATTATTATTAATATATACTGCCTCAGGCATTCATCAGGTAGTTCAGGCATTTCCCTTCTTAGCCTCTTCGGGCTTCTTGGTTTTATTTGGGCAATTAGTTTTGATGTGCCCTATTCCATTGCAACCATAGCAGGTTGCGTCCTTTAGGTTTTGGCACTCCAAAGTTTTGTACCCTTCTTTATTACAGATTCCACAAGGCTTGGCTTGTGAATCTAAAGTGCATTTTCCTTTAGCTGCCCTCCTTGGGCAGCGAGTCTTTATATGGCCTTTCTCGCCACAACCATAGCATGTGGCGTCTATTAAGCCCTTGTATTCATGAGTCTTGTGATCCATCTCCTTACAGATGCCACATCCCCTAGTCTGCTTACGGAAACATTTTCCGAAGTGCTGTTTACCACAGGTTTTACATTTGGGTTTTGCCTCATTCGGCTTGGACTGGTTATAGCTCGAACCAGTCTTACCCTTTTTGTAACCCTTATTTGGGGTATTATCGCACTTTCATTTATGATCCTTTAATACGCGGTCCACGGATTTGTTTACAACTGTATCTAACATAGCCTTTAACTCAGTGCCCATTAAGTTTAGTCTTGCGTTATTATTCTGATCAACTGAATGATTGTGGGCTTCATAAGAATCAGCCATGGCGAAGCTTTGAAGGCTATAAATCGAGTAATAATAATTTATTTAGTTATATAGCGAATCGTCGAATTTGATGATTAAATAGCCATGGTGTAAATAAACCATATAGGCCAGTACGATAGTATGAAATTTATTTGATTATGTTTTTCCTAGGTTCTGAATGAACCATTTTCGGCGTTTAAACGGAATTTATTCCTTCGTATTTATTAGACAGAGGACATAAGTCACAACTGTCAATGTCGTATAGACATTTTATATAGCACAAAGGCTTGTCTCAAAGGACTTTTGGATGGCACAAAAGGCCTTGTCACGAGGACAATTTAAAACATAATCAGTGATCCTTCGAATCAGAAGAATTTCATAGTTCATTGCCCCTTTTGGTAAGAGGTTATGCAATAAAACTATCTTTGTCATAAATACATCTTTACCCGTAGGTATACATCTCATATGGATGTTTTGATGTGTACATCATGTTCGACGTTATTAGCCATGATTCATATTGATCATTTAGGCCAAAAGGTGGCTTGGAAAGATCCAAGTACTTTTGGAAGCTAATGTGGTTTCTCAAGTCACACAGCCAGGAATGTTAACATGTTCTTAGATGTTAACAAAGATTAATCATCTTAAGAGGGTTTTACCATCACAACCATGTTCATAAACATATAGGCTAGGTTATACCATTAAGAGGATCTTTTGAAAATTTTCAACTGATCAATAAAGTTCGAGTAAAATCAGGACGATCGATCGATAAAGGACGATATGAACACCTATGTAAGAAAAAACTTCTCATAATTTATTAGGAATTTACAATAGTGCCTTAATCAGGACTTTTAGTAATATATCTGTCCACAAAGGACTAAGAGGAAAAATATAAGTCCGTATAAGGACTACAAATTATTGTAAATCTATATATGAGTTAAATGAAATATCAATGTCCTCAAAAGGGACTATTTCAAAATAGCGTATTCCCAAAGAGATTTTAATGAAATAACATGTCCATAAGAGGACTATATTGGTACAGCGTGCGCACAAAAGGGCTTTGCTGTACAGATGTCCTCACAGGGACTTTATGTCAAAAGACATGTCCTCACTAGGACTTATTAATGAAACAATACGTCCTTAAAGGGACTTATGATGAAATATCGTGTCCAATAAGGGACTTCATAATTCAGCATGTCCACAAAGGGACTTCGATGAAATAATATGTCCGTGAGATGACTATATTGAATTATTATGTCCGTCGGGGGACTTTGATAAAATAATATGTCTACGAAAAGACTTTTAATGAAATACTATGCCCATGAAAGGACTTAATAGCAATTGCCCATATAGGGTCTTAAGTCGAAAGGTATGTCCACACAGGGACTAAATAGAAGAAATAGGTCCTTATAAGGACTTAAAGGATAATGAATATCATAGAAGAAGGTTTCTCTAACGCCTTCCTTGCTTTACTTCGATTGTTTCTCTTCTTTGCTTACCCTATATGGTAGGGATACTGAAGATCTCAGTGAATAAAGTAAGTATTCCGATCAGGATCCGCCATAGAAGTAGAATTTTAAGAATTCCATGGTTAAAGAATAATATGGATCACGGATTGGGTTTTGACTAATACAATCCAAATTTTGGGGTTTCAAAACTTAAAGGTAAAGAATAGGGATCATTAGGATCCACTGGTAATATTTTCAAAATGGGAGCCTCAGGGACCACCTGGTATGGACTCCGAAGTCTGAATACAATTCGATAGATTTGGTTTTAGGAATGAGCCCATAAAGGTCTTTATTCCAAACCGGCCGCACACTCATTCTGGCCGTATTACGAAGCTTGGCATTCATTGGCTTCGGATGAGGGGAAATTCCATCAACGGCTTCCTTTCTTGGCGACTTATTGAAAATACATAAAATCGAAAACAATGTTTACTTAATAGGGATGAGAGCATTCCTATGTTAAGTCTAGACTCAAAAGGTCTAAGGAATATGCTACTGTGCCATTGAGATTAAACACAAAAGACTAGTGTTTAATTCACTCAATTTTGGCTCTGATACCAACCTGTCACACCCCGATATTTCCACATATTACCGGTCCACCCGGTGGGGAGTATCGTGACGTAGTTGATATCATCATGGTCAAACATACACAGAATAGCACAGCGGAAGTATTGGAATATAAATATTATTACAAACCCAAATGTCTGAAAATATCAAAGTATTTATTATAGACGAGCCTGTAATATCAAATCCACAGGTGGATCTTTACAGAATGCATAAAATGAAGTTTAGCAGACTTTAAGGCATCTTTAAGGATTTGCAAGATCCTCTATTTCGACACCGAGCAATCTCCTAGCCTATTACGAGTAGTCCCTGCCGTCTTTGGAAAATACGTCAGTTTTCACTGGTAAATACAATTAACTGACTCTTTTGAAAATAGTTTATGAAAATTGATTTAAGTGCACATGGCACAAACCATTTATAACTTGGGACAATCTTTAATAAAATCTTCTATACAGTTTTACATGTTTGTCATACATATGGGGCCGGTTTGGAAGCCGGTCTTGATTAACCGACTCACCACTTACAAAACCCACGAAGGAGTTATCCCCAACATGTGGGTTATTTATATTTTAGCATTTGCATCTGTCAGGTGTATGCCTACACCCCGTGCATAGGTCGTGGCCATTTTCAAATGAAATGAGCCAAGGATATCCAGGACATGGTCGTAGTAACCCCCCAATGTTTATGTTATCAAACAAAACAGATTAAAACGGGTTATGCAATTTATTAATCACAATCCGATTAAATGATTTCATACCCGACCAAGTGGTATTATTATAATACCATATCCCAAGCCCGTATAAGGGAAAATAAGTTAAAAGTATTTACCTGAGCTAATACTTGATTCACAGCAAAATAACTCAGTCGTATCCAATTTATCTAAATGCAGGTAGCTTTTACCGGGTGGCTCTAGTCTGGAGTGATGGTAATATATAACCAATTCAGAATGCTAAAGGTCTTATTTAAGTCGTAGACTTAGACTGGCTAGCTTAAGGTATCTAAAACGGTACGATACGCTAGATTAAGCGATGACCGGAATAGAATGTTATTTAGACCCAACAAGTGTGAGGATTTGTATAATATGGGTAAACTAAACACATTCTGGATTTTTGAGATAAAAACGATAAGGTTAAACCCGTTTCGGCAAACTTACATAAACTAGTTACGTAAACTGATCCAAACGCGTAAATGCGTAACGGGTAACCAAATGAATCATATACAAGTCCCATATGTTATTATGCTTAAAATGTGTTAATACATCAGTAGGATGTTAACATATATGCCCAAAAAGTAATTAAAACCAAATTAAGTCCCGTAGGGGTATTTTGGTCATTTTACCCTTTTAAAAAGGGGTTTTAAAACAATATGAGGTTCTGGTCCTTTGTAATCAGTAAAAATATTTATTTTATCATATTACATCAGTAAGATATCATACATATGTGAAGTTTACCATTTATGGCCAAACTATGCCTCGAAAGGGTATTTTGGTCATTTCACATATGCTTTTACGGACATTTTTGAAAGTATGAGTTCAAGACTTATACCTACTGTAATAATATTAAAATTTGTTTAAAAATTCAGTAGGTAACAAGTCTTAGATGTTGATTACGGTTTAAAACCATACTATGCACCTAAATAGCGTAAAAATCGCCAATTGACGATAATTAAGGGGTTTTATGGAAATATGAGATTTTGATCAATTTTGAATGCTCAAAATAATTTATTTAATGTATGGAATCAATAGAAAAAGGTTTGGCATTCAAATCTTTTATAAATCTCATTTTATGCATGAAAAGGGTATTATCGTCATTTACCGCATTACACAAGAACTCTATGATGCGATCAGTTTATAATCTGATCCTAAATTCAAAAAATCTCTAAAAATAATATCTTAACAGTAGGCAATGAGTTTTGGGTCAAAATCCTAGTTTAAACATGCCTTATGCAAGATATCACAATTTAATTAATAAAGAGCTTCTAATTATGATATCGAGCATAACTCCTATTTGGGACCAAGAACTGATGTCAAATTTTTGGGACAAACTTATATATCAGTAATAAAGGTTTTTGTCCTCTCACATTTTCAAAATTCTCATTTATATGTTAAAATGGCAATTTTTGGCATTTATAAGCATAATAACGGACATGTGCATATAATTCAAACTACTAAGGACCAGGTAATACAACCTTAGGGGGTTATACTACAACATAATACGGTCCTAATGGAAGCTTAAAACATAAAGTATTTAAGCTAGATTGGGTCAGAACTGAAAGTCAAAGCAAAAGTCAAGCTTTTGCGACTTTCGGTTGCGAACCGACCCTAAACTCAGAATTGTCGGGTTGAACGTGCTTAGACACGTTCTAATAATAATTAACAAGTTATTAGAGTGTTAAAATATAATTTATAACTTCTACATCTATGGTTTTGGTTATTATTCATAATTTTGCCAAGTTTGACTTTTTTACCTAAACGGTTTGACCCGACAATTAACTAAGCAAACGAAGGAATTAGGAGGTGCCCTTTTAAGAGTTAATCACCTACCTAACTATGGTCACATACCCACATTCATCTTGAACAATGGCTGGACCATTTGAGTTTAAACCGAAAGTCAAAGTTAATTTACGATAACTTGACTTTTCGGTTTTTAAATCATAAAACTGAATTATAGAGAGGGCTAAGACACTTACAAAGCGTCCTAGCTATCTTTTCTATAAGAAAATAAGTTCCATTCAGATCATAAAGCTCTAGGTTGAGAGATGAGGAGGAATGAATGAAAAGATGTGAAGAAATGGATGAATATGTTTCCTATTTATAGTTTTTGGGTATGAATTAGATTAAGACATGTGTTTATTTGGCCACCAAGAAAGAGATCATGGCCATACATGTGTTTGGTTGTGGTTAGAAGCCTTGCTAAGGTGTTAACTTGGTCATTACACAAAGAACTTAAAAGAACAGCCCCTGAATTAATAATCTGTTGCTGAAAAACAATTTTTTTCTGGAACTAGGCATCCTTACGTGGCCCGTGTAAGATGAGGGACAGGCCTTACGCGGCCCGCCTGGTCCCTGCAGTTCAGCATAACTTTCAATATTTACAGCTTAGTCCCTGCACATACATAAACCCATTTTTGCACTTTTAACACCCGTTAAGCTATTTTCAAGGCTCTACTAGGTGGCCAAAGTATAGAGGACTCAAAATATGCTCGGAAAAGTCCCGGATGTCAGTTCGTTTGGCCGTACGATCACGTTATTCGTCGAATTACGACGAAACTCGAACGGATGCTAAAACGATCCACATTAAGCGACGAATGGTATTTTTGCATGCCGAACACTAAAATAAAAATATTTTAGTGTGTACAAAAATTTTGGATGTCCAGATGTGGTCAGAAAGTAAGATATGCGCGTAAAAGTAAACTTACGCTGTTTATGACGCTTTTAGTCCTCTTAACGAGAAAACTTGCGCATATTAATATTTAATAGCATCAAAGCCCTATGTAGCCCATATTCAGCATTGCCGAAAGTATGATTGTACATCAAAATGCTTTGGTTTCGTTAAAAGGTCACTCAGAGGTAAGAATTAATATGTTGACACTTTTAACCCTTCGTTGCGCAAACTTCCACATAGTTACGCAAACGGCTCCTCTCGTCCAACAAGTGGCTTATTTGAGAATACGGACATCGTATAAGCTCACTCAGAGGCCTAGTTTAGGCATGTTGACACTTTCAGTCCTTCCACATTCAAATTTTTTGATTTTGACGAAAATAGTCCCTCATAGTCAACGTTTGACTTTATTAGGGTTCATTACACGTGTCAGCACATCATTGGACACAATTTTACGAGGTGTCACATCGAGGGAGGAGTGTTTTAAAATATGTTACCTAAGAAGAAATTTTTCATATAAAATAGAGTGTATTTTGATGAAGATGTGGCCCGCACCGCAGGTTGTAAGAAAAGTTTTATCGGTTTTAAAGAGCATCAGTAAAATCACATGTTTGTAGGACATTGTTTATTGGTGAGCAACGAGAAAGTTAGGCATTTATCAAAAGTTTTGGGGGTAATGGGCCGACTAAGTATGTTTACGTGTAAATAGATAATAGAAGATGGTTTCAGAAGCAAGGAAGTATTTTTGGGTTTGAACCGATTTATTGTAAATAAGGTTTGTATAAAATGTCAAAAGAATATATGGGAATGATCGTGGTACGAGTGGGAACGAACGATCTAGTAGATGAATGCAAGGATAGGAATGGTGTGATTATTAGATATAAAACGAATACGAGGCGTTAAGGATGAGGTTTCGTCATGGATAATCGGGTATCGCACGTTCAACAGTGCGTTTGTGAGTCATTCAAGTTTGTGTATTTGTGTTTCAACAAGGTCTGTAAAACACTGAGTTTCTCATGGCACGTTTTATGAAAGTTTGGTAACATGGTGACGACACTTATATATAGGAAGTACCAGCGGCATATCAACCATGTTTTAACCATGTTACGTCCGTTATGTTAATCGGTGTCATGTTACCTTCTATGTCATACTATACATAGTAGTACACCCTATGATTTTCATGTGCCTACCACTATAATATCGTGTGGACCCGCGATTATGCTGGACGTCACATGATCCGCATAGTTTGTACTAGTTGTGTATGAGTCAAGGTATATAGTAACTTTGAAAATGAGAATGTGCGCGTATGATAGCGTATGAAAATCAAGTATATGAGTATGATAATGTTTAAGTATGTATGAAACCCACGCAAGTGAACCACTCGGGTTCTGCTCACCTATAGGTACGAATGTATATGTATATAAGTATAAGTATGAATGATAACGATTGTGTATATAGTATAAATTGAAACACAACTAATTTTAGCATATAAGATGATCAAGAAGTTTTGAGTATGTAAAAACGAATGATATGTGTGAGATTGTCGTGAAATATTGACTAAAACTTGTATGATGGTATGCATGTATAGTTGCTTGAGCAAAACGTTGAGTTTATTGAAACAAAAATAGATTGAGTTTGACTTGGAACGTAGAATCAAGCTTGTGAATGTCAAAAAAATAGAAAGTATCTATTGTTTATGCGATATGTATTTTGAAAAGAAACGGAAATGTTATTTTTGTTTCAAAAGGAATAGGGGTTTTACGTATGTCGGAGATTGTCAGTTTCTATGAAGTCTCCTTGTCCACGTGTTTTCAAATTGAATTGATGTATTGAGCGGTGTATGAAAAGGTTGTGGAAAACAGTAAGTTTGCATCATTTAAAGGATCTTGTATTAAAAATAAGAAAAGTTGTAACTCGAAAATTCTCGTGAAGACTTTGGACTTTGAAAAGAATTTTAGAAAATGAACTTAGTGATCTTGAAAAGAATTTTAGTAAATGATCCTATTGATTTTGAAAAGAGAGTTTTAGCAAAATGATCTTCTTAATTTTAAAAAGAGTTTTAGAAAAATAACTTTTAACATCTACAAGGTTTTATAAGCATGTAAGAAAAGTTGATTTGGTTTTCAATTGAGAACAAATGTCTTTAGTATAATAGTAAATGTGAGTGTGGTTTAGTGGTTAGATCGAGTACGAAGTTCATGGGCAAGAGATTCACTAGACCGATTAAGTTGATAGGTAGCATTTCGTAAAATTTTGAAAATCGGGTAATAAAACGTTTAAGGTATGGTTAGAAATTTTGTGTATGGGATTTATGTAAAATGGGTTGTAGGGTAAGAAGTATGTTTGATAAAACAATGAATTTTGAAATTTTGCATAAGTAAGGATTTGAGAAAATGATAAACGATTTAGGTATAAAGTTTGATCGTGCGGTTGGCATAATAAGGTCTTTTGAAAAAAAAGAGTTGGTAACGATCACCAAGATAAGGGAATCACCCATATTTCGTTGGTGAGGTCGTTTTAAGAAGGGAAGGAGCGGAGCCAATCGTCAAGGTAAGGAAATCACTCCTATCTTGATGATATGTCTCCATTTTAGGATTACGAGAAATGTAAATCTTGTTGGTGACGTTTTTGAAATCATGCATGTGAATAACGTATAAGTGTATGAAAAGACTTAGTATGATGTGTGTGTAACCATTGTGAGAATAATTCAAATTTTTGGAAAGGAAAGTTTGAATCGTTTTAAGCATAAGATTGATAATAGTAATATGGAGGTTTGATTAAAAACTTGGATGGTTCCAAAACGGAACTTTGACTAAACCAAAGTAGTCGAAAGTTCATTTGAGTTTGGGAAGCATGCTTTGGCCTAATAGGTGGAATACTCTCGCCGAAATTTCGGTTAACGGTATTCACACTCCGGTTACTACATGTCCCAAACCAATCAAAAATTCGAGACTTGGCGGGTGAAGGGGTAAGGTCCCAAAAAACCTCGTTCCGAGCGTTTAGACCATACCACAACCTTGATTTCCTAACCTTCTTTAGACCTTGCGCGGCTGCACACTGGTCCAATAAAGAAGAGAAAAACCACAACTTCATCTTTAATCCTCTTTAGACCTTGTGCGGCCACGCACTGGTCCAACAAAGAGGACACAGAAGAAAGATGACAAACAACACCTGCGCGCCAAAAGGAGATTTATAAATCCTTGCGCCTCTTTCATAACAAGCAAAGGATGAAAATCCTAAATTAAACACTTCCGCTCAATATCCAGACTTGGGATATTATTTACCCAGACTTGGGATTTACTTATTCAGCTGATTCCACACGATAAGGAGTCACACCAGATTACGGCAGTAATCTTCTAGAAAGAACTCGATCGTGCACCACTAAGACGGTTATAACCGTCTGGACACGTGTCACCACCTCAGGCATCCCTGAAATCACAGCAATAGCATGTGATTGGAGAGTAATCTCTACTTGATCACTTTACACGTAGCAAATCCCGAGCCATCGATCTAAACCACGATTCGTGTGCTCTCAAGTAGGATCAAAAAGCTTGACGGAAGGAAATGTAACCGCTTACGGGGTTAGCATCTTCCGTCAACTTTTCACTAACGGGTTTTCCCGCCCAAAGACTCCCGGCTATAAACATGAAGACCATTCAGGTACAAAATTCAAGTTACACACACTTCTCAAATACATCTTCTTCTTCATCACCTATACTTATTCTCACACCGGAGTCGGGTCAAGGAGAGAACCCTCTTCTCCCCTTGGCGAGGCTAACGGTGCTCTTTTTTGCAGAAGTCTCGGAGAAGAAGATCGGTGGTACCTGAATCAATCGAGAGGAAACTAACCTTTTTATGCGGATTCAAACCCCCTAGATATCTCGGTTCCGACCATTTATCTAGTGTTTCTTCATTGGCGCCCACCGATTCCTCTGTCTTATCAGTTTTCATCTCGTTTCGATTCAGTTGTTTTCATTCTCTGGTTTCACATGGCAGAGAATTCATTGTCTCACCTATCAGGTCCTCGATCTGAGTTCAAGGGTTCTACAACCCAAAATACCCAGATTAACGGAATCATGGGAATCAATACAAATAACAATCACTCAGACGAAAAAGCTCCAGAATACTGGATCGGCAGATTCCACAAAACTTTGAACCAAATTTCACACAAATTATCAGACCTGAGTCCCCAAACATCAGATCTGATATTCGGCAAGAAAAGCAACAACAGTCATTCGGGAGGAATTACTTCCCTAATGCAAACGGGAGTTCATAACCGTTCAGATTTATTCATGGAGAAAAACTCCAAAGTACTGGTTCAACAGGTTCCAGATCGCCATGAACCAAATTTTGCACAAACACTCCAGAGTTGGGGGTTTCATTTAAGCTCTATGTGGGTTTTCCTATCTGCAATTTTAGATACGTGCTCACTTAAGCTTTAAGCATGGATTTCAATAAAAAAAACGTTCAGGATCAACGAGCTGCAGATCTGAGGTCGCACAACGCATAACTTCCGGAACTTTGCTTCTTGGGGCTATAAGCCTTGACTAATACGGTTTTCGTCAAAACCTAGGTACTACAAATTCCTATGAAAGATCCTTTTGATTTTTCCTTAAACAAAATGAGGGAAAGAGAACAAATCCCATAATTCTTTTACATAACGTGAACACCTTCTAGTATACACTAAACAGTTGGTGCTATCACTTATAAACATTTAAACTGGAACTTATGCTAATTCAAGTGCCATGACTTTTCAACATGGAAGTGTTACAACCTGACACTTATCTAAGCTATAACGGGTATATATGCACAAGCATTTATATTGACTAGATAATTAGAGCGTCTATATCTGTACAACTGGTACTTAAAATTTGATGGATGAAAGAAATCATTAAAAAAGACATACGCAATCCGTTATCTTTTCAAGATGATGGGAACAAAATAAATACTATTGTTGCGGTATAATACCACCGATTGAAAAATCACATCAAAAATTTTGGTAAAACTTATACTCCTTATTTAAGGATAAAGAGCACGTAAGTCGCATATGCGCAGGCTTCTTTACATTTGAGCACGTAAGTCGCCATCCGCTTTTGCTCCCTTACTTACAAGCACGTAAGTCGCCATACGCGCATGCTTCTTTACATTTGAGCACGTAAGTCGCCATCCGCGCTTGCTCCCTTACTTACAAGCACGTAAGTCGCCATACGCGCATGCTTCTTTACATTTGAGCGTAAGTCGCCATCCGCGCTTGCTCCCTTACATACAAGCACGTAAGTCGCCATACGCGCATGCTTCTTTACATTTGAGCACGTAAGTCACCATCCGCGCTTGCTCCCTTACATACAAGCACGTAAGTCGCCATACGCGCAGGCTTCTTTACATTTGAGCACGTAAGTCGCCATCCACACTTGCTCCCTTACATACAAGCACGTAAGTCGCCATACGCCCAGGCTTCTTTACATTTGAGCACGTAAGTCGCTATCCGCACTTGCTCCCTTACATACAAGCACGTAAGTCGCCATACGCGCAGGCTTCTTTACATTTGAGCATGTAAGTCGCCATCCGCGCTTGCTCCTTTACATACAAGCACGTAAGTCGCAATACATGCAGGCTTCTTTAC
This sequence comes from Helianthus tuberosus, assembly GCA_030545235.1. Lineage (NCBI taxonomy): Eukaryota > Viridiplantae > Streptophyta > Magnoliopsida > Asterales > Asteraceae > Helianthus > Helianthus tuberosus. The sequence continues at coordinate 12,418,404 of CM060387.1, read as the reverse complement.
ATTTGAGCACGTAAGTCGCCATCCGCGCTTGCTCCTTTACATACAAGCACGTAAGTCGCCATCCGCGCTTGCTCCCTTACATTTAAGCACATAAGTCGCTATCCGCGCATACTCCTTTAAGTCGCCATACGCGTATTCTCCGAGCGAACACACATACACTTGCTCCTTCATAAAAGCGCAACCCTGACAATCCATGGAAATACGCTAGTACAACCAATCAACGAGCACCAAGTTAAAAGGACACAACTAGTAACTATTCCTCACACCGGGAACGCGCAACAACTAGCCAAGCTATTCAACAAGTCAGACTTATACAGGCAAGGTATTTTTTCGCTTTATTGGGCCCACACCCTATTAATGCAAAAATTATCTTTACATGTTATTGTTTGTTACAAATTGCATGTAATTCCTTTGGTATACGCGAAAACAGTATGGTGAACATTGTAAGCCTCATGAACGGTCTAAAAAATAGCAAGCCTCGTGCACAGTCTAGACTTACGTTCGCACATGAGCACAATACCATTTTCATTCACTATACCTAAACAAAGTAATTATACACATGCAGCATATTGTAATTCAAACATAAACACAAAACATGAATGCATAACATTGCATCAACAAAGGAAAGTTACTAGTGTAGCAAGGCACCTTTAGCAGCATTTACAGCAGCAGAACATCAAAACGTTCTTTACAAAATAAACGCCAAAAAACATAACTGAAGCCTCATCAGAGGTATACAGTACTTCCCCGAACACCCTAACAAGGGGGAACAACAGCCAGCTCAATCTCCCCATCAACAACTGGTATCCCTTCATTCCCAAAGGAAGGATCAGAATAACACCTGTTTCGACGCCGCCGATATGCAAGCAAAGGCTGATCTTTCCAGTTAACCGGAAGATACTCCTTCAAGCATCGACAAGAGAGGACAACAGAACCCGTAATGATTAACTATCATATCATCTTCCTCTAAAACGGCGTTACCAGAAACACGTCATATCTCATTAAATGAATTATGACAACGTCTGCACATATTCCAAAAAAAAGAAGAAAAGACGAAAAGGTACTACATGTATTTATGTTTTATATTCAAAAAACGTCATGAACGCCAGATCATGACGAAGTAGTTCAGAGCAAAGAAGAAAACTCACAAGTTTTCCCCAAAGATTTATCGAAAAAACAAAAGATAATGCGCAAGAGTATTTTTCTCATAAAAAATTCTCCACTTTCGCGCCAAAAACCCTGCAGCAAAAAGCATTTCTCTCTCATAGTCCAGTGCTCCACTTATTTGCATAAGAGCAACACTAGACTGGGGGGACTTGAAGGGGTAAGGTCCCAAAAATCCTCGTTCCGAGCGTTTAGACCATACCACAACCTCGATTTCCTAACCTTCTTTAGACCTTGCGCGGCTGCACACTGGTCCAACAAAGAAGAGAAAAACCACAACTTCATCTTTAATCATCTTTAGACCTTGCGCGGCCGCGCACTGGTCCAACAAAGAGGACACAGAAGAAAGACGACAAACAACACCTGCGCGCCAAAAGGAGATTTATAAATCCTTGCGCCTCTTTCATAACAAGCAAAGGATGAAAATCCTAAATTAAACACTTCCGCTCAATATCCAAACTTGGGATATTATTTACCCAGACTTGGGATTTACTTATTCCGCTGATTCCACATGATAAGGAGTCACACCAGATTACGGCAGTAATCTTCTAGAAAGAACTCGATCGTGCACCACTAAGACGGTTATAACCGTCTGGACACGTGTCACCACCTCAGGCATCCCTGAAATCACAGCAATAGCATGTGATTGGAGAGTAATCTCTACTTGATCACTTTACACGTGGCAAATCCCGAGCCATCGATCTAAACCACGATCCGTGTGCTCTCACGTAGGACCAAAAAGCTTGACGGAAGGAAATGTAACCGCTTACGGGGTTAGCATCTTCCATCAACTTTTCACTAACGGGTTTTCCCGCCCAAAGACTCCCGGCTATAAATATGAAGACCATTCAGGTACAAAATTCAAGTTACACACACTTCTCAAATACATCTTCTTCTTCATCACCTATACTTATTCTCACACCGGAGTCGGGTCAAGGAGAGAACCCTCTTCTCCCCTTGGCGAGGCTAACGGTGCTCTTTTTTGAAGAAGTCTCGGAGAAGAAGATCAGTGGTACCTGAATCAATCGAGAGGAAACTAACCTTTTTATGCGGATTCAAACCCCCTAGATATCTCGGTTCCGACCATTTATCTAGTGTTTCTTCAGCGGGATTTTTTTAAAATCAAAGAGTGGGACTAGTTGACAAGATGCGGGTTTCACCCCTAACTTGTAAACATCGTACCCTAAGTGACGTTAGTACTCGTCGGGTCAAGAAAGTTAATTCCGACACGTTGACGAGGGTCCACTGGATTTAAAATGGAAATTCTCCATCAAGGTGAGGATTTCACTCCTAACTTGATGGCGAATTTTGTGTAAAATGAATAAGTGGATTGAGAGTCGTTCACCAAATTGTGGGTTTCACGTCTTTTTTGGTGAAGTCGTTTCGTTTGTATAATACGAGTGTTTTCGAGTTTAGTATAATCGTGTAGAATGGCCTTAGGAAAGGCGTATGTTTTGAGATAGTAAAACAAGTATGAGCACATAAAAAGGCATTTCAAGAATTTAGCATATAAAAGATGTTTCAAGAAATTAGCATATAAATCAAGTATGGTCAAGTATGGTGCTTAACTATAGACTAGGTCAAAAGCATGGCAATTTTTCCTAATTCCTTATAGTTATGGCTTGATACCAATCTGTCACACCCCAACCAATGGCGGAAACATCGGAGTGAGACAAAAACGAGATTGCAAGAGACTTCATAACACTAAATTGTGACAAGTATTTAAATAATAAATTTCATTTTATTACTAAAAGAATCAATTACATTGTTTGAAACCAAATAGAACAAGTTAAAACAAATGAATTACAATACAACAAGTATTTAAAGTTTAAAATGCATTTCTAGGCATCCTACTAAGTTCCGTGCATCATCATCATCATCATAATCCTGCAACATGTTTTAAAGCGTAGTTCAATACAAAAGTATTGATGAGTATACAAGTTTGGTGTTCTAGCATATAAGTATAAAAATAAACAATCCACATGGCAAACCTAGTTATCAAGATTAATGTATAAACTGGCATGTGAACAAACAAGTCAAACCAAAGTTTAACGCAAGTATGAATGAATGCCTTAACATAACCCAACGTTCACAGGCGGTGCGTTACTCCTATAGCGCTAAACATGTTAAGGGTAGGCTCGTACGAAGTTAGTGACATGTTTATCACAAAACGAACAAACCCAGAAAATACGAATCAAGCATAACATAATAGCAAGCATGTATTGGATTGTTTGTATGTATGATTGCAAAAAAGTATGTATGTTGTATGTATTTTGTTTATGTAAACATGTTGCACCCAAAAAGTGTAAAAACGGTAAAAAGGGCGTCGAGTATACTCACAATATTGCAAAGCTTTCCGATTATCCGTGAGTGACAAGTTGTGTATGAATAAGGAGTGAATGGTAAGGTTACATGATGTTTATGGAGTGATTAGATTCGGGATTTAGAATTTAAAGTACAAAAAGTAAGTATTCGCGAAAGTATTATTTAGTTCTAAGTACTCGTCTTTGACACTAAGTTATATGTTATTTCATGGGTCCTATTTTGCCCATTGGAATCAATAACAAGTGACTTAGAATCATAGATAAGTTAGCCCTAGTTCATGATGGATAACCATTAACCGATTATTATCACAACTTGGCCTAGTTTATATATATATATATATATTTATATAGTTATACTAATATCCTAAAACTAAGTCCATCATAGATATCATGTATTATCATGTAAGTCAAGCATGGACGATTTAACCTCATTGTATGATTCACCACTACACAAAATCATCACAAGGATGATTCGAAAGGTCATGAATAACAAGAAGTAAAAGATCTAGCTATTACATGTCAAGTACCCAAGTAAGTCTTTAACCCGGGTGAGCCAACACGACATGGAGAGGTAATCCTAAGTGTCAGAGGCTAGACGGGGTTATGTTACTTTGATACTAGAAAGCTACTTGGAATATTAACTACATCAAGTGTGGTGTGGAATCAAGTTAGGAATGCCAAGCCATCCAAAGTTCACACTTGCTTCGAACATAAGTCTCACCGTATGAACTATGGCAAACTTATGTGATTTCAACACTTGTGAGTTGTATTGAACCCTAACAAATTAGAAAGTTTAGAGGTTGTTTGTACCTCAAAACTTATAAGAATCGACTCTAACAAGTTCCACAACCATTGATGGGTTTAGGAGATTGCTAGGTGCAAGATTCAAGCATAAAAAGTTAAGTTTTCTAAGTTTAACCAAGTTTCTTCAAAATAAAAAGTTTAGACCTCAAAATGGTGATGTTCCACCTTAGATTACCTTAGTAATCTAGTGGAAACACTCTTAGAGGTGTTCCAAACTTTGTAGAAGAAGAAACGGTGAAGAAAGTAGGTAAAAATGAAGTTTACATGAACATAAACAAAATCAGAAAATACATCTCACTTTAGACCTCAAATTTGGTGAGGTTTCACCTTAGTTTGCCCAAGCAAACTTGTGAAAACCTTCCAAGAGGTTATCCAAGTGAAATAAAAGAAGAAACAAGGAAGATTGAAGAAGGAAGTGAGCTAGAACTCACTTTGAAAGACTTAGAACTTTCTGCTCAAAATCAGTGAATTTAGAGGAGTCTTGAGAGTATTTGGGAGTGTTTGAGAGGCTTGGAAAGTGAAAATGGGGCTTAGAAGTGTTGTATATATAGTGGAGGATTATGGTTAGTAGTTGGGAGTGTAATTAAGTGAGTTAGGTGAGAGTTATGGATCAAAAGGAACCAATCCGCAAGCACAAAACAATAATCTGCAGATCGTGGGTTTTGGCCACCCGCAATAGGCAACGCCCTGTCGTTCGTGCTCCGCCAAAGCCTCATTTAGGCAGATTTTGAAATTTGGTCCCTAAACTTGGTTTTTCCCTCATTTTAAGCTAAAATTTGGTGTTTTGGCATGTTTGTAAGCGTATAACATGTATGTAAGTATAATTTGAGTATCGAAAGTGTATGTACAAGTATTTGCATGTAATAAGCGTATAAAAATGACAGTTGTTTGCAAATTAAACACGTGTTTATGAGAATCACGAATATGAAACATATGTGTATGAATTAAATGTATAAATAAGTATGAATAAACACGTATAATCCTTACAAAATAATCAATTTCATTATGATCAAAGCCTTGGTTTACAACGATTTGAAACGAAATACAATAACAATAGATTACAAGTTTCCGAAATTAAAAACACAAGACGAGCTTTCTAATTAAGGAAAGTTTCAAAAAGCGAGGCGTTACACATGTTGGTTTAGAGAAGGTTCAAAATGATGCTTTTCATGGGATTGTTATTTCACGTGTTGGAGGATATGGAAGGCGCGAAATGAGATGATCTTTTCGAAGAAGATTGTAAAGGTTGAAGACATTTTTGGGGATGTGGAAGCGTTAAGTTTTCTTTGGTATAAAAATAGAAGGAAAATATGTCTATTAGTTGGGACAATTGATAGAAGTTTATTTTAATCTAAGAATTTGTGGTTGGGCCTCTTGCTAACTTTGACAGGGTGAGCGTGTTTTAATGAAATTCACTTTAAAATAAAGAAATTAGAGCTAACTAGGATTGCGACCCGCCGCAATGCGGCGGAGATTATTTAGTTATAACTAAGTCGATCTAGGACCCGCACGTTATGTTAAACCTGTCAAACGGGGAAAAAATACACGATGTAAAAACATTCACCCACACACGCACGTTGCGTCGTGTTAACTCGCAAAATTTAGAACGAAACGTAAAAACGTTAAACCAAAGACGCACGTTGCGATGTGTTAAGTCACAAAATTTAGAACCAAGCATAAAGCAAAAAATTTGCGGAAAATGAAAACTATAAAGGACCAAAGTTGAAAGTAAAAAAAGTTATGAGCATTGATTGCAAAAGATAAAAAGTTTTGGGTTAAAAGTAAAAAAAAAATAGTTTTGGATTAAAAGTAATTTATGAACTACCTTTGGGTGGAATGTAAAAAAAATCAATTTTTTTTTTGGAAACCCCCCAAAGCCAAGGTTACAACAACTATATGCATAACCATTTTTTCTTTGTAAAACCCTCAAAGCACACCCCGCGTTGCGACGGGGTGTAAAACGGTGTCAAATAATACTAATGCCACACAATCGTCATCGACCACCAACACTGACTCGACCTAGGTCTGCGTGTTGCGACGAACCTGTCAAACATGAAAAATAGAGGTAAAAACGTTCAACCACACATGCACGTTGCGTCGTGTTAACTTGCAAAATTTGAAACAAAACGTAAAAAAGTTGAACCACAATTGTACGTTGCGTCGTATTAACTCGAAAAATTTAGAACTACACGTAAAAAGAAAATTTGCGAATGATGAAAACTATAAGTGACAACAGTTGTGAAGTTAAATTGCAAATAATGAAAAGTTTTGTGTTAAAGTTAAAAAAACAAATTATGTAGGGTTAAATTTGCAAAAGGTAAAAACCTTTGGATTAAAAGTAAAAAATCAAGTTTTAAAAAAAAAAAACCCATAAAACACAATGTACAAGTTCTATTGTATGTTTTTGTTGCTTATTTATAGTAATGAAATGAAATATGATATATATTAGGTCAATAGAGTTAACTTGATCTAAATAGTAATATATCTAACATGGGAAAAGATCAAATAGGAAGTTTATTTTGGCTAGGAAGTGTAGGAAGCAATATGATTAGGACATGTGGCAACATTTAAAATAAAGAAAAAGGGCATTTTAGTCAATCCAACCCTTTCTTCTTCCTTTTCAAAACCCAGTAACTTCAAAACCCACCATTTTCAAAACCCACCATCTTCAACCATTTCTTCACTTTCTATATCAATAATCACTACATTATAGTGCGATTTTCATCACCAATCAATGATTCAAACACCCGATCAACGTGTTCTTCAGCTAGCTTTTTTGAAGAAAACCCAGTTTAATTTCATACAAAACTCGTTTTTTCCGGTGATTTTGAAGATAATCACTTGATCCGTTCGATTCGAGCGCTGATAAGTGTTTCAATTATTCAAAATTCGTCAATTGTTGAAGAAATCACTTCGATCCATGTAAGAAATTCTTTAATTTCATTTTTACGATCTGGGTTTTTGATTTAGTCATTGCGTTTTACGATCTTGGCGGGGGTCCGGGGGCAGCGCCCCTGGTAGCGGGGTCCCAGGGGCGGCAGCCCCTGGCGGGGTCCAAGGGGCAGAGCCCCTGGCTGGGGTTGAGCTGTAATAAAAATGCATCAGAAAAATTAATTTTCTATAAATTGCCTCTGGAAACTGCATTGCTTCAGACAGTTCACAGCACAGACAATTCACAGCACAGACAAACTATTGTCATGGTTCAATGCGTTTTAGAGAGAACACTTTCTTTGGTGTTTTTAGGCCATTGCGTTTTAGAAAAACACATTCTTGAAGTGTTTTTGGTGCATTGCGTTTTAGGTAAAACATTTTTTTAGGTGTTTTCAGTCCATTGCGTTTTAGAAAACAAACATTTTAAGTGTTTTATGGCCATTCCGTTTTACAAATAAGACATTTGTTTATGTTTTTGGTGCATTGCGTTTTAGGTAAAACACTTTTTTATGTGTTTTCAGTCCATTGCGTTTTAGAAAACAGACATTTTAAGTGTTTTCTGGCCATTGCGTTTTACAAATAAGACATTTGTTTGTGTTTTTTGTGCATTGCGTTTTAGGTAAAACACATTTTTATGTGTTTTTAGTCCATTGCGTTTTAGAAAGTACATTTTCTTTTGAGTTTTTAGGCTATTGCGTTTTAGAAATAAGACATTTCTTTGTGTTTTCTGGCCATTGCGTTTTACAAATAAGTCATTTCTTTGTGTTTTTGATGCATTGCGTTATAGAAAAATGTCATTTTTAGGTTTTTTTTTTCATTTCGTTTTACGATACTGGGGGTTTTTCTATTGCGTTTTACGATACTGGGTTTTAATTTTTTTATTTTTTTTAAATACAGCAATAGTATACCCGTTTTAAAGATAAAAAAACGCTTGTTTTTTTGGTGCAATTTTTATAAAAAAAATAATGTCGTATGAAAGAGTTATTAGCGTTTAAAAAATGGGGGGGGGGATTGGAGGAGAGAGAAACTATTGGTTTAGATTGACTAGAATGTCCCTAAACAAACCCACGCGCCTCTTTTCTTCCTTTCAATTTCCCTGATTTAATCTTAGCCCTTGATTAACTAAATGGATGGTCAAGATCACTTCCTAGCCTTCCTAGCCAAATAAACTTCCTATTGTATCTCCACCCTATCTAACATATATAACTAAATACTAAGAATACACAAAAAAAAGTACTTCTAACAAATATTACATTCTAATATAAGTTATATATTCTCTTTTCTAGATTTACATGTATGTCCACTCACAATAATCGGAATTTTATAAAAGCTTCTTTATGTAAGCAATATATATTTATGTACATTTTGTGTGTTTCAAACATTTTAATTAGAATAAAAATCAGTCACTTGTTTATTAGTATCTTCAAACTAAAACCTTTGTACCAAACCCAGCTAGAAATTGTGTTTTAACTTTTTTTAAAAATGACGCAAACACTTCCACGAGTCCTGAGGCTCAAATTTCAAGATGAGCAAAAGGACATGCATAACCGTTTAGTTGTTCACACACCAACACGGTTTCATAAATTCATTAGACAACCAACAAGTATAAATATAATAGCTGAATTATCTAACTTACATAATTGAAAAAAAAATACTTAATTGGAATACGTTATGATTTATATATATATTAGTTGATATTAATAATTATACTTATTTTCTTTTACTAATCAAATTTTACTTTTATTTTGATTTAGACAAAACTAATAAAAAAATTAATATACACTAGTACTTGTAAAACAATAATTTATGTTCACTAAAAGTACTTTAGAGTTATAGCTAACATAGATGGCCATATAAGATCCTAATATGGAGATGGTGGTGAAACAAATACCAATAATTTCTAGTCGTGGTATATAGGGTTACACCATGATGACATTAACCCTACATTTTTGACATATTTGTAGATGACATTTCATGTGCAGGCAAAACCCATTGCCACACCAATTAATAAGGTAGGTTGGTTTTTTCTCTATTTTTTTACTCGTATATAAGACTTTGCATTTGATAATACACTAATCATGTACGAGTGTTTGTCTTTTAAACTTTTGTAGCTTAAAAAGACACATTTTTGTCCACCTATATTGAATAATAAGAATATGTGTAATCGGTTAGTGTCCATGTTAGGATCGGAGGCTCTCATGATTGTATTTGTTTATATGATTTGAACAATGAATGAATATGAAACTATGTAAAGTGCAGCGGAAATGAAAACAATCGTTGTAAACACAATCAAGGAGAAAAATAGTTTGATAAACATTTGCTTCTCATAGAGTCAAAAGATTACAAATCAAAGCAAAAGATTACAAACTAAGCTCCCCCTCAACCTGATGCCCCAAGGTTGGATTGCACAAGATGAAATGATTGAACTGGGGAGAAAAATCCTCTCAGAACGAATCAAATGTAACAGTACAGAGTACTGCTCCATTTATAGACAAACCAAACCACTGAGGCATCTCAGCTGACGTCACCATGAAAGTGACATCTAACAAACTAACAAACTCTATCTACTGTTCTACAACTACTGACCATACAGACATTGATTACATTCCAAACACTGATATATAAACATTGACTCTTCATTCCACTGACGTAATCAACCACTGTTGTATGAGCAACAGTGCTTTCTTCAAAGGGTGATCAGGCCTTGAATGAGCAGTGCTTTAACTCTTCAGCAGTACTTGAATTCCAGCAGTAGATTGAGCTTCAGCCTTTAAACTTCATCAGTGCTTTGGTTTCACAGTGGTTTATAGGATCAGCAGTTGTTGATAAGGGCAGTACTTGAAGCATATCAAATGTTTGATTCACTGTCAAGGGGAAAGCTTAAAGTAAACAGCTGATTATTGTGAATCCATTGTCATGATCCGGTTTTGGCTTTCATTTTCTGTTCCTCTGGCAGGGTTCAATCCCAACAATCTCCCCCTGGAATAGATAAAGCCAAAACCCTTCATTATTCTGGATCTTTATTGCTCATCAGAAGTTTCCTTGCTTTTCTTTTAAATTCTTCTTCAAATTCTTTGGAACTTGTGTCATCTTCATCCCTGCACAGTGTAAGTTCAAGGAGATCCTGCAAATCTTCAACACTAAGGCCTAGTGCTTCTTTCCTTGATATGTACTTCACTTCGCCATTGGATCTGACCAGGGTCAATACGTGGGTCTTTTGATCAGACATCCACTTTAGTACTTTTAAATCCAATGGGTTTCTTGGGAGAGATTTATTCATAGATGAGTTTGGAGATGTTGGCCTTGTGAAAACTTGCAGACTTTCAGACATTCGTTTGAAGGACATTTCAATAATATTGTTTGCTGCAGCTATATCTTCTGCAGTCTCCTTGTCTATCTGCTCTTGTCTCTTTTGTTGATCTGGCTCAATGTCTGAAACTTCTGAAGTATTTGGTGATCCAGGCTTAGTTAACACCTTCTTAAAAAGGTTTTGAAGTTTTTCTGAGTTCTATTCTTTTAGACCCATTTTCATGATGGTTTCTTTGAAGTACTCAACTTCCTTTTCCTTTTCCTCTTCACTAGTCAGTTTTTCTCCTTCTTCTTGGTTTGACACAAGAGTAGGATTTCTTGTTGACCTGAACAGTGTTTTGAGGTTTTATATCTGTTGTTCAAGCTTCATCATTTGTTCATGCTTCTTTGAAGTGCCTGAAACAGTTATCTTCCTTTTCTTTAGCCTTTCGTAGGCTTCATCAGTTTGCTGCTTTGACCATTTTGATATGGCATTAGCAGTGTCCACTTTTGCATCCACCAACTCCTATTTCTTTCTTTTATACTCAGCTGTTAGGTCAGAGATGAGCTTTTTGTATTTACTCCAATTTGGAGCATTTTTCTTCTTTCTAGGATCATTCTTGATTCTATCAATCCTATCAGCTTCATGCTTTAAAGCCACTATTGGCTATTCTTCAAATTGGTTTTCTTCAGCAGGATAAAAATTTACTTGCATTATATATGCAAGAAGTTTTCCTCTCATCTCTTTTCGTTGTTCTGCCTTTTCTTTGCTCAGCTCTTGTGCAAAATCTTTTATTTGTTTGACTTTTGTGAGCAGAAAATCCAATCTTTCAGCAATGGCTTCATCACCTTGACCTTTACATTCAACCTTGGCTCTTATCTTAGCCTGTCTTACTTCATCCATGTCTTCTGGAACCATGAAGCCAACGAGTGAAGAAAATCTTCTGTTTGAAGGATCATCATCAGTGTAGAATTGCCTCATCTCATTTTTTATAGCTTCCAGTTCTAACGGATATCTTGCAGCAGTGGGATCATATTGGTCCTCATCTGGCTGAGTAAGTTTTCTTTTTCTGGTGTAGAGCTTTGCTGGTTTTGATGTGAGACTGGTGAAAACAGTGGAAGATGACTGACTAACAGCTGTTGAAACAACTGGTGTTTCAACTGCTGTTGTCATTACAACTGCTGATATGTCAGCAGATGTCTTCTGCTTTTGAGCAGGGGATGGAGGTGGTGAGGTAGTTTTTGATGATGGTGATGGTGATGGTGCTGGTGATTCATCAGATATGACAATCCTTCTCCTTTTTATTGTAGGAGAGGCTGATGATGTCTTGGGTGGCTCAGTGGTTTGAGATTGAATGGCAGTGGTTTGTGTTTGTGATTGACTGACAACAGTTGAAACAACTGGTGTTCCAACTGCTGTTGTCATTACAACAGATGTTTTAACATCTGTTGTCTTCTGTTTTATGACAGGAGGTAATAATGATGATGTGAGGGCAGTGGTTTTGGTGGTGTGTGATGGAGTGGTGTGTGTTGAAGAGATGACAGCTGTTTGGCTACTGACATCTGTTTTAGATGTCTGTTTTCCTTGCTCTGGTTCAACATACAGACCATCTTCAATTCCCTTTTTCTTCATCTTCTTGACATTCTCCCCCTTTTTGGCATTATCTGCAAGGGGGTTATCCATAAAAAGGATAGTGGAGGAAACTTTTTCACCATGGGCAGTCTTTTGTATGCTGGCTTTTATAGCCTTGATGTCTGCTTGAGTATCTTTGAATCTTGACTCCACCATGTTTGTCAACATTTTTACATGTATTTCATGCTGCTGATCAACCATCTGTTTTTGTTTCTCAAGCATGGGTTGAAAGATATTCCAGAGCTCATTTGCAGCAATTGCTTGTGGTGGAGCAGATGCTTGAGTTGGAACAGGTGCTTGTGGTGGGGCAGCAGTGGATTGTGCTTTTTGAGCTTTTAAAATCTCTTGCACCATCTCCTTTATTTCAGCAACTGAGATTTCCAGTTTTTCAACTCTTCCCGTCAATTCCTGGTATTTTGAATCATCACCCACTTTAATGGGATCATCTGAATCCCCACCTGTAGTGGTTATATCAACGTTTGACTTAGGAACTGAGTCCCAAAAATCACCCATTGATGCCCCTTGTTCTTGGTACTGGGGACTTCTTTCTTCAGCACTTGATAAACCTTTGATGGACCAGTGGTTAGAACTAACTCACTGGTGGTTACCGATGGTGCTATGGAAGAAATTTCCTTCAAGGGAGTCTTACTTATGAAAAACTGTCCAACTGAAGATCTGTTGGTCCATCAGTTGTAGTTGCTACTCCACTTGAACTACCACCGAGAGTTACTTGTAACTCAGGGGGTGTAACCTCCTCAGTTGTTGCTGGGATAGCAGAGGTATAAGCATCAGACCCAGTCACTTGTGGGAGTATACTCTCAGTGACAGGTGATAGAGAGGAACTGGTTTGTGTCTGAGCTATAACAACTGCATGCAACAAAGGTAGCATGGATTGTGGTAATATCATTGGTGAGGGTATGGGAGTTGAAAGAGACATGTCCTTGGGATCAGGACTGAGGAAGATGGATCCGATTGAATCCAGAGCTTCATATTGTGGGGTCCCTGTGCTTACAACCTGATCCTTTTGTGAGGATGCAGGAGGAGTTTTAGGCAAAGGTGGAGATCTTTCTACCCACTGCTGTGAGGAAGTAGCAGCAGTGGTTTGTGGTGACATTTGTGTTGTCACAGGCAGTTGCTCTGGGATCTCATCTTCCAGAGTTGCCTTTTTCTTGGGTTTGGTGGGCTTTTTGTATGATTTTCTTTTGGTCTTTTTGGTAATGTCAGGTGTGGGTTTCAAAGCAGTAGTAGTGCTGCTATGATCACCTGGAGCAGTGGGCTCAGCAGCAGATGTCTGAGGGACAGTGGTAACTGCTGAAGTCTGCTCAGACACCTCTGCTTTTGTTTTTATTGGTGCCATCATTCTGGAAAATGTTTCTTTTGTTAAGCCTTTTATTTGAAAATAGGCACCTTGTTTAAGCAAATTTTCATTTTCTTTTTCAAATTTTTGTTTGAAATAATAACTCAGAAATCTTGGAAAAGGTAAAAAATGATTTGCTATCAACGTTTTTTACCAAGTCGTTGAAGATCTCCTGGGTGTAGTTGTAATCTTTATTGTTTAAAATAGCATAGCCCAGGCATTGAATCTTCAATGGTATTTCATTAAACGCTGTTGTTTTATTTGAAACACAACTTAAAAGTGTGTGAAATAAAAATCTGGGTGCAGATGGGAAATAACCTTTTTGTAAGGTATCTACCTTTGATTGTTCTGCATATCCCCTTTTCAGAAAATCAGCTTTTAACTCGTTTTTGTCAAAGGAAGTTTTACCATTCTGATCATCGAGTTTGAAGACTTCTGAGATTGTTTGCGGAGTGATTTGAATCACTTTACCCTGTATCGAGGAGTTAATGGCTATGACTTTATCGTCTTGTTTTTCAAGCGTCGCCTTTTTCCAGAACTCTCTCTGGGTTTGCAAATAAATGGGAGCATCTGTTGTCAACAAAGTTTTGTACTTTGATGCAGATAATGTATCAATGATGGAGTCGAAGGTGTGGTTATCGGTAGGTTTTGTGAGCAAACCCAGATAATTATGAGGAGATTTGTATGGTATCTCGATGGATTCTTCGGCCGTTTAAGCGACCTCTTTTGAAGATGATGGTGATTTTGGTTTAGATTTTGATTTTGATTTTGACTTCGTCATTTTGATGAAGAAGAATCGGAGAGTAATTTGGGAAGAAAAGTTGGAAACTGCTTTGAGAAGAGAATTTTGGAATTCAATTCGACAGTGTAAAAACCCTGTTTGGGGGTTTAGGGCAGGGTTTTATTTAGGAAAAAATGATTGCTGATGTGGCAGCGGTTATTATGATCTGAAGGCTAAAAACTGACCACGCGTCAAACTCTGATGAAATGGATGAATAGCAGAGAACAATTGTTTTGAAAACCACTGATGAAGCAAACCCCAGTGGTTACAACGGTAATAATGTGACATCAGTGGATGATTTTTACTATCAGTGGATAGCATATCAGTGGATAATACACTGATTTTGAGCATCAGTGCTTGCCAGGAGAAATGATGGATCAGTGGATGACTTTCAGCAGTGGACAGTATTTAGTAAAAGATGTTGAACAAGACAGTGGTTAAAGGTAATATAATGGTAATGATTTTAAAGATCAGTATATCAGCAACAGTTTTGAAAATTTTCATTCAGAGTTTTGCCAAATGTCAATTACACATTTTGAAGCCTTTACAACTCCTTGACAGTGGTTTAGTACCCCAGACAATGTGAACTTTTTACCATAGTTACTCATCTTTGTAATAATATTTGAATTAAAACATGAGTACCCAGGTATTTTAAGATATGTTTACAATCAATCCTTTTCAAGGATTAAGAACAAACTTGAGTTTGACATGACCATGACAAATATACCATTTCCTTTTGATCTGCTTGAGGATAAATTAACCAACAAAAATAAAGATTAACTATCCTGACAGGAGATTGAAACTTTTACTATCAAAAACTAGTAAAAGTTCAAAATATACCATAAAAAAATAGTATATCCGGCTTTATTCGAAAAAATCCCTCAAAAAAAAAGGATTTTCTAAAAACAGCACCAAAGGAACCTGGTAAAACAGTAATAAAGCACATAATCATCTCATGCTCAAGTTTATGAGAATGGTCAGTGGTTAAAGACAACCGCTGTTTTGAAGACAGTGGTATGAATTTCAACTGCATTTTGTCCACTGTTTGGTACCATTTACTTGTTGATGATTATCAACAGAATTGAGGACACACGTTCACATGAGTTTTTGACAACTCAGTTGTAGACTTTGTTACCATGTGAAGATTTTGAAAATTTTTCTAGTCCTCTTTTAAGTACATTTACTGGGAATACAATTGATCTCTGAATTTTCTTAAAACAAAAATTTCACATAGTTGCTTAATGACCATAATTACCCCAACCTTTGACTCTAAAGTGTTTTATGTTTATACTCTTCCTTTTGACTTCAAAAGATTTGAGATAAACACACTTCTGAGCTTTTGTTAATTTTCTTCTTCTCCTTTTACCCTTCTCAGTTATAAGTAATTGATTACTTACTGGGAGATCTTTGAAAAAAATCTTAATCCAATATCATTTTGTCGTAATGTTTTGAGAGAATTGGTCATGTTTGCACAATTTTTTCAACCAATCTCACATTACATATGATATGGACTATGTTGATCCCTGATTTTCTGAATGTATTTTAACATAGTTGATTTTGTCCATTTGAGGATCCTCAACCTGTTTTTCAACACACCAGATCTTATGACTAAAGTTTTAAATTCCCTCTTTCATGTATACCAAAACACTAATGTTTTAAGAACATAGGTTTTGTTCATCTGAGGTTCATACTTTAGTATTAAACATGATGAAACAGCACAAAATTCACAACAATAGTTGAAATCAATTTTGAAAATAAGAGATAATCCCATAGTTTTAACAGATATGTTTTCAGATCTATAAACCATGAGTATCTTGTGCATGAAATCACTTGTTGTGTGATATTCGTGTGTCATATGACATCTTGGTTGATCTACAAAGTTTTTGAATAACCACTTTGATCATGGTTTACTCGGTACTCTGTTTTTCAACTAAATGCACCCAACCTTAGTATCAATGAATTATGAGCCGAACTGTTATGTCAAATTGATTGTTAGATCGAATTTGACTGTCCAGGCTCTGATACCAATTGTTAGGATCGGAGGCTCTCATGATTGTGTTTGTTTATATGATTTGAACAATGAATGAATATGAAACTATGTAAAGTGCAGCGGAAATGAAAACAATCGTTGTAAACACAATCAAGGAGAAAAATAGTTTGATAAACATTTGCTTCTCATAGAGTCAAAAGATTACAAATCAAAGCAAAAGATTACAAACATGCTTACAAACTAAGCTCCCCCTCAGCCTGATGCCCCAAGGTTGGATTGCACAAGATGAAAGGATTGAACTGAGGAGAAAAATCCTCTCAGAACGAATCAAATGTAACAGTACAGAGTACTGCTCCATTTATAGACAAACCAAACCACTGAGGCATCTCAGCTGACGTCACCATGAAAGTGACATCTAACAAACTAACAAACTCTATCTACTGTTCTACAACTACTAACCATACAGACATTGATTACACTCCAAACACTGATATATAAACATTGACTCTTCATTCCACTGACGTAATCAACCACTGTTGTATGAGCAACAGTGCTTTCTTCAAAGGGTGATCAGGCCTTGAATGAGCAGTGCTTTAACTCTTCAGCAGTACTTGAATTCCAGCAGTAGATTGAGCTTCAGCCTTTAAACTTCATCAGTGCTTTGGTTTCACAGTGGTTTATAGGATCAGTAGTTGTTGATAAGGGCAGTACTTGGAGCATATCAGATGTTTGATTCAATGTCAAGGGGAAAGCTTAAAGTAAACAGCTGATTATTGTGAATCCATTGTCATAATCCGGTTTTGGCTTTCATTATCTGTTCCTCTGGCAGGGTTCAATCCCAACAGTCCACCATCATGTAAACCCATTTGGGCGCAAAACACTATCTCACAGAGGCGTTATGGGGCACAAACCCTGCCGGGGGGGGGGGGGGGGTAGTATGCAAATCAGGTAAAGTTGGATAGCTTGAGATTTTCTTGGCTAGGTGGGTGAAGGCTCCCTATTACAAAACTGCCATCCCAAATTTGATCGAGCTTGTGTTCTTAAAGACATGTCATTTGTTTTAGACATCTTTCATAGACTACTGAATTGAGTTAAAGATTCCGTTGTATATGTATAGAATTTCATGGTCACGAACTATTTGTCAAAAAGTATATCCAATAAACGAGACCTCTGGGTTTAGAACATTTCACTATTTGTGATGTGGACTATGACTCTCATAATATCCTACTTCGTATAGATTATTTATCGAACATGTCTATATATTACATAGATCAAATAATTTAGAAATGGTTTTATAACACCATGCCCATCAAATAAGGGAAACAAATAAACATAGTTATTACTTATAAGAGGCTAAGAACTGTCTTTAAGAGTTCAAGTAATTAGTAAACCCTTATAACTTGAATAAACTTGTCTTTAATATATGGTTAATGCTAAACGATTAAATTATAAGAGTTTATGTCTTTTTAGAATGACAACATATACTCTCAAATCCTACATCACTTAGAATCCACCTAAATACTCACAACAGGGATTGAACTGATTTTCTTATAAGTCATAACTTCCATTAGATGGTGGTAGGAAACAAAGTTTTAGTTATTATTCATTGATGGTCCGTAGGTTCCTAAACATAGCCCACGAGGCATGTTTGTCAAAACGTTGACATAAAACACACAACCACAGTGTGGAACAATACTTCACATATTCGTTAGCAAATAAAACTTACATATTTATATTTATGAACTAAATGAATAATTATAGTTTGTATTTGCGTTTTATTAAAATTTAAAATACTGTTATCAAGTTGACATTTCTAACCCTTTAATAGATATTTAGTGTTTGATTTGTATACTATAGGTAAAAATGGTAAAAATTGTTTATTCTCTATAATCTATTAGAACGCTCCTTGTTTTGAGAACCCTGATTCTGATTTAAACAATGCAATTATTCCTCTCAATTGAATAGACAAACACTTGCTTCATAGGACTCACTTGAATCGTCTCGGAAGTACTGAACAACATAAATAACAGCTTTGGTGTAACACCCCAACCCGGAAGGGCTGACGTGTCACAATAACAGTATCATAAACAAAAGTCATAATTCCATTTATTTATTTATTTGACAAGGATACAACCACACGACAATTTAACTTAAGGTTAATATACAAGCGAAGACATTCGACTTGATTAACTAACATCTTCAGATTTATTCCTAGACTTTATTCTTCTCTCTTTTCCCCGCCCAAAGTAACCTGCTGACCTGTAAATACAAAATTTATACGGAATGAGCCGAATGCTCAGTACGGAATTATAGGCTCAAAGAACAAATAACGCTTTATATGCAATGTTATTCGGAGGAAACTCATTTCGAAAATGATACGATGCAAGAACATAGTTTCATAATTATATCTTACGGATGTACCCATGAGCAAACTGAAAACGTGACAATACACAGGTAGCTACTCCTGTATACTTATCACACGAGATGGCCAGTTGGCATACCTGCTATCCACCTCATTAACTTAAATTCTAGGATCGATCCATACGCCTCCTAGTAGCTTTGTACCACACTTGTACCTAGGGACGCCGTGAACTAATCTCTCCGTCACAGATGGAGCACATGCTGTTGATGCCGCAACAACATGCTCGTGGGACACTCCACGAGAAGCGATACTCAGGGTATCAGAGTACAAATGGTCTTATTCACATAACTTATAAAACTTATTTTCATAACAGAACGGAACATATATTGGAACATGCGATAATGAGTACAACTAACATAATACTATCGCACGACATGAAAGCTTAAATCAAATGATTAGAATAGAATTCGAACGAACTGTCAAATGAATCGATAATCAAAGACGTGAAGAGTGTATGAATTTAATGGGTTTCATAACAATTTGAATATGAAGCAATAAGAAGTGGGGTAAGGATCCGTACCTTAATAATTCTAAAGTGAAGCTACTCTGTGGTAATATTCCAGATTTATACGGGCAGAGTTTAGACTACTGATTAGTCTTTTAACCTAATTTAAATAACATGCACACAACTAGGTTAGTAACTTAATACAGCCTTTACGATAACTCACGAGATCAAATTCTCACAACGAACGACAAAGTGCGATACTTAAACTCATCCATCGAATTAACGACGAACGACAAAGTACGATACTTAAACTCATCCATCGAATTAACGACGAACGACAAAGTATAACCCTAATGTGGGCAGCACTTAAACATCCATTGGATATATTGATCGATCGGACAATGAATCGTAATAGCGATCGAGTTATTACCCTGTTCTGCAGCACCCCGCTACACTTAATTAGTGTTTTGTGTGTGTTTTGAAAGTAATTAGAGCATAACTCCGTGTAGAAGTGGAATTTCTTCGTCGTTTTTGTGCCCAGAATCAAGTGCCAAGCTCCTGTATTTATAGGTGAATTTTGACCCTTAGGCGGCCCGCGTGAGAATTAGGCTTAACTTGAGGCGGCCCGCGAGAGAACTTATTTTATGTATAGGGTTGCCACGTGTGGGACTAGGCTAGCTGAGTCGACGAAATCATTAAATTCAACTTCGTCCGCAAGTTATTAAGATAATCGTTAAGTAGGGTTTACCCCCCCCCCCCTGAGTTTTAGGGGCCCTAATCCTGATTCTGAAAATTCTGAAAATTCTAGGGTTTGTACAGAATTACTTGGGTGTCTTAATTAGGGTTTCCTAGTGAGTAATTTATAAATACTAATAATAGTTTTGGTTGATATACAGAAAGATGGATTATATATTATTATTATTCTTTTATTTTCTATAATAATGATTTTTAAATTTAGGGTTATTACAACTATTACCCCCTTAAAAGAAATTTCGTCCTCGAAATTTTTCAAATAGGAATATATCACATAAGTAATGGAAACGGAATTTCATAGCAGAGTTACTAACTTATATAATAATCTCCTAAACACACATGTGTATTTGAAATTCACAACTAAGGTCATGACTATAATTGTTAATTACCTTGTATATGTGTCCTAATGGTCCTCCTATAACGCATCTTAATAAAATATCTTACCGTACGAAAAGTCAATGGAGACTTACAGATAATAGCGTGACTATTGGTACTGATATTTCCTACATAGATATGCTTAATCATAGCTAAGATATATTCACCTAAGGTAAACAGAAACAAATGAACATATATCAAAGAGCAAGATTTACCGTTATTCGACTAAAATTCTATTACTAGAATAGATTAGGGTATAGAGAACGAATCAGATTCCCCTGTTGTTTCGCGTTCAGAGTGATTTTTCAGAGTTTTGATTTCCTTGGTCGTGATGCTGTGGAGTAGTGGATGATTGGCCGATTTCCTGCTTAAATTGTCCTTCCCTATTTCTTTTCTTATTATCCGCAGTTCGAGATAAAAATTCTTTCCTTTCGAATTCAAAAGTTTTGATTGCATCGGCAACTTCAGTGATATCCTTAAATTTCATGTACATGATCGACTTCCGAATTCGATCATTGACTGCCCACTTGCATTTCTCTGCCTGGGCTTCTGCCGATCCTGCAACGTCTCCTACAATACTAGCCAACCTTGCAAATCTAGTAATGAACTCAGAGGCTGGTTCATCACTCCCCTGTCGAATCACAGCATACTCCCTGATATAAGCTTCTTTATCAGCAGTCGAAAAATACTTGTCGTAAAAGATATTACGAAAGTCGACCCATGAAAGATTAGCGTCAAAATCATCCCCTCCTTTGACTTGCTTATATCCTTCCCACCAAGTTTGTGCGTCATCTTCAAGTTTGTAGGTAGCCAATCTAACTTTATATTGCTCTGGAACTCCAAGAACTCCGAAGATCTTTTCTACATGAGCTATCCAGTTTCTGGCTTCGACTGGATTAGTAGCGTGACTAAAGGATTTCGGCTTTTGTTTTTGGAATTTACTAATCCATATGTCTATACTATAGGTAGTATGGTTTGTGGTATTCTCACGAATTTCTTCACCAGAGATTGGATTCGTGTTATTACGTTCTGGAGGATGAGTTTGTTGAATAACGGCCTCAGCTGTTTGAGCAACGAGATTTGGAAGCAACCCGGCAACAGCCTGGTTGATAGCATTAATTACGCTTGGATCAACTGGAGTCTCATTCGAAGAAGTGTTGTTACGTACAGGGTTAGTACGATTACTCCTACGTAGCGGACGACGAGGAGGCATATCTATATGAATAAACATAGGAATTAAACCAAATAAGAGATCAAGTTGAATCCTATCATAGATATCTACCCATTCCTCACAGGTTTTAATTACTATCTTCAAGTTTTCTACAGGAAAGAGCCTTTCCTCTGATACCATAGCTGTAACACCCCAACCCGGAAGGGCTGACGTGTCACAATAACAGTATCATAAACAAAAGTCATAATTCCATTTATTTATTTATTTGACAAGGATACAACCACACGACAATTTAACTTAAGGTTAATATACAAGCGAAGACATTCGACTTGATTAACTAACATCTTCAGATTTATTCCTAGACTTTATTCTTCTCTCTTTTCCCCGCCCAAAGTAACCTGCTGACCTGTAAATACAAAATTTATACGGAATGAGCCGAATGCTCAGTACGGAATTATAGGCTCAAAGAACAAATAACGCTTTATATGCAATGTTATTCGGAGGAAACTCATTTCGAAAATGATACGATGCAAGAACATAGTTTCATAATTATATCTTACGGATGTACCCATGAGCAAACTGAAAACGTGACAATACACAGGTAGCTACTCCTGTATACTTATCACACGAGATGGCCAGTTGGCATACCTGCTATCCACCTCATTAACTTAAATTCTAGGATCGATCCATACGCCTCCTAGTAGCTTTGTACCACACTTGTACCTAGGGACGCCGTGAACTAATCTCTCCGTCACAGATGGAGCACATGCTGTTGATGCCGCAACAACATGCTCGTGGGACACTCCACGAGAAGCGATACTCAGGGTATCAGAGTACAAATGGTCTTATTCACATAACTTATAAAACTTATTTTCATAACAGAACGGAACATATATTGGAACATGCGATAATGAGTACAACTAACATAATACTATCGCACGACATGAAAGCTTAAATCAAATGATTAGAATAGAATTCGAACGAACTGTCAAATGAATCGATAATCAAAGACGTGAAGAGTGTATGAATTTAATGGGTTTTATAACAATTTGAATATGAAGCAATAAGAAGTGGGGTAAGGATCCGTACCTTAATAATTCTAAAGTGAAGCTACTCTGTGGTAATATTCCAGATTTATACGGGCAGAGTTTAGACTACTGATTAGTCTTTTAACCTAATTTAAATAACATGCACACAACTAGGTTAGTAACTTAATACAGCCTTTACGATAACTCACGAGATCAAATTCTCACAACGAACGACAAAGTGCGATACTTAAACTCATCCATCGAATTAACGACGAACGACAAAGTACGATACTTAAACTCATCCATCGAATTAACGAAGAACGACAAAGTATAACCCTAATGTGGGCAGCACTTAAACATCCATTGGATATATTGATCGATCGGACAATGAATCGTAATAGCGATCGAGTTATTACCCTGTTCTGCAGCACCCCGCTACACTTAATTAGTGTTTTGTGTGTGTTTTGAAAGTAATTAGAGCATAACTCCGTGTAGAAGTGGAATTTCTTCGTCGTTTTTGTGCCCAGAATCAAGTGCCAAGCTCCTGTATTTATAGGTGAATTTTGACCCTTAGGCGGCCCGCGTGAGAATTAGGCTTAACTTGAGGCGGCCCGCGAGAGAACTTATTTTATGTATAGGGTTGCCACGTGTGGGACTAGGCTAGCTGAGTCGACGAAATCATTAAATTCAACTTCGTCCGCAAGTTATTAAGATAATCGTTAAGTAGGGTTTACCCCCCGAGTTTTAGGGGCCCTAATCCTGATTCTGAAAATTCTAGGGTTTGTACAGAATTACTTGGGTGTCTTAATTAGGGTTTCCTAGTGAGTAATTTATAAATACTAATAATAGTTTTGGTTGATATACAGAAAGATGGATTATATATTATTATTATTCTTTTATTTTCTATAATAATGATTTTTAAATTTAGGGTTATTACATTTGGTTTCATCAACCGGCTTTGAACGAGTCTAGAACACTCGTAATCCTCAACCGGCTTTGAAACCGGACGGAATCTACGAAGAAACTGTTCGATTTCATGGTGAGTGGGGAAATTAGCGACGGAGAAACTGTTCGACACAGAAACTGTTCGATTTCACGGTGAGTGGAGAAATTACAAGTTTTCAATAAAATTTCATTCTGCTGTGAACTTGTTCTCTATGAAATGTCTCACTTAACAAGAGAAGCAACTAAAAAAGCAGTGAACGGTATTTAACGTACACACCGCATTCGAAGATCCTTGCATTGGACACAATTTGTTGGAATTTGTGGATTTCGGTTGGTTCAGATCTCTATTTGGTCATCTTTCCTCTCAATTGAATAGACAGACACTTGCTTCATAAGACTCACTTGAATCGTATCGGAAGTACTGAATCAACAGAAGGATGAATCAACAGGCATGCCTTGAAGTACTGAATCAACAGAAATAACTGAAATAACAGCTTCGGAATAATTATGATTCAATAAATAATATCTGATTGGGAAGCACTAAAACGGTTGCGGTTGTCCAATTCCAGATAATCTTTAGTAGTGTTTGTTTGAGAACCTGATTCAGATAAACAACGGTTCTCCAATTCCAGAGTAAGCAAATACACATTCAGAATAACTTTACAAAGATTTGTTGAAAACCCAACTCTCTCTATAGATATGACTGAGAGTGAGGGTTACTCTGTTATATACATTAACAAATGATTGGTTTAATACCAACTGCTTGAAATCCCTTTTGTTTTTTGGATCGTTCTAATAGATTAAAGAGATAAAACCATTTTTTACCATATGAATACGGGCCGTATACAATTATACGGGCCGTATACAATTATACACCGTATACACAAAGTGGAAAAAATTACCAGATCGTATACAATGTATACGATGATTGTATATGGGCAGTATAATATTATACGACCCGTATACTATAGGTAAAAAATGGTTTATTCTCTTTAACGGACTTTCTCCCCCTCCTTTTCTCTCTCTGACAACCCTAGACCCAAACCACCGCAATCCACCACGATTATGTCTCTTCTAGCCACCGGCACCGTCGCATGACCAACCTGCTGCAGCCAAAAGTCTCCAAGCATCTCTTATTTCTACTCTTTCTCTCTCCTCTCAAAAAACCCTAACTCATCCCTTCACACATTGCCATCGCCGGCTTGACCCGTGCCCCTACCTGTTATCGCCGTCTACCACCACCTCTTTTCTCATAACTCACTCACCACCTCCCCTTTGTAAGTTGCGGCTGTGACACGAGGGTTGTTGCATCAGGAACGAAGGAGGAGACTCAACTGTCGCTGCACTGTTCTCGTTGTGGTCGACGTATACCAACGGTTCTGCGAAAAAAAAACATCATCTGTTCATCATTGTTCTTGAAGATGAAGAAACGAGGGTTTATTCTCTTTAATCTATTAGAACGATCCTTGTTTTGAGAACCTGATTCTGATTTAAACAATGCACGACATGTCTGTAAAAAAATACAACTGATTACTCGGTCGAATAATGGCCAATAAGAAACAAAGTATCTCGATATGATTGGTGTAAAAGCTCACATTTTACTACATTGACCATGTCTTTTGACAAATCATCTACTTCCTGAATCTGAATCTAAAAGTTAACTAGACCCCTCAAGTTGTCATTCATAACAACTAAGCGTCTGGAGAAGAGTATGTTGATATAGGAGAGTTGGTGCAATTTTCCAAGCATTTTAGAGAGACCTTTATGTACGGATCCTACAGCTGCATTTGGAACAAGTAGTCCAACAATATGAATGCACGCAACAAATTTGACAACCGGTCAAATCACTCACTATAAAGTGTAAACTTATCGTGTGTTGTAATTTTAATGAAGCAATGAAGATTGAATATGCAAACTGCATCCGTTTCGTATACGGAAACGGTGGCAATGGGAAATACAAACCCGACACGTCTTCTGTGATGATTCGAAACATTCCGAATAACTAGCAGAAGAACCCGACACGTCTTCTGCTAGTTACTCTTTTATTCGATTTCAACAAATCTTTCAAGACCATTCACCTCTTTCAACCTACCAAAACACCGTAAACCCCTTCTTTTAATCTATTAGAACGATCCTTATTTTGTCACGTACATGCGTTTAATTCTCAAACATCAACAACCATTTTTCCTTTTCCTTCAATTTCGAGAACATTCTCCCTAACATGAGAAACGAAAGAGATTTTGAGCAGTTGGTAGATGACATGATAGATAAAGATCTTGACACGATCATATCCATTTTCAAGTTTTTTACTAGATAGAAGACGTGTCGGGTTCTTCTGCTAGTGGTTTCTGTAACCAATTGGGAACCACATATTTGCTTCAAGATTTACGTCTGATGTCTAAGTTTGATCACATTTGACTTCATCTACATGTGTTTTGAAATAGGCTTTGTTCTTGGTTTAATGAAGTTACACGTAACATCTAGTTATATTCAGATTTAAACAATGCACGCCTCAACTGAGATAACGAACATCCATCAAGCTCAAAAAGAAAACTTGTGTTTCCCATAGTCACAAACGATTGCGGTTTGTATTTCGGATAGCCACCGTTTCCGTAGTAGAAAACGGTTGTGGTTTGCACATTCAATCTTCAATACTTCATTAAAATACCGCTAGTAGAAGAACCCGACACGTCTTCATGTTACGGAGAATGTTCTAGAAATTGAAGGAAAAGGAAAAGATTTGTTGAAATCAAAGAAAAGAGTAAAAAAGATGAATTTAGGCGTGCATTTGGAACAAGAAGTCCAACAATCCGTTTATTATCTGTTATTGTCTAAACAATATGAATGCACGCAACAAATTTCACAACTATGACAGCTTATTAAAAGTAGTAATCACCTCCAATCATTTCCTGGTCAAATCACACAATATAAAGTTTAAAGTTATCGTGTGTTGTAGTTTGGAAAGATGACCGAATAGAGATCTGAATAACAAACTGTGGAGAACTTGTTTGTGCCGGGTTCTTCTGCTAGTTATTCGGAATGTTTCGGATCATCATAGAAGTCTTGTCGGGTTCTTTTGCTAGTGGTTTTTGTAACCAATCCATAATCACCCTTGGTGGTTTCTGTACCCATCCCCGCCGATAACTAGAAGAATCGATAAATAACTAACACGAAGATCTCTGTGATCGCTAAGGTTTCCATCAACGGACTGATCGGTAACGTTACTACTTGTGCTCCGATTTAAGCGGCGTGTTCCGATCAACGTTTATCGACATTGTTAAAGGTGATGAAGAGTTTAGAAACTCTAGAATGATTGTGTTTTTTACTGGAAAAAACGTGATACTTGAAAAAACACCATTATATACGGCCCGTATACAGTTATACGGCCCGTATACATGTGGTAACATCAAAAACCTTACAAAATAAATCCATTGAGCCGTATACGTTTTACAAATAGTATACACATGTATATGGCTCGTATAACTATATACGGGCCATATATAATAAAATCAAAAAAACATTCCTTGCGCATTTTCCTATTCAAAAACATTCTATACGGGCCATATAACTGTATACGACCCGTATACAATAGGGGGTGTGAAAATAAGATATAGGGTATGTGGGAATAAGGGGGGCCTATTAATCACCAACTTTGCAATGTATCAACAGTTGTATATCTGGCATCATGGGTTATTGCAAATTTTCTTTTCATTTTTATCTTCAATTTTTTCACTTTTTACCTGAATTTGCAAATTTTCTTTTCATTTTTATCTTCAATTTTTTCACCTTTTATCTGAATACTTTTTTCATCTTTTATAATTTAACCTCAATATTTTTTCACTTTCAACTCTGGTCACCTATACGTACTTTTTATTTTTATATATATTTTTTGTTTTAGGTTGCAGTTTAAATATAGCGAGTTAACACACCGTAATATGCGTGTGTGCTTCTACGTTTTTATTTCAATTTTTTTTCTCTTTAACAGTCCCGTCACAACTTGCGGGTCCTAGATTGACTTAATTATTATTTTCTATCTTTTATGTTATGCGTGTGTGGTTCAACTTTTTTTACATCTACTTTTTGTTTTCTATCTTAACATGTTCGTGAACTGTTCACGAACGCATACCAAACATAAGTTTATGTTTGTGTTCGTTCGTTAAGGAAATTCAGTTGTTCGCGAACAACTCGTGAACACTAGTCTCGAATACAAAGGGACGTAAATGAATAAAAGCTAATGGACATAAATAATTAAATACAATCATCAAATGGTAAATCAAAACACAAGAAGTCTACTACAATTATCAAATGATAAATCAAAACAGGAAAAGTCTACTACAACCATCAAATGATAAATCAAGTTTAACTAACGTAGACATAATTATTAAGAATTATTACTTAGACATAATTATTCAAATTTTAACTAACTTAGGGTATAGGGAGTGGTTAGACACTTGAAATAGGTAAACTCCCAAATCACCCAATCAAACAGTGCCACGTCATTTTACCTATTTTCTTTACCTATTGCTCAAAAACGTTGGCGGTGGTTTACCTGATGGGGTTTAGGTAAACTATTTCGAAAAAAAACGAAAAATGTGTGATTGGTTGAGAAGAATTGGACCCCACCACACACCCTCTCTCTCCCCCTTTCCTTCACCTTCACCGAATCGGTGAAGGTTCACCGAACAAGCATGGCAAAATCGGTAAACTTTGTCTTGGCGGTGGTTTTCCGCATCGGTAAAGTCGTTTACCGAACTTTACCGATCTCCACTCCGAATACCCTTAGACATAATTATCCCAAACAAATGTTTTGAATGTCCAAATTTTAGCTAATTTAGAAAAAAAAACAGGGTTTCAAGTTTTCAATATGTTTAGATAAAGGTTTATTTATTTATTTTGAATATAATCAAACGAACACGGACGAACGTCAACGAACGAACATGAACAAACGTAACCAAACGTTCACGAACGTAGTCGAACGAACGAGACCTTTGTTCGTGTTCGTTCGCTAAGCTAACAAAAAAAAAATTGTTCGTGTTCGTTTGTTAAGCTAATTGAACGAACATAAACGAACTCCTGTAGAACGATTCACGAACTGTTCACTGAACGTTCGGTTTGTTTACAGGCCTACCAACGTTGTTGAAAAATATCAAAGCATCTCTCAATGTCCGTTCGCGAAGACTCTCGAACTTTCTTAAAGTGTACTCTTTTTTCATCGATGGGTCACTAAACGTCTTCACGATAATCAAATACTTCGGATATATTCCATCACTCAAATAATATCCGTGTGGGTAGTAGTTTCTATTAGCCCAAAAAGATGTCTTTACTGCTTTTCAAGAAATGAAATCCTCTACCACTGGCGACTGTTTGAAAATGTTTATGTCATTGCATGACCCGCAACACCAAAGTAAGCCGACTAAACCCAAAGGTAATGTGAAGCAACCGCTTGAAGAATAACCGATGGTCCTTTTGGCCACCTCGTGTGTGTAAACCTCACCACGCGGTTGGACAATTATACCACGACCAATGACGACAATCTAAACTCTCAATCATGCCTGGTAAACCGTGTTCTTGCGAATTCACCTCGTAAATTTGTTGTAGATCATACCAAGTGGGTTTTCGCAGATAACACGCACCATACAAAGTTATTATTCCTTTATAAAAACAAATATATATACTATTAAACTAACTAAAAACAAAATACAAATGAATAAAACGTAAGATATAATATTTTAAATTTTGTAGTGTACCATGACAAAATACTCCAAGGTATCACATGATGTCTTTTAGCCATCTTTAAATACCCATCGTTGATGTTGGTCGTTTTGCCGTACGTAACCAATCGTAGCGTTGAAGTAAACTTTTGAATAGCGGTAAATCCAAGTGTCCCTTTGGCTTCCGGTTTTTGCTTGATGTAATCAAACTTGCTTTCCAAGTCTCTAGTAATGTATACAAATAAACATTTAGTCATCCCGAAACGACGCCTAAAAAGTTTTGGGTTTGGGTATGTTGGCGCTTCGTCAAAGTAATCTTTCATCAAACGAGTGTTCGCCACAAGTCGATCTCATTCCGTATATTCTCTTGTCAAAAGTGGGCGTGCAGGGAGAATAAATTGATTCATATATCTAGCCGCGAGCTGACACGCACTCGTAACCGCCTCTTGCTCGACCTCCTCGTCGGTCGTGTGACCGTCATTGGCTAAAAACTCTTTGTAAAATTGCTTTGCAATGGATGAGGATGATGTGAGGGAATCCATTTTTTGAGATGGTGGTGTTGTGTTTATTTTTGTCGAGATTTTGTGAGTTGCGAGTGCGTATATATATAGATAACGAAATTGAATTTTTTTTTTTTAAAGTGATAGTTGCATTTGACTGTAACCCCCCCCCCCCCCCAATGTTCACCTCTTTTTGATTGGCAATAATTCATTTGCTCGGGCACGTTTAACAAAACGCCGAACGAGATTTTATGAAAAAAAAGGCCCCGGGGGCGGTGACCACGGTGTGTTGGGGCATTTTGAGGCTAAAAAGCGTCCAATCCCCTCACCACTACGAGTGGTCTTAGGGTATACGGAGTGGGTCGGTAAACCCAAGCGGTACCGATCCCAGCTCCACCGCCAGCTTTGTTTACCGAGCAACTTTACAGAATTGGGGGTTGTTTTCGGAGAGTGCTCACCGATTCGGTGAGAGGGAAGGAAGGGGGAGAGAGACTGGTATGTGGTGGGGTCAATTACTTCTCAATCAATCACACATTTTTTTTTATTTTTTAAATAGTTTACCTAAATCCCATTAGGTAAACCACCGCCAACGTTTTTGAGTATTAGGTAAACAATTTAGTGACTTGACGTGACACTGTCTGATTGGGTGAATGAGGAGTTTACCTATTCCAAATAGGTAACTACTCCCTTCACCCTTAAGATGTTCTCTTAAAACACACTCATTTTCAATACATACATTTTCAAGCACGGTAATAGTGCTTTTAAGCTATTGGATAAAATGGGCGGCTAGGGTAATAGTGTCAGGCAGCTGCCTGGCACTCCCCTATTAGCCTAACAAATTAACGATTTTATCCCACTTTAAAATTACGCTTTTGCCATTAGTTTAAAATTATGTTTTTACCCCCCTTAAAATTAAATTTATGCTTTTGCTCAAAGCTAAATATTTCAATTTTGCCCTCCATTTAAAATTACGATTTTGCCCGGTTTAAATTTTTTGCTGTTAGTTTTTTTCCCTAAAATTACGACTTTGCTATCAACTCAGATACAATTACGCTTTTGTTCTCAGCTAAAAGTTTCTATTTTGCCCGTGGTTTAAAATTACGATTTTGCCCTGTGTAAATTTACAGTTTTGCCATTAGTTTTTTTTTCTCACAGCCAAGTTACGATTTTGCCCTCAACTTAAATTTACATTTTCTCTATCGTTTTCGTTTGTTTTCCTAGAATAGTTCAAAATTATGTTTTTACCCCACTTAAAATTAAATTTACGCTTTTGCTCAAAGCTAAACATTTCAATTTTTCCCTCTATTCAAAATTACGATTTTGCCCGATTTAAATTTACAATTTTGCCGTTAGTTTTTTTCCTTAAAATTACGATTTTGCTATCAGCTCAAATACATTTACGCTTTAGTTCTCAGCTAAAAATTTCTGTTTTGCCCGCGGTTCAAAATTACGATTTTGCCCCGTTTAAACTTACAGTTTTGCCATTAGTTTTTTTCTCACAGTCAAGTTACGATTTTGCTCTCAACTTAAATCTACATTTTCTCCATCGTTTTTGTTTGTTACCCTGGTTAAACTACAATTTTGCCCCCAATGTACAAATACAGTCTGCTGGCAGCTGCCTGGCACTCCCCCATTGATCCATTTAATTTACGATTTTATCCCTAAATTAAAATTTTGATTTTGCACTCAGTTCAAAATAACGTGTTTCCCATCATTTTAGTTTTTTTTTTAGCAAAACTATAAAAGTTTTTTGTTTTAATCGGTTGACTCGATTTAATTTTTTTGCGTGTGAAGGAGCTGCGTAACACTTGCTCATCAGTCCTGAAAAATTACAATTTTGCCTTGAGCCCAAAATTACGTTCTTATCATCGTTTTAATTTTTTTCCTAGCAAAATTATAGTAATGTTTTTTTAATTGATTGAAAATTACTCGGCTATCGCCCCGCAACGCGGACGAAGCATCAACTAGTTACACAATAATACGCATAGATGATAGATCTATCATGACCTTTCTTTCGCCTTCTGTCACTATTCATCTCTCCCGCTAGTCATTCTCTCTTCTCCTTCATTATTTTTGCGTTTGATAGATTTTGTGTAGTATGTTCTTTTGGCAACCAAATTAAAAAAAAAAGTAAAAAAAAATATACCGTATTAACAAGAATTTGATTATCTTTAATTCGAGCAGTCTATTGCTATACTTTTCCTAAAAAAATTACCCGATTTTACTTTACGATATAATATGTTATGATTGTACGATATAAATTTGATTTACTTTTTGTTTTTATCCAATTGCAATGCAACTATAGGTTACATTGAGTTCAATCGAATACGACGATACGGACATTTTCATATGATTAACGCATTATATAACGTTTGGACTAATCCGTTCGACGTCTGCAATATACCTACGCCGCATTGCGCGCGAATATTTTACTAGTTTTAAAATAAAACTATATGCATATATAGATCATGTGTTGGACAGGAAAAAGATATATAATGCATCACGCTAAAATGTAAGAAAATTAAATTAGTAAAATTTTAATTTGTAAAAGAATGAGTATGAAGTGAACATGGTAGTAAATTGAAAGTGTGACGTAAAAATGACGCCATCTGTTTAACCCACATGTCTGAGTGTAGGACCACACGTGTCATCCCTTTCTTGTTTAACACGCTTTCTTCTGTAGCAATTATCACTATCTTTTCATGGAAGATTTTATCTTTTTGTTTTCATGTCATTTTCGGACGTATCAAAATATTTTTACCTTAAAAGAGTCTATACATGTTTATTCACTTCTCTTTTAATAATTCAATTTTGCATTTTTAACGACTAAGTATTATTACTAAAAGATTAATATATAATAATTTGATCTTTTTATTCACTTCTCTTTTAATAACTCAATTTTGCATTTTTAACGACTAAGTATTATTACTAAAAGATTAATATATAATAATTATAAGATCAAATATATAAAAGAGTAAAGTGTAATTTAGGTACATGTGGTTTACCTGAAAACACACATTGAATCTGTATCACTAGCGGAGTTAGTCCATTAATTTAGAGGTATCAAAATAATAATAATAATAACCGTGCAACAAACTATAACTTTTTGTAAAATTTAGCTTATCTAAACACAAAACCCTAACAAATCTACAAAGAACAATACTACATAAACATTAACCACAAACAAAAAAAAGGACAAGAAACACTCACAAAACACGTAGGTCAACGACGCAGCAGCAAGGATGAGCAGTTGGGAGTCTGGGACAATCGCAAATCTTGTGATGTTCTGTTTCTTACGGTGCCGCCATACACAAAACAAAGGGATATTTATTTTGTTTTGTGGCTTGGGCTATGTTTAACTATTGAGACTCTTTCAATTATATTATATACTTAATTTGGGCTTAATAATTATACAAGTTTGGTGTTGTAGATGGTTTGGTCTTATTAAAATTTGTAATTTCAATAAATTCAAGTATCCTATTTTGTTTTAGGGGTATCCTCGTATTTGTTCATGGGTATCCTTTATATAAAACCGAAAAAAATACAATACGAAGGAGAGGTTAAGCCGTAGCCCATGATACCCCTACCAATAGTATACCTCCGCCCAAGGTCCCTATTAAGCTAAAATCTTACTTCTTGCGCCCCCGTGCTTGCATTTTTATGCACTCTACGCCCCTGGCGTTACCCATATGTTGTTAACCGTTAGTTTTGATGAGTATTAAAGCTTTTTAGTAAACTACAACTTGATTCTCGGTAGTATGTTCTCAGTGACAATTTGAGTCCCTATTTTCAAAAAAAGGTCAACATGTGACCTTAGGGTTTCCATTTTTCGTCAGTTTGAGTCCTTTGGTCAAGTAAACATTAGTTTGACCACGAGGTCAAAGGGTATTTTGGTAAAACCGCTTTCAAATTCATCCATTTTGCCTTTGTCGCCCTAAACCAACTAGCAACCACCACGAACCACCATCCACTTCCCTACACATGCCACCAACACAACCATTAAACCCACCATTTCACCGTCATCGTTTATCACCTTGCACCACCATTCAAACCAACCGCAACCACCACTGTGTCACCAGCTTAACTCCACACCGGACCACCACCAACCACCACTGCACACCCTCTACTTCGCTGGCAATAACGCACAAACCAAAACCAAAACCTCACCTGTCACCACCATCAAGCCAAACACCACCACTTAACTCGTCTACCACCATCTTCTTCACCATAGTACCTACGACCTACTACCACCGTGAAGTCAACAAAAGATTCGAAACCACCAGCTTTCACCACCTTCTTACCACTCAACACCACCTAAAAGCTCAACCATCACAAGCAACTACTACCCTTCGCCACCTTTACTTCCAACCATAACCACCCATCTTCGCCGCACTACACCGTTGTGTTATGTATAAAAATAATACTGCATTGTGAATTGGAAAATTACCATGATTTATAGAGAGATCGGAGAAAGTGGGAACAACGCCTTAGGGTTATGTTTGAAAGCTTTATTGATGAAAGATAACCAAAACGATGCAAGTTTCATTGCATAGATATATAGTTTTGATAGATTT
The DNA here is from genome assembly GCA_030545235.1 of Helianthus tuberosus. Classification (NCBI taxonomy): domain Eukaryota; kingdom Viridiplantae; phylum Streptophyta; class Magnoliopsida; order Asterales; family Asteraceae; genus Helianthus; species Helianthus tuberosus. Next base: position 12,384,208 of record CM060387.1, on the reverse strand, counting down.
AGATTTGTTGTTGACTTTCAACAGTTAAACGAATAATTTGGTGATGTTTTACCAACTCGATTTGTTGTTGACTTTCAAAAGTAAAAAAAATAGTGTGTGGTGGCAGAAGTGTTTTGGTTTAGGGAAAAATGGGAGTTATTAAGGAAGCTTGGGTATAAAAAACAATTCACACAATTACTAACAGCAAGATCATAGAAGGACGCAAGTTGATGAGTTTTGGAAAACCTAGGGACTCAACCATCCATTATTTGGAATCAAGGATTCAAGTTTTCATTGAAATCATACCACATGGACTCAGATTCCACTTTACTCAAGTGTTTTTATGTTAATAGTTGGTGGTATTATAGTCTTTTAGCTTTATTTTCACCCAATTTATAAAAAAATATTATATAGAAATATATGGGTGGGTGAGGGTGTTTGACTAGTCAAAATTGAATTTGGACTCCATTGGAGATGAAATGAATTGAAGATGATCGAGATGAAACAATGGGATGATAATTGTGGTGAAAGATGGTTTTGTAGTGTTATGGAGTTGAAGTTTGCACATGGTGCCCAAACCTCACCACCACCACCCATCACTTTCTCTACCTTTCACCACGAAACAAAGCCCAACTCCACACCCCCAAACAACTGCTATCCTTATCGCCCAAACCCCACCACCACCACCTCCGACAATACCACCCGCCAGACCTCCAAGCTCAACCTCACAAATATCACATATCACCCAAATAATATTCTTGAACAACCTTAATTAACTGACGTCGTCGCAATGCGCTCGCAGTCTACCTGGATCGGTGCAGACTCCGACGATGTCTTCGGCGAGGGCAATGTTTTTTGATGAATTGGTTGAACCGGTGGTAGCCAGGAGGCTATGGTGATAAAGGAGGAGGCTAATAAGAAAACAACGGTGAAAGTTGTGAATCGGTGCTCCGATTAATAGAAACAAGTTGGTTTTACTGGTTTTAGGTGCCGATGTGGCGATCTGTTATGCGGTGAGCACCGGTACTCCGATTGGCATGATTATATGTTGGATCTGAAAGTTTGTGTTTATGTGTGTTTTTTATAGAACAATTCAATCCACTATAAGAATCGAATCAAACAGTTATAATAAATGCATCATCATTAACACAACTAGATTTGGGAATGATTTGAAGAAAGAATTCATATATTAATCATATGCTTCAATACAATCAATAGTATACAAGTATTCATCTCACCAGGTGAACTCTCTTTCTCTCTCTAAGTTCTTTTGCCTTTTCGGCTCTTAGAGCAATACAAGTTACATAATGAACTATATATAAAAGAGAGAACTGCCGGTGACATTACCATCAAAGCGACCTTAAACAACCTATTAAATTGTGTAACTACCACTGCTAAATAGTTAAGGTTTAAACACTATTACATGAAACTACGGTAAAAACAGATAAAACAATTAGGATTCCAAAACTGTTGGAAGGATTCCCGCACTTTTGGAATCTAGTAAATCTGGTCTTGTTTGAATTATTGACTTGGTCTTCTGGTCTTCAGTCTTGATTTGTTGACTTGACCTTTGACTTTAGTTGAGCCAACACTTTTCATTCCAACACTTTGTACTTGTCTTCTTGTTTCTTCAATACAACAATTTAGTACCAACAGTTTAGGTGGTTGTTTGGAAAGCTTTCAAGAGGGGAAACTTCTGGACTTTGATTGTACTTCAACTTATTTCATCGGGCAGGGAAGATGGTTCCCTTGGGTTGTGGCTTTCATTATCAGTAGAACTTACATAACCCAACATTTTAAGACTGCCGGTCGTGAGGCGATTGCGGGGGATAATCCGGTGATGGAAGTGGGGAAAATTGTTAGAATTTGAATTTTTATGAAGATATGTTCTACGTGTGATTCTTTTAATTTGATTTTTCAGATCAGCAAAGTCGAAGATCTGTGAGATTGATGATTGATATTTGTTTTTATTATCATATCAAAGTTTCAATTGTTAGGTTTGTTTGTTTTACTTAATGTTTAAAATTAAATTAGTGCATATGTTTATATTTTTTTAAACTTTACAAATATTTTTTACAATGCACTCCGAAGAGTAATTTTGTCATATCACCATAAATCTAATGGTAGACTGATGGTGGGTAACGCCATAAACATAGAGTTCAGGAAAATGCAACCACAAGTGCTCAAAAGGTAAGATTTTGACTTTAGAGACTCAAGCAGTGATTTCAGGTAGACCACAGAGACACAAATTGTACTTTACTCTTGTCACACCCCGAATTCCACGAGTCACCGGTGGGCCCGGTGGGGAGTATCGTGACGTGGTTGGCAACATAATAGTCGAACAACACAATATTTAATACGCACAGCGGAAGCAAATGAAAGATATATTTCAACTGAATAAATATTGTAATATCATGTATCACAAACAGTCAAAAGTTTATCCACAAAAGGATAAAAATAACTAGGAAACAGTAGTTCAACAGACGATAGGCATCTTAAGCTTGCGAGACTCTTTATTGATGCTAAGGAGAAAATTCCAGCCAATTACGAATAGTACCCGCATTTAATCTTTTTGGGAAAATACGCCAGTTTACACTGGTAAATACAATCAACTGACTCATTTTAAAAATGATTAAAAATTGATTTGGATGCACATGGCATAAACATTTTATAACTTGGGATAATTATTTAAATATATAAACTTGTAAAAGAATTACATGTTCCTTATGCGTTCAGTAGCCCGGATCGTGCTGGGTTAAAGATCAATAGACACACCACATAATCTATTTATGCACTGACGAGTGTACGCCTACACTCCGCGCTTAGGTCGTGGCCATTTCGTAAAATGATGCCAAGGATATCCGGGACATGGTCATTAACCCCCCAAAGGCTTTAAGCAAACAAAACAATTTAAACGGGCCGATTAAAATTCAATTAGCCACCATACGATGGAAGATTTAATGCCCGACCAAGCGGTATTTTATATACCGTACCACAAGCCCGTATAGGGAAAATAAGTTAAAAGTATTTACCTTTGCAAGTATAATTCACAAACAGCAAATGCAAGTAGCTTTTACTGGTCCTCCTATTCTGGAACGAAGGGTTATAATAACCTATTAGAATCCTAACGGGTCTTTAGTTAAGCTTAAGCTTAGACCGGTTAATTTTACGGTTCAAACGCACGATTAGGCGAAGACCGGAATAGAATGTGATTTAGACCCGACAAGATTGAAGACTTGTCTTATATGGGTAATCTAGGCACATTCTGAATTTTGGGGTAAAACCGATAAGGTTTGACCCATTTTGGCTAATTTATGTAAACGAGTTACATAAGCCGAACCGTACGCGCAAGAGGCGTAACGGGTAGTCATAAGGGTCCTAACCAGGTTTCCTAAGTTAATATGCCTCAAATATGTTGTGATATCAGTAGGATACCTTCCATTATGCCCAAAACGAATTTAAACACAAACTATGCCCCGTAGGGGTAATTTGGTCATTTATAATGTTTTAAAAGAGTTTAAGTATTAACCTGAGTTACAGGTCTGACATGTTCAGAAAAAATACTTAGTTTACCAAGTTATAACAGTAGGGTATTGTATATATGTGAAATTTATCAATTATAACCAAACTATGCACCGTATGGGCATTTTGGTAATTTCACATAAGCAGAAAAGCTCAAAACTGAAGTCTGAGTTAAAGAACTTTTGCTTACTGTTAAAATATTATAATTTACCTAAAACATCGGTAGGTATCAACCCTTGTATGTTTAAAATAGTTTTAGTACATACTATGCGTTAAAAACGCTTAAAAAGGCGATTAGGAGCCATTTCCAGATTCTATACACAAAGCTGATATTTTTATTATTCCAGAAGGTTTAAAATAATGTATTTATCATATAAAATCAGTAGCAAGAGGTTTGGGGTCAAAAAGATATGTAAAACTCATTTTATAGCCCGAAAGGGCAAAACCGACAATTACCGAATTAAGTTTACGACTCTAAGTCATGCTCAGCCTAAAATTAATTAAAAATATTCAAAAATCCCAAAATAATATATTACATCAGTGGGTAAAGAGTTTGATATCAAAAAGTATGTTTAAGTAGGCTATATGCTAATTATGCCGTTTAATCGCTAAAGAAGCTTTCTAATTACGCTAATGAGCATAACTCTTAATCTACACCTCAAACTGATGTCAAATTTTGGGTGCAAGTTTATAATCTAGTAACTAAGGTTTTTACTCTTTTACATTTCCAAAAATCACGTTTTATGGTGAAAAGGGCATAATGGTCAACATATGAGCAATTAACGGGATCATGCATATTAATTGGTTAACTAATGAACCAAGGTGTATAATCACAGAGGGTTATACTAGCATGTAACCTAGTCCAAATAAAGCTCTAAGGCATTTATAGAACATGCTTAAACGGGTCAGAACTGAAAGTCAAAGCAAAAGTCAAATTATGCGACTTTCGGTTCCGAACCGGGTCTCTACTGAAAATTGTCGGGTTGAACATGTTTAGACATGTTCTTACACGAATTACCAAGTTATATTAATGATCAAACAGGTTGTATGGGTTATACATTGCTAATTATGCATAAATTGGAAATTAAGCATTCTGTTGACTTTTTAATAACAAGTTTGACCCGGCATTTGACCTAGTTAGAATGGAAATCAGGGGGAACCCTTTTAAGGGTTTATTTCCCACATAATTACCAACTTATAACTACTTTCAATTCGACTAATCACTGGATCATTAGTGATTAATCGTGAAGTCAACCGTTAATTACGACGGTTTGACTTTTAAGCTAAAACTAAGCAAAAAGTTAACTAAGAAAGGTTAAGCATACTTACTGAAGTCCTATGCACGATTTTTGATCACTTGAGTCTGCTTTGGAGCTCCAGAAATGATCAGAAATGTTGAAGGAAGGTGTGATCAAAATGGTTGCACAAGAGGCCTTTATATAGTGCTTAAATCTCAATGGATTGTTGACACACAAGCCTATCAATGATACCAGATGATCCACATATGTCCCTAAGGGTCTAGGGGTTCCTTAGGGGTCGCCCATGAAGTGAAACAACTGATTAAAGTCGGTTATAGCGCATATACAGGCTGCTGTTTGATGTTTCTATATCTGGGCGGGCCAGGCGGCCCGCGTAAGATGTTGTTAGGGTCTACTGTAGGTCCCTCGGAGGTTGAGGTCAAACCTATTCCTTGTTATGATTAACACACTAGCAAGTGCGGAATCCAAGCTAGAATGCAAACCGAGATCGAAGACGACAAAACACGACACGCAAGATTCACCGATTAACACCTCTGTATTAATACGTATGAAAAGATCAGTTACAAGCTCAATGTTTACAGATGTATTCTATAAACTCTCAAAGTTCTCTCGTGTGTGTGTATGCTCTCACTTATTTTCTCCTCAATGAAGTGAACACGAAACATGGATATTTATATCCATCACAACACGTCTGGTCGAAGGATCAGATAGACTGATCGAAGGATCATCTATCGATCACAAGCCTATCGAAGGATCCACATTTACTTCGAAGGATGATATCCTTCGAGGTCCATCTATATCCATCGATGGTTTATCCTTCGAGCTCATCGAAGGATATAACCAATCCTTCGATTACACATCCTTCGACACACACATCTTACAAAACAATGTGCTAACTGTTTGGCCAAGTCAAACCGGAGGATGGTTGACTTGATCAAACTTACATCGACCACACATTGTAACAACTAAGGCGTAACCCAGACTAACACAAGACATCGTTTTGTATCATGACAAAATACAGACAAAGTACAGACACAAGTGCACCAACAAACTCCCCCTTGGCTGTAGCTTTGTCTGGATCTTCGTGTCTTCAAGTCTTTGACGTCCTTTCAAATCTTCAATGCCGAGTCGAACCGAGCCGAGTCGCGTCCATACCAAGTGCATCAACAAACTCCCCCTTGGACGCTACTCGTGATGGTTCGTCTTCTGTGTCTTGCATGTCGGAGGATCTTCAAAGTCTTCACGCGTCGTAAGCAGAAAGTGTATCAACAAACTCCCCATTTAGTTTAGGAAGTGTGTTAACAAACTCCCCCTTAGAATGAACTCTCCATTGAGTCATGCTTGTGAATCTTTTGAACTTCAATTCTTTAGATCCTAGTGGTGTTGATGAGAGGTCAGCAGCAGCTCGATCATTTTATCCTTTGAGTGCCTCCACTTCGTGTCTTCATTCCAAAGCTTGTCATCGAACATGTTCTCCTCACCTTTAGCATCTGCACATGCAAGAAAGCTAAACGCATAATGAGAACAACCGCTTGGAATATAGTTAATTATTAAAACAAAAGACACATATGAGATCAAATCTCAATCGAACACCAACCGACAACAGTTTGAAAGTTTAGAAAATGTACAATTTTAATCCTTTAACTTTCAAAATGTGTTAACTTCGACCATTTATGAAGGAGCAATTGTTTTCCGGCTTATAATCAGGATTTTGGGTAGGATAGACTCGAGTTCCAACATCAGACAATCAAAAATAAACTAGAAGCAAAATCTTTTTGGATTTTTAAAAGTTTATGTTAAAACACACCTAAAATCTTTTTGAAATTTTTCATTTTTCAAAAGTAAAAACGGAAAGCAGTAAATAAATATATACAAAGGTGCAGAAACTGAAAGCATTAAAAAAAAATTACAGACATTCTTTTTGCGAGTTTCGAGGGTAAGAGAATCATATCAGTGTACGGTCATGTCAAAACACTCTTGTTGTTCTATTAGCTAACATTAAGATAAGCATCTTATAGCAATTATCGGTATTGTTGTCCACTTAAGTTCAACTTATCAGATGTAATCATGGCGAGGGGATACGTTAATGTATGATTTATACTTACCGACCGGTGTTCATCCACATCATGACACATTCCCGTATCAAGGTATGCACGAGGGTTCATCTTACCGGTGAGTATACCGATTATCATCTGTTTGACCGTATATGATGTGAGATTCTCACTTATTTTGATTTGAAAACAAGCCCTATGTGATAGAATCACTTATTGATGAGGAACTTGATTTTCGATGCATGAGGGCACAGGAGCAAGTCCGTGAACAGGTCAGTACTTTCGTACAGCAGAGAGACGAATTTGACTCCCGGATAAATGTGATATATTATCACTTATTTGTTTGGACATGTGATTGTTTATCACTTATTGAGGTCGAATGCAGTATGTACACGTATGTATAGTATCATGGAAGATCTAGACTTGCGTCCCCGTTATTTTTCGGTAAAAGATACAACCATGATACCCAGATGATAAGCAGCATAAAGACCGAATATCTCAGAACCTCGGCAATCTCTCAAACGAAATTTCGGTACTAAGACCATATGCCAATGAATGGTTCCCACCTGGTCTTCAGTCGATTTAAGTTTATATCACCCTGCACACTTTAAAATGATTGTGAGCCTACCGATACATCTTATATAGAGCTGCTTATCATTTTTCATTTAAGGTTTAAAGAGGTTTGGACCGACCACTGATGTACTATCATTTTCTCTTTTGCTCGCCAGGAAACTCATTTTTGCTTTTCTATTGTTTTTGTGTTTTGGAAATTTTTCAATGTTTTTGGATTTTTCAAAGTTGGATTTACTCCCCCTAAAATCAACAAACTAAGGTAAAATTAAAAACACTAAGATATTTACAAAAATGATTTTCCGATGTTGGTTGACTCATGTTTTACCTCAATGCCGTTTACCAAAATTAAGTTTTAATCAGAAATGATGTATCGAATTTTGGAAAAATCAGTTGGCATGTCGGTAAGCGGTGCGGACCATGACAACATTGTCTGGCCAAAGAGTGCTGTACGAGATAATAATAATTCAAAAAGTAGCTTAAATATCGACAAGTAAAAGAGAGATTAGAATTTTAAAACCGTATCCTGCAACTGCTTCGTGCATTGCCAGGAATCTGAGTGCTCTCCCAAACTGGATATCCACCCGGTGTGGATTTCAAGGTCGATTTTGTAGCTACTGAAATCCCTTCACAGCAACAAGATCATAAACCTCCGGGTCCGGCTGGTCTTCCACATTGCACCAGCGAAGGTCTTTGTCTTTCTCTTTGAGAAGTAGTGTGCGGTTGTTCAATCCATGCCAAGGCATCCGCACACCCGGTTGGTTTGTTCAACAAACACATTTTCTTCAATCACACCACGAAGAAATGTACACTGCACGTTTATCTTGTTGAGTTTGAACTTCAGACGTGCTGCAGGTGCGTACATTTTACGTGAATCTATCCCGGGGACCCGATTAAAGCCTTTAACAATCACACTTTTGGAATGATTTTCATTTTGTCGAAGTTATCAATTTCTTTCGACAGACAACTCTGTTTCCCCCTTTTTTTTTCTTTTCATCAAAAGCAACAATTTCTTCTGTCGCCTATCTTGTGTAAGAACGCTCCACTATCAACAATCTTTACGACTATCGAAAGTTCCTCCTGGAATATCCTACACACTCACTTAACTTATCAGATTGAGAGGGGGACCCAAGCCTTTGTGGACTTGGGTCGTCCTTGATCATCAAGGAAAGTGATCTCAATCACTTGATGATTAGGAAAAAGAACCTATGGTGCTCCCCCTGATTGAATTACCTGCTTTTGCTTCCACGCTGTTTGTCCTTTACCAGTATTTGAATTTATTGTTTTAGCATTTACTGGTTTTACAGTTTCAGATTTTGCTTGTACAGGTTTTTCTTCTTTGACCTCTGATTTTAAGGCCTTTTCAATTACCTTTTGATTCTTTTGCTTTAACTTCTTTTCCCTTTCTTTCAAGACACGTGGGTCTTGTTTCGGGGAAACTGATGGTTTTCGGTAATCGATTTCTTGGGGAGCACTCGTTTTTGACTTCAGCTTCTGCACGTGTGGGCAATATCTTACAATATGCCCAACTGTCCCACATTCAAAACATGTTCTCCGCTCTACAAACTTCGGAGAAACATGTTGATGACCAGACTGAGAACCAGACAATGAACTCTGTGATCTAGACGTGCCTGGACCTAAATCACATCCGTTGGTGTGTTGGGTGTAATTATTCTGATCATTTCGTTTTAAAATTCTAACTTGTTTTATAAAATCAATGTTAGATTTATCCTGAAATGTTTCAAGTTTGTCTGAACCCGTGGATCCAACAAAGTTCATTTTCGGTTCTCGTTTCTTAACAGGAGCTCTTTTGCTCTGCACCTTTTGTTGTTGAACCTTTGGTTGTTCAGTCTTAGGCTGTTGAACTTTAGGTGCTTGAACATTCTTGTTCTGAGCCTTCTTTCCCTGTACCTTACCCTTTCCGGAGTTGACTTGTTGTTTTCGCTCAAAGGGTAGTTTTTGTTTTCCGTATTGTTTTCTAATTTGTTCACACGGAATTGGATCACATTGAGTGACGGTAACTTTGCCACTTTTGTTCCCCAAAAACTTATCAGTGCATCCTTCAAAAATTTGCTCAATTAAATCTTGATTTACATTTTTAATTGGAAAATCTTTGTTAGAGTAGATTTTGTTATCTCCTTTGAGCGTGTACAACAAGTTATTCTCTTCACTGCTAGATACAAAGGACTCCATTGGTTTTGACATTTCAGTCTTACTCGGTTTCACTGATGGATCACACAGGATGTGATTCTCGATTGGAATATCTGTTGTAACCGAGTTAGACTGTTGTTTCACAATTTCTTCAGATTCATCATCCGAAGAATCAGCATCCTCAACAATGGGAGGACTCTGTTCCTTAACACACGATGAATCTGTCACATTCTCATATTCAGATTCAGATTCTGATTGACCCGAGGATGATGTACCAGTTGTGAACCCGAGGCCTGCTGCAAAGTCATCTAGACCGAGTGGCACAGTAGGTTCAAAACGGGGCATATCCTCGTCATCAGGCAATTTGGAGTAATTGTGATTCATTGGGGGAGGACATGATTTGAATCCAATGCATCTTGCATCCCCCTTTTTCTTTTGAAGGTCAATGATGTGATCCAAGACATAGCGGGAATTGGAATAGCTTTCCAGTTTCTGCTTAATTGTCTCACATTCACATCGAGCTGTTGCCAACTCTACCATTTGCTTTTCAATTGTGTCAATAAGATTATTGTTAGCATGTTGTTTTCGCAAAACAGCCTTTTGTAATTCTGAAACATCATGTCTTAATGACGCAATTGTTGCTTTAAATTCCTTTTCATTTCTGGTTAAAAACAAGTTAGCTTCAGTTGCTTTAGAAAGATCTACAATCAATTCTTGATTGTGTTTGTATGTGACTTCAAACTGACTTTCCTTTTCAGCATATTTCAAACACTTAGCACATTCAATAGGAACAGAAACAGAGTCAGAATTAGTATCACATACCTGAGAAGTCTGACCTTCTACGTGAGCCATAAAGGCTGTATGAAAAGAAAAAGATCCATCTTCAGAGAAGAACTGAGCAAGCTTCTCGGAAGTTCCAGCAGATTTCTGGCAAAGGATAGATCTCCTCTTGCATAATGCTTCAGCTTCAGCCAAAAGCTCATCAACTTCCAAATCTAAAGTATCACTTTATAAATCACCAGCATCAAGTGATTCCCCATTCATGCTCCCACTATAACCCGAACTATCTTCATCTTCTGAAGATTCACCAGCAGACACGGGTTCTACTACCTTCTCAATCTCTTTAGCATAACATGCTGTTCCACCATTTCCTCCTTCTCCAAGCTGAAGGTTCCAATTGCAGATTTCATCAGCTTGAACAACCAATCCTCTGTGGGGATTTGTGTTTGTGGATCCAAATGCATTTCCTCCACCGTGAACTATTGATCTGTCAGAATTGTTTCTGAAGGGATTTTGATTTCCTTGCTTAGGTGGCTTCTGACACTCCCGTTTGAAGTGACCCTTTTCACCACAATTGAAGCAAGTGACAGCATTCTTATCAAAACCATACTTGGTGTTGTTGTTGCTATTCAAGTCGGTTCTCCCCGTCCTTTCCATAAACTCCTTTGCTCTTCGAATTGCACTAGCAAGAGCCCATTTAATATCCATCATTTCAAACTCTTCTCTATCCACTTGCTGATAATCTTCATTGGTTAGATTGATATTCCCAATCTGACCTGCGACCAATCCACAATAAGCACTAACCAAGGTGTTCAACATCTCCATATGCTCCTTGGCTATTTCGACACTGACTTTGGAAAAGTTGGAAGTGTCTAATCTGACTGTGTTCGGATTGGAAGTGGCTTGAAAGTTTGAAGAGCTTCCATAAAACCCTTGCTGTTGCGGTCGTTGCTGCTGAGCTGTCGGTTGCACATTCTGTTGTAGAGAAGAAGAAACTGGTCTTGAATACATCGTGTATGCTGAAGGATCAAACTGATCTGTTGTGGAAGGTCCGGTGTTTGAGATGAAGGCTGTTTGGAGCTTCGCATGTTGAGAGGCTGGTTTTTCTCCACTGATACCTCCTGCAATCCCAAAGTACATCTCTGGATTTTGAGGGGTTAGTGTCCTTTTTGCCTTAAGCTTTTCTTCTACGTCCTTGTTCTCCAATTTTTGAATTAACTCATAAACGGTGATTGTGTCTAGAACACCATTTTCTTTGAGAATTTCAAGATAACCGCTCCACCTTGCTGGTAAGCCATCAGCGAATCTCTTCACCATTTCTTGTGGAGTGGCAGTGACTCTAAAAGCAAACATCTCGCTCAACAAGTGATGGAACCTTGTAGATAACTCTGCCAAAGTCTCATTCTCCATACACGTGAATCCTTCAAACTCTTTCTTCAGTAATTCTTGCTTGATCTTTCTAGATTGAGCATTTCCTTCACATCGTAACGTGAGCATATCCCACAAGCTTTTAGTAGTCGTGCAGTAAACAAACTGGTGGTAAATGTCTCTGTGAAGAGCTTGTGTGAGAATCATGAATGCTTTCTTTTCTAACTCAAATTTCTTCTTATCATCATCAGACATAGTGCTGTAAGTTTCTGGATTAGATCCTGCAACTTCCAAATCATTTTCAAATGCGGTGAAGAAGCACATCCATAGATCTTGACCTTGCCCCTGAACATAAGTTCTCAGCCTTTCTTTCCACCATCCCCAATCATTGATGTGATTTAGCTTTGGTGGTTTTGTGCTTGTACCAGTTTCACTGTCGTTCTGCATCATAGCTTGAATGCTGCTGCTTTGATTTGTAACCAAAGCCCATTGATTTGCAGTTATTATTGCAGCTTGAGGTGGGGCAATAGCCTGCATCCATGCAGTTTTGTTGAAATCTGATGCAGATTGCGTAGCTGATGATTGTGGAGTCAAAGTTGTTTGAGTCCACGCGGTTGGATCCCACTGACCGTGCGTAGCTGATGATTGTGGAGTCGAAGTTGTTTGAGTCCACGCGGTTGGATCCCACTGACCGTTTGTTCCCATTTTATAAAATTAATATATTAAGTGAAAATTGATTTAAAATTTGAAAAACAAGTTTTCCCCTTTTTAAAATTTAATTTTCACAAACTATGTTAATATCTCGAATGATAACAACCAGCCGAAGGATCCTTGATCGAAAGACCTGAAACACACAAACTTGTTAAACTTAAACAGACAAGTATCGAAGGAACATAACTTGTTCGAAGGATCAACAGTGTTCGAAAGATCACTGTTGAGTTTCGAACAAAGATTTCGAAAGACTCTCCAATCGAAGGATCCTTGTCTTTCGAATAAGACCTGTAGACCGAAAGATGTATGCTTCGAAAAGATTCCTTGGATCGAAGGATAAGTCACAGACTTCGAAGGATGTCCGAAGGATGATTATCTATCGAACCTCCTTTGATCGAAAGATGATCTTTCGACTTCGAAGGATATCCTTCGATCTGCACTGACACAATTGACAAAAGTGACAGGTTGGTGAAAAGGTGATGGGTTGGTGAAATCTTTCGGCAGACGGCAGAAGGTATGGTCAGACCATACTTTTTACAAAAAACAAGATTTGAACAAATAAAATATTGCAGAAAAAGGAAGGTTCTTATCCAGAAAACCGGTCACCGGAGCAAGCCGGAATTTGGCCGGAAATCACCAAATTTCTTAAAAACAAGTTTTTAAGTTATCCAACCCTTTCTTTAACACACCCGGTTAGTTTAGAACACGTTTTAAGACCAGAAAAACGAGAAAAACAGTAAAACGGGTGCTAAACCAAGTGAGTTTTTGTCCAAAACACTCCAAAGTCTTGTATAAACTCGGTTTCTAACAAGGAAAAGAGCCACGGCTCTTATACCACTTGTAGGTCCCTCGGAGGTTGAGGTCAAACCTATTCCTTGTTATGATTAACACACTAGCAAGTGCGGAATGCAAGCTAGAATGCAAACCGAGATCGAAGACGACAAAACACGACACGCAAGATTCACCGATTAACACCTCTGTATTAATACGTATGAAAAGATCAGTTACAAGCTCAATGTTTACAGATGTATTCTATAAACTCTCAAAGTTCTCTCGTGTGAGTGTATGCTCTCACTTATTTTCTCCTCAATGAAGTGAACACGAAACATGGATATTTATATCCATCACAACACGTCTGGTCGAAGGATCAGATAGACTGATCGAAGGATCATCTATCGATCACAAGCCTATCGAAGGATCCACATTTACTTCGAAGGATGATATCCTTCGAGGTCCATCTATATCCATCGATGGTTTATCCTTCGAGCTCATCGAAGGATATAACCAATCCTCCGATTACACATCCTTCGACACACACATCTTACAAAACAATGTGCTAACTGTTTGGCCAAGTCAAACCGGAGGATGGTTGACTTGATCAAACTTACATCGACCACACATTGTAACAACTAAGACGTAACCCAGACTAACACAAGACATCGTTTTGTATCATGACAAAATACAGACAAAGTACAGACACAAGTGCACCAACAAACTCCCCCTTGGCTGTAGCTTTGTCTCGATCTTCGTGTCTTCAAGTCTTTGACGTCCTTTCAAGTCTTCAATGCCGAGTCGAACCGAGCCGAGTCGCGTCCATACCAAGTGCATCAACATCTACGCGGCCCGCTTGGGCCTCGTATTCAGATTCCACATTTTCTAGTTTTTGCATATTTGTCTCTTGGCCTTTCGAAGGGTCAACCAACTTATATTTTTGCACTTTGAACCCTCCAAATTGACATACAAGGGCTCCAAGACTTATACCCACTTTATTTAGTCCCTGGTCACTTTGTTATTACCCGAAAAGTTATAACTTTCAACGTTGACGCTTTAACCCCTCGTATACGAATTTGAACATAACTTTCTCATACGATAACGAAACTTTATGAAATTTATATCATGCATTCTAGTGAGCATAATTAACCGTTACAAAGCTTCGGGTTTGTTAAAAGGTCACTCAGAGGTATAACTTAAACATGTTGACACATTTAACCCCTGTAGTTTGTAATCTATCACTTTCTTTCATATTTAGCTTCGTATGATCCATGATTTATTCGTTTGAAGGTATGAGCATCATGTAGGGTTAATGTAAAGTATATTTATTCACTGTTGACATTTAGAACCTGTATATTCACATACTTTCCATGATTGTCAACTTTAATCCTTCTATAACATTCTTTCACACGTTCAAACATATGACACGTGTCAACACATTATAGGACGTGAATTTTCGAGGTGTTACATCCTCACCCCCTTAAAAGAAATCTCGACCTCGAGATTTACTGAAATAAATAAGGGTACTTTTCTTTCATTGTGGACTCAACCTCCCACGTATATTCGGGACCTCTACGGGCATCCCATTTTACCTTTACAATAGGCACATGCTTCCTTCGAAGCTTCTTAACCTATCGATCTTCAATCGACAATGGTTTTTCTACAAATTTCAAGCTCTCATCTATATGCACATATGTATGTGGTATGACTAGCGATTCATCAGCTAGGCATTTCTTCAGATTGCAGACGTGGAATACGTTATGAATACCACTGAGCTCTTCAGGTAAATTTAACTTGTAAGCCACTGATCCAACACATTCGATAATCTCGAACGGTCCTATATACCTCGGGCTTAACTTACCTTTCTTACCGAATCGCATCACCCCCTTCCAGGGAGATACTTTAAGCAACACTTTGTCACCTACTTCGAATTTCATAGGTTTACGCTTTGGATCTGCGTAACTCTTCTGCCTATCTCGGGCAGCTTTGAGACGGTCACGAATCTGGACAATCTTGTCCGTCATTTCAAAGACTATCTCCGGTCCTGATAATTGGACATCTCCAACTTCCGCCCAACAAACGGGCGTTCTGCACTTTCTACCGTATAAGTCCTCGAAAGGCGCAGCTTTAATGCTGGTATGGTAGCTATTGTTGTAGGAGAATTCGATTAACGGCAGATGGTTATCCCAACCACCACCTAAATCAATCACGCATGCTCGAAGCATGTCTTCCAAAGTTTGAATAGTACGCTCACTTTGACCGTCCGTCTGAGGATGGTAAGCCGTACTAAAATTCAAACGCGTGCCCAAAGATTGCTGGAAACTTTTCCAAAAATGTGACGTGTATCTAGTATCTCTGTCAGAGATAATAGATACAGGTATGCCATGTAAAGCTACAATCTTATCCACGTACAACTGGGCTAACATGTCGGAGCTATAAGTCTCCTTAATGGGCAGGAAATGTGCTGACTTAGTCAGTCTGTCTACGATCACCCAAATGGTGTCATTTCCTTTCCTTGTCTTAGGTAACTTGGTGATAAAATCCATAGTTACCATTTCCCACTTCCAAGTAGGAAGTTCAGGCTGTTGTAGCAATCCTGACGGCTTTTGATGTTCTGCTTTTACTTGTGCACATGTCAAGCATTTAGCGACATAGGTAGCTACATACTTCTTTAAGCCTATCCACCAATAGTTTGCCCTTAGATCCTGGTACATTTTATCATCTCCAGGATGAACGGAATATTTAGAACTATGGGCTTCCTGGAGGATAACCTCCCGTAGTCCTCCATAAATTGGAACCCATATTCGTCCATTCAATCTCATAATTCTGTCATTGCCAAGAGATAACTGCTCCTCAGTTACCCCTAGCTTTTCATTAGGATAGTTAGCTTCCAACACAGCTTCCTTCTGTGCAGCTAACAACCTTTCATTCAAACTGTTCTCTATTTCAATGCTCTTGGCATTGATTCGGAGGGGTTTCACCCTTTCCTTTCGACTCAAGGCATCAGCGACTACATTCGCCTTGCCGGGATGGTATCTGATTTCACAATCATAATCATTTAAAGTCTCCATCCAACAGTGCTGCCTCATGTTTAAATCCTTCTGATTAAACAGGTGCTGGAGGCTCTTGTGATCAGAATAGATCACACACTTGATTCCATATAAATAATGCCTCCAGAGCTTCAGTGCAAATACAACGGCACCCAAATCCAAGTCATGGGTGGTGTAATTCTTTTCATGCACCTTTAATTGTCTTTAAGCATAGGCAATGACCTTGCCTTTCTGTAGATGACACAACCCTTCTTTAAACACTTAGAGGCCTTGAGCATAGTCACTTGCTCAGGCAGTCCATACCGGGTATCTCCCTGAATGGTAAGTGATTCACCAGACGGAGTCTTGATCACCACTTGCTTCTTATTACAGACAATTTGGGCCTGGTTATGAGATAACCAGTCCATACCCAAGACTATGTCAAAACCGGCTAACTTAAAGGGAAGTAGGGACAGAGGAAAAGAGTGGTTCTTAATGGATATATCACATCCATCTAACATAGTGGAGACGGTTTCTATGGTGCCATCTGCTAACTCCACCTCATAATTTACACTTAAGGTTTTGACAGGTAAATTCAGTAATTTGCAAAACTTATTATCTACGAAAGACTTATCAGCGCCTGAATCAAAAAGTACTCTTGCATAGACATCATTTACAAGGAAAGTACCTGTAATCACATTGTCGTCTAGAACCGCTTCCTTTGCATCCATCCTGAAGACCCTAGCATTGGTCTTCTTTGCCTCTTCAGGCTTCTTGGCGTATTTAGGGCAGTTGGTTTTAATGTGCCCTTTCTCATTGCAACTGTAGCACGTTGCATCCTTCAGCTTTTTGCAATCCAAGGTCTTGTGTTCCTTGGACTTGCATATCCCGCAAGCAAAAGTTATTGACTGAGTCTGCGAGTTCGATTCGAGCCTGCACTTTCCGAAGTGCTGTTTCTTGCAGACTTTGCACTTGGGCTTTTCACTCGATTGATGCCCATCCTTCTTTGACTCAGACCCTTTCCTGTGGTCATTGTTTCCTCGGTGCTTCTTGTTTGACCTTCGTGAATTATCATCTTCACGTTTTCTTTTCTCAGCATCTTTGTTCCTCAGCGATCTTTGTCTGACCGTGTCCAGCGTGAGGGACAAAGATATATCCGCTACAGATCTGAAAGTAGCTGGCCGAGAGGCCTTCACGCTTGCCTTTATCTCAGGGGCTAAACCCCCAATGAAACGAGCTATTCGTTTGGGTTCCGGGGTCACCAGATACGGAACCAACCTCGACATTGTATTGAAGATCGTGAGGTAAGCTTGGCAGTCAAGGTTCTGCATAAGCGATGATAGAAAATCAGACTCTATCTTCTCAACCTCATGTTGAGGGCAGTAGTTTTCCCTGATGAGGGCAACAAATTGCTCCCATGTCATGTTGTACAATGGGATCTTCCCAGTGGCTTGAATCAGCGATCTCCACCAGGCTAAAGCTTCACCCTTTGTAACGCCCTAACACGTTATAATCGAAAGTCGCAGCGGAAATACGAACTTTAAAAAAATTTCTTACATTATATTCATTCCTTCACTTAAATACATTAATCCCTTTTAAAAATTAATTGAAAACTAACATACTTATATAAAATTAAGTGACCACATTCCCATCCACGTACAATCCATGCGTTGACTCGATCTTCAACCGCGTACACTTCTTTATGAAACATCCATAACCTGTACAACCTGCAGTCACCACATCCAATCACATAATTAGCAACCGGTTTCATCATAATAATTATATTTAAACATGCATAACTAGGCGTCGACATATCATGCGTTCGCTTAAGTTAGTCCATTCGTCCATCCATTCAAACCACCTGCATTGGATTTCGGTGTCTACCTTCAACTCCCATCACTAGTATACCTGCATTCCTATTTCATTCTCAATAGGAAAACGGTTAGCATCATTAAATTCTATTCATACAAACATATCCATGTATACACATAACAAGTCTCATTCATATGCACATATAACTAAATTCCAATTCATGCACACATACCCTTTCTATTTGTTCATGTACTTACAACTTACATTGTACATAATATTACTTACAAGTCCTTATCACACACGTCTATACATGTAAATCGTATACATATAATTCTCCATACTTAATAGTTTATAGTCGTACTCTCCTATGAGTCCCAATTACTTACTTACAAACTAACCCATACTTACGCGTATAACTACTTATTTCATCTTTATGCATAATACCACCATGTAAGCTTCTTCCTCACCTATACTTAATAGAAACTATTTCTAAACCACATTTCGACTCATTTACCGTAAACTTACCTTATTACTTCCATTGTTTCATACTGTCTCACATGATTCACAATAAACATTATACTACAATACATTTTACATCTAAAGTGTAAGTCCGTGATTCACTTACCTCGTGCACCCGAGTCCAAGCATAGCTTCCGTGTTTATCCTTGGCATGTTGCCCTTCCATGCTCGTATCCATGTTAATATGACTCCTATCCGTACATGTCATCACATTCATCATAACATGATTAGCATACATACTTTTCAATGAAGGTTTCTTGCCATATCATCTTATCAAACTAATTTCCCACTTGTAATCCATTCAAAGCACATTCCTTATACAAATCTATTATCTAATACATCATCATCACATTCAATATACCTTTATTTATTATTAGCATACAATCTCACTTATCGTTTTCTCCTAAGCATTTCATCAAACACTTGGTGTGCGTATCATTAACAAAGCATAAGGTACAAGTGTTTTATTCATATCTTCCCTAGTAGCCTTCACAACTCTTGTTATCAATCCAAATCACATCATAAAATCACCCTATAACCTGGTAATTCATCCATTATCTTTATACTCAAACTTTCATCTATCACAACTACTCAATTTATAGAATTGCAAGAACACTACATTACTAGGTTAAATGGGTTTTACTTCAAACTTTCAATACAAACGAATTCAGGCATAGAACATCCTCTAAATGATAATTCTAAAGCATATACAAGCTTAATTTCATACAATTTCACAGATTGATCAAAACCCATAATCACTAAATAGCATCAATTCACAAAATCTGACTTACCCTATGTAGGAAACTCTTAGATAGTTGAGAATTCGCTCACATGCATTCGAATTAGGGCCAGAAACTCATTCAATTGCTTGTGATTTGAGGAGCTAGGGCAAGAAGAAGGGTTTTCCCCTCCTGGTCGTTCCCCTGCGTCGCCCCACCATTCCCCCACATATAAATCCTTTAATTACTTATTTATTTGCTAATTTTACACATTCAGCCCCTTGGGATTAATCATGTTATAATTCTAGTACAATTTTACCAACATTCTAAACTTCCTTGTTTATTATAACCTAATAAATTTTATTTAAAACCTTTAAACATTCAATAGTCTAATATTATATTTTGGTGTGTTACACCCTTGAAAGATTGAGACACAAACTTGACTATATCCCTCTCAGCGCATCCGCTGATATCCACTACCGTGTCCATCTCATCTAACCACGTCATGCAGTCAATGGCTCCTTTTTCCCCAGTGAAATCCCTGGGTTTGCATGAAACGAAGTATTTATAGGAGCAACCCTTATTACGGGGTTCTTGATTTAGTACAATCTGTTGAGATGGAGCACTGTGGTGGTTTGAGGAGAGTCGATCATCATCTCTCTTTGGTTCTTCCTTCTTGGAAGGTGGCTTCGAATGCGGTGTAGATAGGGTCCTACTTCGAGTCCCACTATATTCTTCATACTGCCGCTCTAAGGCCTTTGTAACTGCGTCGTTTACTAACGATTTCAGTTCAGCACCCGTTATATTAATTCGGGCGTTATCATTATTCTCCACTGGCTGACTATTAATTTCATCCGAGTCAACCATTTTAATTGAACTGTTACATAAAACAAGGACAATAGTTTACTTGGGAGTTTATTATGGAATTGTCTTTTATGGCAATTCATTAACCATGGTAAACATAGACCATATTTGGTTAATTTGTTAATCATATTTATTTACGATTTTTATTACAATTTATCCTAATTATAAAAACAATAACAGTTTTATTAGTGGCACAAAAGGCCTAGTCACAAGGACATTTTATATTATAAGCTATGATTTCAAAGAATCACGGCTTTTAGGTTTTAAACATAGTTCTTTACCTTTTTTCGGACAGGGAGTTATAGCTACCACTGTCTTTTGGCTCATGTAGAAATAAGCAAGGCCCGTAGGCACTATATTACCAATGTATGGTCAAAATATGATCATCTAAATTGATGATTTAAACCCATGATTCAGATATCATTAAGTTGGGTTAGGAATCTTTTGAAGAATTCCTTATATAAGAATGAAGTGTGTGATTTTAACGAATCACGTCTGCCAGGAGTGTTAACATACTTTTAGATGTTAACATGGATCCGAATCTTTTAAACAGGTGTTACCGTCTTGGCCAGGTCTTTATAATGACACTCAGGCTAGGTTTCACTCTTAAGATTCTTATTCAATATTTAATAGGCAGATCATTATTAAAAAAAGAATGATTTTTATTTATTTATTTCATGTAATATATTTATGCATAAAATGGCAAAAATGAAATTTATAAATTAAACATTCCATTAATTATTAATAGATTATACATCGCCCTAAACGGGACTTTTTAGACAAACAAGTTACCAACGCAGGGGTCAAGCAACATACTAGTCCACGCAGGGACTTAAACAAACATCATACCCTCGCAGGGGTTAACAGAAAGATAGGCCCACGCAGGGGCTCAACTGAAACAAGGAAATTACAACAACAGTGGAAGGATTCAATGGTCCTTCTTGCTCTTCCCTTTTATTAGGCTTGTCAATCCTTGGAAGAAACTTTGTCGCTCCCTGCGGTCTCTGTGAAAGTCTCGCTCGACTTGGTCCAACCTTTGCAGAATTTCTTCACGCTCTGGTGGGGAGAACCTTGGCGGCTGCGATTGTTGCCGAATTATAAGTCTAGCAGGTATTTGGTACCCATGAGTTGGGTAACCTACTCCCCAAGGAGCTCCATACGGTCCTTCAGGATGAAGGGTGTTATAGTTGGCCGCTACCATATATGGGTCGGCTTCAGCGTAACCATAGTTGGTGTGAGCCGGCTGCTCAAACGGGTTGTACGCCATCGAACCCGTGTATGCTGGAATCGGGTTATCAAAACCCATCGGTGGTGGTTGCCGTGCAACTGGGTTCGAAGGTCCACCCATTTGTGGATCTTCTTGAAGTGGCGGATAATGACTGCCACTTGATTGTCGAGGAGAGCTAAAATGAAAGTCCCCTCCTCGTGCAGACATACGTGCGCCTGTTCTCCTACGCCTCGGTGGTTGCGGAGGTGCTGGCTGAACAGGTGGCGGTGGAGGCGGTGACGTGACTGCCACAAATCGTGAATCCCTAGAGGGATCCTGCTGCTGCTGCTGGTGAGGCGACGAATGGTGCGAGGGTGCAAAATGCCACTCGAACTGGTTAAATCGTGCCTGGTAACTGTCCGGACCACGGTAGGGTGATCCATGAAAAGACGAACCATCTGAGACCTCGATAGGATGGTTGGGAGTTCCGGTTGCGGGCTCGACGGGATCGGTGTCCTCGTCCATATCCTCTGCATGATCGCCGGAGTAATGGTCCTCTGGCCCCAATGGGTTAAAACCCACTGGTTCTGGTATGAAGTTTGCCGGGTTAAACCGGCCCCTAAAAACAGGTGTAGGGTCACCAAAAGAATGGTGCGATAGGGATCGCTGTAGAGGTATGTAAGAAGGTTGAGGGTTGTCGGGCTCATTTTCCGAATGTGGCCCATAAGAGTTATGAACGGGAGGCGTCGAACTGTGTGAAACAGATCGTCTTGAAGGTTCAAAAAGGTTCCTCCGGTTTTCTCGTGGGTCAGCACTTGCGGTGGCGGAAGGAGCTCGCATATGCGAAGGCTCGGCCTCGTTGTCATTGGGGGCGGTGATTGGCCCCTTGCCTCGTCCTCTTCATCGAAAGAATCTTGGCGGCATATTTAATCCTGTCAATACAACAAAAGATAACGACAAGAATATATAAAATAAAGGTCAAAACAAAATCAAACAAAGTAGAATTTGTCCTATGTTATTTGTCTAGACTCGAAAGTTTTTAGAAGTTTTTAGGAATGTGCAATTGTGTCATTGAGATTAAACACAAAAGGCTAGTGTTTAATTCACTCAATGTTGGCTCTGATACCAACCTGTCACACCCCGAATTCCACGAGTCACCGGTGGGCCCGGTGGGGAGTATCGTGACGTGGTTGGCAACATAATAGTCGAATAACACAATATTTAATACGCACAACGGAAGCAAATGAAAGATATATTTCAACTGAATAAATATTGTAATATCATGTATCACAAACAGTCGAAAGTTTATCCACGGAAGGATAAAAAATAAGTAGGAAACAGTAGTTCAACAGACGATAGGCATCTTAAGCTTGCGAGACTCTTTATTGATGCTAAGGAGAAAATTCCAGCCAATTACGAATAGTACCTGCATTTAATCTTTTTGGGAAAATACGTCAGTTTACACTGGTAAATACAATCAACTGACTCATTTTAAAAATGATTAAAAATTGATTTGGATGCACATGGCATAAACATTTTATAACTTGGGATAATTATTTAAATCTATAAACTTGTAAAAGAATTACATGTTCCTTATGCGTTCAGTAGCCCGGATCGTGCCGGGTTAAAGATCAATAGACACACCACATAATCTATTTATGCACTGACGAGTGTACGCCTACACTCCGCGCTTAGGTCGTGGCCATTTCGTAAAATGATGCCAAGGATATCCGGGACATGGTCATTAACCCCCCAAAGGCTTTAAGCAAACAAAACAATTTAAACGGGCCGATTAAAATTCAATTAACCACCATACGATGGAAGATTTAATGCCCGACCAAGCGGTATTTTATATACCGTACCCCAAGCCCGTATAGGGAAAACAGTTAAAAGTATTTACCTTTGCAAGTATAATTCACAAACAGCAAATGCAAGTAGCTTTTACTGGTCCTCCTATTCTGGAACGAAGGTTTATAATAACCTATTAGAATCCTAACGGGTCTTTAGTTAAGCTTAAGCTTAGACCGGTTAATTTTACGGTTCAAACGCACGATTAGGCGAAGACCGGAATAGAATGTGATTTAGACCCGACAAGATTGAAGAATTGTCTTATATGGGTAATTTAGGCACATTCTGAATTTTGGGGTAAAACCGATAAGGTTTGACCCGTTTCGGCTAATTTATGTAAACCAGTTACATAAGCCGAACCGTACGCGCAAGAGGCGTAACGGGTAGTCATAAGTGTCCTAACCAGGTTTCCTAAGTTAATATGCCTCAAATATGTTGTGATATCAGTAGGATACCTTCCATTATGCCCAAAACGAATTTAAACACAAACTATGCCCCGTAGGGGTAATTTGGTCATTTATAATGTTATAAAAGAGTTTAAGTATTAACCTGAGTTACAGGTCTGGCATGTTCAGCAAAAATACTTAGTTTACCAAGTTATAACAGTAGGGTATTGTATATATGTGAAATTTATCAATTATAACCAAACTATGCACCGTAGGGGCATTTTGGTAATTTCACATAAGCTGAAAAGCTCAAAACTGAAGTCTGAGTTAAACAACTTTTGCTTACTGTTAAAATATTATAATTTACCTAAAATATCAGTAGGTATCAACCCTTGTATGTTTAAAATAGTTTTAGTACATACTATGCGTTAAAAACGCTTAAAAAGGTGATTAGGAGCCATTTCCGGGTTCTATACACAAAGCTGATATTGTTATTATTCCAGAAGGTTTAAAATAATGTATTTATCATATAAAATCAGTAGCAAGAGGTTTGGGGTCAAAAAGACATGTAAAACTCATTTTATAGCCCGAAAGGGCAAAACCGACAATTACCGAATTAAGCTTACGACTCTAAGTCATGCTCAGCCTAAAATTAATTAAAAATCTTCAAAAATCCCAAAATAATATATTACATCAGTGGGTAAAGAGTTTGATATCAAAAAGTATGTTTAAGTAGGCTATATGCTAATTATGCCGTTTAATCGCTAAAGAAGCTTTCTTATTACGCTAATGAGCATAACTCTTAATCTACACCTCAAACTGATGTCAAATTTTGGGTGCAAGTTTATAATCTAGTAACTAAGGTTTTTACTCTTTTACATTTCCAAAAATCTCGTTTTATGGTGAAAAGGGCATAATGGTCAACATATGAACAATTAACGGAATCATGCATATTAATTGGTTAACTAATGAACCAAGGTGTATAATCACAGAGGGTTATACTAGCATGTAACCTAGTCCAAATAAAGCTCTAAGGCATTTATAGAACATGATTAAACGGGTCAGAACTGAAAGTCAAAGCAAAAGTCAAATTATGCGACTTTCGGTTCCGAACCGGGTCTCTACTGAAAATTGTCGGGTTGAACATGTTTAGACATGTTCTTACACTAATTACCAAGTTATATTAATGACCAAACAGGTTGTATGGGTTCTATATTGCTAATTATGCATAAATTGGAAATTAAGCATTCTGTTGACTTTTTAATAACAAGTTTGACCCGACATTTGACCTAGTTAGAGTGGAAATCAGGGGGAACCCTTTTAAGGGTTTATTACCCACATAATTACCAACTTATAACTACTTTCAATTCGACTAATCACTGGATCATTAGTGATTAATCGTGAAGTCAACCGTTAATTACGACGGTTTGACTTCTAAGCTAAAACTAAGCAAAAACTTAACTAAGAAAGGTTAAGCATACTTACTGAAGTCCTATGCACGATTTGTGATCACTTGAGTCTGCTTTGGAGCTCCAGAAATGATCAGAAATGTTGAAGGAAGGTGTGATCAAAATGGTTGCACAAGAGGCCTTTATATAGTGCTTAAATCTCAATGGATTGTTGACACACAAGCCTATCAATGATCCCAGATGATCCACATATGTCCCTAAGGGTCTAGGGGTTGCTTAGGGGTCGCCCATGAAGTGAAACAACTGATTAAAGTCGGCTATATCGCATATACAGGCTGCTGTCTGATGTTTCTGTATCTGGGCGGGCCAGGCGGCCCGCGTAAGATGTTGTTAGGGTCTACGCGGCCCGCTTGGGCCTCGTATTCAGATTCCACATTTTCTGTTTTTTGCATATTTGTCTCTTGGCCTTTCGAAGGGTCAACCAACTTATATTTTTGCACTTTGAACCCTCCAAATTGACATACAAGGGCTCCAAGACTTATACCCACTTTATTTAGTCCCTGGTCACTTTGTTATTACCCGAAAAGTCATAACTTTCAACATTGACGCTTTAACCCCTCGTATACGAATTTGATCATAACTTTCTCATACGATAACGAAACTTTATGAAATTTATATCGTGCATTCTAGTGAGCATAATTAACCGTTACAAAGCTTCGGGTTTATTAAAAGGTCACTCAGAGGTATAACTTAAACATGTTGACACATTTAACCCCTGCAGTTTGTAATCTCTCACTTTCTTTCTTATTTAGCTTCGTATGATCCATGATTTATTCGTTTGAAGGTATGAGCATCATGTAGGGTTAATGTAAAGTATATTTATTCACTGTTGACATTTAGAACCCGTATATTCACATACTTTCCATGATTGTCAACTTTAATCCTTCTTTAACATTCTTTCACACGTTCAAACATATGACACGTGTCAACACATTATAGGACGTGAATTTTCGAGGTGTTACAACTCTATATAATTTTTATAAACAATTTTTTAATCATTTAATCATAAAATGGTTAATGGCAGAAATGTTGAGTTCAGGATAATGCAACCATAAGTGCTCAGGAGGTAAGATTTTGACTTTAGAGACTCAAGCAGTGATTTCAGGTAAATCACATAGACACAAATTGTACTTCACTCTATATAATTTTTAATCAAATTTTGAATCATTTAATCATAAAATGGTTACTAATTAAATATTAAAAAAATATATAACCTTATTTTCATTATAAGTATCTATTGGTACCCATAAATAATAATGATCAGTTTAATACATAAAATATATAGCTTATTCTTTTCGATCGACAAACATACTCTCTACTATAGAAAGACTTTACTTCTAAAATCATTAGATCTGCACGCCACACTATTCAAACTTACATTTTTACAACCATTTTGCGGGAGAGTACATCACTTTACCACTAGAAAGTTCACTTAGGAACATAATGTATTTAAAAAAGAAACTATAATACTAAAAAAGAACTAAAGGGATAGTAAAACACAAGCTTTTAAATCATGAACTAGGTACAACTCTATGAAGCAATGAGTTTTATTTAGTTTTAAATATACTTAGTTTTTTTTTTTTTTTTACTAATTTCAATTTTATACGATAACTTTCATCCGTTAACTAAAAAAAACATAATACATGGTTATGTTTAATTTTTTCTTGTCATTCCGATATAGATTTTATAGAACCATAGGATTGATGATACATGTTTTTTTTTCAATTATCATTTTCACTCCTACACCCTGTATAATATACATCTTTAACCATCCAACCTTTTTATTAATTTGGTTGTTCTCTGATAACCTACATTGGTTAGCTTTCAAAAAAAAAAAAACCTCAATACATGTTTTAATTTTCTTCACATCGTTTCGTTATAACTTCTATTGAAAACGGGGTTGTTTTCAAAATATAGGCTTTTTTATATCATAAGCTATCCAAGTGTCATTACCGTGACGGAGAAACTGGTTCCAGTGGAATAACATCGGTACTGGTATCAGTATTATTGAAACTAGGGCTGGCAATTTTACACGAATACACGACACAAACCTATACGAAGTTAACAGGTATCGTGTATGGCCTTAACAGGTATCATGTACCAAACAGGTAGACACGAGATTACCTGTTAATTTTCGTGTATAAACAGATTAAATACCTGTTTACCTGTTAATACCCGTTAGTACACGATAAGAAATTAAATGAAATAAAACTCATTAGCCATATGCGTGTGGGTTCCTTAATTCCTTTCTATTTTCATTCCTCATTCAATTAAAAAAAAACCCTAAACTCCCTCTATAACTCTCAGATAGCATGTCGTGTTCGTGTTTTTGTTAGTGTTAACAGGTATTAACAGGTAATTTTTGTGTATGACAGGCGAACAGTCGTGTTAACAGGTATTAACAGGTAATTTTCGTGTATATCGTGTCGTGTTTGAAAAAACGGTCACGATAAGTTATCATGTCGTGTTCGTGTTTGTGTATGGGATTTCGTGTATCATGTCTTATCGTGTCGTGTCTTAACGTGTACGGGTATACACGATATGCCAGCCCTAATTGAAACTAGTATTGACTTTTATTTTTTGTTTTTTTTTTCTTTTGGTTACTATACTAAGTGCGGTATCATAATGAATTGAACCTGTACTAATGAATTCTTGCCACGTAGCCCAGGGAAATCCCACAGTATTATTTAATCAACTTCATAGAATTAGGGTGTACGTCTTTAAATTTCCTATCTTCCTTATCTTTATTGCTACTAACATCTCATCTTGGTTAGTCTGCAACTCTCTTATCTCAGCACTTCTTGTATGACCAATTTTGGTATCAGAACAATTTTTGTGTGCGCGCACACACACATACACCTCACCATGTAAATTGATTAACTTTTACCTATTATTCTTGACCATTTTGAATCTTCTTGACATTATGCCATGTCTTGGCACCACATGTCATCATAGTTGTTTATCTTACCATCGCATTTGCAGTTCATGTCACCACAATCATGTCTATTGTTGTCACAACCTTATCTTTTTATTTGTTGCTTCGGTGTTGCCACACAACCTTTGTCGCCTGCGGTCACAAAGTTTTCTTGTCATTCAAGTCTATTTTATCTCTATGTTTAATGAACGAGTAACTCCCTGATTACACAACACACTTAATACATATGCCACAACTACATCAATCCGGGACAAATTGATCCCGAGAACAAGTGTCACTCCTAGAATAAGTGTTGTAGATAACCAAACAAATTGGATATGGGTCTGAGTCACATAATGCATATTCAACTTGTGTAATGTATGTGCTAACTTTTAGTTTCAACATCAAATGGTTCTAGTGCACGAGTCCTAAAAAACAGAAAGGCTAGCCAAAAGAAAATTAAACGACATGACCTAGGTTCCAATCAACTATTCAACTATTGGTCACGAGCTGACAATTGTATGTAAACTACATGACAAGGATAAAAGTTAACCTCTAAAATACAACTACCAAAGTTTGTTAGATAAGGCAACACAAGTCAACTAAACCCAAAATCAGTATTAATAATACCTAAAAACCATTTCTACAACAAAGGGTAGGCCTCCATATACGAGGAAACTCAGGTGGTACAAATAATAGGCCCACGATTTGAACCCAACCAAAGCATATGGGCTCTTTGTAACGAGGGGGAGTAAAGACAAAATCCAAAAACTCATGTAGCATTATCACGTCCCCATCTATCACTCTAAGCAATACTGTTACTCTCATACTACCAATACTTATTCTCACGGGGAAATTTGGTTACATGCAAAACTTTATTTTGTATGTAGAGGGAATAATGGTGTTTTGTTTTTCAGTCGTTTCACTTCTTAAGCCACAATGTTAGTCGGATCCCAACACTGCCTACTAATTAAAAGCCTCTACGCGCAAGATTTTGGAGCAACATTTTACATGCAAGATAATTCGTTTCTCCTATGGTTCGTTGTTTTTCATCTCAACATAAGGGTCTAACATGATTTTGCTCTAACTACGGGGAATATGTGTGTGTGTGTGTGTGTGTGTATATATATATATATGGTGGGGTTCTAGAGTGAACACTAGTGTATTTGTGAACTGAG
The DNA here is from genome assembly GCA_030545235.1 of Helianthus tuberosus. NCBI lineage: Eukaryota > Viridiplantae > Streptophyta > Magnoliopsida > Asterales > Asteraceae > Helianthus > Helianthus tuberosus. The sequence goes on along the minus strand of CM060387.1, from coordinate 12,355,101 downwards.
TGAACAAATCATGGCCATTGATTTACATCATCAAATCGTAAAATACACTAGTGTAAGATTATCCGTTTCTCCTATGGTTCATTGTTTTTTCGTCTCAAGCTAAGGGTCTAACATAATTCCGCTCTAACTACGGGGAATATGAGTGTGTGTGTGTGTGTGTATAGGGTAGGTGTCACACCCCCAAAATCCACCATGCGGGGTATCACCGCTTGGAGGCGTGACGTGACCAGGATCGAGCCACCAATCATATTGAACATCGCAATTAAGTAAATAAGACCAACCACAATACGATTGGTGACCAAAGCTAGTTAACCATGTTTAGTTTAAAACAGCGGAAGCATAAACGCGAGTTCAAAAGCATAAGTCCATAGTTCATAAGTTAAAGTTTCAAAACGCAAGTTTAGTAAGTTCATAAGGATTTAAACATTAAGCACGGAACATAACAGTCCGTACACCACAACGACTCCTTCCTCGTGCAAGCTCCGAGTGTTTAGCGACCTGTAAGGCATGTAACAACTAGTCAACAACAAAGTTGAGTGAGTTCACGTTTGGTTGTTTAGTTTTAAGTTGTTTCTGAAAAACGTGGTTTGACTTTCGTTGGCTTATTTGCCGTGGGGGTTACCCCGTAGTTGAAAGTATGTTTATCCATATCCGTTTTCTTTACCCAATCCATAACCATGATCAGTGGGGGTTTTCCCCGTTTGAACTACTAGACGGTATGATATCGACTGCTACGCAAATAAGTTGTGCCCTATATCAGTGTCTATCATCACTGACAATCTGCCATAGTCCATTAGTACACGCCCGTCCGACTGGCACGGTGTGAGGTTTGTTAAACCTAATAGCGCTATTAACTAATGACCCGCTCGCCATTGGCCTCGGCGATTAAGTCGATATAAATTGAGGGACTTCATGATAGAGTTTTGTCTAGCTAGTTTTAAGGTTGTTGTCCTGCACCAGGAGGACCACAACGTACGTATTCTGCACTAGGAGAATTCGTAGGATTAATAATGGCATCCAATCTATGGAGGATGGCCGTACATATCCTACCCAAGGAGGATATGTAGATTTAGTTTTAATTCTTTAACCCATTCCCAAACCACCGGGAATCCCATGCCTTAGAAAGTGTGTGAACTCACCTCGGTTTGCTCGGTTAGATTCTCAATATAGCTAACAGTCAGGGTCGGTCAATCGCGTCCTAGTATGATTTATCAGTTAGTCATTTAGTCATTTAGTGGCTTTCAATTAGAGCACAAAGTTCCTACACGTATCTATCACACAACATGCATCACTGTAACGGTTTACGCCCATCTAAGTTTCCCGTCCATTCCCCACTCAAAATCAAACATACGATAATGCACATAACATATTTAACATGTTAAATCATTCACAAATAGCATACTAGACATTTATACTCGCAAGTCACAACTTATGTCAATTCAGCATTAATACTCAAAACCGGCTGTTTTTGGACATTTAAATAAAATAGTTAGATTATTCTAAAAATTCCCAATTTTTTATAGAATGTCATAAACATTCCATATTTTATTGTGTAAAAATATTGGCATCTGGTTCATTACCCATATTTTATAAAAATTCATATTCGGGACTGAACTCAGATTTATGTATTTCTGACCACAGTCCACGAAACAATTTATTAAAAATTCATCGTAAGTCTGATTTACGAAATTCCAGTGGGGTAATTACAAATACATAGGTTGTTATCTACTGTACAAATTTCATGGTCCGATTCATCACAAAACTCAGGTTATGACTGAAAGTACGACACCCATTTATTGCTGTCAAAATTCAGCTTAAGTTGCTGTTACAAATTAACACTTTAAAAATAGTAAACGGAGTCCAAAAATTACGATTCCGGTGCCATTAGAACCGTATTTCATAATAACATATTTTAGATTCAAAATATCGGTTTTTATTAAGTTTATGACCTGTTTACAGCCAACTGAAGTTGGCTGTAAAACCCGGACAGATTCTGTTTTTCAGTGTTTAACCTTCTAAATCGTGTTCGATCGATTCCGTTAACAAGTTTAGTGACCACAACAACATGACACATTAATATTAATCAGTAAAACATAAGATAATCAACCAATAATCATAACCACACAAGATCTACATGATTTACACACATAACTTTTCTTTATCCAACTTATTCATCTTTTGTCCAAGACTTTATGTTAGGTTCTTAAGTGTTTATGATTTTTATCCGACGAATCTCTTATTAACCACATTAGACAAGATCAAGAAGGTGATTAGAGGCACTTACAACTAGCTCAAGGCTAGGGAAGAATCTAGGCGAAAAATGGGTGGTTAATAGCGAGTGGAGAAGGTCCTTCCACTTCCGAGAACACCAAGCTTCCTTATGTGCCTCCTTACACCCTTGTATACTTGTAGATTGGTTGAAAATGTTTGAATGATGATGATGGTGGTGTTGCTTGATTTCAGCCGAAACCAAGAAGGAGAGAAGGGAGAATGATGGTGTTTAGTGATGAATGGGAAATGAGATCTAGAACATGTTGTGTATTCTTATAGACCATCTCAAGGCATTAACCCATGTATATTGTGTTTCAAAAAGGACCAACATGATCTAATAAACAATTAAAGAAATCAAGGGGGTGGGTACACCCCTTGTAACCGTGAGAGTGAGGGGGGGGGGGGTTGGTTAGGATGTAATGGTTAGTTGGGTTTATTAGTTAGGTTATAAGTGATTTAATTTAAGTATTTAGAGGTTATGTAATAATATAGTGTGTTAGGGTGTTCAGGGGCCCTAACCAACTCAGAAAAATAGAAATAATGTGTTTGACAATATTTTTGTGTTCCGGGTAAAGTCCGGTTGTTCGGTTCGACACTGTTTCGATAAACTACTTAATTAATCCGTAAAGCGTCCTACTTATATATTTTGTAACGTTTTTACTTTCTAACACTTAGGAAAATATAACGGACTATTTAGTGACCTACTGTACACTATTAGTATATTAACAAATATGTGTAAGCATAACACAGATATCAGAAAGCAGTTAAGTAATTCCACACAGTCGTCAAGCAGTTTAATTTTCATTAATAATTTGTACGGAATACATGGAATTTGAGGGTTGTCACAGTAGGGTTCATTTGAGAACCACTCTTATTGCGAGAACCATGAGAACCAATGTGAACACACAAAAAAACTAAAAATACCTAAAAAACACAATTTTTTATTATTATTTTTTATATAAAAATCGCTATTATTCGTTACCAAATTTTTTTCGGGTAACAATTATCAATGCACATGTGCATATGTATCATTTCTTTGACAAAGTCCGTAATACATCACCAATATTAGACAATTGCATTTTCATTTACACTACCATCCGTAATTCACTACTTTTTACATTAGCAATATATAAAATGCACATGTGCATCTATATGTAAGAAAATGATATAACGTGTTTTGGTACAAAAAGTTTGTGATTTTGAATGATGAAGTAGGCCAATATATATGTTTTTGGTTAGTTATATTTAGTGGTTGATGGTTTGGTTATATTTGTCACTTTATGATGTAATATTTTGTTTGGTATGGTATGAAGGGTGTTAATGCAAATGTGCATAAAGTGAAAAATACTATACATATTGATATTGGTAATGGTAGTGTATTATGGATAGCAGGAGGTAATGGTAGTGTATTATGGATAATAGGAGGTAATGGTAATGTATTATGGATGGTATGATAGATGAACATGATAGTGTATTCAAAGTAGTGTACCAAAAAAAAAGTTATATCATTTTCATACATATAGATGCGCATGTGCATTTCTAATATTGGTAATGTAAAAAATATTTTATTATGGATGGTAGTGTAAATGAAAGTGCAATTGTCTAATACTGGTAATGTATCACGAAATTTGTCAAAGAAATGATACATATGCATATGTGCATCCATAATTGTTACTCGATTTTTTTGGGAAGAAAAAATAGCGATTTTTAAATAAAAATTAATAAAAAAATTGTGTGTGTTTTTAGGTATTTTTGGTTGTATTCACATTGGTTCTCGCGGTTCTTGCAATAAAGGGTGGTTCCTAACCGATCCTTATCCTATATATATATATACACACACACACACACATACATAGGATCAAGATCAATGGAAAACCCATCCGAGTTGTGAAAACTTAGAGAACTCGACCTTCCCGTGTGAGTTTTGCCCCTATTTTTTCGCACCTCTAGATTAAAATGTTTAGGAAGACTGCCGTAAAAAAAATTCGAAGTAGTGTTTTTCCACCCCTTATAGTAGCTGTAAAAAAACTGATTAAATAAGCATAAGCATGATTTACAGCATTTATGGTTACGGCTGCTGTAAATGAAAAAAAAAAAACTAGTTTTTTTTTTTCATAAAAGTGAACTTTTTAGCATTTTTGATAAAAAAAACTTTTTGTTTTAAAAAAAAAACCTTTCGTAAGGCCGAGTTCTCTAAGTTCTCACAACTCGTTTAAGTTTTCATTTTACCCTAACGATATATATATAGGGGTGGGATCTGGTGAAAACGCCTAAAAGTGTGAAAACGGTGAGAATGATTTTGGTGTTGACATATGACGTTGGTGCTAACTTACACTAAGACTATGGGGTATGGGGCGGGGGTTGGGGCGTGGCCCCTTGGGCGGGGGTTTCAGCCCGGGCGTTGGGCGGGGCTACCCACATGACATGGCGGAACCTCATTGGCCAAGAGCACTAGCCCTTTAAAATTGACTTTTTTTTCCACGCCACCGCAGCCACGCCCCACCATACCCCTTTGAAATTGGCTTTAGGTCTTAGGAGCCACATACTCCACGTGTCGCACCATGCCCCCAACCCACGCCCCACCATACCCCATAGTCTAAGGGTAATATTGTCAAAACGTCCATGCACATGTCAGTCACATGCAAAAAATCATCCACATGCAAGTCACATGCATATTCCACCATCCTTTTTAAACTGTCGTAACTTTTTTATACACAATTATTTTTTTAAACAAGTATACTATTGCTATACTTTTGAAATAAAAAAATGAAATGAACTGAGTATTCAAATAAAAATGCCATAAAACATCCAGTTCAGAATAACGCCATGAAAATGCTCAGTTGAAAACGTCATAAAACACACAGTTCAGAAAAAAAAACCCAGCTGAAAACGCCATAAAAGCATCCAGTTCTGAAAACGTCATAAAAAACTAGTTAAAAACGCCACAAAAACACTCACTTCAGAAAAACGCCATAAAAACACTCACTTCAGAAAAACGTCATAAAAACACTCACTTCAGAAAAAACGCCATAAAACACCATGTTCGGAAAAAAAAAACCCATGAAAACCTAGTTGAAAACGCTATAAAACACTCAGTTTTGAAAAACGCCATAAAAATACACACTTCAGAAAAACGCTATAAAAACTCAGTTGAACAAGCCATAAAGAAACAGAGTTCAAAACACCAAAAAAAATCCCAGTTCATTTTTTTTTGAAAAATATATCAATAGTATACTCGTTGTAAAGATAAAAAAACGCTGAGTTTTATGGTGTAACTTTTTTAGAAAACTAATCACGTATAAAAAAATTATTGGCGTTTAAACATCATGGGGGAAAATGGCATGTGATTAGCATGTGCACCCTTGTTTGAATCTTCCAAATTTACCCCTCCTGCTAGTTCTAAGGTTTCCATTATTTACAAAAATATCACCGCATCATCTTAGTCACAAATCACAATGATCTTATGGTTGAAAATCGTTCTCACGGTTTTCAAACTTCAAATCGTTTTCTCTTGATCCCATATATATATATATATATATATATATATATATATATATATATATATATATATATATATATATATATATAGGGGAAGGTTAAAATGAGAACCACCTCGAGTTGTAAGAACCAGTGAGAACCACCCCCGCGGGGGGCCGTTGACCACGAAATTTTTTTTACACCTAGATCCGTATATTTTAACACGGGGGGTAAATTTTGGGTTCAAACGGCGCGCCCGAGGGGGTAGTTTTTTACGCCCAAAGTTTGGGTTTTTTTAATTTTTTTAATTTTTCTTTTTTTTTTTTACCAAACTTTGGGCGTAAAAAACTACCCCCTCGGGCGCGCCGTTTGAACCCAAAATTTACCCCCCGTGTTAAAATATACGGATCTAGGTGTAAAAAAAATTTCGTGGTCAACGGCCCCCCGCGGGGGTGGTTCTCGCTGGTTCTTACAACTCGAGGTGGTTCTCATTTTAACTTATTCCTATATATATATATATATATATATAGGGTGGTGTTCTAGAGTGAACATTAGTGTATTTGTGAACTGAGTAAAGAAATCCTTATGTATTGATAATCAAGGGTTAGGATTAGTTCACTAGTGTTCATAATTAAGAGGATTGTTCACAAATGAACGTAACCCTATATATATAGAGTTAGGATCGTGTGAGAAACACTAGGATAATTGAGAAACTTAAGAATCATTCTGGACCACATATTTTACATAAGCTTTTCGTAATATACATATATGTATAGTTTCAAATTGATGATATACATATATGTGTATAATTTAAGATTTGACAATATACATATACATATATAGTCCATTTTAAACTATACATATTACGAAAAACTTATGGAAATGTATGGTCTAAAATGCTTCTCAAGTTTCTTAAATAGGGTTGACTTCACTTAGGATCCTTATATATATATATAGGAAAAGTGTAAAATACATTACGGCTTAACATACATCACGTACGACAACGTGCGTGCTTATGTGTATAACGTGCGTGACTAATGTTTTCATCATGCGTGATTAATGTTTTCCAACATGCGTGATTTAGGTTTTTTAGTTTCTAAAGTGCGTGATTTTCAAATGAGCGTGCCTAATTATCTATCGTACGTGATGTACGTTAGGCCGTATTGTACGTTAACTAGCCCCCCCTCTCTCTTTCTCTCTCTCTCTCTCTCTATATATATATATATATAGGGAGCCGCTAGAATGAGAACCACCACGAGTTATGAGAACCACGAGAACCGCGCCCCGCGGGTGGCCGTCGGCGACGAAATTTTTTTTACACCTAGATCCGTATATTTTAGGGGGGGTGTAAATTTTCGGTTCAAACGGCGCTCCCGAGGGGGTAGTTTTTTACGCCCAAAGTTTGGTAAAAAAAAAAGAAAAATTAAAAAAACCCAAACTTTGGGCGTAAAAAACTACCCCCTCGGGCACGCCGTTTGAACCGAAAATTTACACCCCCCCTAAAATATACGGATCTAGGTGTAAAAAAAATTTCGTCGCCGACGGCCACCCGCGGGGCGCAGTTCTCGTGGTTCTCATAACTCGTGGTGGTTCTCATTCTAGCGATCCCCAATATATATATATATATAGATGGAGCCGCTAGAATAAGAACCACCCCTAGTTATGAGAACCATGAGAACTAATCTCCACCAATCAGGTTTTACCAACAGAAAGGGCAATTTGGACATTTACCCCAATTGTCATTTCCTTCCTCTCTCTGCACATTAATTACGATCAGCTTTTTTAATATGTCATTTTGTATTTAAACCATCTTTTGTCTTTCTCTCTCTTCATTCTCTTTTTGAAACTCAAAACCACTGATGAAGTTTTGGAAGATCTTCATCTTCATCATCTACAAAAGCAAACATCCTCCCTCTCTCTCTCTCGATGACATCCAGCCCCAACATCACACCCACCACCACATCGCAACCACAGCCCCCGTTACAACCACCGTCTGGTGGTGGTGCTACGACGGAATAGATCAGAGAGTTAACCGACCAGACACCCCCTTTTGGTGTCTCTGGTTGATGTGTCGACGACGGTGGTGGCGGTGTGTCGACGGCGGTGGTGGCGGCGAATGATGGGGTGAAGGGGGTGGGTGAATATGGTGCTTTCTGATTCTGTTGTTTCTGTTGAATCTGGGGTTTGCCTCTTGTGATTTTGACTTTCTTGATGGGTTGTTGGTAAGTGTTTTTGTTGGGTTTTGAATCTGTTTGAATATGTTGTTGGGTTTGAATCTGGGTTTTTGTTGGGTTTGAATGATGTTTCATGTTGAATCTGGGTTTGAATGATGTTCTGGGTTTGATGTTGAATCTGGGTTTGAATATGGGTTTGATGTTGAATCTGGTTTTGAATATGGGTTTGATGTTTGAATATGGGTTTGATGTTGAATCTGGGTTTGAAATATGTTTGAATGATGTTCTTGTTTCCTTTTGAATGTTCAAATCGTTTTGAATATGTTTGAATGATGTTCTTGTCCCTTTTGAATGTTCAAATCGTTTGAATATGTTTGAATGTTGAATCTGGGTTTGAAATATGTTTGAATGATGTTCTTGTCCCTTTTGAATGTTTAAATCAGTTGAATATGGTTCCTTATTTGAATCGGCAGTGATGATGTAAAAAAAAAATCAGACAATGGCGCGGCAAGGACGGCGGAGGGAAGATTTTTGAACCTGCAACCCCATTTTGCAGCCTCTGATTATCGGAAAATCTGAGCCAAAACTTCGTTTTTTTTTTCTAGAATCCACTCGTTCTTTTGCTTTTTATTTGTTGGGTTTTTTTTTTAATTTTAGGCGTCGATGATGATAACAATATATCTGAGACGCTTCACCGAGTTTGCGATTTCTGGGTGCGTTCGTTTTTGCGTAAAAAAGTTTTTGTAAAAAAAATTTAAACCGTAAACTTTTTTACGTCAACTGTAAACTTTTTTACGTCAACCGTAAACTTTTAACGTAAAACGTAAAAAATTTTAGGTAAAACGTAAAAACGTAAGTTTTTTTTTACTAAAACGAAAAAAACGTTAACGTAAAAAAGCGTTAACTTAAAAACCGTTAACGTAAAAAAACCGTTAACGTAAAAAACCTGAATTTAAAAATCTTAACGTAAAAAACGTTAACGTAAAAACCCGGCGCGTAAAATGTAAAAACGTAAAAAACGTTAACGTAAAAAACCGGCGCGTAAAACGTAAAAGGTTTTACGTAAAACGTAAAAGGTTTTTCGTAAAACGTAAAAGGTTTTAGGTAAAACGTAAATCGTTAATTTTTTTGATGTAAAACGTAAAAAGTTTTAGGTAAAACGTAAAAAAACCGGCCCGTAAAACGTAAAAACGTAAAATATGTTAACGTAAAAAACCGGCGCGTAAAACGTAAAAAAAAACATTAACGTAAAAAACCGGCGCGTAAAACGTAAAAAAACGTTAACGTAAAAAATCGGCGCGTAAAACGTAAAAAAACGTTAACGTAAAAAACCGGCGCATAAAACGTAAAAAAAAACGGCGTTAAAAAACGACGCGTAAAAAACGGCGTTAAAAAAACGGCGCGTAAAAAACGGCGTTAAAAAACGGCGCGTAAAAGACGACGCGTTAAAAAAACGGCGTGTTAAAAAAACGATGCTTGAAAAAACAACGCGTGAAAAAGTCGGGCGCAAGACGGGTCGTTAAAATGGGTCGTAAAAAATTGGCGCGTAAAAAACGGCGTTAAAAAATTGGCTCGTAAAAACGGCGTGTTGAAAAAACGGCGCGTAAAAAAACGGCGTTAAAACGGCGCGTAAAAAAACGGCGTTAAAAACGGCGCGTAAAAAAACGGCGTGTTAAAATAACGACGCTTGAAAAAACCCGGCGTAAAAACGGCGCGTCAAAAAAACGTAAAACGTAAAAAGTTTAACGTAAAACTTAAATTGTAAAAAGTATAAAAAATGTTTAAAAAAATCTGAATTTTAAAATGTTTTTAATAAAAAAGTTATGTTTAAAAAATAAAAAGTAATATAATAATACAAAAAACTAATAAAAAAACAATAAAGATAAAAAGACAAAATAATATTATTTTACTAAATTACCCTTTTGGATTATAATATTAAAGACATAATAAGACAAAAACCATTTAATATTAATTTTTGTTACTTTTAATCTCATCCATCCATCAAGTTGATCTAAGGGCTAATAAGTGGTTCTCAGGGTTCTCATAACTAGAGGTGATTTTCATTTTAGCGATCCCCTATATATATATTATGTAATTATATAAAAAAAAAATATTACATTAGTTTAGTATATTATGTAATTGTTAGGAGACATTATCTAATATTCTATTCAGTATTTCCGTACAGTTATCTCTGTATTATTTCAACTAAGGGGACTGGGGGTGGTCCGTGATGGCACCCCCATCACTCGTTATTTTTTTAGCACACCGTCGGCACTACCAAGTTCAACGAGTGATAGAAATAACGCGTGAAAAGGATCACGCGTGGAAAAAGGAAAATGATAGAGTTTAAAACTGTTTTTTTAACCAGAATTCTTTTTTTTTTAAAAAGAAATTCAGAAAACTGTTATTAAAAAAAACAAAAATTGTTTTATAAAAAAATTCAGAAAACATTTATTTAAAAAAAAAAACAGAAACTGTTTTTAAAAAAAAGTAAACTGTTATTTAAAAAAAACAGAAATTGTTTTATAAAAAAATTCAGAAAACAGTTATTTAAAAAAAACAGAAACTGTTTTTAAAAAAACAGAAAACTGTTATTTAAAAAAACAGAAAACTGGTATTCGGTGGCGGAGTCGATCTTCCGAATCGAAGAGGCGAAATTGGCGCAAATTAATGAAATTTAAAATTTTAGTGTTTTATTGTTAATATCTAATTTAAAAAAGAAAATTAAAAAAATTTGTGAGTGATGGAATTCCATCACTAGTGATGACCACCGCCACTCAAAAATGTTTGTGAGTGATAAAATATTGGTTGCTGACATGGCAGAACATGATTGGATGTTTGTGAGTGATGGAATTTCATCACTTGTAACCACTCCCACTCCCCTAATGTAATACAAAATACCTATAATATTTTTGGTTATTCGACAATATTATATAATTCAAATAAAAAGAATGCTAGAGGGAAATTTCTGGCATCTAATATGCATACGTATATATAAATAATTTTGAACATATAAGAATTCTAAGGATACATAATCTTCTATATTCATTCGCAGTTGTAGATCGTGTTTCCCCTAGAACCATACATTTTTCAACCATTTTGTCAATTTTGGTAGTATACAAAAGCGCACAAAACTTGCTAAGATCTAAAACAATATAAAGACCTGCGGTAGCTTTTATATAAACATTTCTAAATCATGTATTAAAATTCAAAAAATATTAGTTTTAACATTTAACTGGTATTAGTTTGGTTTTTTTCTGACACCTATCACCTAAATACGGTAGAATATTATTACCACGCCCTTTTTTAAAAAAAAATAGTAATAATAAAAATCGAATTAGGTCACGAGTTGTTAACCAGCTTCTACAGTGGACCATCAAAATTTACAGACTCCTGTGGCACACTGATAGACATTCCATTCCATTCCACTATTTTATTATTTGTTAATTATAAAAAAAAAACGATTTATGATTATTATTACACCCAATATTATTGTACAGGGGGTAAATAAAATATAATATGGATACATTTTAAATGGTTTGAATGTATTCTTGATATAATTCATCATTTCATCTACTAATGGAAGTTTAAATAAAAGTAAAGCTTGTAGCCTATCATATATTGAGGGTTTTAGACTAGTGACACACAATGAATACAAACGAGAGGGTGTGTTTGTGTTTGTTCATTTAACTTTAACTGAAAACGAATACAAACTATACAAATAAAAGTACAAATTCTTTTGTTCGTATTCGTTCATTAAAAGAATAAGCATGTTCGTTCTTTTAGAATCTAAACGAAGAATTAACGAATGTAAACGAACACAAACAAACTTAAACAAACATAACTTAACAAACAAAAACGAAGATAAATAAACGTAATAGAACATATTTAAACGAACACAAATAATAATAACTTGTCAAACGTAAAGTAGTTTTTAATATAAATTAGTGAATAATTATGATAAATTCTATTGCAAAGCCTATTTTTTATAACTAGAAAACCTAATAACTAATTAGTTGTATTTATATAATTATTATTAGGTTAAAAGCTCATTTAATGTCTATATTTATATAATAATAAATATATTAAAATTTAAAGAAAGATAAACAAACATTTACTATATATTAATTATCAAATTTTTTCATACTCACAACATCACTATTCAATTTTCTTACACTTTTAACCCTTATACTTTTTTTGTTTTACAATTTTGGCACAAACATTTTTTTTCACTTTTTTACCCCAACACTGTTCTATTTTCAACTTTGGTATACTATTCATATTTTACAAATTTGTCGTTTTATGTTTCGTCCTAAATTTCGCAAATTAACACGTTGCAATGCACGTGTGTGGTTCAATATTCTTATTGAAATTGTTTTGTGGTTTAACGGCTTCATCGTAGTGCGTTAGTCTTATTAGTTATTCTTTTATATATTTTACATTTCGGTCTAGGTTTTGCGAGTTAACATATTGCAATGTGAATGTGTGGTTCAACGTTTTTATATTTCTTTTTTTTGGTTTAACGGTCTCTTTTTTTTTTTGGTTTAACGGTCTCATCGCAAAGCATAGGTCCTATATACTAGTTCATATTAGGGTGGGAAGATTTTGCGGGGTGATTTTCTAATTTAATTTTTATTTCTATTCCAAATTCTTTACAACTCTACAAATCAAGTACAAAAGTGATAATTGAATTTATTATTCAATTCCTTCAAATTTCAATTTTAAACATCACAACTATACAAACATCCTAATAACCAAATGCTCCTTAATTAACTTTCAAAGATCATAACCGTGTACTTGGTCAGGAGTTATTAACCATTTATGTAATTAACATTATATTTTTAGGGTAAATTACACTTTTCGTCCTTTACGTTTGTATCGGATTGAAGTGGATAACCTTTAACTTCAATAATTGCAGTCACAGTTCTTTATTTGAAAAACTCATTACACCTTTCGTCTTTTAGCGCTAACTAGGTTAAAATTTTGAGTTAAATCTAGTCACATGAGGGTATTATGGTCATTTCAAGTTTTTTATTTAAATGTTATTAATAAATAAAACTAAAAAATAACATATATACATACTACAACTTATTTAGGGCATGTTTGGCTAACCTTTTTGAAATAATTTATTGACTTATTGGCTTTTTGAAAAGTCATAAGCTTCAAAATGATGTTTGGCAATGAGGGTGTATGTGAGGGGGAAAAACCAATAAGTCAATAAGTCACTCCATATTGATTTTTCCAAAAAGCCAATAAGTCAATAAGTTGTTTTGAAAAGCTTAGCCAAACATGCCCTTAATCCCCTTTAAACACTCTCTTTCTCTCTAATAAAACAACCACTCAACCACCGCCTAAATCCACCACCGCCTGTAACATCACCACCACCATTATCGGAGCTACACGACCACCACTCCCCCCCCTCTCTCTCTCTAAATCATAACACCACCATCGGATCTACAAACACCACCAGCTCCGCCGTTGGCGTTTGGTTCAAGGTCTCATCCACAATCGGAGCCCTAGATTTTTTGGATCTACAAACACTACAAGCACCGCCTGTGACATCACCACCACCATCATCTGAGCTACACCCTCCTCTCTCTCTGTCTCTAAAACATGCTCAATCGGAGCCCTAGATTTTCTAAAATTTCTCAATAAAAAATCATGGTTACCTCTGTATACAGATCTTTTCTATATCTTCGACTATACTTTCAGGTTATCCCTCTGCAAATGAATAGGTTATATTAGTTGGATAAAGTTCAGATAAATCAGAGAATGCAATTACAAGCATACAAGGTGAAGAAATATACTAACAACAACTTTCGTCAATCCAAGTAAATCAATTAAGGTTAAGTTCACAATTGTATCAAGTATCAACAAAGGAACAAAATAAGGTTGGTGTATCATAGAAACGGAAGACATTAAATATGTATACACACACATAACATATGTGTGTATATGTAAAAACTTATATGAGAAACCCACCATGAGGAAATTATATACTGAGATGAATTGGAGTAGGGGATATTTGTTTTGACTTCCCAGTGATTCTGTCAGTTTCATCTTGAATTTCTTGCCTTCCTAAAGCTGTGGAAAAAAGTAAACACTAGTTTCTCAATCGGAGCCCTAGATTTTCTTAAATTTCTCAGTCGAAAATCATGGTTACCTCTGTATACAGATCGATCTCCTCCGTCTATCTCCGCCGAAAATCATGGGTATCATTATGCGTAAATTACACACAGAAGCATACTTTGTTGATTATACTCTTGATCTTTGTTTCTAGTGATTGATTTTGGATTATGTGTGATATGTGTGTGACGGTGTTGATATTTATGGTGGGCTTGGATGTCACGGCCCTTGGCCCCGGTTTGACCCGGTCCAGAGTCACGTGGCAGGAAATCCGATGGTATCTAATTTAGTGACAGCGGAAGTCTTTTTAAACAGGATCGATTCATAATAAAACTGCTCGTTTATATATAATATAGGGATAAATCCCATAATTTACAAATAAGTGATTTCACTGGGAAATCTTTATTTCTTAAAACATGTTTATTTATTTATTTACATTGAGCCACTTTCTAAGCTTGTAGTGCTCCACGGCACTTTTCCTGTGCTCACAACAGATCACCTGAAACATGTTTTAAAAAGGTTTTGTCAGCAGGGAAATACTGAGTGAATCATTCTATTTATTAAAACATCCTGTTTGTTATAATGTACAGTATTAAGAGCGATTACAATTGCCTCATCTTTTAAATTAACTGATCCAGTTGTCACTTTACTGGACTGTGACTGTGGACATATCACTTGTAGGGTCCTTTCACCCCAAGTGATAAATAATTAGTAGCTATGTGCACATCCCCCCACATACTGGCAGTAATTTCAGATAACAACGACTTAATCCCTGTAACTATAACTTTGATAAAAACATGCTTTTGAAAGTAATTTGATAAAAAGAGAATGACTCACATTGTAGATTTAACGAGCAGAATATAAGCCTACTGATTAGCCTTGATTAACCTAATTTAAATAACAATGCACACACAACAGGTTAGTAACTAATACAGCAGTTACGACAATTCACGAGATTAAACCCTCACAACGATTTATTAGTGCAATACTTAACAATTCAGCGGATTCACAACGAATGACAGAGTGTAGTCCGAATTCGAGCAGTACTCAAACATTCAAGTCGAAATCACGATGAATTAATAAAGTATAAACTCAATTTGAGCGGAACTTAAACAATCGTTGGATAGTTAGAATCGATCGGACGTTGAATCGTAATAGCGATCGAGTTATTACCCTGATTGTGGCAGTAATTAGTGATTGTGTGTGTTTAGTGGATTGTTTCTGTGATAACTCAGTCTACGTAACTCGAATTTACGTCGTTCCAAAGACAGAATTCAAGTCCCAATGCCTAGTATTTATACGTGAAAAGTTGTTCCCCCGCGTGTCGCGGAAGAAGTCGTGACCCCTGTCGCGACTCGCCTGGGGTGTCGACCTAGCCTAGAGTAGCCTTGTCACTAGTATAGGCTTGATGAATTGACAGTTCGTTAATTTGAAACGTATACAACGCATTTTAGAGATAATTATCAACTTACGGTTTACCCCCCTTTGGTTTTAGGGGCCCTAATCCTGATTCTAAATGTTTTGAAAATTTTAGGGTTTGTTCAGAATTACTTGGGTTTCTCAATTAGGGTTTCCTATTGGCCAAATTAAATAATAATTTAGGACTTTTGATGAGAGTTGTTACATTCTCCCTACCTTAATAAAAATATCGTCCTCGAGATTTACTAGAATAAATGAGGATACCTTTTCTTCATTTCTGATTCCAGCTCCCAAGTGTATTCAGCTCCTCTTTTTGAATCCCATCTGACTTTGACTAAAACTAGTCGTTTATGTTTGAGAAACTTGATCTTTCGATCCTCAATTTGAAGAGGTTTCTCAACAAATTTTAGCTTTTCGTTTACCTCTATATCTTGAAGAGGTACTACCAGTGATTCATCTGATAAGCATTTCTTGAGATTGGATACATGAAATACATCATGTACTCCAGCTAATTCTTCTGGTAGTTGTAATCGATAAGCAACTGGTCCTATACGTTGGATAACTGAAAATGGTCCTACGTACCTTGGACTTAACTTTCCTTTCTTTCCGAATCTAACTACTCCTTTCCAAGGAGAAACTTTCAATAGTACTTTATCTCCTACTTGGAATTCTAACGGCCTGCATCTATTGTCTGCATAACTCTTTTGGCGATCTCGAGCCGTCTTCAATCTTTCCTTGATTTGAGTAATCTTGTCGGTCGTTTCTTGTACTATCTCCGGACCTGATAATTGATTTTCTCTTATTTCTGCCCAACATACTGGAGTTCTGCACTTTCTTCCATACAGTGCTTCAAATGGAGCAGCTTCAATACTTGAATGATAACTGTTATTGTAGGAGAATTCAATTAATGGTAAATGATCATCCCAATTTCCACCAAAATCTATTACACATGCTCGGAGCATGTCTTCTAGAGTTTGGATGGTTCTTTCACTTTGTCCATCTGTTTGGGGATGATATGCAGTACTCAGATTGAGTCGAGTTCCCATAGCTTGCTGGAAACTTTTCCAGAAATGAGAAGTAAAACGACTATCCCTATCCGAAACAATGGAGAGTGGGACTCCATGTAACGATACCACTTCGTCTACGTACAACTTGGCTATCCTTTCCATGCTAAAGGTTTCTTTTATTGGTAGAAAATGAGCTGATTTGGTTAATCGATCCATAATTACCCAAATCGCATCATTACCTTTTCTGGTTTTAGGCAACTTAGTAACAAAGTCCATTGTTATAAGTTCCCATTTCCATACAGGCATTTCCAATTGTTGTAGTAGTCCTGAAGGTTTCTGATGTTCAGCCCTTACTTGTGAACAAGTAAGACATTTAGAAACATATCTTGCTATATCTTTCTTCATGCCTATCCACCAAAAATTCTTTCTTAAATCTTGGTACATCTTATTGTTTCCAGGGTGCATAGTATACCTAGATTTATGGGCTTCTTCTAAAATCTTATTTCTTAATTCTCCTTGTTTAGGTACCCAAATTCGTTTCTTGTGGAATCTCCAAATTCCATCATTTCCTTGCTCTAGTTCCTTTATATAACCTTTCATTCCTTCAGCATCGTCCTTGATTGCTGTTTCCTGAACTTTCTTTAATTGTTCCATTAAATCTATTTGTAGATTTAATCTGAGAGCACGAACTCGTCGTTGTTTCTCATAATACTTACGACTTAAGGCATCTGCAACTACATTTGCCTTTCCTTCGTGATACTGAATATCACAGTCGTAGTCACTTAGGATTTCCATCCATCTCCTTTGCCTCATGTTTAACTCCTTTTGCCCAAATATATATCTTAAACTTTTGTGGTCTGTGTAGACAGTAATTTACTTCCGTAAAGATAATGTCTCCAAATCTTAAGGGCAAAAATTACGGCTCCTAATTCTAAGTCATGAGTCGTATAATTCTCCTCGTGCTTTTTCAACTGCCGAGAGGCATACGCAATTACCTTCTTGCGCGGCATCAACACACATCCGAATCCTAATTTTGAAGCATCACAATATACTTCAAAATCTTCTGTTCCTTCGGGTAATGCTAAAATTGGTGCATTTGTTAATTTCTGCTTCAATATTCTAAAGGCTTCTTCTTGCTTTTGTCCCCATTCAAACTTAGTGGCTTTACAGGTTAACTTAGTTAATGGTACGGCTATCTTGGAAAAATCCTTAATAAACCGTCTATAGTATCCGGCTAAGCCTATAAAACTTCTAATTTCCATGGCTGTTTGTGGGACCTTCCATTTAGTAATTGCTTCTATTTTAGCAGGATCTACATGAATGCCTTCGTGATTCACCATATGTCCTAGGAATTGCACTTCCTTTAACCAGAATTCACACTTTGAGAATTTGGCACAAAGCTTTTCTTTTCTTAACAAGGTTAAGAGTGCATGCAAGTGTTCACAATGTTCTTCCTGACTTTTGGAATAAATAAGTATATCGTCGATGAATACGATTACAAATTTATCCAAATATGGTTTACAGATCCGATTCATCATGTCCATGAATGCAGCAGGTGTATTCGTTAACCCAAAGGGCATGACTGTAAACTCATAATGACCATACCTAGTTCTGAAAGCAGTTTTAGGTATGTCTTCTTCTTGTACCTTCAATTGATGATATCCAGAGCGTAAATCGATCTTAGAAAAATATCAAGCTCCTTGAAGTTGATCGAAAAAATCATCAATCCTAGGTAATGGGTATCGATTCTTAATTGTAACCTTATTCAATTCTCTATAATCGATACACATTCTCATCGATCCGTCTTTCTTTTTCACAAACAACACTGGCGCTCCCTAAGGGGATGAGCTAGGTTGTATGAAACCTTTACTTAGTAATTCATCTAATTGCTTTTTCAGTTCTAACATTTCTGTGGGTGCTAACCGATAAGGTGCCTTAGCTATCGGTATAGTTCCTGGAATTAGATGAATCCTAAATTCTACTTCCCTATCTGGTGGTAATCCTGGTAATTCTTCTGGGAATACATCCGGATACCCTGAGACTACAGGAATTTCCTTAAGTTCTTTACCCTTAGTACTAATGATTACTGAAATCATATATACTATTCCTGGTTTTCGTTCATAATTAGCAACTTTCATTACTGATATGAACTTCATAGGCTTACGTGGTTTATCTCCTGTAATCACAATTACTTCTCCGGTGGGTGCCTGAATTTCTATAGAATTCTTATCACATAGAATTCGAGCATGGTTGGCTATTAACCAATCCATTCCTAACACAACATCGAATTCGGCTAATTTCATAGGTAACAGATTTGCAGAAAACTTATGACCTAATAGTTCTATCTTTCCTTCTTGCAAAACCTTATTTATATTAACAGAATTCCCGTCTGCCGTTTCGACTGTAAAATTTTGTCTAAGTGTGGTTAAAGGTAAGTTAAGAGCTTGGCAAAATGAAGTATTGATAAAACTTTGGTTTGCACCAGAGTCAAATAATACTTTTGCATAAACGTCGTGGACCAAGAACGTACCAGCTATAACGTCAGGGATTAGTTCAGCTTCTTGAGTGGTTAGCTGAAATGCTCGGGCATTCTTCTTTGTTGTTCTATCAGCTGGTTTGCCTTTATTGTCTGCGGTTTTTATCAATTTAGGACATTCTGTTCGAAAATGTCCCATTTCTCCACAGTTGTAGCAGATTAGGGATTTCTTCCTGCAATTCTCCTCTTGATGCCCCGGAATTTTGCAAAAATTGCAATATCCCTTGCATCTTCCAAAATGCTTCTTTTTGCAATTTCTACAGTACTGAGGAATTGAGGATTGCCCGGGTCCTCTTTTCCTTGAACCTATTATTATCATTACCCACACGAAATCCTTGGGTAATCTTTTGAGCCAATTCCTTCTTTCGATCTTCTTCTCTTGTTCGCACTTGTTCGTCAGTTAGGGTATTAGCTAATTCCACAGCATCGTCAATAGTGCGAGGTCTCACAGCTTTAACGATGTTACGAATTTCACTAATTAATACCCAAATGTAACGGGAAATGAGTACCGGTTCTGGCGAAGCCAGTGTTGGTACCACTCTAGCATATTCAAAGAATGTCGAAGTATAACCGCGACACTCTACGCCTACCATATGATGGTTTAGGAACTTATTTGCCATTTGTTCCTTTTCATATTCAGGACATAATTTTCTTTCTACAAGACTTTTAAATTCTTCCCAGTTCATAGCATAAGCCATCCTTCTTCCTTTTGCTTGTAGCACCGTGTTCCACCATTCTAGTGCCCCTTCTTTGAAAAGGTTTGATGCATACATGACCTGATCTTCTTCAGAACACTTACTTATTGCAATTACTGCTTCGGTTTTCTCTAACCAACGCAGTACTGCAGTTGCTCCTTCGTTACCTGCAAATTCAGCAGGTTTGCAAGCAAGAAATTCTTTGAAAGTGCAACCAGGTGTTGCGGCTTTCATTTTCTTGGGAGGTGGAGCCTGTCGTGGATTATTATCGTCATGATTGCCGCCTCCATTTATACTATGACTAAAATTATCTTCCTAAGTACGTTTACTAGGAACGATTTGTTGTGGTTCAACAGGTTTCTTTATAGCAGCAACGAATGCTGGAATAGCATTAGCTATCCCTTGGGCAACAATATTTTCAATATCTTGTCTAGTCATGTACTGGTTTTCCTGATTTTGTTCAGATTGATTCCCTTCATTAACTGGTTCATTACTAGCGTTTTCCATCTGATAATTATTATAAATATAACTATTAGTATCAAATGATTATAAATAAAATAATTACACAGAAGCACATAAAATCTTACAACACAGATATATATCCAAAATTGTCGATGTTTCGACTTCTATTTTGCTTTATATATTATATAGGCATCCATACACACCGTTTATCTTACAATGTTTTATTTCCCATTTTACAGATTTATATTTAGCTATTATTATTATTATACAGACATTCTTCCCAACCCCACTATTCTTTGGTCAACTGGCAGTTTAGTAGCGACGCTCCCTTTCGTCGTATTTCCAGGAAATTTGTTCTCCTATTTCCCGGATTCTATTCCCTGTACCTATCAACTCTTCACCGAACAGACGACGTTCGGCTAGGTTTTCGTTGGTCATTGGAGGATTGGGGATAGGTTCTGGATCAAACTGTGGAAGAAAAGTATAAGGACTGTTAATGATATTTTCGAATTGCCAGTCATTTGTCCACCATTCTTCCATTTGGCCTAAAGGTCGAGTGTGGATTAGCGGGTCTGGAATAGCTGGTTCTAGATTCACAGGAAGTTGGGTTTCTAGGTACGGATATAGATTATTATGGATAGGGCTAATGACATCACAATTTGCCAGTAAACGGTCTATTTCTTCTTGAAATGTGATTTCTTCAGTTTGTCTGGAGTTCTCTCCAATTTCTATTCCTTTTTGTTTAGAATCTTTCCTGATTTCTATCTCTGCTGGATTAGAACTCTCTCCGATTTCTATTCCTTTTCCTTTGTCTATAGGGTTTTCTATTTTAGGGAGTTTCCTAGTAACTGGCTTTCTCCTGCGCACTTTCCTCCATCCTACATATCTTCTTTTCTTTTTAAGTTTTGCTTTTTCCAGCGGTGGAGCTTCGAATTCCAGAGGTTCCTCTATGTCAGCAATATAACCAGTAAAGTCGTGGGAGACTTCAATTGGTACTGGGTAGAGGTTGAGATTCTGAAACGCTTCTGATATCTCACTCATGCTGGATAGCATATATGCAAAATGCACAAAAATGCTAAGTTAAAACTTTGGAACAAAGTTTTACAAATAAACATTAAAGTTTATTGCATACTGATTTGTACAAAAAGACTACAGGAAAGAGAACACACTATACTTTATTTATTTACTGGAGATTAATTTTCTACTAGACCAGACTTATTAATATTTTTAGAGGTTTGCATTTTCGGCTACGGTAGCTAGCATATAAAGGTTTGCCCATTTTTCATCTAATGTGTCTTCCCAAGGTGACCTATTGCCTAATTCCTGGATTTCTGAATTAAACCTCACTTTCTTGACTTGGGGTTTCTTTATTTTCTCCTTTCCCTTAATAAGAATCAAATTTCTTTTATCTTGGGTAAGAGGATTTTCATAATTTGCTTTACGGACAAAAATCCCTTCTTCCAGATCTGCTGGGTGTTTGGAGGAAGAGGTTCCTTTCTCTGTGGTTGCAGTATCTAATTTGTGGTAGATAGCAGAAATCTTTTGTTTACCCATACTGTAACTCAACAATTAATCAGTTAATAAAACATATTTTCACAGAATAGCAATTAAATTTCCTAAGTATCTCTTAATTATTTTAATAGGCTAAAATCAATAGTAAGCTTAAATCAGTGGCTCTGATACCACCTTTTCCTGTCATGGCCCTTGGCCCCGGTTTGACCCGGTCCAGAGTCACGTGGCAGGAAATCCGATGGTATCTAATTTAGTGACAGCGGAAGTCTTTTTAAACAGGATCTATTCATAATAAAACTGCTCGTTTATATATAATATAGGGATAAATCCCATAATTTACAAATAAGTGATTTCACTGGGAAATCTTTATTTCTTAAAACATGTTTCTTTATTTATTTACATTGAGCCACTTTCTAAGCTTGTAGTGCTCCACGACACTTTTCCTGTGCTCACAACAGATCACCTGAAACATGTTTTAAAAAGGTTTTGTCAGCAGGGAAATACTGAGTGAATCATTCTATTTATTAAAACATCCTGTTTGTTATAATGTACAGTATTAAGAGCGATTACAATTGCCTCATCTTTTAAATTAACTGATCCAGTTGTCACTTTACCGGACTGTGACTGTGGACATATCACTTGTAGGGTCCTTTCACCCCAAGTGATAAATAATTAGTAGCTATGTGCACATCCCCCCACATACTGGCAGTAATTTCAGATAACAACGACTTAATCCCTGTAACTATAACTTTGATAAAAACATGCTTTTGAAAGTAATTTGATAAAAAGAGAATGACTCACATTGTAGATTTAACGAGCAGAATATAAGCCTACTGATTAGCCTTGATTAACCTAATTTAAATAACAATGCACACACAACAGGTTAGTAACTAATACAACAGTTACGACAATTCACGAGATTAAACCCTCACAACGATTTATCAGTGCAATACTTAACAATTCAGCGGATTCACAACGAATGACAGAGTATAGTCCGAATTCGAGCAGTACTCAAACATTCAAGTCGAAATCATGATGAATTAATAAAGTATAAACTCAATTTGAGCGGCACTTAAACAATCGTTGGATAGTTAGAATCGATCGGACGTTGAATCGTAATAGCGATCGAGTTATTACCCTGATTGTGGCAGCAATTAGTGATTGTGTGTGTTTAGTGGACTGTTTCTGTGATAACTCAGTCTACGTAACTCGAATTTACGTCGTTCCAAAGACAGAATTCAAGTCCCAATGCCCAGTATTTAAACGTGAAAAGTTGTTCCCCCGCGTGTCGCGGAAGAAGTCGTGACCCCTGTCGCGACTCACCTGGGGTGTCGACCTAGCCTAGAGTAGCCTTGTCACTAGTATAGGCTTGATGAATTGACAGTTCGTTAATTTGAAACGTATACAACGCATTTTAGAGATAATTATCAACTTAGGGTTTACCCCCCTTTGGTTTTAGGGGCCCTAATCCTGATTCTAAATGTTTTGAAAATTTTAGGGTTTATTCAGAATTACTTGGGTTTCTCAATTAGGGTTTCCTATTGGCCAAATTAAATAATAATTTAGGACTTTTGATGAGAGTTGTTACATTGGAGTCGATGGTTGTCGTTGTTGTGGTCGGAGAGAGAGAGATGGAGAGAGAGGGAGAGAGCAAGATGAGAGATAGATTTAGGATTTTATGTGTTATATATATAATTTTTTAAACAAATGAGTAAAATTATCAATCTACCGTCTTATGCAAGTCACATTACCAGACTTAACTCAAAATTTTAACTTGGTTAGTGCTAAAGGATTAAAAGTGTAATGAGTTTTTCAAATAAATGATTGTGCCTGTAATTATTGAAGTTAAAGATTATCGACTGCAATTCGATACGAACATAAAGGACGAAAAGTGTAATTTACCCTATGTTTTATAATATATATATATATATATATATATATATATATATATATATATAGGGAGAAGATCATGCGAGAACCACCTCTTATTGCGAGAACCGCGAGAACTAATGTGAACACAACCAAAAATGCCTAAAAATAGCTAAAAATCACACAAATTTTTTTAAATATTTTTTATATAAAAATCGCTACTTTTCGAAGCAAAAAAAAATCAATTTTTATTTTTTTAAATTTTTTCTTTTTTTGGCCACTAAAAGTAGCGATTTGAGCATAAAAAATATTAAAAAAAATTTTAGATTTTTTTTGATTTTTTTTGATTTTTTTAGGTTTTTTTGGGGGTTTAGTTTTTAGTATTTTAGCTTGGGGGTGGGGGTGGGGGAGGGGGGTTTAGATTTTTTTTAGTGGGGGGGGTTAGGTTTTTTGGGGGTTTTAGTTTTTAGCATTTAGCTTGAGGGGGGGGGGGGTGGGGGTGGTTAGTTTTTTTAGGTTTTTTAGCTATTTTAGGTTGTGTTCACATTGGTTCTCGCGGTTCTCGCAATAAGGGTGGTTTTCGCATGAACTCCTCCCTATATATATATATATATAGGGTTGAGTTCATTTCAGAACTCTAAATAACTACAGAACTTTCAGAACTCCTAATAAACAATCATTTTACATATAAGTTCTTGTATTTATGATCTTTTTATCATCTATTATATGTATTTCTTTGATTACATACATGAAAAAAGTTGTTTACATATGTTTAATTGCCAAAATTATATATATGTGTCATAACTAATTACATATATGTAAAAAAACTAGTTTACATATGTGTAATTATAAAAGTACATATAAAAAATGATAAAATTACTCTTAACTTGTATGTAATCGTAAAAATACACATAATAAATGATAAAATTATCCTAAACATAAAAATATATAAATAAAAAGATTGTTTATTAGGAGTTCTGTAAATATTTATGGTTCTGAAATGATCATGACCCTATATATATATATATATAGGGGGCCGCTAGAATGAGAACCAACTCGAGTTATGAGAACCGCGAGAACCAAGTGCCACGGAGGGGCGTTGACCACGATTTTTTTTACAACTAGATCCGTATATTTTAACAACATTCGTAAAAAAAAATTTCAAACGGCGCGCCTGAGGGGGTAGTTTTTTACACCCAAAGTTTGTAAAAAAAAAACAAAAAACAAAAAAATAATAAAAACACCAAACTTTGGATGTAAAAAACTACCCCCTCGGGCGCGCCGTTTGAATTTTTTTTTTACGAATGTTGTTAAAATATACGGATCTAGTTGTAAAAAAAAATCGTGGTCAACGCCCCTCCGTGGCACTTGGTTCTCGCGGTTCTCATAACTCGTGGTGGTTCTCATTCTAGCGGCCCCCTATATATATATATAGGGTAAGGTTCATGCGAGAACCACCTTTATTGCGAGAACCACCTTTACCAATGTGAACACAACCTAAAAAAACCTAACCCCCACACCCCTCCCCCAAAAACCTAACCCCCCAAGCTAAATGCTAAAAACTAAAACCCTCAAAAAACTTAAAAAAACCTAAACCCTCCCCACCACACCCCACACCCCACCCCTCAAAAACCTAAACCCCCCCACCCCCAAGCTAAAATGCTAAAAACTAAACCCCCAGAAAACCTAAAAAAATAAAAAAAATCTAAAAAACACACAATTTTTTTTTTAATATTTTTAAGTTAAAATCGCTACTTTTAGTAGCAAAAAAAATATTTAAAAAAAATTAATTTTTTTTTGTTTACTAAAAGTAGCGATTTTTTTTATAAAAAATATTAAAAAAAAATTGTGTGTTTTTTAGCTATTTTTAGGAATTTTTTGTTGTGTTCACATTAGTTCTCGCGGTTCTCGCAATAAAGGGTGGTTCCTAACGGATCTTTGTCCTATATATATATATATATATAATACTAGCATATGATTAACAAATAAATACGCTAGCTTATAAGACCACACGTAGTGGGTTTTTTGCCATTTTCCCCAAAAAAACGCCCCATAATACCCCTCTACCGCCCCCATGGGTGTTTTTCTTGAAAATTTGGGTTAGGGCCTTCCAAATCAAACGCTGGGTCGAGATATTTGGGCCAATCATGCTGTTGCCAACGAAATATTATTGGTTTTAATTAAAAAAAACAAAAAAATTAATTGGGTAATAATTGGATGGAGGATTATGGGGCATTATACCACTACACCCATTTTAGAAAAACACTCATAATGCCTCATTACTGACTAAACCTCCACATGACGGATAATGCCCAAGGGTCTTTCATCACCACTAGGGCTGTAAACAAACCAAACGTTCGGCAAACAGTTCGTGAATTGTTTGGCGAGAAATTCGTTTGTGTTCATTCGTTTATTAAGCAAACGAACACGAACAAGAAATTTCGTTCGTTTAGTTAAATGAACAAACATGAACAAAGGTCGCGTTCGTTCAATTATGTTTGTGAACATTCGGTAACGTATTCGTTTGTGTTCGATAGTTCATTAGTGTTTTGTTTTTATATATTATTTAAATATTACAAGATCCCGACAAATAAAATATTTGATAAGTGTTAGTATCTTATATGATCTATTCATGAACACGTGTTTGTTTATTTCCATTTGTATTCGTCAACGTTAGTTGTCTAACATTAACAAACAAACACGAACAAGTTTATTTCCTTAACAAACGAACACGAACATAAAATCTCGTTCGGTAAGTGTTAATGAACCGTTCGTAAACACATATATTCTTTAAAAAACGAACACAAAAAAGGTCTCATTCGTGTTCGTTCGGTTCGTTTGTAGCCCTATTCGCCACTACACATAGTCTAATACTTCAAATTAAATAAAGTTTTATTAGCTTATGATTAACACTATGTTTCATTTAATTAGCCTTTCCCATTATAATGTAAAAGTGCTACTTCTATTGAATAAAAAGTCTAGATACGCATCATATATTAAAAAAAAATTAAAAGAATAAAAGTTTGTTTTGATGGATCATTTTTATAATTTTATATGTTGAGTGATTGAATTGAAAACCAACAAGAGGACTAAACAAAACAATTGTTATAAGTTGAGGGAGCAAGATGTAATTGACCCCACTTTAAATTGCCAAACAAGCTATCTCTCCTCCTCTACATCTCCCTTTCTCACCACTTTTTGTATTACAAAAACTATCCAAAAAGCCTCTTCACACTATACCCAACCAACCACACTCTCAATCTTGTCTCTCTCTAGATTTGGAGAGCCTACAAATGAAGAATCTTAACCTTTGATCAGTCTATGGAAAAGAAATCGCTAGAGGAGTTAAAAAGCAACTTAAATAATTCAAACTTGATGGCTAACACAACATTTTCCGATCAGATTCCGGCAGTTTATGGTGGTATTAGTGGTGGTAGTAGTGGTGGTGGTGGTGGTCTTTTTGATGTGCATCAAGGGTACTTAGACATGTTGGGTTTTCAAGACTATGGTGGTGCTTCTTTATTTGATTTGCTTCAACAACCTACTACTCTTCCACCGGTGGAACATCAGCAGCAGCAGCATCTACCACCGGTTTCCACCGTGCCGGAGACGGTTGAGATGGTGAATACACCGACCCAGATTAGTTCTTCTGTCTCGTGTTCTTCAAACGAGGGTGCTAATAATGTTGACCAGGAGAACAATAATATTAGATCAGTTCTGGTGGATGATGAAGGACAACATAATCATCATGATGAGGTTGATGATGATGAGGATGATCAAGAAAAGAGTACTAGTACTAATAAACAGTAAGAACCCTTTTTTTGTTTCACTTTTGAAAACACATGTATGTGTGTTTTTTTACACGTAGTTGTTAATCTTTCATTTTCTGAAAACTTTTGAAGAAGTACTTTTCTCTTCACCATTAGCACACACTTATGGGTGTTTGTTGTTTCTGTATTTTTGGCAATGGATCTTTCTTTTTCTACTAATTTTTTAGTTTTTTATGAGTTTAACCATATGTGTTGTTCTTCATCAAGTTATCATTTTTGGATAAATATCAAGAAAAGCTTTTAATTTCTTCATGTTTTGAATAAAAACAGTTGTGTGTTTCTTGTGTGTGTTTTGATGATTAATCTTTTATTTAAACCATTCTAATTCATTGCTAAATGAATATCAAGAAAAAGTGAAAACATTTTCTGGTTTCACACATACGCGGTTTTTGTTTCAATTTTTCAAGATTATTATTTTGATCAAGAAAAGTGTGGCCTTTTCACACACATACACGCACCCAAAAGTAGATTTGATTAACAGATGTTAAGTGATGCATCTAATTGCTGGATTTGGTAAATCTTTATTTTTTTTCTTTATCCATATTCTTTTATTTGTTACAAAAGTAAGTGTTCTTTTTTCTGATGGATTATATAAATAAGATGTGGTTTAATGTGGATCTTTCATTGTGTCTTGTAGGTTAAAACCCAAAAAGAAGAACCCTAAAAAGCTAAGGGAACCAAGATTTGCGTTCATGACAAAGAGTGATATTGATCACTTGGATGATGGTTATAGATGGAGAAAGTACGGTCAGAAAGCTGTGAAAAACAGCCCTTATCCTAGGTATACTCTCTCTCTCTAGATTCCATCTTTTCTCTCTCTACACCCCTTAATTTTGTTGCCCTAGTATGTACGAGATGGAATAACACAGTTTTCTTTTGTTGTTTTGAGAGAAGGGTTATTTTAAAGCCAAAACATATGTTAAGAATTACGAGAACCGGATGAGACATACGTAATGCTTTGAAGGCGATACATAAAACCGTTACATAACTGTCACACTTGTTCGCCTAACACAATTTCATAATCTTCATGCACTATTTACAAATGCATTACATGGTTCTTGTAGTTCCCAAGTTCATAAAAGAATAAGATCAATATAGACACATATATACTCTATATATCATCAATCATAGTTG
The DNA here is from genome assembly GCA_030545235.1 of Helianthus tuberosus. NCBI lineage: Eukaryota > Viridiplantae > Streptophyta > Magnoliopsida > Asterales > Asteraceae > Helianthus > Helianthus tuberosus. Next base: position 12,326,589 of record CM060387.1, on the reverse strand, counting down.
CATAAAGATTAGTTTTATTGTTTCTTAATACAGGAGTTACCATCGGTGCACAAGTGTGGCTTGTGGAGTAAAGAAGCGAGTGGAAAGGTCATCCGAAGATCCATCTATCGTGATCACAACTTATGAAGGTACCCACACTCACCCGTATCCAATGACGCCTCGAGGAGCCATAGGGATCTTGCCAGAAACACCGGGTTATGGAGGTTTTAATGGTGGTGGTGGTGTTAGTAATGTTTCCTCTTTTCTTTTTACACAACCTTACTACCAACACCTACAACCACAACTACAACCCTATTTCCATAACCAAACTACACCATCATCTTCTCTAAGCTTTAGCACCACTAATACTAGCCCACTTCTATCATCATACTCTCATATCCTTCAAGAAAGACGTTTTTGCCCTTCACGTTCTTCTACATTGGTTACTGATCATGGACTACTTGAGGATGTCATCCCCTTTCAGATCCGAAAAGACGAACCCAAAGAACAGAATTAAGTGCTATAGTTATCTTGCTTCATGCTTTTAGACAATCTTTCTAGTAAGCTTATGTGCTAACAACGTACAAGGATCGGTTTTTCACGTGTTGATCAATATTTATCTACTTTTAGGTAAAAAGATTAAACACCCATTTCATCTTGCATAGCAAAGTTTGATCATCGATCAGTGTACAATGACTAGGTTTTTTTATTTGGTTTTTAGCTAGCTAATTATGAACGGGTTGGCTTTGCTGATGTTGTTGGTTCTTTCGTTTATTCGTTGTACTTGCCAGATATTCCCATATATTTTGTCATGGAGATTTTAGGTATATGATTTTGTACATCAGTTAAAAGTTCTTATTCCGTATAGATGGTTGTCATATTATGTATTTGTGTGTATAATATATACACATACATGTGCACGTAATGTTACACATACATACGTATGCTTTAAGACTAAAAAGTATCATAACATATGGAAATATTGTGCTTTGAATTTGGAGAACACTCCAGATTAAAACTCTGATTTTGGAACTCTGAATGTTGGATGAATGAACTTGTTTTATTGATCATTTCACTGTTATATTATCTTTCTATAACCAAAACGATTTGTGTAGTCTTTCTAGCGTGTAAGATTGGTTTTGCACCAGCACTAGGCCTTATAAAATATTCCTTCATAAAGTTCATAGCCACCCTTTAATAAAAAACAATGGCATATTTTTTTAGTTTAAGATGACACTTGTATTTTTGAACGATGATGTATATGTAGGTTGAATAAAAGATAGTTTGTAGACGCATCGTAAATGGTTGAATACTATTATAACAGGTCCAATTTGTTCATGTGCTAGATCTTGATAATTTAGATGTACTATTGTATGTTAGACGTAGGGTAGTATATGTTTAAACCTTAGTACGCCAAACCATTTCTTCTTGCGCCAACCATCTTTTTTCCTGCCCAAATCATTTCTTTCTGCGCCAAAGCCCAAAACTTCCTGCAACATTAACTTTTCATATGGCGAAGTATACCTTCTTCCTGCGCCGCCTCTCGCCTAAGTAGCCTGCTCCTGCGCCACACCTTAATCTCCTGTGCCATTCAAAATTTTCAGTTTGCTTCCACCTTTGCTTTGCTAGCCTTCTCCTACACCACACCATCTCGCGCCACCATTTTCTATTGCACCATTTTCGTCCTCTGCGCTGATAATCTAACAAACTTGATGACTACTTTGATAATTTTTATAGTTAACTTGGTTGATTTGGTGATTTTCCCTGGTTTACATATTACTTTGCTTTAATTGTGTGGTTGGAGTTTCAGCTTAACATTTTTACAAAGTTAAATTGAAGTAATTTTTTTACGCCTTTTTTCTATTTTGTTGATCTAAGCATCCCTCTTTTATTCGGAGTTTAGATAAAAAATAATCAAATAAAAAGTTTATAGTTTGATTTTTATTAACTTGGAAAAGATAGTAAAAAGTATAAGAAATCAACTCCATTTATAACCAATTAACCTAACTATCTGGGAGCATGGACAAGAAAACACACACACATATATAGCTCAGGTATACTATTTTAAAAAACTCAAGAAACCCAATGCATGGATACAATTTTGCCACATGTTACAACCTTTTTTTTTTTTTCAGAATTTTGACATATAACAGCTTTTGTTAGGAGAGAGAAAATTAATACGTTATACCTTTTTTGCCGTTTACATAGATGTAACATCACATGATACACTTTTTTTTCAATAGCAAACTTTGCAGGTTTTATGAAGTATACAATTTTTGAACTTAAATTTTACGAGTTTTAATGTGTAGTGCATGTAAAAGACATGTTACATGTTGTTATAGAAAAAAAATAGTGTAAAAAACAAACTTGTTATATGTCAGTGTGTCAGACAAAAAAGTGAAAAAAAAACAAAAAAAATGTTACACGTAATTTTGTTAGTCTGTAACATGTTTTTAAAAAGTTACTTTTTGTAACATGCAATCTCAACCACAGTATTTCTAGATGGATGGTGGAGATTGAGTTTTTTAATTCATAAGAGTTTCCTTATTGTCCTTTGTAAGGTGAGGTTCCTATGAAAATGACATTTTTCGTAAGAAGTGTGAGAAGACATATGAATTGACATGTAGGCATTATGTTTTAGACTTAGATAAGATGTTTTGGGTTGGTATGGCAAGGAAAACACCAAACATAACATTTTAAAACACAATGCAATGTATTACAGGCATGAAATTTAAACACAACTAAAACACATTACCTAACACATAAAACACACTACTTATCATTCTTGGTATGGTGTTTTAAGTTTTAAGCCTATAATTCATTGCATTGTGTTTTAAATTGTTATGTTTTATGTTTTTATTGCCAAAATAACCCAAAACATCATACATGAGTCCAAAACATGATGCCTACATGTCAATTCCTATGTATTCTCACATTCCTTACGAAAAATGTCCTTTTATTACAGAAACCTAATATGAGATGGAAGTTGGCTACAAAGTCTATTTTTCTGATAAAGTGTAGAAAGTGTTCTAAGAGTGACATTTGGCATCTAGGGATTTTATACTAAATTAAAAAAAGGTATTCAATAATAAATTTATTTTTATAAGATATATCTATTAAACAATAAAATGCTATATATATGGAAACCATATATCTTTTAACAATTCAAAATCGTTAGTTACATAAACATGTAGAACGCATACTTCAATCATAATTCATTAGATTATTTTTCTTTCAGTTGAACATTATAGATGTAACACTTTGCATTTCTATACTTTCCATATTTAGAAAGTTGTATTTGTATTTCTATTTTTAGAAACTTGTATTCATATTTCCTTTCCCATTCTTGTAATCCGAGGCCTTGATCATAATGGAAATTTACTTTTATACATATATGCGTTATATACTTGTGTTATACGCAAACAATCGTTGAATACATGTTTATACACAAAACTGAGACTCGAAATACTTGGAAATATCAATCATACATGAATCATACTCATACAACCCTTTGTTGCGGTTTTAATACCTAAAAATGGGCTAAAATACAAGAAAGCAACATAAAATACCCTAATTACAAAGTGTAGGAACTAAAAGTGAACAAAACTCAAAAACAGAAAACAGCTCCCTTCGCGCCACACGATGGGGAAGAATGTCTGGTCGTGTGGCCGACTAGGCTCAATCCACAGCTGAGTTTTTAACCCAATCGGGTTTCAAGCTTTTCTACCTCTTTTCATCCCTAATCACCTTCCAACCTCTTTAAAACTTAAATCCTAATTTTCCTCTATAAAACCAAGCCTCCTCTAACATATTTTCACTTTCCACAACTCTAAACCACTCTTAAACACACCAAAATCATCAAGAAATTCTCAAGTTTAGGAAGAAGGTTCTAAGTGTTCAAGTGAGATTTCAACTCACTCTCTTCATCATTTCTTCTTCTTGTTGTCTTCTTTCATTCCACTTGGATAACCTCTAGGAATGTTTCCACAAGTTTACCATGGTAGACTAAGTTGGAACATCACCACATTTGAGGTTCAAAGTTGGATTAAATTTTGTTTTGTTATACATTCAAACCCATTTACATTTTCAATACCTTTCTTGGATGAACATGAACCAACCCTGCTCCCAACAAACTTACACGTTGTGGGGCTTAAGTTAAGGTAACATTCCAGAAAGTTTAAAGTACAACACCTCCAATCTAACTAACTTAAGTTACCAAGTACACTTACTAACAAAGTGTCCAAACTACACCAAGTCACCAAATATTTGCCATGATTGGAATGCACTAGTCTAGTTTGAGTTTCACTTGGCTACTTGATGATTTAGATGAATATCTAACTAAGTAGTTTCCGAGAATCGAAGTAAGTTAACTCCGCCTCGCCTCCAACATTTTCCATGTTGGGCATGCCACGCCTGGATTGCCTTTATTTGGCCACTGAGAAATCTAGTAACATATTAGTTTGCATTCTTATATTTCATGACCATCCAAATCATCCTTGTGATGATTTGTATATTGGTGAACATTAGGGTTAATGGATTCTTCCAACCCATGCATGATCATATTTGACGAACCTAATATTTGGACTACTAACTAATTATATATATATATATATACACAAATTAACTGAAGCTAAGACACTAACCATCCCATGTTTTGATGTCAAGAGGAATATGGTTAAAATATCTTGATTTGAACTGATCCTTGTAATTTTGACTTCCAATAGACAAACTTGTGCCTATGAAGAACACTACACTATGGTGTCCAAATTCGGGTATTTCGCCAAGATAAGTTTTACGTATTTTTCTACTAAGTAATCATCTTGCATTTTGCATTCCTATTCCAAACTCCGTCGAACTCATATGCCCCATTCATTCCTTGTAGGATAACTCGGCGGTCTTTCTCAACTCTCAAACGCATAAACTCATGTATGCGGAATTTACTACGCAAACCATGGTATACTCGATCCCATTATCCTTTTTTTACACTTTGGGTGCAACATGTACACTATACTACAAATCACATATTCACAATCAAACTTGTTTATATATACACTCTATCAGTTACAACATGATACTTGTTATATTCTTGTTGTTACATGCTATATTTATACTTGTGTTCTATATGCTCATTAACTTTGCAAGCCTACCTTAACAATTATAGCGCTATAGGATTAACGCATTACCCGTATTCTTGTGGTATTGTTAAGTAAACTATTTTACGGCCTTGTCGTTTTGGCGATAAGGATATGCACGATTGCGGTATACTTTGGTTTGACTTATGGTTAACACATGCTAGTATGTTAATAAACAGTGTACGCGAATTACCATGTTGGATATAAGACAACTTTTAGACACGATTATGCTATGTATATAAACTTGTATACTCGCCAACTTTTGTTGATTTTATTTTAATATATGTTGTAGGAAACTAGTTGATGACGATTGAAGAACAATATTTAGGGTGGACTAGAAACACACCTAAAACTCAATTTATGTCTTGATTCATGTTGTTATGATATTTTGCAATATGTTGTATTTTCCTTTCCAAAACAATGTATTTCTCTTTAGTATGAATAAAATTGAATCACTTAATTATTGTCACAATTAGCAAGTTATGATGTCTCGAGCAATGTAACACCCCAAAAACGGGTTTGGTAATCAAACCACGTTAATATGAATGACTAGGTAAAATATCGTTAGTGGTAAAATTTAACCCGGTGAATATTAGGACTTAAATAAATAATCCTAATATTTACTAAAAGGTGAATAAAAGCTTGTAAGGAAATAAAAAGGATAAAAGGCCCGAGTTAACGAGACCTAAAATAAACTTAGTCATAAATATCCCGAACCCGCTAAGTTAACTAGGAATATTAAACCTAGTTAATAAGTGGGAATATTATTGAAAATAATTAGGTTGTGATCTAATTAATAACTAACCAAACACGAGGGACCAAAGCCGGGTAACTTGAAATTGGAATTATAAACTTAAAAAAAAAACACAACACACACAAGTGTGTGTGTGTGTGCGTGCGTGGCTAAGGCCAGGAGAAAGCTCCCATGGAGCTTTAGCCCTAAATCCAACAAATCTCTCAAATTGAAGCTCAAATCAAACCCAAATCATCTGCATGATTACAAATTCGTGATCACCTAGTCGTGGGGATTACAAGGTATGTTGAATTTTATGATTTGGTGATACTTGAGATTATGATGAACAATCATAATCAAAATTCTGGAATGAATGTTGAATCTATGAGTGTTATTGTGATTATATCTTGGTTTAGAAACAAACCCTAGTAGAAAATTTGATGAATTGTTGTCAAAACTAGGGATTTGGTAATTACCCTATTATGTGCTAAGTGGGTTTTATGACAATAAGATGAACACTCGGATGAGAGTGTTAAATTGATGAAAATTGATTGTTATAATATAAGTTCTTGATGTAATTCAAGAACACTAGACTTAGAGGTTTGATTGTTATATAAATCTTGGTGAAAATAACTAATTATAAACTAGTTAGTAAATATGTGAAATTATGCACATTAGGTGTTTGTTAAAATGCCTAAATGAGAACTAAAGTATTGAAATTTAGAGTGAAAACGCGTATTCGAATGATATGGCAATTGCGTGATATGAAGTGATAAGAGTTCTAAATACTATGTTGATTTAGACTTAAAGTTGTAAACCATGCGATTGAAAGTAGTTAACTTTAGATAAGTTAAGTTAACTAATCATGAAGTCGAATAGTAGCTTCGGCATAGGAAATAAGTGAGGTGGAATAGTCGTGATTTTTAAGACTAATTTAACCGCCTTGTAAATGATTGACAATAGTTTGACGCGTAACAAGCTAGATGAAAGCTTGGAGGAGGGAGCGGGTCAAACGGAGCAAGTACGGAAAGAAAAGCGTGGCGTGGATGCGAGGTAAGTGTAATTTACACACTTATGTAGAATACACGTTTATTCGATACGTTGTAAACGTGATAACGATAATATTGGAAATATGGAAATTTGTCAAGTGTCGACTAATGTAAATCAAGGTTAAAAGGATACCCATGGCGTAAGCCGAAATGGGTTGAATTTGGAAGAAAAAAGTGTAAAAGAAAAAGGGTATGGTTATAAAATCCGGGATGGGATGGATGTATGAATTGGAAATCAAAAACGATGTTTTTGATTAAATAGATAATGATGGGCATATAGTCCAAACGGGTCGAATGGTGATGATAACACCATTTGACAATATCGACTAATGTGGTTGTCAAGTCTTATGTTAACAGGACCGATTAGCAAATCGGATAATTGCGTCACTATTGATGGTGTGATAATGAAAACGAGGTATAAATCGGGTCTACTTGTTGATCCGGGCCAGGTACGTATAATTATGTTGTAGTTAAAAGTGTTATTTTGGTCGAATAATTTGAGAGAGAGTCCTTCGTCATAAAAGGACTAAAATCGACCGAAATGCCCTTGTAGGCTAATTGGAACAAATGACCCTTAAAGGTTGTTTGGAAACGAGTTTTATGACTAGGTAAATACTTAGAATAAGTATAGAAGCTGAAAGAGGTATTATATTAGCCAAATGCCACTATTTGAGTTTTTGCCGTAAAATAATGATTCGAGAGGTAAAATTTGGTTTATATTGATCACCACATTAAACCTACCTTAAATACAGTTGTGGTGGGAGATTATATGATAAGAAATGTGGTAATGGAATGCTAAAAGCAATCGAAAGCTATTTTAGGCTCGAAAGTGCTTAAATACCCTTAACGGGTCAAAATAAGCATATGAGCGAAAATGGGTTTAAATTGTGTAATAAAGCTGTGATTAGAACCTAATATGGTATATAACATTTATTTGAAGAAGTGTAGGTGATGTAGGAATCAAACAAATATGTTTGTTTGATAATATGCATAAACGGGTTAAAATTCGGTAAAAGGGAAACGAGTTGAAGGCTTAGAAGTCTCAAAATTTATTAAGTTGGATATTGGATTTTCACTCCATATGATGGAGAATTAAATTACGGACGCGTAGGAAAAAGAATCGGGTAAAACGGATTAAAAACGAGAGAGTTATGCTCGTTTCCGTGAAATCGAGTCATGCTGGGAATGTACAGCAACAGCTGAAGGCATCAGTCTGTGAAAACAAGGGCTAGGCGTGACGCCTAGGCCCTTGGCGTCACGCGACGCCCCCTAACTCCGGAAAATTTTTAAATTTTTCCCTTTTAACCCCTGTACTTGTTTGAACTTAATATTTGACTATCAAAACTAACTTTTAAGTTGGTTTTGATCATAGGTGATCGCCAAGAGTGCCCGGATGAAGATCAAGCTCGATGAGGAACCGAACACGATAAAATAAAAGCTTCCGTGCGGCGTTTCGTCGTATATTTAAAACGACGAATTCAATTACATTAAGTTGTTCAAACTTTTAAAATTGTAAAAGTTTTAGTAAACTCGTATTTTCTAAGGATACTTAATAGTAATTACATGTTTATTTTCGTTATTTATACGAAAACCTTTAAAATAATAACAAGGGTGTTACAAGCAATCATGTTTTTTATCTCACTACGATGTTTCCGCCATCGGTTGGGGTGTGACAATAGATTAAAAAAATGGTGATGTCCAATGCAATGGTTGTTGGTGGTAACAGTATGTAACAACCCAAATATTTTTATCAAATCATGAAGCAACACGTTTCCGAACTCTCCAAGTAATTCAGATTTGTTGGAACAGAGGGACAAAATTATAAAAATGGGGGTTGAAACAAGTTGAGGGACTAAAAGTGTAAAAATGAAATTTTTGCATTTTCTAAAGGTCCTTACAGACCGCAAGGGGTAATCCCTTATGGTCCGTAAGAGATTTAAATTCCTACGTGTCTAAGGTCCTTACGGATCACAAGGTAGAAGGCCTTACGGTTCGTAAGGCCTTCGTTGACAACAGAATACACCTGGCAATTGCATTATTCTCCTTGTGCCACCCACCGTACGAATTTTGCCACATTATTCTTCATTTGGACACCTCATCATCCACTAATCCTCCTCCTATGGCCTCTTAACACACCTGTCATGATTTGGGAGATCTTGGATTGGTATAAATAGGTGACCTTGTGCTCCTTTATGCACACCTTCATATATTCTATTCTCATCTCTTTGGAGCTTGCTTCTGGGCTTGAAGCCTCCTCTTCTAAAGTTATAAACTTCCACTCTAACACTAGTAAGTGTTCCTTCAAGCTCTTTGTAGCTTTAAAGTTAGAATTTATCCAAAAGTCAAGGAAATTGACTTTTGCTTTGACCTTCGGTTCTGCCATTTCGGTCAAATCAAAGTTCAAATTGAACTTTGGAACGTGATCATAATAATATGGGTATTAATAACCTACGATTATACCCTATGACCATCACGTTAAGTAGACGAAATGACGAGTCAAACAGGTAATAAATTAAAGTAAAAAACGCAGAATTTGCATTTTACGACCAATGAACTTTTAAACATCAAAACTAAAATTTTAACATTAGAACAGTTTATATAAAATTATAAGACTTATTATAGCATGTTTAACTCATCAATTTCTATTATCACTCATTCTCAATTCGAAAGTCAAACACTATACTTATATTTTGACTTTCGATTCTAACTCGTTGGTCAAACTTAAAACCCAATCGAACCCGACAATGTGACCAAAATTATATAGGGAATAATCCCCTGTGATTATACTTCTGGTCATCTCGTTTGGTTGAGTCAAATGACGAGTCAAAGATATATTCTATAAGGTCTAAAATGCCCTTTTGTAGAAAATCAAATAAGATGGCTTTAAGCCTATGTGTTAATCATTCTGACTTAAAGACTGATTTTATAACTGTAAGGCCCTATAATTGAGTAGGTTTACGCTTATCTTTATCAAATACAATTATAGGCTATTCGGCTTAGCCTTGGAGTGGGTTAGATAATATTAGAATAAGCCATGTGGGCTAAATTAGTGATTTGGGCTTGTTTAGTTAAGAATGTGCATGTGGGCCAGGCCTAGTCTGTAACTAGGTCACCCTATGTAACTATAAATAAGGTGAGCCTAGGTCATTATTAGGTTGGCTGTTCATATTTTGTTTTTCTAGAGATTTCGAATTCTGAGTTTGTGTACCAGACAGTTCTTAGAAACCGTGTGCACTTTGATTATTTAATCGATTGATTGTTCTTGTTCTTTTACACTTTTCTCAGTATTCCGCGCTTTGATTAGTGTTTTTGATATACGATTGGTAGTTTTGAGACTTACAATTGGTATCAGAGCCTAAGTAGTCTTGCGAAGGCTCGGTTGGATCGGATATCTTGAAGATTGAAGACTGTTTTGCTGCTGATCTGTGTTCGATTTCAACAAAGAAAGAAATGGCTCAAATTAATCAATTGGGATTGACTGAAACAACTACTATTAACCAGGATCTAGATAACATAATTGGAACTAGCAACAGGATTACTAGGCTCATTTCTGGGGGATCCTTTTCAGAATGGAAATTCAGATTCATCCAATACATGAGAATCAAGGATCCAAAGGCCCGGAGGTCCATCTGCAACGGACCAACTGTGATTACCTACATCGTGAATGAAGATGAGGGAACGACTGCTCCTAAGCCCGAATCTCAATTTACTGAAGAGGATCGTGAAAAGCTTAACATTGATGTCAAGCCTCTTGCTATGCTGCACTCAGCTCTTGCACCAGAAATTGACATTGGAGTTCGTGATTGCAAAACTGCAAAAGAATTGTGGGAAGCTATTCTGGCCATGTATGAAGGAAACGAAGAGATGAAGGAAAGCAGACGGGAAATGCTCACTCAGAAGTTTAACTTGTTCAATCACTTCCCAGGAGAAACTTTGGAAAATCAAATCCAGAGATTTCTTGCTTTGGTCAGTGATATGAAGACCCATGATAACAGTTTGGAAAAGTCGGTTATCAACAAGAAATTGCTTAACGCTCTTCCAAGAAACCGGGATACAAATGTAACCCTTATCAAAAGAACCAGGGACTTGGCTAGAATGACTCTCTCTGAACTGATATCATTGCTAAAGTCCTATGAGATGGACAACAAACAAAGGCTCTACAATCACACTGCAAGCTACAATAATGCAAGTGTGTTGACCAACAATGCTTTGATGTCTCAGCAAGGAATAAGCTCGCTTCAAACACCTTCTACTGCTCTGTTTCTCACTAATCTTGGAACTTATGTCAATCAATCTGGCTATTTTCCTGCTCCTGCTCATCAAGTGAACCAAACTCAATCTGCTCCACAGCCTGCTAATCAATATGCTCCTACACCCACCCAACTTCTTTTGAATATCACTACTGCTTTTGCTGCAACCAATTCTTCAGTGGCTACTTCAAAGGAATTTGAACAAGCCATGGCTTTCATGACAGGGGTCATGAATTGTTATCATGCATTTATTGCTGGAAGGGTAGCAAATAACATTGACTCTACTGAACTGCTGGAAATCCATCCTGATGATGTTGCAGAAATGGATATCACTTGGCAAATGGCCATGGCAGTGTTTCGAGCCAAAAACGTTGTAAAGAAAACTGGAAGAAACAAGTGGGAAACAACTGATCATGAGCTTGGTTGGAACAAGGCTAAGCTCAGATGTTATAACTGCCATGAGCCTGGACACTATGCCCGAGAGTGCAAGCAGCCAAGAAGAGATAGAGTTGATCCAAATGTTACTGTCACTGTTAGCTCAGCGGCTCGACCAGCTCCAAATGTTGTGTCAACCTCGAACATCATTGTCACTCGTCCCACTCAGGTTTCATCCTCAAACACTGCTTCCAGAAATCAATCAAATCACTTCAGAACCTGTTGCAAATCCTGGAAGTGCACTGGTAGCTCAGGAAGGAGGGGGCTTCGATTGGACACAACAGATGAATGATCTGCAAATTACTACAGACACGTTATACCAGTCAACTCAAGTTCTCGTGGCAGAAGTAAAGGAAGACGCTGACTCGGCAATTGAAGACATTGAGGGAACGATCTACCATGCCCTCATGGCTCAAATGAACGACTACACTCCTTCTGAGGCTGAGGTATGTGTAGACGATGTTTTTTGTACTTCAAAGTGTAGGGAGAAGGTAAAAGGGTTCAAAGAACAGGCCGAGTCGCTCACTATGCAACTTCATTATACCAGATCAAATAATTATGAAACCCAAAAGAAACTAAATGGGTATAAATATATGGTGGAGGCACAAAAACGTGACATTAGAAAGTTGCATAGTGATCTAAGCGAAGCGAACTGTCGATATCTCCACTTCAAGGAACTATCTGAAAAATTATCCATTGAACTAAATGACTTAAAATCAACTTTTGAAAATACAGAATTTAATTTTAAAAAATTTGATGTTTCAAGTGAAAAGGTTGAAAAAATGATAAATCAACAGTTAAAGTATAGCAAAAAGGAAGTGAGGAATAAAGGGTTGGGTTTTGTATGCATACCTCCACCATACAACCACAACTAATCCTCAATTCCAATGACTGAAGGGGGAGATAGACAATTTACCCAAGATGGATTATGGAAAGCCAGAAGATAAGAAACCCGAGTCTGTCAAGCCTCGAAAGATAAAAATCACTAGACATGATAATACTGAAATTATTTTAGAAAAGCAGGCTTATAAACAAACGTTTGTCATATCAGAAAATGTTTTAAATTGATGTGCGGTAAGTGTCGTATATTTTAAGCCCTTTTTAACACTTATTTTAGCCAAGTTTTAAATTTATAAAACACGATATTTCACTAACACTAAACACACATATGGGCAAGTGCACCCATCGTTGAGTGTAATATAGCGTTGGTAAGATACCGAGGTCGTCCAAGGACACAAGAGCTTTTAGTACCGGTTTATCCTCAACGTCTAACCAAAATAAAAAGTTTAGAAAAATGTTTTAAACTAAGAAAAATAAAACTAACTAAAATGCTGAAAATAAAAATAAAAATAAAAACAGATAGACAAGATGAATCACTTGGTTCCAACTCGTATCTAGTATAACCTTTGATTATTTTCGCACTTTTGCACATAATTAAGAGATTATCTTAGTTATTGTAGTAGGCCCCTCTTTTGAAGGTGACGTTACCCTCACCCCAGTAGTTTGAGTCAGCAGGGATACAATCCTAAAGGGGTGGATTATTGGAAGATAATGAATTAAGTTATTAATGCAGTATTGTGGTAGGCCCCGCTTTTGGCGGTGACGTTACCCTCGACTAAGTAGTCTGAGTCAGCAGGGATACAGTCCTAAATAGCCGGGTTATAGTATTAATAGTAGTTAACTTATGAGGGGATCAAAGAGTTTGGACCCCCGCCATCCAATACCGTGAAGTATTGAAGGAGGTCCTACTAAATTTGACCCAGGTCCATTGCAGGACCTCTAAACGCTGAACAATGGCAAGACCTTTACCAAACCGTTCCCTTAACCCCCTACCAGGTAGCCAACATACCTCCATATAGACCGTGGAGATATGAATGGTGAAAATCCTTTATTTTATATAGACAGTAAAATAATGCCAAGACACCACGGACAAACGATAAGGAAAGATCACCTTCAACATAAGTAACTAGTTATTAAAGTCATTAATACAAAACCAAATAAAAAGTGCAAAAGATTAGAAATAAAAAGTATTATACTAGACACTTTGTCTTCACCGAGTGATGTAAGAGACTTAGGCAAACATGGCCTTGATTGTCAAGAACTCTTACGATCAATCTTGGATCCCGAGACGACTCACACGCTCTATGATGGACAATGGATGATGGTGGTGGATGATGGTGTTGTGATGGTGGTGGGTGGTGGATGAAGTGTGAGAGAGGTGGTGTGCCAAGGGATGAGTTGCAATGAAACCAAGCACTCCTATTTATAGGCTGAACAGAAGCCTGGGCACGGCCCCGTGTTCGCTGGGCACGGCCCCGTGCCCGTCTGACACTCTCTCTCTTCATTAATTGTAATTCGCAATTACAATTAATGCGCCTGCAGTACTTTCGACACGCCCCCGTGTCCGCTGAGCACGGCCCGTGGTGGGCAATAGAAGCTTCTATAGATTTGTCTTTTCTGCTGCTTCTTGGGCACGACCCCGTGCTGGCTGAGCACGGGGCGTGTTCAGCATTCTGTTTTCTCTATTTTGCTTTGGAAGGTGCCGTTGAGGGTTCGGGCAGTCCACTAATGTTCCTTTTCTTGTATTTATGTTGGATTTAACTGTCTTTTTGCTTCTTTTGCATTTTTGAGCTCATTTAATCCTGAAAATACAAAAGGAAGACAAAAACACTCTTTTTCCAATATTAGTACTAAAAAAAAGGTTAGTTTTATGCCTCATTTGATGTAATTTATATGTTGCATTTTACACACATCATAAATCACACTGAAACCTTAGATTTTGAAAAAAATATAAGTGTTGATAAACATTTTCAAGTATTGGAAAAGGGAGAATCGTGTGAGTCACAACAATCATTTGAAAATAAATCAGCAACACAAGAGCCTGAGGTAAGAGAGTCTAGAGTGAATGTAGATAACATTGAGTTTGCCATGATAAAAGGTTTGACTGAATTTATGAAAGAATTCAAAAATGGCAAACAAAGTGAATATGTTTCTTCATGTGATACAACTTGTGACACGTCTGAGACAGCCACTCCTGAGAAATCAGAGATGGTTGAATCACTTATTGTCAACAATGCATCACCTGAGGAAACAGAGACACCTCAGACTGAATCATCAGCTTCATCTGATTCAACTTGTGACCCCTATGAAAAGACTGATTGTGACAACTCAGAGTCAGTTGATTCAGTAGAGTCAACAAATGAATCATCTGAAACAGTTGATTCAGATTCGCTTAAAGAAGAATCAGAAGCAACATCAGGGGCCTCTGTTGAGTTAGATGGTAATGAAACCACAGAAGCCCCTACTTAATGTTTAAAAGAAAATAATTCTTATCCTTCTAAATCGATGATGTCACAAGAGGCTGAAAGCGATACTACTGTATCAAGCGACATCGTTTGTGAAAAATTAAACAATACTAACCCTGTTACTTCAAATGCTAACCAAGTAATTATTGAAGATTGGGTAGATGAAGATGATGAGGATGACGCTTTACGTGTTTTGAAAAATAAAATTCAGAAAAACAATTCTTCAATTTCTGAAAAATCAAACAATATTTCAATTTCTTCTAATGCTTTGGATTGTATGGGCTCTGTTTTAAAGAGCGATAAATGTTCCGGCATTTATTTTGGTTCTATTTGTCTGGATTTGAATTCAGTTGTTTTGCCTAATAAAGTTGATAAGTCTAAAAATCTATTGGTAAAACAACCTAAAAAGGGAAGTGAAACAACATATGTTCTTCCAAAATCGAGATCAAAGAAGCAAATTAAACATCATTCTATTTCTAAAGATAAGGTTAAACATGTCTCATTTGCATCTCAGGAACCACACAAGACCTCACGTTCTGAAAAGACTGATGGATGTCAGGCAAAACCACATGTGAAGCGACAAATCTGTTACACGTGTGGAGTTGCTGGACACATTGCAAGAAATTGTCAGCATCATCCTGATAAACTCAAAAAGGGAGAGCATCAGAAGGCTCCAAAAGGGAATGTCAAGCTAAGCCTTCAAAACAGGAGAGGACTAAAAAATCTAAACCTGTTAAGAAGCTAAATTCCAAGGTGAAGCCTTCTGATGGAGACTGGAACAAGGCTAAACAAATGAAAATGAAAACAAAGAATTACACTCCAAACTCCTCACCTTTTTCGCCAAAGGTATCCAAGAAATTGGAGAGTCCTAGGCAAGTTTGGAAACCTAAGAATCATGTTCCAAATAACTCTCCTAAATCATCGTGCATCAATGACAAACCTATCTACTCTAAAGAAAAGCTGATTTGGATGCAAGTAACATATTTAAATGAACAAGGTGTGCCCACTACAACTATGGCTTGGGTACCAAAATCTGATTAATCCTGCGTACTGTGCAGGAACGGCTATGGAGGGCTGTCATTCGACTATGGGTGATTGACAGTGGCTGTTCCAGGCATATGACTGGTGACTTATCCCAACTTTCTGATCTTGAAGAATTTAATGGAGGATATGTTGCTTTTTGCGGGAGGAGAGAAAGGAAAGATCACACAACGAGGCACAGTAAAAAATGGTGATCTCTATTTCAAAGATGTCAACTACGTTCCTGAATTGAAGCATAGCCTGCTGAGTGTTGCTCAAATATGCGACAACGGTTACTCAACTCACTTCATTGATAAACACTGTCTTATTCTGAAACCAGGAATGGTCATTCCTGATGAATGGATATTGTTAAAGTCTGAACGAAAGGGCAATGCTTATGTCATTGACATGAATAAACCTCCCACTGAAAGCGTTGCTTGTTTGTTTACCAAAATCTCTGAGCACAATGCTACCTGTAAAAGATTTCATAACCTTTGAAAAATGTGTTTCATGTGCTAAGGGTAAACAACATCGAAGACCTCATTTTCCGAAAACTGTAAACACTATTAAAAGTGTGATGCAGCTTCTTCACATGGATCTTTTTGGTCCAGTGAATGTGCTCATTCTGTCTGGAAAGTCTTTGTGACAACTCGAAATTTAGAACCTTTCGCCATATCTCGATGTTACTTGCTGGAATGTTATGTGATTAGTTAACTTGTGTGATTAATGATAAGTGAACCTTCTATGTGACTATGTGTTACATTTATATGTATACTCGTGTGTATAGTACGTGATAGATTTAAGTGAGCCGAGAACCCGACTCGAGACCATGTGGTCTCGAGTGATCAATGCAACATGTGGGCCGGTTGGGCCACACACCCCTTAGCCTACCCGAATAGCCCATTAGGGTGCACAAATGTGGAACAAGTATTTAAACCTTAGTGATAGCCATGTTGCCATTTCTTTTGGACAACACACTCACTCTCACACACACCTCCTCCTACAAACCTTAAAACCCTAAAGATCAAACATCACCTCTCCTCTCATTCTCTCGGATCCAAACCGACACACTAGGACCTTCGGTTCAAGCTTGGAATCGACATTTGGAAGTTCACCCCTCATACCCTTTAACCGGTTAGTGATTCCTATTGTGTGTTTATATTTCGGTTGTTGTTGATGATGTATGATGAAGATTAGGTGATAATATATTTACTTGTTAAGCTTTATGCATGATGAATACACCCTTCTTGAGTAATCGGTTCACAAGTGCTTCATGTTATGTGTTTATATTCGGTCAATGTGGACTATATGATAATGTATTGAGTTTTGTTAGGATGAATAATGTATGCTTGACTATGAATGAGTGTAATCGGTTTTGTATAGGCTCGATTTTGAATGGGTTTGGTTATGTTTAGGAGGGTTATGTTCAATGAAATCGGATTAACACATGTTGGTGATAGATCCCATATAAGTATGCTATTGTATTGATCAAACATGATAGATGTATGAGCCGATGATGTTACTAACTTGAGTTCATGCCATAATAGATTTTCTTGATGAAACATGTTGATTTTTAAGATGATGAACTACTTGAATATTTGAAGAACATGATGAATATGACATGAATGTAGCTTGAATATTTGAAAACTTGTTGTTTGATCCGTTTTTAGTAAGTAATAGACAAGGAAACATGTTTGTAAATTGTGGTTGGATAGTACATAGCTTCATGAAATCGGAATGTCATTGGATAGTACAACTGTGCAGAATCAGCAATTGTTGGGGGTCGAGACCCCTGGTCTCAACTCGAGACCACCACAGGACAAGTCGAGATCCCCGGTTGCGACACAGGTTGCGAGTCGAGAACCCATAGTCTCGACTCGAGACCAAAACAGCACAACTCGAAGTCATGGTTGCGAGTCCAGTTGCGACTCGAGACCACACTTGATCAACACCCAAACATCATGACCCGAGACCATGTTTGCGACTCCAGTTGCGACTCGAGACCACCTCATGCATGACCCGAGATCACCTTAGTTGCGACTCGAAACCTTGTGGACTACAACTCGAGACCGCACAGTCTCGAGTAGAGACCGTACAGTCTCGATTCGAGACCGTACACTTGTGCACGCTGAATTAGACTTGCATGATTACGGGCTTAGGTGATTGGGCCGGACTTTTGGGCCTAATGCATAGACCTTATGTGTTACTGTTGAATGTGAATGTTGTTTGGGCTGCCATGAATGACACTTGAATGCAATGTGCTAGAAACATACGTGTACTACTTGAATACGGACCTGATTTGTATGATACAACTATGATAGGACGTGAGTGACCACAATATTGCTTGACTGACTTTTCTGTGTATCTGCCGAGCAATCCAAGGTGAGTTCACACCCTCTACAAAGCATGGGATTCCCAGGGGTCGGGAATTGGGTTAAGGAACAAGGGTTCCTCGTCCTCCTTGGGTAGGACAGCATTGGTTCAGGAATGTAATTCCTCGTCCTCATGGACAGATAACTCGTACTAGACCAAAACTCTATCACGAAGTCCCTCCTTTTTATATCGACTTAATCGCCGGGCCAATGGCGAGCGGGTCATTAGTTAGATAGCGCTATTTAGGTCTGACAAACCTCACACCGTGCCGCAGAGGACGGGCGTGAACTAATGGATCTGGGGCACGTCAATGATGATAGACATTGACAGTCTTAGGGCACATAAACATGACTACAGTCAGCAATCGATATGGTAACGAGTCTAGTGTATACATGGGGTAGCCCCCACGGCCGAAATGCCAGATAACTAACACGGGGTAGCCCCCACGGCTGGATTGCCAGAGTAACCGGGAATAAACAAGTCACGTTTTTAACTATGGGGTAACCCCCACGGCAGGATGCCAGATAAAGGAAACTGTTTTCGAAACAACTTAAAACGAACACCCAACCGTGAACTCACTCAACTTGTTGTTGACTCGTTACTACATGCTTTGTAGGTCAATAGGTACTTAGCCGGAGCTTGCATGGAAGAGAGTCGTTGTGGGACATGGACGGCTGTGTGCCATGTTAAACTTTGAAACAATTAAACTTATGTTTTGATTTAAGACTTATGCTTCCGCTTGCAACTTAATTATGTTTTGTTTGGACACCAATTGTATTGGTTAAACTTTTATATCTTTTAACTTACATGTCAAATATGATTGGTGGCTGGATCCTGGTCAGTCACGCCTCCTAGCGGTGGTATTCCGCAGGTGGATTTTGGGGGTGTGACAGATTGGTATCAGAGCCATTGGTTATAGAGAACTTGGTTTTAATAAAGGATAAACGTTTTGTTAAAACCAGACTATAACCTGTACAGTGCTCAACGGTCCACAACGACGCTTCACTCCACATGCAAGGCTCGACATTCTAGGTGATATAATCTGTGTATATATTGCCTACTTGTTAGTTACATAGTACATTGCTCATGGTATGCTTGGTTAGTATAACTACTGTTGCTTGAACATGTGTGCACTTACTCACTTTTGACATCGCACTTTCGCGAACCCCTCTCACTCACGTTCTTCTTGATATGAAGATCATGTCTGGACGCGTTAACCTGACACAAGCTCAGTTGACGGCGCTGATCAACGAACGAGTTGCCGCAGCACTTGCAGCTGCACACGCAGGAGGTATATCCTGCAGTTCTAACTCATTCTAGGATCTGTAGATCCTACTCTCGTGAACCAACCTTTGTGTTAAACTCTGTCTTTTCTTTCGCCCACGATAGGTCAGCATGCTCAGCCACCCGTGTGCACTTTTAAGACTTTCATGGACTGCCGACCAACTACTTTTAGCGGCACTGAAGGAGCAGTAGGTCTCCTACACTGGTTTGAGAAGCTAGAATCTGTCTTCGAAATGTGTGAATGCCCTGAGGCGCGCAGGGTGAAGTATGCTACCGGTACTCTCGAGGGTTTAGCCCTCACATGGTGGAACGCTCAGGTTCAGATGCTGGGGTTGGTTGCTGCCAACGCCACCCCATGGGAAACTTTTAAGGAGATGATCAAAGAAGAATACTGCAGTCGGGATGACATACATAAGCTGGAAGTCGAGTTCTTCAACCTCAAGATGACGGGGTCAGAAATTGAGGCGTACACTAAGAGATCGAATGAGCTTGCCTTGCTGTGTCCTACTATGGTGGACCCTCCATTTAAGCGTATTGAACTCTTTCTCAAGGGCTTGGTGCCAGAGATCCAAAGTCATGTGACTTCAGCAAACCTCGCCACTATCCAGCAGGTTGTTCAGTTGGCTCACCGTCTTACTGATCAAGCGGTGGAGCAGAACAAGTTACCAAAGCGCATAGGTGCTGCAACTACTTCTGGTACCCCTAGTGACAACAAACGGAAATGGGATGGAACTTCAAGTAAAGGGTCGACTTCTGTTCAATCCCAGTCTCAGCAGAGAAAGACTGATGACTACAAGAGCCCCAGTCAGCAATCATCAGGTGGTCAAAGTCATGGTGGGTACAAAGGGAATCACCCCAAATGCAATCGCTGCAGCCTGCACCACAGTGGGCCATGCACCAGGGGCAACTGTCATCGGTGCAACAAGACTGGTCACGCTGCAAAGGATTGCAGGAGCTTATACCCCGCCAATCAGAATCGTCAGCTAGCTCAACAGAACCAGCGCCAGCAGCAGCAGCAGGGTGATAACAAAGGATGCTTTCAGTGTGGAGCTGAAGGCCACTTCAAGAGAGATTGTCCCCAACTGAACAGGAACCAGAACAACAACAACAACAACAATCAGGGGAATGGTAACAATGGGAACAACAACAACAATGGAGCTAGGGGGCGGGCGTTCGTGATTGGCCAAGGCGAAGCAAGGAACGACCCCAATGTTGTGGCGGGTAAGTTCCTTCTCGACGACTTTTATGTTTCAATATTATTTGATTCGGGTGCCGATACTAGCTACATGTCACTAGAAGTTAGTCGAATGCTTAAGCGTATTCCAACACCCTTGAACAACAAGCACACTGTAGAGCTAGCAAATGGTAAGAGTTTAGAAGCCACACACGTAGTCAAGGGTTGTAAACTTATTCTCGCTGACCAGACCTTCTATATCGACCTCATTCCTATCGTTTTGGGTAGTTTCGACGTTGTCATTGGGATGGATTAGCTATCCCAACACCGAGCAGAGATCCTTTGCAACGAGAAGATTGTTCGTATTCCTAGTACCGGTAATGAACCTCTCATGATTCGTGGCGACAAGAGGAGTGCTGTTGAGAACGTCATTTCTCTCCTTAAGGCCCAAAAGTGCTTGCGAAAGGGCCACACTGCCATTTTGGCTCTCGTTACTGACACCTCAGAAAAGGAGAAGAAGATAGAAGATTTTCCAGTTGTACGCGATTATCCAGAGGTATTTCCTGAGGAATTACCTGGTCTTCCGCTTCATCGCCAAGTCGAGTTTCAGATTGAACTAGCTCCTGGAGCTGCACCTATAGCTCGTGCACCTTACCGATTAGCTCCATCAGAGTTGGAAGAACTCTCTACGCAACCACAAGAACTCTTGGATAAGGGTTTTATTCGTCCTAGCTCATCGCCCCGGGGAGCTCCAGTACTATTTGTGAAAAAGAAGGACGGTACCTTCAGAATGTGCATCGACTACCGGGAACTCAACAAGGTGACGGTGAAGAATCGTTACCCTCTACCACGCATTGACGACTTGTTCGACCAGCTGCAAGGGTCGAGCTACTATTCGAAGATTGATTTGAGATCGGGATATCACCAACTGAGAGTCCGAGAAGAGGACGTCTCCAAAACAGCTTTTAAGACACGTTACAGGCACTATGAGTTTTTGGTCATGCCTTTCGGGCTGACAAACGCACCAGCAGTTTTCATGGACTTGATGAATCGAGTGTGCAAGCCTTACCTGGACAAGTTCGTTATAGTCTTCATCGACGACATCCTGATCTATTCTAAGAGTCGGGAAGAGCATGAGCAGCATCTTCGACTTATTCTGGAACTCCTTCGAACCGAACAGCTTTACGCAAAGTTCTCGAAATGCGACTTCTGGCTTCGAGAAGTCCATTTCCTAGGCCACGTGATAAACAAGGATGGGATTCATGTTGATCCATCCAAGATAGACTCGATTAAGAACTGGCCTGCACCTCGTACACCAAAGGAAATTCGCCAATTCTTGGGATTGGCAGGTTACTACAGGTGGTTCATTAAGGATTTTTCCAAGATTGCACAGCCTCTCACCTCACTGACGCAGAAAGGCGTTGTTTATCGCTGGGGAAACGCACAGGAATTAGCGTTTCAACATCTAAAGGATAGACTTTGCAGCGCGCCTATCCTTTCCCTGCCTGAGGGCACTGACGAATTTGTGGTTTACTGCGACGCATCAATTCAAGGTCTTGGTTGTGTATTGATGCAACGAGATAAGGTTATAGCCTACGCCTCGCGCCAACTTAAGGTTCATGAAAAGAACTATACTACGCACGACTTAGAGCTGGGAGCTGTTGTTTTTGCACTTAAGTTATGGCGGCATTACCTGTACGGTACCAAGTGCGCCATCTACACCGACCACAGGAGCCTCGAGCATATCTTCAAGCAGAAGGAACTGAATATGCGGCAACGACGATGGGTCGAGCTACTGAATGACTACGAGTGCTCGATCAGATATCACCCGGGCAAGGCCAATGTTGTGGCTGACGCCCTCAGTCGGAAAGACACTGCGCCTAAGCGCGTGCGAGCTTTACAACTCACGATACATTCTAGTCTTCCTTCCCAAATACGAGACGCTCAGGTAGAAGCATTGAAACCAGGAAACGTCAGGGCTGAAGCCCTACGCGGATCAAGACAACGCTTGGAACAGAAGGAAGACGGTGCTTACTACGTAACGGGACGCGTTTGGGTCCCACTCTACGGCAACTTACGAGAGCTTGTGATGGACGAAGCACACAAGTCTCGCTACTCGGTACACCCTGGTTCCGATAAGATGTACCACGATATCAAAACTACATATTGGTGGCCTAGCATGAAGGCCCACATAGCAACCTACGTCAGCAAGTGCTTGACCTGTGCGAGAGTCAGGTCCGAATACCAGAAACCCTCAGGCCTACTCCAACAACCAGAGATACCACAATGGAAATGGGAGCAAATTTCCATGGATTTTGTTACTGGCCTACCTAGATCCCAGCGCGGGAACGATACTATTTGGGTGATCGTGGATCGACTTACAAAATCTGCACACTTCCTGGCCATCAAGGAAACGGATAAATTCTCCACTCTTGCAGAAATATACCTCAAGGAAGTTGTTTCGAGGCACGGGGTGCCCACCTCCATTATCTCGGATCGAGATGCACGTTTTACCTCAGAGCTGTGGCAAGCAATGCACAAATCCTTTGGCTCACGATTAGACATGAGCACAGCGTACCACCCTCAGACGGACGGGCAGTCCGAGCGCACTATTCAAACCTTAGAAGACATGCTTTGTGCATGTGTAATCGATTTTGGCAACCGCTGGGAGAAGCATCTGCCACTGGTGGAATTCTCGTATAATAACAGCTACAACACCAGCATTAAAGCTGCTCCGTTTGAGGCATTATACGGACGTAAATGCCGGTCACCTCTTTGTTGGGCAGAGGTGGGAGATAGTCAGATCACTGGCCCAGAACATGTGGTAGACACAACCGAACAGATTGCTCAAATACGAAAACGCATGGTGGCAGCTCGTGACCGTCAGAAAGTCTACGCCGATAAGGGCAGGAAACCACTTGAGCTCCAGGTTGGGGAGCGGGTACTACTCAAAGTTTCACCCTGGAAGGGTGTGGTTCGTTTTGGTAAACGCGGCAAACTTAACCCACGATACGTTGGACCTTTCGAAGTCATTGAGAAAATAGGCAGGGTGGCCTACAGACTGAACTTACCAGCAGAACTCGGTGCAGTTCACAACGTTTTTCACGTGTCGAATCTGAAGAAGTGTCCGTCAGATGAGACCCACGTAGTTCCTCTGAAGGAACTCACTATCGACGAGCAGTTGCGATTCGTCGAGGAACCAGTCGAAATCACGGACCGGGATGTTAAGGTCCTCAAGAGCACTAGAATACCTCTCGTTCGAGTTCGTTGGAACTCACGTCGCGGCCCAGAGTTCACCTGGGAGCGCGAAGATCAGATGAAACAAAAGTATCCCCAACTGTTCGCAAACAGTACACCCACTACTGAGGCTGAAGCTACGGAATTTCGGGACGAAATTCCAGACCAACGGGGGGTGGATGTGACACCCCAGGAAAACCAGGAAAAACAAACAACTTAACTAGCTTCCTCAGTGAGTGCTTACCAAATTTAGGGACGAAATTTCTTTCAACTTGGGGATGATGTGACAACTCGAAATTTAGAACCTTTCGCCATATCTCGATGTTACTTGCTGGAATGTTATGTGATTAGTTAACTTGTGTGATTAATGATAAGTGAACCTTCTATGTGACTATGTGTTACATTTATATGTATACTCGTGTGTATAGTACGTGATAGATTTAAGTGAGCCGAGAACCCGACTCGAGACCATGTGGTCTCGAGTGATCAATGCAACATGTGGGCCGGTTGGGCCACACACCCCTTAGCCTACCCGAATAGCCCATTAGGGTGCACAAATGTGGAACAAGTATTTAAACCTTAGTGATAGCCATGTTGCCATTTCTTTTGGACAACACACTCACTCTCACACACACCTCCTCCTACAAACCTTAAAACCCTAAAGATCAAACATCACCTCTCCTCTCATTCTCTTGGATCCAAACCGGCACACTAGGACCTTCGGTTCAAGCTTGGAATCGACATTTGGAAGTTCACCCCTCATACCCTTTAACCGGTTAGTGATTCCTATTGTGTGTTTATATTTCGGTTGTTGTTGATGATGTATGATGAAGATTAGGTGATAATATATTTACTTGTTAAGCTTTATGCATGATGAATACACCCTTCTTGAGTAATCGGTTCACAAGTGCTTCATGTTATGTGTTTATATTCGGTCAATGTGGACTATATGATAATGTATTGAGTTTTGTTAGGATGAATAATGTATGCTTGACTATGAATGAGTGTAATCGGTTTTGTATAGGCTCGATTTTGAATGGGTTTGGTTATGTTTAGGAGGGTTATGTTCAATGAAATCGGATTAACACATGTTGGTGATAGATCCCATATAAGTATGCTATTGTATTGATCAAACATGATAGATGTATGAGCCGATGATGTTACTAACTTGAGTTCATGCCATAATAGATTTTCTTGATGAAACATGTTGATTTTTAAGATGATGAACTACTTGAATATTTGAAGAACATGATGAATATGACATGAATGTAGCTTGAATATTTGAAAACTTGTTGTTTGATCCGTTTTTAGTAAGTAATAGACAAGGAAACATGTTTGTAAATTGTGGTTGGATAGTACATAGCTTCATGAAATCGGAATGTCATTGGATAGTACAACTGTGCAGAATCAGCAATTGTTGGGGGTCGAGACCCCTGGTCTCAACTCGAGACCACCACAGGACAAGTCGAGATCCCCGGTTGCGACACAGGTTGCGAGTCGAGAACCCATAGTCTCGACTCGAGACCAAAACAGCACAACTCGAAGTCATGGTTGCGAGTCCAGTTGCGACTCGAGACCACACTTGATCAACACCCAAACATCATGACCCGAGACCATGTTTGCGACTCCAGTTGCGACTCGAGACCACCTCATGCATGACCCGAGATCACCTTAGTTGCGACTCGAAACCTTGTGGACTACAACTCGAGACCGCACAGTCTCGAGTAGAGACCGTACAGTCTCGATTCGAGACCGTACACTTGTGCACGCTGAATTAGACTTGCATGATTACGGGCTTAGGTGATTGGGCCGGACTTTTGGGCCTAATGCATAGACCTTATGTGTTACTGTTGAATGTGAATGTTGTTTGGGCTGCCATGAATGACACTTGAATGCAATGTGCTAGAAACATACGTGTACTACTTGAATACGGACCTGATTTGTATGATACAACTATGATAGGACGTGAGTGACCACAATATTGCTTGACTGACTTTTCTGTGTATCTGCCGAGCAAACCAAGGTGAGTTCACACCCTCTACAAAGCATGGGATTCCCAGGGGTCGGGAATTGGGTTAAGGAACAAGGGTTCCTCGTCCTCCTTGGGTAGGACAGCATTGGTTCAGGAATGTAATTCCTCGTCCTCATGGACAGATAACTCGTACTAGACCAAAACTCTATCACGAAGTCCCTCCTTTTTATATCGACTTAATCGCCGGGCCAATGGCGAGCGGGTCATTAGTTAGATAGCGCTATTTAGGTCTGACAAACCTCACACCGTGCCGCAGAGGACGGGCGTGAACTAATGGATCTGGGGCACGTCAATGATGATAGACATTGACAGTCTTAGGGCACATAAACATGACTACAGTCAGCAGTCGATATGGTAACGAGTCTAGTGTATACATGGGGTAGCCCCCACGGCCGAAATGCCAGATAACTAACACGGGGTAGCCCCCACGGCTGGATTGCCAGAGTAACCGGGAATAAACAAGTCACGTTTTTAACTATGGGGTAACCCCCACGGCAGGATGCCAGATAAAGGAAACTGTTTTCGAAACAACTTAAAACGAACACCCAACCGTGAACTCACTCAACTTGTTGTTGACTCGTTACTACATGCTTTGTAGGTCAATAGGTACTTAGCCGGAGCTTGCATGGAAGAGAGTCGTTGTGGGACATGGACGGCTGTGTGCCATGTTAAACTTTGAAACAATTAAACTTATGTTTTGATTTAAGACTTATGCTTCCGCTTGCAACTTAATTATGTTTTGTTTGGACACCAATTGTATTGGTTAAACTTTTATATCTTTTAACTTACATGTTCAATATGATTGGTGGCTAGATCCTGGTCAGTCACGCCTCCTAGCGGTGGTATTCCGCAGGTGGATTTTGGGGGTGTGACAGTCTTACTGTCTCGTAATTACTGATGACTACTCACGTTTTACTTGGGTTTTCTTCTTAGTTAACAAAAGTGAGACTGCATAATTGATCAAAAGATTCATAATCTTTATGGAAAATCAGAATGGCAAGAAAATGAAAGGCATTTGAAGTGATAATGGAACCCAATTCAAAAATGTTGAATTGAATTTCTTCTGTGCTGAAAGGGGAATTGCTTGACAATACAGTTCTCCTAGGACTCCTCAGCAAAATGGAGTTGCTGAAAGAAGGAATAGAACCCTAATTGAGGCAGCTCGCACGATGCTGTGTGATTTTAAGCTCCCAGTGTTTTTCTGGGAAGAGGCTATCAATACCGCGTGTTATGTTCAAAACAAAAGTTATTATTAACAAAGCACACATGAAGACGCCTCATGAAGTAATGTTTGGCGAAAAACCATTTGTTGGGCACTTTAGAGCTTTTGGTTGTCCATGCACTCTTTTGCACTTGGAATCCATACCAAAGTTTGATGCTAGTGGAGATGAATGCTATTTCATTGGGTATGCTGGAAAGGCTGCTCATGAAAACAAGACGGCGTATAGAGTGTACAACAAGAAGACTAGACAAATCATTGAGTCTTACGATTAACAGTGGCTCGAAGAAAATCAGACGGATGCTGGAAACGGGCCTTTTACTCTTTATAACTACGCTTACCTGTTTAAATCTTTTGATATTCTTGATCATCCTCCTGTTGCTCATGTAGGTACTTCTGGTACTTCAAATACTGTCACTCGACCCTCAATTGTTCCACATAATGCAGAAGAAGAGGGGGATGTTGAATTTGAGGGGGATTCTACAGCTGTGGGGGATCACACACCTACAGCCTCATCTTCAACATCTGCACCAGAAATTCAAGTGGCTCCTGATTACACCAACATTCTTAATGATGGAGGAGAGGCGTTGGACTCATCTGATGATGAGAACACACCCAACGATCAAAATGATATGTTTGATGGTCCCATTCCCGAGAAGTTTGTCGCAAATGGTCCAGAAGAAGAGCAAGTCATTGACCAAACTGAGTCGGTAGTAGTTGATCATTTAACGAATGTGTCGCCGACTGGAACTGCACCAGAAGTTGATATTCCTAGAAGTGTCCAACGTGATCATCCTATTGAAAATGTGATTGGACCAGTAGAGGGTTGTGTGTTGACTAGAAGTTAGTCAGGAATCATCAACAATTGCTTGTTTTCATGTTTCATCTCACAAATCGAGCCAAAGACAATTGACACGACTCTTTTGGAACCTAGCTGGGTAGACGCGATGCAGGATGAGTTGAATCAGTTTGAAAAACTGAAAGTATGGAAGTTGGTTACTCTACCTGCTGGAAAGAAATCACTCGGAACTCGATGGGTCTATCGCAACAAGAGAGACGATAGCGGGGTAATTGTTCGAAATAAAGCAAGACTGGTCGTCCAAGGGTTTAGATAGATTGAAGGCCTTGACTACGATGAAGTATATGCTCCAGTGGCTCGACTGGAGGCAATCAGAATTTTCTGGCGTATGCATCCTACATGGGATTCAAGGTCTATCAGATGGATGTCAAGACGGCGTTTCTCTACGGAAAAGTAAAGGAAGAGATCTATGTGTCACAGCCACCGGGCTTTGTGAACAAACAGTATCCTCGTCACGTCTATAAGCTTGCTAAGGCTTTATATGGGCTACATCAGGCTCCTCGTGCATGGTATGCAACTCTGACGGAGCATCTACTCGCTCATGGATACACTCGGGGAGTAATTGATCAGACATTGTTCATTCGAAAAGTGGGAGAGGATCAAATCTTGGTGCAGATCTATGTGGACGACATAATCTTTGGATCCACTAGTGAAGCACTGTGCAAGGAATTCGAGGAGGTCATGAAGAAGCAATTTGAAATGAGTGCGTTGGGAGAGGTGAGTTTCTTTCTAGGTCAGTAGATTCGTCAAGACTCCAAGGGAATTCTCATTCATCAGGGAAAATATATGGACGATATTATTGCAAAGTTCAAACTTCAGGATGCTAAACCCGCAAATACTCCTATAGCAGAAAGACCAGTGATGACTGAGGATCTGGAAGGGGAAGCTGTTGATGCTACACTGTACCGGTCGATGATTGGCTCGTTGATGTATTTGACAGCCAGTAGACCAGATATCATGTTTGATGTGTGTCAGTGTGCACATTATCAGACTGCTCCTAAACTTTCTCATTTAAATGTTGTTCAGAGAATCTTTCGATATCTTAAGGACAGGCCTCGGCTTGGACTTTTGTATCGAAAAGAATCTCCATTTGATATGTGTGCTTTTTCTGACAGCAACTTTGGAGGCACTGGTAAGGACATGAAGTCTACGTCAGCTGGATGCCAGTTTCTGGGGGATCGCCTCATCTCCTGGCAATGTAAGAAGTAGCAAACTGTCTCCCTGTCGACTGCTGAAGCCGAATATGTAGCTGCTTCGGCCTGCTGCTCACAGGTTATCTGGATCCAACACCAGCTGGTGGACTACGGTTTGAATTTTTCCCAAACTCCTATTTATTGTGACAATGATGCAGATATCCAAATAGTGAAAAATCCGGTATATTTTTCAAAAACCAAGCACATTGCCATAAAAATTCACTTCATTCGTGATTCTTTCAACCAGGGTTTAATCAAAATGGATCAAATTCATACTGAGGACAACGCCGCAGATATTTTTACAAAACCAGTTGATAAAGCACGCTTTCTTGCTCTTCTTGAACTTCTCAAAATGGTTGAATTCGAGCATTGACCGCGGTCACACAAAAATATTTTTCTTCATTTCTGTAAATTTGTTTCTTAAAATTGTTTTCTCTTTATTTTAAGCAAAAATTTAAGGGGATATAGTCTCTCAGAAAAATACAAAAACATTTGAAAAACCAGAAAAATACAAAAATAGTTCTTTGCTTTTGCTATGCCTTTGCTACAACCCGGGAAATGAAATGAATTTCCACTATGTGGATTAAGGCTGACTCATGTAAGACCAATATTGAAATGGTCTAACTCTAGAGCGATGTGTTGGTAGGCTTTATCCTGATGGCTGGATTTTTTGATTGGTACTGTGTAGAACACTAATATTTATTCTATGACCTCAGGAAAGAACGTTCACTTGGAATTAGAGCATGGCTATTTGAATGCGTGTGTGACGTCCCGATACACACAATTTCGTTCTAGTTCTGAAATCTTTTCTGACCAACTCGTGTATCTCCTTTGTTTTGCGTGAGCAAAGACCTGGAGGTGCTAGGAAACGCCAGCTTCTGTTTTGCGTAAGCAAAGACCTAGCTGTACGTTGTCGCGCTATAGATCAAATACACCCGAAAGAGGCCCTCTAGTGCCCAAAAGAAACCCAAAAAACCTATATCAAACTGAAAAAACTAATTTGATCTGTATATTATATCCATCTCTGCTGCTGATCTATTTTGTTTTCTTCTCAATCCAGTCCCAGTCAAGGTTTCAGAATCCTAGAACGGGCTTGTGAAATATGTGGTAGGGAAACTGCATGTATGATAGCGTGTTCTGATTAAAATTCTAGGATTTGATTATGATTAAATTGAGTGTTCATATCAATTTAAATGAAAACATGATAAATCAGTTGCAGACCGTCATTTGAAAAAGGCCTAGGGAGATAAGTTTAAGTGGACAAATATACTTGCAATCACTCGGATCACCCAAAGTAAATTAGTGTTGATAAGTGTAGTCTAGCCTGAAACACTGTGATTTGATCCCATTGCAACTGTAATTGTATATTAGTTTCTTTGTTTATTTGTGTTTTAGTTTATATTGTTATTTAAAAAAATCCAAAATTCAAAAATAGAGTGCTTATTTGTTTTATTAAAAATTTTAACCGTTCTTGAAGATTTGATTGATCATCATAAACTGAATGAAATTTGAATTGTGATATCCGAGTACAAATACTTGGATGTACCGAGTGTTCATGTGGTATTTCCCTCTATTGCTTAAAAATGTTTGCTTATGAGTTTCTGAGCATGTGCAGAATTTGATTAAAATCAAGAAACAGGGGTTGTAGAAGATTGAGATGTTGTTGGTTGCTGACATAGCTTGAAGCATCATAACAACAAGATGTACCTGAGTCAGAAGAACCAGATACGTGTCATCATCTGACAGTGATAGTACATTTGAAGAAGTACATGTGAACCTGCTTGAAAGAGAAGACATTGACAAAGAAAAGAGTTGTTGAGAATCCTCCTCCTGCATTCTTTTCAACAATATTTTCAAGCAAAGCTGATCGTGTTTGAGAAGAACAAAGAGCCCAAGTTTGAAGATTAAGAGATAAAGTATCTTCCCACATGATGAAGACAATAGTTTGATAAAGACAACATAAACCTAGGGGGATATTGTAAGACCCTATAATTGAGTAGGTTTACGCTTATCTTTATCAAACACAATTATAGGCTATTCGGCTTAGCCTTGGAGTGGGTTAGATAATATTAGAATAAGCCATGTGGGCTAAATTAGTGATTTGGGCTTGTTTAGTTAAGAATGTGCATGTGGGCCTGGCCCAGTCTGTAACTAGGTCACCCTATGTAACTATAAATAGGGTGAGCCTAGGTCATTATTAGGTTGGCTGTTTATATTTTGTTTTTCTAGAGATTTCGAATTCTGAGTTTGTGTACCAGACGGTTCTTAGAAACCGTGTGCACTTTGATTATTTAATCGATTGATTGTTCTTCTTCTTCTACACTTTTCTCAGTATTCCGCGCTTTGGTTAGTGTTTTTTATATCCAATTGGTAGTTTTGGGACTTACAATAACATCATAAAATATATATAAATATGTCGGGTTTATGCGCACAATTAGTTATAAGGTTATAAACCGTATAAGTAGTCGTAACGGGTTAAATGATTTCAGAACCTTTCCAAATCAGAATGTTTAGTTAAATAACTCATATTACACGAGATCCCTTGATCATACTGGTATAAACCAAATTCTATCCGTTCAACGCTTGATCTAGCAAAACCGAGCGAAATTCTAAGTTAAACAGGTCAAAGTCTATGACTTACCGATGACCCGTAGAATTTCCAATGGATATTAGTTCTGTTTATTTCGAACTATAGAACCATCCAGATAATCTCATCTAAGACTAATAAACTTTGGATACGGCTTTGCTTCAAATACTAAATTTTTTGATTTAATTGTAAGCAAAGGTAAATACTTCTTTAGCCATTTTTTTAAACTTAGGATATGGAAAATGCCTCTTGGTACGGGTATCGCAAATGGGCAATATGCTTACAAATGTGGGTATTCGTTTTAATCTGTTTTTTTTATAACGATTAAACACTTGGGGTTGATGGTACCATATCTGGGCGTCCCGATTAATTTAATTGCAAATGGCCATTAAGTGTGCGGTGTAGGCATACGCCTGATAGTCATATATAACTTTGGCATGTACATCGATCACATGTTGGTTTTTATACTAGTTCCCGACTTTACGACAAACCTGTAATTCGGTAACAAGAAATTATCCTAATGACCCTTTTGAAATAAAAATCTTTTTTTAATGATTTTCAAAATGAGTCGGTTAATTAGTATTTACCAGTTAACGCTGACGTATTTTAAAGATTAATCACAGGTGACGTTCGTCACATGTATGCACTTTCGTGCAGTCAAAGCGACCATTGTTGACCTGACTAGGGCTAGGCAGATACCTTGTTTTTGGTACCATTACGTTTGAGTGGCTCGTTTAATTGAGTGTTTTCAATTGTAGGGTTTTTAGCCTCTTTAGATCTTTTGAAAAGATATCATAATCGTTTCAAGGTCTGCATATATCTAGATGCAACATAAGAGTGACTATGATATCCCCGAGTGATTAATCAATATAAAACCCAAAATCTCGGACTTTGACAATCTGTCAACGCAAGATTTATGACCATTAAGCCATATGCCGCAGCGTGTTACCCGCAAGATGCACAATATTGTGGGTATCCAGAATTTTTGTGTGATCTTTATCTTTGTCGCCTAATCACAGTTTAATCGACGGTGTTACTGAATCTACTGACACGTCGTTGCTTGGCACCCCGATTCTCCTTACTTTTCTGTTTCAAAAACAGACAAAGTGTTAACAGTGTTTTATCATTTCTTTAACGAACATGTGCCAAAAAGATATCAATGTTCTTTTCTTTTCTTATGAATTTTCTGGATAACGAATTGAAGAGCGACAATGATATACCCGAATTATTAATCAATATAAAGACCCAAAATCTCGGACTTTGAAAATCTTTACAATGAAGCTAATTATTTAATTTTTATCATTGAAGTTTGAACCTTATCATAATCCTATTACAATTATATCTTCAAAAATAAGATAATGAGCTTTGATCGACAAGATATAGGAGGGTCTATTTTTGCGGGGGAAAATGAAAATGAAAGATTTTAGGTATTTAGCTTGATTCGAAGACGATGTCAGACACACTTTTCAGGGTCATATGAATAATTGATAGCATCATTCTCGAGGGAATATTGTTGGGTCAAATGGAGAATGATGTTATCAATTAGAAAACCATGCATACCACATTTTATTAAACGTTGAATGACTATACATTTTTTAAGATTTAATTAAAAATAGATTATAAAAAATTGAACATGTTTTAAATAACAAATAAAAGGGTACATCTTAAAAATAATAAATAAATAACAATCGAGCACACATTGTTCTATATTCCATGATCGTAAATCTTGAAACATCTCTTGATGCAAGATCCTTCATTATTGGGGTATAGCGTTCCATAAATCTTTCATCTTCATTTCCTAAAATACATCCTTCACCACATGATCCTATACAAGGAATAAGATGAAACTTATATACGTTAAAACAGCATTTAAGGACTATATAGCATTCCGTAAATATATATTCTAAAAAGAAGTATAAGTATTGATGTGTGCAAAATGCAACATATAAATTACATCAATTGTGGCATAAAACTAACCCTTTTTAGTACTAATGTTGGAAAAAGTGTGTTTTTGTCTTCCTTTTGTATTTTCAGGATTAAATGAGCTCAAATAAACAAAAGAAGCAAAAAGGCAGCTAAATCTAACAAAAATACAAGAAAAGGGATAAACGTGGCATGCCCGACCTCCCGACAGCATCTTCTCAAGCAAAACAAGAAAACAGAAGGCTGAACACGCCTCGTGCTCAGTGAGCACGGGGGCGTGCCCAAGTGTCTGCAGAAAAGACAAAGATGTAGAAGCTTCTATCACCCACCACGGGGGTGTGCCCACCGGACACAGGGCCGTGGTCAACTCTAAGATTCGCAGAATCTGGGGAAATCTTGATAGTACAGATACGCTTCTACACACGGGGTTGTGCCCAGCGGACACGGGAGCGTGGTCAACTAATGCAGACAAACTGCAATTAATGAAGACAGAGAAGAAGGATGGACACGGGACCGTGCCCAATGGACATGGGGCCGCGCCCGAGCTGCTGTTCCGGCTATAAATAGTGGTGCTTGGCTCATTTGCAAACCATCCCTTGGCACACCACCTCTCTCACACTTCACCCACCACCCACCACCATCACAACACCATCATCCATCGTCCATCGTAGAGTGTGTGAGTCGTCTCGGGATCCAAGATTGATCGTAAGAGTTCTTGACAATCAAAGGCCATGTTTGCCTAAGTCTCTTACATCACTTGGTGAAGACAAGTGTCTAGGGTAATACTTTTTATTTTTAATCTTTTCGCACTTTTTATTTGGTTATGTATTAATGACTTTAATAACTAGTTTCTTATGTTGAAGGTGATTCTTCCTTATCGTTTGTACGTGGTGTCTTGGCATTATTTTAACGTCTATATAAAATAAAATATTTTCACCATTCATATCTCCACGGTTACATGGAGATATGTTGGCTACCTGGTCGGGGGTTAAGGGAACGGTTTGGTAAGAGTCTTGCCTTGTTTAGTGTATAGATCCTGCAAGGACCTGGGTCAAATTTAGTAGGACCTCCTTCAATACCCACCGGTATTGGATGGCGGGGGTCCAAACTCTTTATTCCCCTCATATGTAAGCTACTATTAATACTTTAATCCGGCTAGTTAGGACTGTATCCCTGCAGACTCAAACTACTTAGCCAAGGGTAACGTCACCTTCAAAAGAGAGGCCTACCATAATATGCATTAATAACTTAATTAATTATCTTTCAATAATCCGACCCTTTAGGATTGTATCCTTGCTGACTCAAACTACTGGGTTGAGGGTAACGTCACCTTCAAAAGAGGGGCCTACTAAAATAACTAAGAGAATCTCTTAAAAAGTGCAAAAGTGCGGAAATAATCAAAGGTTATGTCACACCCCAACCGATGGCGGAAACATCGGGGTGCGAGCACTAAGCGTTCAGATTGCTCATGAGATTTCCATAACACTAATTGTTTCGATAATCATTAAATAGATTTCATATTAATCGTCTAACAACAAAATCAAGCATCAAGATTACATCACCAAATGAAATTGTTCAAAAGTCCAAATTATTAAGGCGACGTTTCTAGGCATTTCCTATCTTGATTTCCATGCATTCCAACACAGCCTATTAGCCTGCAACATGTATTAAAATATCAATACAAAGTATTGGCGAGTATACAAGTTTGATAATAGAATAATAGATTTAAAAACAACTCATATCCACAATGTAAGCAATAAGAATAGTTTCAGCCATGCTAGTGTCGCAGTCCACGCAATGATAGCCCAAGTATCCCGATGCTTTGGTATTTACCCAAGACTCAAGATAAACTAGAATCCTCCTAACAATACCCCCCGAGAATAATGGGAGAGGTACATCTCCTATAGCGCTACTATTGTTAAGGCGGAACTACACACTCAGGATTAAACGTCACATAGCACAAAGAATCAAGAATTACAAGTTTCACATACACATAGGATAGAGTTTAGATTCTAAAAGCATCAAGTTTCAAGTTTCATAGAATACATGTTGCATCCCAAAGTTTAAAATAAAAAGGGATCGAGTATACTCACTGTGATTGCTTTAACAGTCGCAACCGTTATTGGATCAAAGGGAGCTCCTTTGGGATTAGCATAATTGGATGACAATAGGATAAGCGTCGGGCGAAGTATCGAGATTGAATCAAGTGCTAAATAGGTCATTGGGTCGGATGGTTGTCCGATCGGATGGACAGTCGATCGAATGACATGTTGTCCGGTCGGATGGCATGTTGTCCGGTCGGATGGTATGTTGTCTGGTCGGATGACCTGCTGTCCGGTCGGATGACCTGCTATCCGGTCGGATGACCTGCTATCCGGTCGAATGTCACGTTGTTTGGTCAGATGGCATGTTGTCCGGTCGGATGGCATGCTGTCCGGTCGGATCCGATCGGATGACACGCTATCCGGTCGGATGACCTGTCTGGCTGGTTGACAACAGTTCGTTTCAAGTTTTTGAATGGTTTTTGGAAGGAATACATGTGGTTTTTACTGAGTTGGTGTGATATCGTATTAAACAAATGAAATTTCATCAGTTCCGACCCGTTCTAACGGCCGGGAACCACCCCGTTCCATCAGATCTGGCCATTTAGTTACGTTTATCACCGAAATAGTTCAGAAATTTGAAGAAAAGACGAAGAACTCAAGTTTTTATTATGAAAATACTTAGGTTTAGCTTAGATTTAGTGATAGTTACATGGAATCCTTTAGATCTGGGCTAGATCTTACCAAGAATGACCTCGTATAGCAGTTTGTACAAACCACCGTACTGATGTCATCCTTAAGATCTCAGATCTGAGAGATTTCGCGGAGAAAAGTGTGATTTCAAGTGAGAATCACGTAGAGAATGATGCGTAGAGTAAGAACGTACAAGAATCTAGCTTGAAACGTACCGAAATCGATGAGAAAATGAAGAAATAGCGTGCGCTTGCGTCTGGTTCGGTCAGAGCTGTCACATCACTTGAAATGGTGATGTGACAGCCTATTTATAGGTGAGGGGAGAAAGGAGGTAAGGTGATGCGGTGTTCGGATCGGATGGCTGTTCGGCCGAATGGCTATCCGACCGGATGGCTATCCGAACGGATGGCTATCCGGCTGGATGGCAATCCAACCGAACACCTATGACGAGTTGAGTTTTGACGTTCCGATCGTTAAGCGTTGCGATAGATTGGTAAAGTATTTTTATTAATTAGACTACATTATAAGCACCGAAGTCTCACGGCTTCATAGATTCCGCCAGTGCCAAGGCTCCAGTCTCTCGTTTAACCAAGAGTCAACTTCACGAGTCTAAGGAGTCAAGCATCAGTTTAAGTTTCAAGGGTCAAGAGTCAGTGTTGCTCAAGAATCAAGTGTCTAAGCATCAAGAGTCCAAGTATCTAGTACCAACAATAAGAATCTAGTTTTTATAGTATAAAGGATCAAGTATCTAGTTTAAATTATGAAGATTCAAGTATCTGGATTAAGCATCCTGGGTCAAGCATCAAGGGTCTAGTATCTGTATCAAGTCTCATAGTTTATGTTTCAAGAGTCAAGCATCATAATAATAAGATTCACACCAAAATTTCCAAAGTATCACCATTACATAATCACAAGGTCTAAGATTTATAATTTATAGGAGTTCAGGGACTGATCTTGCCAATTGCCTAAAGTTTAGGGGCACTGGGTGTTACAGTCTCCCCTCCTTTAGGGGATTTCGTCCCCGAAATCTTAGAAGAAGACTGTTCAAAGAGATGCGGGTACTTGGCCTTCATGTCACTTTTCAACTCCCAAGTAAATTCAGCGCCACGCTTTCCTTCCCATCGAACCTTAACAATGGGGATTTTGCTGCGCCTCAAAGCTTGACAGTCTGATCCATGATTTCGACCAGTTTCTCCACAAACTGAACAACTTCGTTTATTTGCAAGTCTTCCAGAGGAACTTGCAGTCCTTCATCGGCTAGACATTTTCGCAGATTGGACACGTGGAACACTGGATGCACGTTGTTTAGCTCTTGTGGCAAGTCGAGTCGGTATGCTACCTTGCCGATCCTTTCAAGTATCACGAAAGGACCCACATAGCGAGGCGCAAGTTTTCCCTTCTTTCCAAAATGAACTACTCCCTTCCAGGGAGATACCTTGAGTAGAACTCGGTAACCAATAGCAAATTCCAGAGGCTTCAGCCTATTATCAACATAGCCCTTTTGTCTGTTCCTAGCCTTGATCAAGTTATCACGGATTTGAAGAATTTTATCCGTTGCTCTTAAACAATCTCAGGGCCGGTGAACTGCTTTTCCCCAACCTCATGCCAACTGAGAAGAGATCAGCATTTTCGCCCATATAAAGCTTCGAAAGGAGCCATCTGAATACTGGAATGGTAGCTATTGTTGTAAGAGAATTCTATCGATGGTAAATGTACATCCCAGTTACCACCAAAGTCATTGACACAAGAACGAAGCATATCCTCGAGGGTCTGAATAGTACGCTCGGTCTGACCATCCGTCTGAGGATGAAAGGCCATGCTAAGATTCAAGGGCGTACCCATAGCGGATTGAAACGTTTGCCAAAGACGTGAAGTAAAACGACCATCACGGTCCGAGATTATGTCAAAGGGTACGCCATGACGACTTATGATCTCGTCGGTATAGATTCGAGCAAGTCTCCTCACTCTGAAGTCTTCTCGAAAAGGAAGAAAGTGAGCAGATTTGGTCAGACGATCAATAATCACCCAGATACTATCGTGACCTTTAGAGGTACGGGGTAGTTTGGTAATAAAGTCCATAGCAATGCTATCCCATTTCCAGATAGGGATTTTAGGTTGCTCCAAGAGTCCTGAAGGACGCTGGTGTTCAGCCTTTACCTTCAAGCAGGTAAGGCACTTAGACACGTAGATAGCAATGTCCCTCTTCATGCCGGACCACCAATAAGTTGTACGCAGATCCTGGTACATCTTGTCGGCACCTGGATGGATAGAGTAATGGGATTTGTGAGCCTCGGTCATAATGAGCTCACGGAGATTATCGCGATCTGGCTCCCAGATGCGATTGAGGTAGTACTGGAGTCCGTCGGGTTTTGTTACCAATTGGTCAATACGGGCACCATGGACTTCCTCGTTTATACTACCTTCGTTGACTGATGAATATTGGGCCTCTCGGATACAAGCATGGAGGTCATTGGAGATACGGATAGACTTAACATGAGTTTTACGACTAAGAGCGTCGGCCACTACGTTCTCCTTACCAGGATGGTAGCGAATTTCGCAGTCGTAGTCGTTTAGCAATTCCACCCATCGCCTCTGTCGCATGTTTAGTTCTTTCTGGTCAAAGATATGTTGAAGGCTCCTATGGTCGGTGAAAACCACACACTTAGTACCATAAAGGTAGTGTCGCCAGATCTTTAACGCAAAAAAAAACTGCACCAAGCTCCAGATCGTGAGTAGTATAGTTTCTCTCATGCACCTTGAGCTGACGAGAGGCATAAGCAATAACCTTGTCCCATTGCATGAGCACACAGCCCAACCCACGGTTCGAGGCATCACACTATACCACAAAATCGTCATTGCCATCAGGTAGAGTTAACACAGGGGCATTACACAAAAGATTCTTAAGGGTTTGGAAGGAGTTCTCTTGCTCGGGACCCCAAACAAAAGGCCTCTCCTTCTGGGTTAGCGTAGTAAGAGGAACAGCAATTTTAGAGAAATCCGCGATGAACTGGCGGTAATAACCCGCCAATCCTAGAAAAGAACGAATCTCAGACACGGATTTGGGCGTACACCAATTCTTCACGGCCTCAATTTTCGAAGGGTCAACATGAATACCCTGACTACTAACAATATGACCAAGAAACTGCACTTCGTCAATCCAAAATTCACACTTAGAAAATTTAGTATATAGACGTTCACCACGTAAAAGTTCCAGCATAAGACGTAGGTGGCGAGCATGATCAGCCTTAGATTTAGAATAAATGAGAATATCATCAATGAAGACTATCACAAAACGATCCAAATAGGGTTTACACACACGGTTCATAAGGTCCATGAATACTGCAGGTGCGTTGGTCAAGCCAAAAGGCATGACCACGAACTCGTAGTGCCCATATCGAGTACGGAATCCTGTTTTAGGAATATCATCTTCGAGGACACGTAGTTGATGATATCCAGAACGTAGGTCAATCTTCGAGAAACAGGAAGCGCCTTGTAGTTGGTCAAACAGATCATCGATACGGGGTAACGGGTAACGATTCTTCACAGTAAGCTTATTAAGTTCACGATAATCGATACACATACGGAAGGAACCATCCTTCTTTTTGATGAATAAAACGGGAGCACCCCACGGGGAGGTACTTGGACGAATAAAACCTTTGTCGAGCAATTCTTGTAGCTGACTGAATAACTCTTGCATCTCGGAAGGTGCAAGACGGTAAGGAGCCCTGGTGACAGGAGTCGTACCAGGTACGAGATCAATACGAAAGTCAATAGATCTGGGAGGGGGAAGACCAGGAAGGTCTTCCGGAAAGACATCGATGAAATCACACACCACCGAAACGTCGCTTATGTTCTTCCCCTTGCCTTTTTGTTCCACCACGTGGGCCAGGAAGGCAGGGTTCCGTTTACGTAAGCTTCTGCTCGCTTGTGTGCATGACATTAACCTAGTCCTTTTAAAGGTCGGTCTCCATAGATGTGTAAAAGATTACCCGACGGAAGGGGAAGACGGAAAAGCTTTTCGTGACACACAATTTCGGCATGGTTCTTACGCAACCAATCCATACCGATAATGACATCAAAACTACCCAACCGCAAAGGTATAAGATCAATAGCGAATACGTGATCATTAAGAATCAAGGAACAATCACGCATGATAGAATTTACAAGAATCGACTTACCATCGGCGACCTCAACCGAGAATGACTCTGGTAACTTAGAGCGTGTACAATTTATCAAAGACTCAAATTCCACGGACACAAAGCTTTTATCGGCGCCAGTATCAAATAGAATCGAAGCATAAAGGTTATTAACAAGGAACATACCATTGACAACGTCATTGTCATTACGAGCCTGATTTGCGTTAAGGTTGAATGCTCGTCCACGAGCGGCTGGTTGTTGGTCCTGGTTCAGCTAAGGACACTGGTTACGGAGGTGGGTAGTATCTCCACACTTGTAGCATGCACGAACAGCATTGACTGGTCTTGGGTTCTACGGAGGTGCTGGAAGAGCTGCTTGAGCTGGGGCTTGCTGGGCTTATGGGGCCGGGTTAGTTTGACGACAGTAGGGAGTCGTGTGACCATAACGATTACAGTTGGTGCAC
Source organism: Helianthus tuberosus (assembly GCA_030545235.1). Taxonomy (NCBI): domain Eukaryota; kingdom Viridiplantae; phylum Streptophyta; class Magnoliopsida; order Asterales; family Asteraceae; genus Helianthus; species Helianthus tuberosus. Next base: position 12,285,470 of record CM060387.1, on the reverse strand, counting down.
AGACGACATGCAGAAGCAACATGATGATGGTAGTTACATGTTGCACACTTGGGATGAGGCCCAGTGTATTGCTTCTTGGCTTCAGGGGCAGCTGGGTTAGCAGCAGCAGGAGTAGGAGCAAGTTTAGCAGCACGGACAATAGCATTACATCCCGAGCCCTGAGCCTTCCTTTTCTTGTTCTTGCTGCCACTAGGCTGCTGGGTCACTTGGTTAACAGGCTTTGAAGGTGCAGGGGTAGCAAACTACTTATCACGCACACGATTGTTGTTCAAACTTGCTGCCAAACGATAGACTTCTTCGATAATTCCCAACTGAGCTGCTTTGATAGAATCACGCATTGCAGACGGTAGGCCGTTGAGGTACTTGGTTATCATTCGCTTAGGAGTTGAAACTAAATGAGGAATGATGAGACTCAGCTGCTTAAAACGAGTAGTATATGCCAGGTTGTCATCACCAACTTGTTTCAGATGCCAAAATTCTTCTTCAAGCTTCAACTGCTCATGGGGAGGGCAGAACTCCAGCATCATTAGTTCTCGCACCTCAGCCCATGGTAGAGCATACGCTTCTTCATTTGAACGGATGTTTCTCTCATTCGTCCACCACTCCAATGCTCTGCCCTGAAACATTCCTGTCGCACTCTTAGTTTTAAGATGGTCTGGGCACTCGCTGTTAATGAAGGTAACTTCGATGCTGTCGAACCACTCGAGCATAGTAGTCACCCCATCACTGCCCGTGAAAGACTTATGGCTGCAAGAGATGAAATGTTTGTAGTTGAACTTAGTAGGATTTTGCTTCTCAGCCTTGGAGTCCGCAGAGGATGGCGGAGTGTTTGATCCTTGAATCTCAGTGAAGATTCTTGGAATGAACCGAGCGATCTGATCGGCCATGAAAGACATCATCTTCTTTTGAGACTTCTCTCTGGATTTCCTGAGAGCATCAGATGTTCTACGAGTAGACATCTACAGATCCGAAAAATGGGATTGTATAAGTCTAAATTATGAATTCCTCACAACATAGACTACTCACACGATAGACTTAAGAATCTAGATTGAATCAACTCAAAATTCACGACCTTCACATGGCACGTTTGTACGAAGATTGGTCAACATGCCAAAAACGCTTATATATAGGAAGTACCAGCAGCGTATCCACCACGCTTCGGACACGTCGCCTGGCCTCGTACTCGGTGTGATGCTACGTGTCGCAATCACCACACATAACCAATTACCCATTTACATCATCATCATCATATATTGCCAAATAGTTTTACATAGATTAATAGATTGCTGTAGATTACTCATAGATCACTCAATTACATAACATAGAATACTCACAATGGATCATCATAGAATACCCAGATAGATTAACATAGATCATCTCATAGATTGACATAGATTATATTGATAGATTATCATAGCTTACTCAAGTAAATAGCTTCACATAGACTAACCAAGTAATTGATCATAGATTAAACCACAATTCAAGGCAGCTTAACATAGTTTAGCTCAAAATAGATTATCGCGCTAGATTATCATAGATTAGCACAAATAGATTAACCATAGATCATGCTAGAATTCTCATAGATTTCATAGACTTCCACAGATTTCATAGACCTTCCATTCCGGGTCTGCAAACACTAAATCTCGTATGGCACTTTGATACGTAAGTTGGCAACATGCCGGAAGCACTTATATATAGGAAGTACCAGCGGCGTATCCACCATGCTTAGGACATGCCACTTCTGTCTAGTACTTCCATGCCATCTTAGTGTTTCATACCACCACAACACATAATATCATAGTTTGTCGATTCGAGATTACCACATAGATTACACATTGTATAAAGCTTCGTAAATTTAGTTTGATCTGGGATTAACAATTAATGTTTTAGATTGCGGACCACGTGCGGATCTTGTGTAAAGCATTTTAGAAATGAATAAAGATTAATGTTCAAAACCTCATAGATAAAACCACATTTATAAAATTGAGGTAGCATAAAAACGAGGCAGGCTTATAAAACACAGGATTATTCCGGGTAGAGGAACGACGACTAACCAAAGTGATTCGAACCCCTTTCGAATTGAGGTAACGCGTCTTGACTTACTTAGACAAATACGTCATCGATGCTAGGCGTACGATATTCGTCCTTTTGGTCATTTCGCGTACTCAATTGATCGGAAGTTACAAGACTTTGGCGAGGCATAAAAATCATTAAAGAGTGGGACCAGTTCTCAAGGTCTGAGTTTCACCTCTAACTTGACAACATCGTACCCCAAATGTTGTGGGCACTTATCCGCAGACAAGGCCTACTAGAATAATATGGAGATTCCCCATTAAGGTTTGGATGTCAATCCTATCTTGTGGGCAACTCTCGTGCTAAAATGAACACCGTGTAACAGTGTCTTCATAGTATAAAGTGTATATCTCGTTAGCCTTAGGAAAGGCAGGTAAGTTTAATAGAAACACGTGCTACTAGGAAGCAGATACGGTAGAATGCATAAGTCTTAAACAACAATTAAGAGTCAAGTTCCTAAAACTATAGACTAGGGCAAGTATTCCTACTTTTCCTAATTCCCTATAGTTATGGCTCTGATACCGATCAGTCACACCCCAACCGATGGTGGAAACATCGGGGTGCGAGCCCTAAGCGTTCAGATTGCTCATGAGATTTCCATAACACTAAATGTTTCGATAATCATTAAATAGATTTCATATTAATCCTCTAACAACAAAATCAAGCATCATCAAGATTACATCACCAAATGAAATTGTTCAAAAGTCCAAATTATTAAGGCGACATTTCTAGGCATTTCATATCCTGATTTCCATGCATTCCAACGCAGCCTATTAGCCTGCAACATGTATTAAAATATCAATACAAAGTATTGGCGAGTATACAAGTTTAATAATAGAATAATAGATATAAAAACAACTCATATCCACAATGTAAGCAATAAGAATAGTTTCAGCCATGCTAGTGTCGCAGTCCACGTAGTGATAGCCCAAGTATCCCGATGCTTTGGTATTTACCCAAGACTCAAGGTAAACTAGAATCCTCCTAACAATACCCCCCAAGAATAATGGGAGAGGTGCATCTCCTATAGCGCTACTATTGTTAAGGCGGAACTACACACTCAGGATTAAACGTCACATAGCACAAACAATCAAGAATCAAGAATTACAAGTTTCACATACACATAGGATAGAGTTTAGATTCCAAAAGTATCAAGTTTCAAGTTTCATAGAATACATGTTGCATCCCAAAGTTTAAAATAAAAAGGGATCATGTATACTCACTGTGATTGCTTTAACAGTCGCAACCGTTATTGGATCAAAGGGAGCTGCTTTGGGATTAGCCTGATTGGATGACAATAGGATAAGCGTCGGGCGAAGTATCGAGATTGAATCAAGTGCTAAATAGGTCATTGGGTCGGATGGTTGTCCGATCGGATGGCAAGTCGGTCGGATGACATGTTGTCCGGTCGGATGGCATGTTGTCCAGTCGGATGGTATGTTGTCTGGTCGGATGACCTGCTGTCCGGTCGGATGACCTACTATACGGCCGAATGTCACATTGTTTGGTCAGATGGCATGCTGTCCAGTCGGATGGCATGTTGTCCGGTCGGATGGCATGTTGTCCGGTCGGATGACACACTATCCGGTCGGATGAACTGTCTGGCTGGTTGACAACAGTTCGTTTCAACGTCCCGACCAACTGTTATTGAATGGTTTTTGGAAGGAATACATGTGGTTTTTACTGAGTTGCTGTGATATCGTATTAAACAAATGAAATTTCATCAGTTCTGACCCGTTCTAACGGCCGGGAACCACCCCGTTCCATCAGATCTGGCCATTTAGTTACGTTTATCACCGAAATAGTTCAGAAATTTGAAGAAAAGATGAAGAACTCAAGTTTTTATTATGAAAATACTTAGTTTTAGCTTAGATTTAGTGATAGTTACATGGAATCCCTTAGATCTCGGCTAGATCTTACCAAGAATGACCTCGTATAGCAGTTTGTACAAACCACCGTGCTGATGCCATCCTTAATATCTCAGATCTGAGAGATTTCGCGGTGAAAAGTTTGATTTCAAGTGAGAATCACGTAGAGAATGATGCGTAGAGTAAGAACGTACAAGAATCTAGCTTAAAACGTACCGAAATTGATGAGAAAATGAAGAAATAGCGTGCGCTTGCGTCTGGTTCGGTCAAAGCTGTCACATCACTTGAAATGGTGATGTGACAGCCTATTTATAGGTGAGGGGAGAAAGGAGGTGAGGTGATGCGATGTTCGGATCGGATGGCTGTTCGGCCGAATGGCTATCCGACCGGATGGCGATCCGACCGGATGGCTATCCCGGCTGGATGGCAATCCAACCGAACACTTACGACGAGTTGAGTTTTAACGTTCCGATCGTTAAGCGTTGCGATAGATTGGTAAAGTATTTTTATTAATTAGACTACATTATAAGCACCGAAGTCTCACGGCTTCATAGATTCCGCCAGTGCCAAGGCTCAAGTCTCTCGTTTAACCAAGAATCAACTTCACGAGTCTAAGGAGTCAAGCATCAGTTTAAGTTTCAAGGGTCAAGAGTCAGTGTTGCTCAAGAATCAAGTGTCTAAGCATCAAGAGTTCAAGTATCTAGTACCAACAATAAGAATCTAGTTTTTATAGTATAAAGGATCAAGTATCTAGTTTAAATTATGAAGATTCAAGTATCTGGATTAAGCATCCTGGGTCAAGCATCAAGGGTCTAGTATCTGTATCAAGTCTCATAGTTTATGTTTCAAGAGTCAAGCATCATAATAATAAGATTCACACCAAAATTTCCAAAGTATCACCATTACATAATCACAAGGTCTAAGATTTATAATTTATAGGAGTTCAGGGACTGATCTTGCCAATTGCCTAAAGTTTAGGGGCGCTGGGTGTTACAGGTTACACTAAACACGAGTCGGAGCCAAGTGATTCATCTTGTCTATCTGTTTTTATTTTTATTTTATTTTTCAGCATTTTAGTTAGTTTTATTTTTCTTATTTAAAAACCTTTTTCTAACTTTTTGATTTGATTAGACGTTGAGGATAAACCGGTACTAAAAGCTCTTGTGTCCTTGGACAACCTCGGTATCTTACCAACACTATACTACGCTAACGATGGGTGCACTTGCCCATATGTGTTTAGTGTTAGTAAATATTGTGTTTTATAAATTTAAAACTTCACTAAAAAGTGTAGAACGGCTTAAAATATACATTAAAAACCTATCACACTACACACGCATCAAGTTTTTGGCGTCGTTGCCGGGGACACAAGGATTTTAAGAAAGTTAGGTATCAACGGCCTAATCATTTTTTTCTAATTTTTCTTTTTTTTTTTAGGATTTTCTTAGTTTTTCAGTTTCTGCAGAACTCAGCACGGGTCGTGCCTGGTCGGACACGGGCCGTGTCCAGCATTGTTACTGGCAATTTTTATTTTCCGAGTTACAGAGAGTTGAGCACGGGGCCGTGTCAGTGCAACACGGGGCCGTGTTGAACTCCCTACTAACAGGGATCCGGGAAACAATGACTGTATCTCCGACCACGGGCCGTGTTCATCTGAGCACGGGGCCGTGGTGAAGCTTCTGACCAACGTTCTTTTCTGTTTTTATTGCAGGACTTGGAACCCAGGCGCCACATCTGAACTTTCTACGTAGTGTATGAGCTCCAGTTCTAGTAGAGACATAAAAGAACCTCTTGAAGAACCCGAACGCTTTCTCAGAAAAAGACTTAAAGCCAAAAACCAAGAGGAAGTTTCGGGGGACCCACTTCCAATGGCGGACCAACGTACCCTCATGGATTACCTACGACCCACTGTAGGTAATCTCGGCGCCGCTATCAATGAACCGAATGTCGAAGCCAACAACTTCGAACTTCGACCGCATTTGATACAAATGCTTCAAAACTCCGCAACCTTTCATGGGCTTGCGGACGAGGATCCCCATCTACATATTACTATTTTTTAGAAATATGTGATACCTTTCGGATCAATGGAGCATCAAACGATGCTATCTGCCTTCGAATGTTTCCATTTTCACTAAAAGACCGAGCTAAGGCTTGGCTTAACACCCTCCCAGTTGGCTCGGTAAACACCTGGGATGAACTAGCCCAAAAGTTTCTATATAAGTATTTCCCTCCTGCTAAAACGGCTAAACTAATGACTGAAATTAATACATATTCACAAGAGGATGGGGAATCCTTATATGAAACCTGGGAAAGGTTCAAGGAGCTACTAAGAAAGCGTCCTCATCACGGTCTTGCGGTATGGCAACAAGTCTCCACTTTCTATAATGGATTGTTGCCACACATAAGACAAACACTTGACTCTAGCTCCGAGGGACTTTTAGGTAATCGTCGTCCGAATGAAATTTATAATCAAATTAAGGAAATTGCTCAAACCAATTTTCAGTGGCACACTCCCCGAGGCAACAAATCCATTGCCCCGGGCGCCCATAAGGTTGATGAAAGCACTTCCTTGCAAGCCCAAATCGAGGCCCTCACTTCAAAAATTAAAAAGTTAGAAATGGCAAAAACGGTCTCGGTTATGGCTTGCGAGGGGTTTGGTGGGCCACATGAAAATTGGAGTTGTATGAAAGAAATGGATAATCAAACAGAATCGGTAAACTACATTGATAATAGACCTAGGCCGTCAGGTCCTCCAACGGGTACCTACAACCAAGGGTGGCGTAACCACCCTAACCTTGGTTGGAGAGAACCCGACAATAGTAGTAACCAACGAAATCCAAACCAACGAATAAACTTTCAACAACCAAGAAACGAGTCACAAAATTTCTCTCAACCACAAGGGGGACGAGAGAGGCTTGAAGATACCATATCTCGCCTCATCTCTGACACCGAAAAGAAAAACTCGGATCGATTTCAACAATTGGAATCGAATTCTAGAAATCAACAAGCTAGTATTCAAAACGTCAAAAAACAATTAAATCAACTAGCTCAAAATTTCTCTGAGAAACCACAAGGCGCGTTACCAAGTAATACTGAAACCAACCCAAAAGCACAAGTACACCTCATCACATTAAGAAACCGTACCGTGGGTCCCGAGGAAGCTCCAATGCCTCCAACTGAAAAGAGCCGATCTAGCCAAGCCGCAACTCCATCCACTACCCAACAAGAGACGGCTTCTCCACCAATTCAAGAGCCCACAAAGAATTCTCAAGTTTCGTACCCCGGTCGGTTGATTCGACAAAAGACCGATGAGCAATTCGCAAAGTTCGAAAACTTACTTAAACAATTGCATGTTAATATTCCATTTATCGAAGTCCTAACTCAAATGCCTAAATATTCAAAATTTATGAGGGACTTCCTCACTCATAAAAGGAAAATTGAATCATTGCAATTAGTTAACCTAGGCGAAGAATGCTCCGCCTTACTACTCAACAAACTCCCACAAAAGAAGCTTGACCCCGGAAGCTTCACAATTCCTTGCTCGATTGGGGAATCCCCCATTCGTAATGCATTAGCCGATCTCGGGGCAAGCATCAACCTCATGCCCTCATCAAAGTTCAACCGACTCGGCTTAGGAAAAACAAGCCCTACAAAAATAAACATACAACTCGCTGATATATCCGTCAAATATCCACAAGGTGTCGCTGAAAATCTATTGGTCAAAGTCGGCGAATTTGTCTTTCCGGCCGACTTTGTCATAGTAGATATGGAGGAAGATACCGAAGTACCACTCATCTTAGGGAGGCCATTCCTAGCTACGGCTCAAGCGGTGGTAGATATGAATGATGGAACACTAACATTGAGGATTGGGGATGAGGAAATGAAGTTTGGAGTTGGAAAAAGAGTAGAAGACGACGACCCGATCAACTATATGAAGGTCATAGACTCAAGTTTAAATAACGCTCTCCGACGGTGCAGCATGGGATGCAAAACATCCCACTTGGGTGACATATGACCAGTCTTTGGGTCTAGCCAATGACCCTTTTAAACGTGGCGCACCACGGAGGCATTCCACGAAACTATCCTTAGCTTAGTTTAGATTATTTTTTATGTTTTCTAGTTTAGTTTTAATTTGCAGGAATAAAACACACTTGGGATGGTGAAGGATACTGAGGGAAACTTGCACCAGCACCCCATGCATGAAAACAGGGCCATCCGACAAATTTTTCTTCATTACAGCAAGTTCAGCACGGGCCCGTGCTCATCCAACACGGCCCGTGCTCAACCATCTGTAGAAAATTGCCCAGTTCAGGTAACTGGACACGGGTCGTGCTCACCCAGCACGCCCCCGTGTCCAGGCTTCTGTTTCTTTATTTTATATTCTGTTACTGGCGATCTGAACACGGGGCCGTGCCCGGACACCACGGGGCCGTGTCCAGATGCCCAGTAACATAAATTTTTGCTTTTTTGACACCTTTTTACACATTCAATCAACCTAAAAACTTATTTTTGGGACACATTGAGGACAATGTGTAATTTAAGTATGGGGGGGATGCTAAAACCTTGAATCTTGCAAGTCCTAAATACAAGCCTTACTTGTCTAGGTTTAATTTGGGAATTTCAAGTTCTAAAAAGGTTATATTTTTACAAATTTACAACCGATAACGTCGTGAAAAAAAAGAACCAACATAAGAAAATTATGAAACGGCATGACAAGTTTGATTAAAATTTGATTATATATACTTGATCACATAAAAACTCATTCCCACAAAAAGTGAGTTTTGAGCCTTTATTGAGCATACAAATACATATCTTTAAACTAATTGCTCATTTTTCGTTTCTTGTGTGAATAGCCGCTTCGTTCCTACGACTCTAGAACTTGCCACGACAATACATTCCTGGTCCTTACCAACTTAAACCCGAGTAAGTAAATGACGGAGGCATTAGGACTAACCCTTTTTCTTTCTACACCTTTATTTTTCTTTTTTTTTTACCACATACCCAAAATCCCCCTTGTTAACCCCTTTGAGCTTAAACCTTTTCATTTCTTAACCCAAAACAAACACCCTTTTACCCACCAAAACTTTTTATTTTTATTTTTAACCCTTTGTTTTAGTAACAAGCTCGGTTTTTCTTATGACTTTCAAAAAAAAAATTGAAAATGATGATGAAGCAAAAGAGAAATAAACAAACAAGTTTATCAAAAATAACTTTGTTTGAATAATGACTTCATCAAAATAAAAATTGCAAAAAATAAAAAAAAAGTCTTACGAAAACCGACGCTTTTTACGTCTTTCGCCCTTTTACTAACCACTAACCCAACCACCTACCTTTAACCCAAGCCTTACCCTTCACCCCAAAAGTCCTCTTGATATTTACAAAGGTGTATAGTTAAAAAGGATGAGGATTGATTGCTTGGCAAGCCTATGGTAGGAGTAAGTTCCATTCCGCTCTCGAGTGATCCACTAAAATACATTTTCGGCCGAGTGTTGAGTGATCCCCGTGTGGTATGTGAACTTGTATATAAGTGGAATTTTAAAAAGACATGTTATGCCCTAATAAGTAATTTATCTTATGTAATGTTTTAAATAAATCATGACGAATAGGATTGTAAATAAATAAAAATAAAACTTAATAAAGAATCTTGGAAATCCTGACACTCTATGACAAGCCTAAAAAAACCTTCTCTTCTACCCATTCCATTTGGGAGTGTAAAGCCTCATTATAAAGAGTTTTGCTTGAGGACAAGCAAAGATTCAAGTGTGGGTGTATTTGATGTGTGCAAAATGCAACATATAAATTACATCAATTGTGGCATAAAACTAACCCTTTTTTAGTACTAATGTTGGAAAAAGTGTGTTTTTGTCTTCCTTTTATATTTTCAGGATTAAATGAGCTCAAATAAACAAAAGAAGCAAAAAGGCAGCTAAATCTAACAAAAATACAAGAAAAGGGATAAACGTGGCATGCCCGACCTCTCGACAGCATCTTCTCAAGCAAAACAAGAAAACAGAAGCCTGAACACGCCCCGTGCTCAGTGAGCACGGGGGCATGCCCAAGTGTCTGCAGAAAAGACAAAGTTGTAGAAGCTTCTATCACCCACCACGGGGGCGTGCCCAGCGGACACGGGGCCGTGGTCAACTCTAAGATTCGCAGAATCTGGGGAAATCTTGATAGTACAGATACGCTTCTGCACACGGGGTCGTGCCCAGCGGACACGGGGGCGTGGTCAACTAATGCAGACAAACTGCAATTAATGAAGACAGAGAAGAAGGATGGACACGGGGCTGTGCCCAATGGACACGGGGCCGTGCCCGAGCTGCTGTTCAGGCTATAAATAGGGGTGCTTGGCTCATTTGCAAATCATCCCTTGGCACACCACCTCTCTCACACTTCACCCACCACCCACCACCATCATCCATCGTCCATCGTAGAGTGTGTGTGTCGTCTCAGGATCCAAGATTGATCGTAAGAGTTCTTGACAATCAAAGGCCATGTTTGCCTAAGTCTCTTACATCACTTGGTGAAGACAAGTGTCTAGTGTAATTCTTTTTATTTTTAATCTTTTCGCACTTTTTATTTGGTTATGTATTAATGACTTTAATAACTTGTTTTTTATGTTGAAGGTGACTCTTCCTTATCGTTTGTCCGTGGTGTCTTGGCATTATTTTAATGTCTATATAAAATAAAAGATTTTCACCATTCATATCTCCACGGTCTATATGGAGATATGTTGGCTACCTGGTCGGGGGTTAAGGGAACGGTTTGGTAAGAGTCTTGCCTTGTTCAGTGTATAGATCCTGCAAGGACCTGGGTCAAATTTAGTAGACCTCCTTCAATACCCACCGGTATTGGATGACGGGGGTCCAAACTCTTTGATCCCCTCATATGTAAGCTACTATTAATACTTTAATCCGGCTACTTAGGACTGTATCCCTGCTGACTCAGACTACTTAGCCGAGGGTAACGTCACCTTCAAAAGAGAGGCCTACCATAATATGCATTAATAACTTAATTAATTATCTTTCAATAATCCGACCCTTTAGGATTGTATCCTTCCTGACTCAAACTACTGGGTTGAGGGTAACGTCACATTCAAAAGAGGGGCCTACTACAATAACTAAGATAATCTCTTAAAAAGTGCAAAAGTGCGGAAATAATCAAAGGTTACACTAAACACGAGTCGGAGCCAAGTGATTCATCTTGTCTATCTGTTTTTATTTTTATTTTATTTTTCAGCATTTTAGTTAGTTTTATTTTTCTTATTTAAAAACTTTTTTCTAACTTTTTGATTTGATTAGACGTTGAGGATAAACCGGTACTAAAAGCTCTTGTGTCCTTGGATGACCTCGGTGTCTTATCAACACTATACTACGCTCACGATTGGTGCACTTGCCCATATGTGTGTTTAGTGTTAGTAAATATCGTGTTTTATAAATTTAAAACTTGGCTAAAAAGTGTAAAAGGGCTTAAAATATACATTAAAAACCTATCACACTACACACGCATCAAGTATATATAAATTGTGTTGATTATACCAGTAAATGCTACAAAATTCTCATAGTCTTGATCAGTAGTACTAAAATCCAAGTGGTTCTGTGGAATTTAAGATCAAGATACAAAATTTATAAAAAAAACAGTAAATTAATTAAAAAAACTCATAAGTTAAACATCAAGAATTGAAAAGGTTACCGGGAATGAGGGAGGAGTTAAATTATAATTGATGGGTTGATGATGATCATCATGTGTCATCATCAGACGACGTCATTTGGGTTTGAATTCAAATAAAGCATCCTCTAAGTAACCTGATAAGTGATCCGAATCCAACTGTGGCTGATCGTCGAATGGCAGAGTGTTGTTTATCTCCATACCTCCATCAGACGTATTAAAACAACTACCATGGAACACCGCCTATGTAGCTCCACCTTAAATCACAGTCATCAAACAACCGTGGAACACTGTCTCTATGGCTTCACCTCAAACTGCAGCCCTTCAACCTACACCATACAAAACATAACACATATATACACAATCACAAAAAGTATCTTTACCAAAAATCTCGTAAGAGAATAATCACAATCAGATCCATTTACAGCCATCAATAATATCCATCACAATTCAAATCAAAAGTAATTCTAACAACACACCCTATCAATTCGAACAACACATAACATACATGTTAAACAGATACATAGATCAACACAATAATTAAACAACAACAATGCATCAAAACATATATGAACCGTTAATTAAAAATAAATCTGCATAACACCTCATCATTAAGCAACCATAATGCATCCTGACACACAAAGACACACACACACACCTGAACTTCAACTGAATTTGAATATGTCAACCTATTCGGTATCATCTGCAAATTGTTTGGCAGTTCTGCTCACAAGTAGAATCTTTCCTGCAGCATAGAGTATGTTAGATCTTATCCAATAAAAATCAAGAAACGGATCAAATAAGAACCTACCATAACCAACAGATCCTCCATACGAACATAACATCGAAAGCTACCAAAATCGAGTACTGGTTAACTATTTACTGAACACTGTAAAATCTGAGCAAAGTCAAAGATATTTTTTCAACATTTTGGATCATGCGACTTATTTTAGATTTTGGTCTATCATGGACACGTATATATTACTTCTTGCAATCGATTTATACAACATAAAACGAATAATAATTTGAAACAATAAATCTTTAAACTCATAAAGATAAGTAAACCTAAACTGTGACAAGAAAGATTAAGATTTTTAAAATTTAAAGTATTAAAATAGTAACAATTACATATGGAAATGATAACTAATCAGACATTTAAAATCTAATAGCAAGAATCAAAAATTTTTAACTTTAACTCCATCGAGTACTATACTTCTTGGTGTATATCCTTGAGCTTTGTCATGAACTCTAAGTCTCTATCACCACATTCTATATTACTCGCAACACACAAGTCACGAACGCAAGTGGTCGGCATCGCCCTCAAGTTTCTAGAAACCTGGTCTCATGTGAGCAGACCAAGTTGCAATCCATCAAAACACATCTTCAACTCTTGAAGAGTAGCCTTATCTGCATAGACTTGCTCTTCAATTTGTTTAATAAATCGTTGCTTCAAATCATCAGATTGTACAGAAGTTGATGTCATTGTTATTACTGAACTGATAAACTAAATGAATCAGTGTATGATGCAAAACCTTTGAATTTCAAATGGTATTATATAGTGAAATAAAAATTAAATATCTAACATCCCAAAAGTCCGATTTGAATGCAAGCATTAAATAAAAATTTATATTTAAAATCCATGTATATTTAATGATTTAAGAGGGAAATACGTGTACATTTAATATAAAATGTAAGTTTATATTTAAAATCCGTGTGCATTTAATGCAAAACCTTTCAAAAATGAGTTTTCATGGGAAAACAAATAAAATTAAATATCTAGAAACCCAAAGGCCAAAATTTAAACCTTTAAAACAGGTTATCATAATTAGGAATTGTCTCTTCATTTACCATATCACGCATTGTAAACACTATAAAAGGCTCATGATTAGTTTAGTTGAAAACATCAATAATTCACTTTTAAAAGACTCTTCATCCAAAAACAAACCATCCAAAAACACCAACAATACTCTAAATGGCAAACAGAAGTTTTTACCACTGTGCAGATACTAACGCTGTTAAAACGCAATTTTCAAGATGGCCACTTGAAGAACAAACAGAAAAGTTAGTATCATGAGTGAAAATTATTTTAAGCAAACCTAGAGTAGCATTGCATTGCTTGATGAAGTTGTCCATTCTACTCTATCAGAGTTCAAGGATAAGGCAAAAGAATTTATCACACAACTGTTGAAACAGGATCAGAAGTTCTGTGACATGCTAGTTGATCTGCAAAATAAAAGAAAAAAATGAAATTGCATGGAAGAAAGCGAGAGTCTTAGAAATCCTAGGAAGTGTTCAATGTAGCGCGTAATGTTTTAACATTATCCAAAATCTAAGTTTTGTAATACTATTTAATATCGAATGAACAAAATTCGGACTTTGTTTTTTGCAGAGTTATAATCATTATCAGTGATCAATTGGTGAAATGACAACTTTACCCTTTAATTCCTAATATAACTCCACATATTAATAAAATAAAGTCTAATAACTTTCTCCTAACAACACAGTTAAACAGATACATAGATCAACACAATAATTAAGCAACAACAATGCATCAAAACATATATGAACTGTTAACTAATAACAAATCTGCATAACACCTCATCATTAAGATCCACAATAAATAACGTATCAATATTAAGTAAGATCCACAATCCTATAAACTTTATAATTTTTATATGGGTACTCATTAGAAAATTTACATACCAAATTTATTTAAAAAAAATAGAATAAACATGCAATTATTCAGGCTGCATTTAGTTGTTTAAGGTCATGAAAGTAAAGCCAAGCCACACATGTATAATATCTCAGAAGACTCAGAACACGGTAACATACATATTACAAAATGCTAATATTTTAATAATAATATAACTCGTGAATAACCCAGCAAGCACACACGGAAAGAATGTATACCCCAACTGTTTATAACATTTTTCATCAAAAAAGGCGCGTTTTAGATGTATGTATGGCTGAATGTACTTAAACTTATATAAGTATAGCAAGGACAGAACAATAATTTTACTTCTTAGGCAGCATATTTTGGACACAAAGATTGGGTGAGTGGAGGAAGTAACAACGCATGAGTGTGTGCTCACGGGATTCTGAAATTTTTTACCACTAAATTGGTTTATTATAGCTTCAACTCCTGCCAGTAGATCAACTCCCTGTAGATAAAACAATTATATATACTCATTAGATCTAATATAGATACAAATTTAGACTCATGCTACTAGTTATCTAAACACCACCTTGTCTATACTCATCGACATCATCAATATCATCATCAGGAAAACGGGCCACAACAGCAACTACATTTACCAATCAATTACATAATGACTGTACTGCCCTTAGTAAAGAATCAGCAAGCTTTATCCTCCATGTTGCCTGCTCGTTCTTCGGATCAACTCACTTTTCTACCTACAATTTCCCAAACTTAATATTTAGATTCCTATTTTATTAAAAAAAATGGAACTTTTACAGTTTTAACATGATGACCTCTAAAGGTGTGTCAATGACAATATATTTAAGAATCGGCAAACCAAGAGAATCCCTTGCTGCATCGACTACTTGTAAATGCCTCCTAGTTCATACAAATTGTGTCGTCTTAGGTCCTGCTATATGGGTCAACTCAAGTCATATAGACATGCTTGTATCATAAAATCAGCAATAAAGTTACTTTTAAAAAAATTACATACAACATTTTGTTGGGGCTGCATTTAGTTGTTTGAGGACATGAAAGTAAAGCCAAGCCACACATGTACAATATCTCAGAAGACTCAAAACATAGTAACATAGATATTACAAAATGCTAATATTTTAATAATAATATATCTCGTGTATAACCTAGCAAGCACACGCGGAAAGAATGTATATCCCAAATGCTTATAACACTTTTCATCAAAAAAGGCGTGTTTTAGATGTATGTATGGCTGAATGTACTTAAACGTATATAAGTATAGCAAGGACAGAACAGTAATTTTACTTCTTAGGCAGCAAATTTTGGACACAAAGATTGGGTGAGTGGAGGAGGTAACAACGCAGGAATGTGTGCTCAGAGGATTCTAAATTTTTTACCACTAAATGGCTTATTATAGCTTCAACTCCTACCAGTAGATCTATTCCCTGTACATAAAACAATTATATATACTCCTTAGATCTAATATAGATACAAATTAAAACTCATGCTGCTAGTTATCCAAACACCACCAAATGTAACCTTTCCTTGTTTATACTCATCAACATCATCATAATCATCATCAGGAAAACGGGCCACAACAACAACTGCATTTACCGATCACTCACATAATGACTGACTGTACTGCCCTTAGTAAAGAATCAGCATGCTTTATCCTCCCTGTTTCCTGGCCGTTCTTCGGATCGACCCACTTTTCTACTTGCAATTTCCCAAACTTAATATTTAGATTCCTATTTTACTAAAAAATGAAACATTTACAGTTTTAACATGATGACCTCTAAAGGTGTCTCAGTGACAATATATTCAAGAATCGGCAAACCAAGAGAAGCCCTTGCTCCATCGACTACTCGTAAATGCCTCCTAGTTCATACAAACTGTGTTATCTTAAGTCCTGCCATATGGGTCAACTCAAGTCATATAGACATGCTTGTATTATAAAATCAACGATAAAGTTACTTTTAAAAAATAAAGCAGATGCTCATGGCTCACCCCAAGGCTACTCGAACTTTAAGGAATGATATTCAGCCAATAAGCAAGTTCAGATGTAAGCTTGAAAACCAATTTGCTTTCTTCACCATAAAAAGAGATGTAAGCTCTGTATTTGACTCAACGGTTTTCAAACACCACCAAATAGCTCTGTATTTGGCTCAACGGTTTTAAATATAGTTCCGCACCTTGGTTTAGATCATCAAGATAATCATCAATATCATCATCATTTTCATTCAAAGGCTCATCTTCATCATCATCTAAGGCGTCATTTTGTGTCACACCCCAACCGATGGCGGAAACATCGGGGCATGGCACTGAGCGAAACAGATTGTCCAGAAGTTTCCATAACAACTATATTCACCAAATATTTAAAGCAACCCGTCCCATACCATGTCATAAATGAAAATACAATTATTACAGAAAAGATCTAGTCAAATTGTTCTGTTCCGACAACTCAGATTTTTATTACAGACAATTGTTTATTGTTGACCTAGGTCTTTCCTAGCCTCGATTTCACAGCAAAGAGAGCAAATAAGCATCCTAAGCACCTGTCACATACGTTAAAGTAAGAGTCAATACACATAGTGTAAAGGTGAGCATACAAGTTTGATAATAGCATATAGAGTTCGAAAGCGTTACGCATAACCAGCACGTACACAGTGTAAAATGAGGCATGTTAGTTATCGACATGAACCTATCGATACCAATGACTGCGGGTTGACTGCCAAAGGCAGTTCGCGATACACACTCACCACTGTGAGCCATGTAGGTAATTGTCCTAAACAACCCCTGAGTGAACAGGTGCTGAGTACAAACTAATAATACTATCGTTGCTAACGCAGGTAGACAGCATTCCATGTGTAAACATAACAAACAAGCATTCATTAAGTCACGTATAACATGCGGTAATTGGTTAGCGATTTAAAGTATTGCGTAGTGTGTTCGATGTGATTTAGTATAAGTAACGTATGTAACACCCAAAAGGGCGTAAAGCAAAAAGGGATCGAGTATACTCACAGCGATTGATGGATTGAAGGGAGCGCTAGAGAGTAGGGTTAGCCTGAACAGATTGATAGCATAACGATAAGCGACGTGTAAAATGTTACAGAGTGCAAGTGGGTAGCACAGCAGTTCGATCGGATGGTAGTCCGATCCGACAGCCGTTCGTTCGGTTGCTGGTCTGCTCGGATGGTCATCCGGTCGGGTGACCTTTCGAGTGGATTGTTTCTACCTTTGAGAAGGATGTGTTTGTGTTTGATGGCTTGACTTTTGAAGTTTTCGTTGTAGCATTTTGAAAACATTGAAGTGCTTCTATCTTTCAGATCGATCGGTCGAACGACCATTCGATCGGGTGACAGTCCGATAGGTTGGGCACTTCAGCGAGAACAAGTTCACAGCAAGTTGTCACTCGATCGGACGGTTGTTCGATCGGGTGACAGTCCGATAGGTTGGGCACTTCAGCGAGAACAAGTTCACAGCAAGTTGTCACTCGATCGGACGGTTGTTCGATCGGGTGGCATCCCTCGTGTATTGAACATGTTGAAAATTGTTTAAGTGTTGAAGTCAGAACATCACATGGTCGAGTGGTAGTCCGATCGAATGGTAACCCGATCGGTCAGCCCTTCGTTCAATGTTCATCCTTCAAGGTTTTGAAAACAAAAGTTAAGTGTGGGACCAAGGTGTATATCGATCGGGTGACAACTCGTTCGGACGACCGTCCGATCGGACGGTAGTCCGATCGGACGACATTCCATCCTGGTCGTTCCGTTCGTCTTACACCTGGTTGTTTTGATAGTTTGTCATTTTATCGAGATGTTTTGATAACGTGTTAAGCAACAGAAACCTCGTCAATACTTGTTACTCCTGATCGGACAGGAATCACCCAAATCCAACCAGTTAACTGTTCGAGACGGTGTTCCATGTTTAACCCGAAATCAGTAGTCTCGTGGATAGAATCCAGATCTTGAACCAACACAACTACAAGAATGAGTAGTAAGTCGGCACAAGCTCCGATTCTATTGGTTTTGAAGGCATTGAGTGTAAAAGAGTTGAAAGAAGGTTGGAAAACCATCTTTTGATCCTTTTTATTGAAAATATGTTTAGATCTATGAAAGATCTTTTTTTGTTTATGTGGAAATTAGTTAGATCTAAGTTGTTCCTGGTGGATTGAGGCCAAAACATGAAGTTCTCAAGAACACATGATGACGTCATCCTAGAACACCTTGAATCTTGATGATTTCATGGTTAAAAGTTAAGATTCAAAAGATAGAAAGGTGTAGAATCAAGTGTAGATCAACGCTGTACAAGATTAAGGTTGAGATCTTACCGGAATTGCGTGAAATCGAAGGAAAAAGCGAGCAAGAGCGATGGTCGGACGTCAGAGAGCAAAAGTGGAAAGTTTGATGGTGACATGGGGTATTTATAAGGTTACCCAAAGTGGAAAGGAGCTGGTCGGTCGGGTGGCAGCCCGGTCGAACAGTTGGTCGATCGAGCAGTAGCTCGATCGATCGGCTGGTCGCCTAATCGATCAGTCGCTTGGTTCGAGTGTTTGGTGCGATGAGTTTTGCCGTTTCGATTGCGATTGCGAGCGTTTCGATGCGATAGAATTTCCTAGTCAAATTACTTTTAATCCCAACTACTATATCAACATACAATCATCCTTATTTCATATTTGTTTAGCGTTTGCGATGCGATTGCGATTGAGTTCGATTGTCGATTGATTACTACACATAACATAAATAAACATGCACAAGTAACATGTATAACAATAACTAAAATGCGTAATTCGAGTTGCGAGTGCGATTGCGATAGCGGTTAAGAGATTGAACAAGCGATAAATAGCGGTTACTATGTGATTATTAATAGATACTCCACATAATACAACTAAAGCGATAATAAAATAGACTAACTACTAGTGAAAGAAGTCAAAACAGGATTTGAGCAAGGAGAGACAGATCGCAATTAGCAATCGTTTCTTCCTTTGACTTCAATCTTGACTTTGACTTTGACTTTCGAAACACGGGGTGTTACAGCCTCCCCTAGTTGAGGGAATTTTGTCCCGAAATTAGGCCGAAGCCGTAACAAACAGCTGCGGGTACTTCGCCTTCATGTCGCTTTCGAGTTCCCAAGTGAACTCTGCGCCTCGTTTGCCTTCCCATCGGATTTTCACAATAGGAATGCGCAAGCGTCTGAGCTGCTTGGTTTGGTTGGCTTGGAGGTCATCGACAGGCTTCTTCACGAAGTGTAGTGTTTCGTTGGCTTGGAGGTCATCGAGAGGCACAATCAAATCATGCTCAGCCAGGCACTTTCGGAGGTTTGACACATGGAAAGTCGGGTGTACGTTACTAAGTTCCTCCGGTAGTTCGAATCTGTAGGTGACTTTTCCGATCCTTTCCAGAATCTTAAAAGGTCCAACATATCGAGGCGCTAGTTTCCCTTTCTTGCCGAATCTGACCACACCCTTCCAAGGTGATACCTTTAGGAGTACGTAGTTGCCAATGTCAAATACAAGGGGCTTGCGTCGTCTATCGGCGTAACTTTTCTGATGACTCCGAGCTTTCAGCAAGTTGTCTCTAATTTGGAAAACTTTGTCTGTCGTTTCTTGCAATAGCGCAGGACCGGTTAATTACGAGTGACCGATCTCGTGCCATACAATTGGCGATCGACATTTTCTTCCGTATAAAGCCTCGAATGGTGCCATTTGAATGCTGGTATGATGGTTGTTGTTATACGAAAACTTGACTAATGGCATGTATGCATCCCAATTACCACTGAAATCTATGACACACAAACGGAGCATGTCTTCAAGGTTACGGATCGTTCTCTCAGTCTGACCGTCGGTTTGAGGGTGGAATGCGGTACTTAGATTAAGCGTTGTACCGAGAGCAGCTTGAAACGTTTCCCACAGCCGCGAGGTAAACCGAGCGTCACGGTCAGAGATGATGTCGCGAGGCATCCCGTGTCGACAAATGATCTCATTGGTGTAGATTCGGGCTAATCGTTCCACCTTGTAGTCTTCCCGTATTGGAAAAAAGTGAGTTGATTTGATCAAACGGTCAACAACAACCTAGATGCTATCGTGACCTGATGGCGCGCGTGGGAGCTTTGTTACGAAGTCCATAGCTATGCTCTCCCACTTCCAAATAGGGATCGGGGGTTGTTCGAGTAAGCCATAGGGTCTTTGGTGTCCAGCCTTAACCTTTAAGCAAGTCAGGAACTTTCCAACGTAGAGGGCGATATCTCTTTTCATGCCCGGCCACCAGTACTTGTAGCGAAGGTCCTGGTACATTTTGTCGGCACGGGGATAAATAGAATACCGGGATTTGTGGGCTTCGTCCATCAATATCTGTCGCAAATCGGTCCATTTAGGGATCCAAATCCTGTCCAGATAATGGAATATCCCATTCGACTTATTAACAAGCTGGGCTCCGTCGTGGTAGATTCTTTCCTTATCCAAAGTGCGTTCGTTAAAACAAGCATGCTGAGCTTCGCGGATGCGGGTTTCGAGATCGAATTGGGCTCGGGTATCACGAATGCTAAGCAAATAACTCCATCTGCTGAGAGCGTCGACAACGACATTTGCTTTGCCAGGGTGATAACGAATCTCACAGTCATAGTCGTTGAGAAGTTCTACCCATCGACGTTGACGCATATTAAGTTCCTTCTAATCAAAGATATGTTGTAGGCTCCTATGATCGGTGAAGATCGTACACTTGGTACCGTACAGGTAGTGTCGCAAATCTTTAATGCAAAAACAACTGCGCCTAGCTCGAGATCATGGGTTGTATAGTTCTTCTCGTGGATTTTGAGCTGACGAGATGCGTAAGCTATAACCTTGTCCCGTTGCATGAGAACACAACCAAGACCAAGGTTGGAAGCATCACAATAGACAATGAAGTCGTGGTTTCCGTCGGGCAATGAGAGAACAGGAGCATTGTAAAGCATGCGCTTGAGAGTTTGGAAAGCGGACTCTTGTTCGGTTCCCCAAACAAAAGGCTTGTCTTTATGCGTGAGAGAGGTAAGCGGCACTGCGATCTTTGAGAATCCTTCGATAAATCATCGGTAATAGCCCGCTAGTCCGAGAAAAGAACGGACTTCAAACGGGTTCTTAGGTGTAATCCAACTCTTAACGGCTTCAATCTTCGCGGGATCGACGTGAATACCTTGACTATTTACAATGTGACCGAGGAATTGAACCTCCTCCAGCCAGAATTCACACTTGGAGAACTTGGCATAGAGTCGATTCCTTTGGAGTAGCTCGAGAACCAAACGTAAATGTTGCGCGTGTTCGGCTTTCGACTTGGAATAGATCAAGACATCGTCGAAGAACACGATGACAAAACGGTTGAGATAAGGTTTACACACGCGATTCATCAGATCCATGAAAACCGCGGGTGCGTTGGTTAAACCAAAAGGCATAACAACGAACTCATAGTGGCCGTATCGAGTGTGAAAAGCGGTTTTGGGTATATCCTCCTCCTGAATGCGTAGCTGGTGGTTTCCTGAGTGTAGATCGATCTTGGAGAAACACGTAGCACCTTGTAGCTGATCAAACAAATCATCAATGCGAGGCAGGGGATAACGGTTCTTGATAGTCAACTTATTCAGTTCCCGATAGTCGATGCACATCCGGAACGACCCATCCTTCTTTTTGATGAAAAGGACTGGCGCGCCCCAAGGAGAGGTGCTCGGGCGAATGAAGCCTTTCTCAAGTAATTCCCGAAGCTGACTCGAGAGTTCACGCATTTCGGACGGTGCGAGTCGGTAAGGAGCTTTGGAAATAGGGTTGGCTCCAGGAATGAGGTCGATACGGAAGTCAATATCACGACATGGCGGTAACCCTGGAAGATCCTCAGGAAAAACGTTAGGAAATTCTCGAACCACTGGGACATCGTTCACTTCTGTCTTTCCTTTCTTTTCCTTCTCTACTACTATAATGTTAGCCAACAAAGCTCTGTATTCCTTGCGGAGATACTTGCTAGCGTGGACACACGACATGAGCTTGAGACCTTTCAAAGCAGTTTTGCCATAAACACACAGTAAATCACCATTCGCGAGCGAGAAACAAATCATCTTTTTGAAGCACACAACTTCAGCATGGTTTTCACGAAGAAAGTCCATGCCTACTATGACGTCAAAACTTCCGAGTTGCATCGGGATAAGGTCGATTGGGAAGATGTGATTGTTGAGCTCAAGATTACAATCACGAAGAACAGAATTAACGGCGACAGTTCTTCCGGTGGCGACTTCAACATCGAACGTCGAGGGGAGATGGGAGTGCTTACGACTAAGAAGCTTCTCGAATTCAAATGACACAAAGCAATTATCGGCTCCAGTATCAAACAAACACGATGCATAAATACCATTCTCATGGAACGTACCATTGACCACGTTGTTTTCAGCCTGGGCTTGGCGCACATTGATGTTAAAAGTTCTGGTGCGGGCGGCTTGTTGCTGTTGCTGCTAAGGCTGTTGCAGCTGGGGCTCTTGTTTCACAACCCTGTTCGGGCACATGTTCGCAAAGTGGTTGGGATCACCACATGCGAAGCAGACTCGGGCGTTGACCGCGGGTTCCTGAGCCGCTTGTTGGCCTTGTGGTGCTGGGAGCAGAGCTTGATGAGCAGTGGTTTGAGCTGGCGCTTGACGGAGACCAGTACGGCAGTTGGCAGTGAAGTGACCGTACATATTGCAGTGAGCGCAGAAACGATAGGCGAGACCCACCGGGTGATGATAAGAACATGTTGGGCAAGCAGGATGGGGGCCTGTGTATGCACGCTTTGCAGGCGGTGCATAGGTAACTAGTGTTGGGCGGTGGTGAGATTGCTGCTGAGTCGGTACGGCTTGAAGTGGAGCAGCAGTGGTTGTGACAACACAGTTCTTGTTACTGGAGTTGTTGTTCTTCTTCTTCTTGCGGCGTGAGGGCTTTGACGATTGCGCGGTGGCTATTTCGGCAGCTAGTGCGGTGGTGACTTGGTGCAGTTTCTTTAAAGTTTTATCCCAAAAACCAGCTTTTACTCGCTTGTCGTTGATTTCGGCGGCAAGCAAGTATGTTTCTTCGATCGTTGCTGGCTTTGCGGCATGCACAAAATCTGCAACACAGTCGCGTAGAGCTCGAATGTACTTCTTGATCGTCATGCCGGGCGTCTTCATTTGATCGGGACAGATGATGCTGAGCTGCTTAAAGCGAGCAGTCAGGGCAGCGTTGTCACCTTCTTTCTGCTTAATGTGCCAGAATTCGTCCTCCAGCTTTTGGCGTTCATGGGGAGGGCAGAATTCGTCCATCATAATGGCCTTTAACTCTTCCCACGTCAGCTCATTGGCTGCATCATTTCCGCGTTTGTTTCTCTCGGCCATCCACCAGTCTAATGCGCGGGACTGGAAGACGCCGGTAGCGTTTAGAGTGCGGAGATTTTCCGGACATCCACTCTGGCACAGAGTGACTTCGACGGAATCGAACCATTGAAACATAGCCATTGGGCCATCTTCTCCAGTTAATTCCTTTGGACCGCAAGCCTTGAACTGCTTAAAGCTGAAAGCAATCTTGGTAGCAACTTTAGGATCTTCGGTTCTGGACTCCTCAGATGATTTGCTAACATTCTCATAAATCTCACTCACGATCTGAGGCACAACCTTTGCCACTTGTTTAGCGAGGATGGCAGCAAGGCGTTTGTCTCTCTGTTCCTAACGAGAAAGTCGTGGGTGACGGGGTCCAGATGATGGTCCAGTTGACATTGTCTGCAACAGACATCATCATAGGTCTCAGACACATCATAATCGAATCTCACCTCACACGTCTAATACTACTAAAGCTCAGGAACACAATCACATAATCATATATGCACATAACCATAGATTCACATAAGCACAGAAGCACGTAAGCACGTAGGGCACAGAAACACATAAGCATATAAGCACGTAATTCACTTAGAAGCACATGGGAGCAGTCAGAATACAGAAACCTATCATTCAAAGTTCGTGAGCGTTCGAAAATAGCGATCGCGATTATCATGATGAGTAGTATAGTATAAGCGAATAATATAGCAAGCAACTTAGCGTACGGTGGTTCCTCATGGCATTAGCGATTTGTCAGCGTTTTGAGATAGATATGCAATGTGGGTCGTGCGTGTCGATCAAAGTGAAAGAGAAAATTGAATAAGTCTCCCAAAAATTAAAACACATAAGCAGGTAAATAGTCATATAAACACATAAAATCGACGAATCATCAGAGTCAGCAGTTGCGGGCTCAGAATCGAAACACACAAAAATCGAGAAATAGATCGTCTGCGGCTATTTAGACATTGACTACCCAAAGTGATTCGAATATTCACAGGGACCTGTCGTACACACTTTGACCTTCAGGACTGTGCATTTGCCTCGATTCTTGGGCGTTCGGCACGCATCCCTTTTGTCATATTGTGACTTCAAGTCGTTGGAGTCCGTCGAGACTTTGGTAGGAGTTTTCTAAAAACCAAGTAAAGGTCGGAACAAATCGTCAAGGTTAGGGTTTCACCCCTAGCTTAACAACTTTGTTCCTGTTTTGATAAAATAAAAGAGAATTATGCGTCAAAGCATGGATTTCACTCCTATTTCAAAGCAATTTCTCGAGTTTCCATAACCAACCGATGGCGGAAACATCGGGGCATGGCACTGAGCGAAACAGATTGTCCAGAAGTTTCCATAACAACTATATTTACCAAATATTTAAAGCAACACGTCCCATACCATGTCATAAATGAAAATACAATTATTACAGAAAAGATCTAGTCAAATTGTTCTGTTCCGACAACTCAGATTTTTATTACAGACAATTGTTTATTGTTGACCTAGGTCTTTCCTAGCCTCGATTTCACAGCAAAGAGAGCAAATAAGCATCCTAAGCACCTGTCACATACGTTAAAGTAAGAGTCAATACACATAGTGTAAAGGTGAGCATACAAGTTTGATAATAGCATATAGAGTTCGAAAGCGTTACGCATAACCAGCACGTACACAGTGTAAAATGAGGCATGTTAGTTATCGACATGAACCTATCGATACCAATGACTGCGGGTTGACTGCCCAAGGCAGTTCGCGATACACACTCACCACTGTAAGCCATGTAGGTAATTGTCCTTAACAACCCCTGAGTGAACAGGTGTTGGGTCCAAACTAATAGTAATATCGTTGCTAAGGCAGGTAGACAGCATTCCATGTGTAAATATAACAAACAAGCATTCATTAAGTCACGTATAACATGCGGTAATAGGTTAGCAATTTAAAGTATTGCGTAGTGTGTTCGATGTGATTTAGTATAAGTAACGTATGTAACACCCAAAAGTCCATAAAGCATAAAGGGATCGAGTATACTCACAGCGATTGATGGATTAAAGGGAGCGCTAGAGATTAGGGTTAGCCTGAACAGATTGATAGCATAACGATAAGCGATGCGTAAAACGATACAGAGTGCAAGTGGGTAGGATAGCAGTTCGATCGGATGGTAGTCCGATCCGACAGCCGTTCGTTCGGTTGCTGGTCTGCTCGGATGGTCATCCGGTCGGGTGACCTTTCGAGTGGATGGTTTCTACCTTTGAGAAGGATGTGTTTGTGTTTGATGGCTTGACTTTTGAAGTTTTCGTTGTAGCATTTTCAAAACATTGAAGTACTTCTATCTTTCAGATTGATCGATCGAACGACCGTTCGATCGGGTGACAGTCCGATAGGTTGGGCACTTCAGCGAGAACAAGTTCACAGCAAGTTGTCACTCGATCGGACGGTTGTTCGATCGGGTGGCATCCCTCGTGTATTGAACATGTTGAAAATTGTTTAAGTGTTGAAGTCAGAACATCACATGGTCGAGTAGTAGTCCGATCGAATGGTAACCCGATCGGTCAGTCCTTCGTTCAATGTTCATCCTTCAAGGTTTTGAAAACAAAAGTTAAGTGTGGGACCAAGGTGTAGATCGATCGGGTGACAACTCGTTCGGACGACAGTCCGATCGGACGATAGTCTTACACGTTATCAAAACATCTTGATAGTTTGTAGTTTTATCAAAACATCTTGATAGTTTGTCGTTTTATCGAGATGTTTTGATAACGTGTTAAGCAACAGAAACCTCGTCAATACTTGGTACTCCTGATTGGACAGGAATCGCCCAAATCCAACCAGTTAACTGTTCGAGACGGTGTTCCATGTTTAACACGAAATCGGTTGTCTCATGGATAGAATCCAGATCTTGAACCAACACAACTACAAGAATGAGTAGTAAGTCGGCACAAGCTCCGATTCTATCGGTTTTGAAGGCATTGAGTGTAAAAGAGTTGAAAGAAGGTTGGAAAACCATCTTTTGATCCTTTTTATTGAAAATATGTTTAGATCTATGAAAGATCTTTGTTTGTTTATGTGGAAATCGGTTAGATCTAAGTTGTTCTTGGTGGATTGAGGCCAAAACATGAAGTTCTCAAGAACACATGATGACGTCATCCTAGAACACCTTGAATCTTGATGATTTCATGGTTAAAAGTTAAGATTCAAAAGATAGAAAGGTGTAGAATCAAGTGTAGATCAACGTTGTACAAGATTAAGGTTGAGATCTTACCGGAATTGCGAGAAATCGAAGGAAAAAGTGAGCAAGAGCGATGATCGGACGTCAGAGAGCAAAAGTGGAAAGTTTGATGGTGACATGGGGTATTTATAGGGTTACCCAAAGTGGAAAGGAGCTGGTCGGTCGGGTGGCAGCCCGGTCGAACAGTTGGTCGATCGAGCAGCAGCTCGATCGATCGGCTGGTCGCCTGATCGATCAGTCGCTTGGTTCGAGTGTTTGGTGCGACGAGTTTTGACGTTTCGATTGCGATTGCGAGCATTTCGATGCGATAGAATTTCCTAGTCAAATTACTTTTAATCCCAACAACTATATCAACATACAATCATCCTTATTTCATATTTGTTTAGCGTTTGCGATGCGATTGCGATTGAGTTCGATTGCGTTTCGATTGATTACTACACATAACACAAATAAACTTGCACAAGTAAAACATAAGGCACACACACACGTATAACAATAACTAAAATGCGTAATTCAAGTTGTGAGTGCGATTGCGATAGCGGTTAAGCGATTAAACAAGCGATAAATAGCGGTTACTATGCGATTATTAATAGATACTCCACATAATACAACTAAAGAGATAATAAAATAGACTAACTACTAGTTAAAGAAGTCAAAACAGGATTTGAGCAAGGAGAGACAGATCGCAATTAGCAATCTTTTCTTCCTTTGACTTCAATCTTGACTTTGACTTTGACTTTCGAAACACGGGGTGTTACATTTTGATTGATCAAAGCAGGGGTCGATGCTTTATAGCTCTGAATGAATTCAGAGAACACAAAATATCAAATTCGAACCATCATCCATCATGTTCAAGCCATATAATCAGGAAACAAACCGAAAGAAACAATCTTACGTTAACAGGTGATATCTTTAACAAAAAGTAACCATCAACTTCAATTGATATCATCAATGCCGCCTCTAAATCAAAAATAACCTTCACCTCCTCTTTTCTAAAGAAATAACCTGAAAATACTTTAAGCTTATCTTTTGTTAATGCAAATCTGAATGAAAACGACAATAGTAAACTGACTTATCAACAGAACCTGAAAATTTGATACAATAAACTTGTATTCACAGATCCAAACGGCCTTGATTCACCAATAATTAAATACTACTCGTAACGATTTAAGATTCGGATTACATACCTCACCAAAGCACCCTTTCCTATCATGGTGAGTAGCTCAAAATCATCAACTCCCATTTTGTGCCTTTGAAGGTGCATATATTCAGTTTCTTTTTTCTCTAGAAATTTAATTAAGTTGTTTTGATCTTTCTCTAACACGTTAGCAACAGCCAATTTCTTCTCGAGTAAAATTCGCCTACTCAACAAAAATTCAAGTGTTACTTTTCTTCTATAAACATAACTTTAGGTGTTTAGTGGCGTAACGACACTAACATTCACTCTATTTTGTAATGTTAACCTAAGGTTTCTTTCTTACTATATAAACAGTGTAAACCAACTACCAATAAGCACGTAATATCTAACATTATGTAATTTAGAAAATACTACCTTTCTTTCCTCTCTTGCAAATTATTCATTTTCTCCTTGTAATGGTTCTCGATATACTTTTTAGCAGCAGCAACCTTTTGCTTTGTCATATCCGACGCCTCTTCTTCTGAAATCAAGTCGTCTTCAGTTCCATCCATTAAATGCCTCCTGGTATTCGGCCTCAAGCGATCTCTCGATTGGAACTTGTATAGCCAACTCGGATAAAGATGGTAAACTTAATAAATTATTGTTTTACTTGTTGGGTGATATCACCTGCAATTCTGAATAAGAACTCCACTGTAACAAAATAAATATAAAAACTTGATTATTGATCTGAGCAACTGAAAATTAATCATTGAACCTGCAATTGTGCAATTATTAACCTGAAATTCATTGTTGATCTTTGTTGTGGCAACCTTGTTTCAGTAAGATATGTAGTTGTTGCAAACCTTAGAAACGGTATTGGAGCTATTCGCCATATCTTCACTATCATCGTTGAAGTTGGGGTTTAAGTTGGAAAAGATTGTACCAGTAGAAAGAGGATGTAGAGAGAGAAAGTGGGATGTGAATTTAAATGTGAGGGTCTGGAGGGGTGTGATAATGAATCTCATTCTCTAATTTGAAATTTGAAAATTCAAATGAAGAGGGTAAAATTTGATTTTTGTATTTTAAATTAATGATGCAATAATGACATAAAATTGGCATTGTTGGATAGCCTAGATGGCTACCACGTCAGCATTGTGATGTCATGCTCATCTTTCCTTTAATAGATACTAAAGATATGAATTGTTACGAATATGTGAGGTGATAACGATCGTTGATAATCGTATATATTGTTTTATGAATTACAACAAAGTTATGCGATGGTTTACGATTTTATTTATATTAATCGATTTTGGTTTAATAATGGTATTCTTGAAGTGTCCTTGACTCTATATTAGCGGGGATAGACATGAGATATGGATAAGAAGCTCCTAGATTAGAATTGGGGAAAGTCACGAGATGCGTGACTTGAGATAATGAAGTGGTGGCTCGACATTGTTTGGTTGAGCATTATGAGCATTGAAAAATATTTATGTTTGATACAAAAATAATATTATGAGTTCTCACTTAGCAAAAGCTAATTTTATTGTGTTTTCAAATGTAGGTGACATGTTTGAGATCAATGAATGGGGTAGATAAGTCATGAGAAATAATGGGGTGGATTGAACTATCACACCACAATGAATGGCCGAAATATCGAGGCGAGACGTAATAGATTGCTCAAAAGCATCATAACACTAGATTGTGACAATAATTAGAACTCAAAATTTCATTTCCATTAATTTAAATAATATGATACATTGTTTCAAAGGAAACTACAACATTTTGCAATTTTCACAACTAGAACATAGAAAAATACATAAATAAAGCTTGGTGAGTTTCTAGTCTCTTGTGATATCGATATACATTTCCTGCAACATGTATATAAAATATCCGTCAACAAAAATTTTGTCGGTGAGAATACAAGTTTGTCTACATAGCATAAGTATGAATAAAGTCTCAAATCCACATGTCAATCCAAAGTGTCTATTAGCGTAATCTTATCACTGACGTGAATAAGACCATAATGATTTAGTACTTAGCAATGGACCAACAAACAGGGCGGTGTGCTAATCTTATAGCGCTATACATGTTAGGGTAGGTTTTTCAAGTTAATGATAGATAGCATGCATAATATTGTCCTAGTATGTATAAACAAGTAGCATAGCAAATAGCATGTTTAAGGATTGAGTGTTTGCATAAGATTGATTGTATGTGTGATTTTGATTTTTATACGGATGCATGTTACAACCCAAATAGTGTTTAAAGCGTAAAATGGGTCAAGTATGAACTCACGGTTTGCGAAGATTTCAACGAAAGCGAGTAATCGGTCTCGAAGGATGGAGTCACCAAAGTTTACCCTAAAATGGTAAACGAAGGTGTATGAGTATATGAATTTGGAATTTGGAAAGTAAATGTAAATTATAAGTATGAAAGTACATAAAACATATCTTTCTTGGACATTAACTTGGACACTATTTTTAGTTTTTTTTCATGGGCACTAAGTTAACCATTAGAAGTCCAAAATAAGAAATTCAAAACTAAGATATTTTCCACCTTGTTACATAATATTCGACCATGAGTTTGGTTGATTTAGGTTTTAGAGATTTATATCATATATATTATCATGATATTTAGTCATGTATACAATCATGTGTTAGTCAAGTGTTAACAAGTATGGTCATGCATAAGTAGGATAAATCCTTTAACCTCAAGAATTCACCAATGCACAAATCATCACATGCATGATTCGGATGGTCATGAATACAAGTATTAAGAACATAAAATAAACTAATCTAATTCACTAAGTAACCAAGTTGGTATAACTAGACGAGTGCTTCCAACATTGTTTGGAGACTTAGTGTAGTTTTGTCCACTTTGTTTACTTGGAAGTTACTTGGTGACTTAGAATATATGAAATGTAAATATATAATCACAAGATTTCTGGAACAAAACTTCAATCCAAACCTATTCAACATAGGGATTTGTTGGCAACTTGAAGTTGTTCCAAAGATAAAGAAAGATGAACTTGTTTAAAAGTTTTTTAACATTACTCAAGAAAAATCCTAACTTTGGACCTCAAAATGGTGATATACCATCCTTGTTTACCAAGTTAAACATGTGATAATATTCCTAAATGTTATCCAAGGAAAGAAAAAAGAAAAACGTCAAGAAAATGTGAAGAAACAAGCTCCAACTCACTAATTTGGAACTTGTATGAATCTGTTCAAAGTTGAGAAATGTGAACATTAGAGGGTTTTGAGAGAGTGATTTGGGTGTGGAAAGTGTTTAGGATGTGGTAAGGGGTTGTGTTTAGGCTGGAGGGTGTGGTATAAAGCCCTTAAGGGCTTTATCAACCACATAAGTACCACCTCAACACCACATCACATAGGGGCTTTAAAGCCCCTTCCTTTGACTTGCATGCAATGGTTTAAAGCCCCCTCAATGCCATAACGCCCCTTATCTTGACCAAATGCCTCGATCAAGCCAAAAAATGCCCGTTAGCATGTTGGCGGAAGGGCTATAGCGCCCCCCTTTAACGGCGGTGGTATGGTGGTTGGCGCCCCGGGGCGCTATAATTGGTGATGTGGCGGGGTGGCGTTAAGCCACACCTTGTGGCCTTATAGTTGGGATTAGAGTTTGGATGTTAAATGAGGTGGTTGGGGGTTGAAAGGAGGGAAAGGGAGCCAAATTTTGTGACTTAAACATGATTCTGCTAGACAGGTTCCATACTGACCTTAAGGGGTTCCACACGGTTCGTATGGAACTCTAAAATTATAAACATTTCATTTTTAGTCCCTTGAGTTATCTTATGCTATAAACTGAATGTTGAACATGTTTTTAGGGTTTTTAGGTATATATAAGCATGTGTAATGTATGGACACGTATGAATATCATTCCGAGAAATATAATCTCGTTGTGTGTCTCGGTTTTTAATAAAAACGCGTATTTCGTGATTGTCTACGTATTGTGCAAGTATGATTAAACAAAATGATATAAAATATAATTTCCATTATGATCAAGTCTCAGAATTACAAGGGTTGAAATTGAAATACGAATTAAAAACAAATGAAAAAGAATATGGAAAAATACATTCCTTTTATATGTTAAAACACAATGTCTTGAATCGTATACAACCCTTCCAAATGTTTAAACACCATGACTTGAATAGTATTTCATTCATTCCAGATTTTAAAACATCGTATCTTGAATCACAATATTGTGTTTCCAGATTGTTTTAAACAACGTGACTTACAACCCACGTGGTAGAAGGAGGTTTAGGGATTTTTTTGCGGTGACTGGAGTTAGTTGCTAATGGCATATTAAGGTGGAGAAGAGAGAGAATCGCAATTGTAGGGAGTATAAAGAAAATCGTGATTGTAAAGAGGAAAGTTGTAACAATCCTCGGTAAAACCAACACTCTCATAATATTTCCGACACCCTATTATATATTAAAATACCCTTATATGTCTTATATTACACCCTGTATGTGAAAACCGAGCACCAAATAGGTTATAACATATCAAATAAATTAAAAACAATAAAAGTTAAGCGGAGGCGGGCCGTGTAGACCCACCCCATGCTTTTACGCGGGCGGTATCAGGGTCTAAACCTGATATCGTTGAATCCTTTAGTTCAAGCGGGCCGTGATGTGTTAAAAATGCAATATATAAATTTCATCAAATGAGGCATAAAACTAACCCTTTTTTAATACTAATGTTGGAAAAAGTGTGCTTTTGTCTTCCTTTTGTATTTTCAGGATTAAATGAGCTCAAATTAACAAAAGAAGCAAAAAGACATCAAAATCTAACATAAATACAAGAAAAGGAACAAGACGTGGCATGCCCGACCCCACGACAGCATCTTCCCAAGCAAAACAATGGATCAGAAGCCTGAACACGCCCCGTGCTCAGCCAGCACGGGGGCGTGCCCAAGTGTCAGCAGAAAAGACAAAGTGGTAGAAGCTTCTATTGCCCACCACAGGGCCGTGCTCAGCGGACACGGGGCCGTGGTCAACTATAAGATTCGCACAATCCAGCAAATCTGCATAGTACAAAGATTCTTCTGCACCACGGGGTACTGCTCAGCGGACACGAGGGCGTGGTCAACTAAAAAGACAAAACAGCATTAAATGAAGAAAGAGAAGGATGTGGACACGGGGCCGTGCCCACTGGACACGGGGCCGTGCCCGAGCTTCTGTTCAGCCTATAAATAGAAGTGCTTGGCTCAAGCTCAAACCATCCCTTGGCACACCACCTCTCTCACACTTCACCCACCACCCACCACCACCATAACACCATCATCCACCACCATCATCCATTGTCCATCGTAGAGTGTGTGAGTCGTCTCGGGATCCAAGATTGATCATAAGAGTTCTTGACAATCAAGGCCATGTTTGCCTAAGTCTCTTACATCACTTGGTGAAGACAAAGTGTCTAGTGTAATACTTTTTATTTCTAATCTTTTGCACTTTTTACTTGGTTTTGTATTAATGACTTTAATAACTAGTTGCTTATGTTGAAGATGATCTTTCCTTATCGTTTGTCTGTGGTGTCTTGGCATTATTTTACTGTCTATATAAAATAAAAGATTTTCACCATTCATATCTCCACGGTCTATATGGAGGTATGTTGGCTACCTGGTCGGGGGTTAAGGGAACGGTTTGGTAAAGGTCTTGCCATTGTTCAGCGTTTAGAGGTCCTGCAATGGACCTGGGTCAAATTTAGTAGGACCTCCTTCAATACTTAACGGTATTGGATGGCGGGGGTCCAAACTCTTTGATCCCCTCATAAGTTAACTACTATTAATACTATAACCCGACTATTTAGGACTGTATCCCTGCTGACTCAGACTACTTAGTCGAGGGTAACGTCACCTCCAAAAGAGGGGCCTACCATAATTTGCATTAATAACTTAATTAATTATATTCCAATAATCCACCCTTTTAGGATTGTATCCTTGCTGACTCAAACTACTAGGGTGAGGGTAACGTCACCTTCAAAAGAGGGGCCTACTACAATAACTAAGATAATCTCTTAAATATGTGCAAAAGTGCGGAAATAATCAAAGGTTACACTAGATACGAGTCAGAACCAAGTGATTCATCTTGTCTATCTGTTTTTCTTTTTATTTTATTTTTCAGCATTTAGTTAGTTTTTATTTTTCTTAGTTAAAAACATTTTTCTAAACTTTTTATTTTGATTAGACGTTGAGGATAAACCGGTACTAAAAGCTCTTGT
Organism: Helianthus tuberosus; assembly: GCA_030545235.1. NCBI lineage: Eukaryota > Viridiplantae > Streptophyta > Magnoliopsida > Asterales > Asteraceae > Helianthus > Helianthus tuberosus. The sequence continues at coordinate 12,251,290 of CM060387.1, read as the reverse complement.
GTCCTTGGACGACCTCGGTATCTTGCCAACACTATACTACGCTCACGATGGGTGCACTTGCCCATATGTGTGTTTAGTGTTAGTAAAATATCGTGTTTTATAAATTTAAAACTTGGCTAAAAATAAGTGTTAAAGGGGCTTAAAATATACACCTAATATATATAACACTTCACACGCATCAAGTTTTTGGCGCCGTTGCCGGGGACACAAGGATTTTAAGAAAGTTAGGAATCAACGGCCTAATCGTTTTTCTTATTTTTCATTTTTTTTTAGGATTTTTCTTAAATTTTCAGCTTCTGCAGAACTCAGCACGGGCCGTGCCCGCTGAACACGCCCCGTGCCCAATCATTGGAACTGGCATTCCTGTTTTAAGTTAGACAGTAAGCTGAACACGGGGCCATGCCCACTCAACACGCCCCCGTGCCCAAGTTTCAGTTACTTAAAACAGAACTGTAAGATCCCGACGGTTGGTAATTTCTGACACAAACATGAGTGATGCTGATACTTTTTACTTTCGGCACTCTTATGGTACTATGTGGTGTCAATTATGTGGTGGTAACCATAAAGAATTAGAATGTTTTTTTCTAAATTATAAACCCCACTATATAGACCCATCATTTCCTAGTATCCTTAAGAGGGGCGAAAGTAAAAATAATCCCTATCGCTCCCTCGAATTCGCCCAACCGGATATTCTAGGAGAAATGCTTCTCGATGAATTATTTCAACTAGAAGATCTAATTTTTAATTGGTTAAAAGGACTTAGGGAAGATTTCAATAATCTTTTCCAAGACAATAACCAAGAAGAGAGGTTGGAACCGCATTCAAACAACTTCATTGTTTCCAATGATACTTCTAACTCTAGTAAGGACTCGAGCGATAGTCGTCCCTGTGTCGATTGTGCCGTGAAGGACTCCCCATCAACTTCGTTTGATGCTTACATAGACTTGACTGATTCGACATACACCTTCTTTAACGAGAGCCCGGGAAAGGGTTGGACTTGTCCACCTATATATAGCATAGGAATCACCCTCACCGACAACCTCTTGCGTTCTCGTCTTAATCTAGATCAATTAAGGTATCTTAGGCACTTTGGGGTTGTTCCATCCAGTAAGGAACCGCCCGATCCGGAAAAGTTCCTTAAAAATAGACGCACTTCATAAAACAGTTTTCCGACACGGGGCCGTGCCCAGGTCAACACGCCCCCGTGTCCACCAAAAGATTCCCTTCTGACTTTTGTCAGAATACGGACAAAATGTGTCAGGATCTTGCCTGCACACGGGGTCGTGTCCAGCACGCTGTCGTTTTCTATAAATGCAGCCAAGAACCCTGCACATTTGGACCATCCAGGGACAGAGATTTGAAAGGATTTTCTGACTTACCTTCCTAGGTATTTTCTAAAGGAAGGTTCTTACAAGCATCTTGTCCTTTCCTCTTTTATCCATTGCCTTCTTCTTCATCTTTCTTGCACCAAGAACTCCATTAAAGCTTGATTTCAAGCTTTGTTGTGATGTTTATTGAATTTTTGTTCAAGGAATCTTGTTAAAAATAAGTTACACAACATTGTTTTAAGTTATTTCTGCTCAAAAAGCTTCATAAGTTAAGAAAAATAATTTGAAACCCCAAGATTCCTTGTTCTAAAAATCTGCAGAAAGTTGAACACGGGGCCGTGCTCATTGAGCACGGGGCCGTGCCCGCGGTACAGTTTCATTAAAACGAACTGTTTTTGGTTTGTTTTCGTAGAATGTCTAGCCAAAACAGCGGAACCTCTTCTGCACACTCAAGGAACAGCCGACGGGAAAGGAGGCCATCGATTGAAGCAACTCTCGTAAGATACGTAATGGCGCTACGTGAAGCACTTACGAGATGACGTCAGTGGAGGAGGTCCTCATTGACCGTACAAATTATCTCTCGGTGGGGTTGGAAAACAGTTTCCAGGAAATAAACCTCTTACACCAGAGGTTAAACATTCTGGTAACACCTCCCATGGAACCAATCCTCCCTCAAGAGGATTGGAACCTCGCACTTGGAATCCAAAATCCTACCGGTTGGGACGACATTCCGGCGGAACCTCCTCTTGAAGAACTCCAAGAAATCCCGGTGGAAGTTACACCTCCTCAACGAAATGCTCATGAGCCCGCTTTTCTTCTCCCTAGGGAGATCGAAGAGTGGCTCGCCGATGTATGAGGAGCCCATACCCGGAGGAAGAAGTTGTTAAGCCACTTTTAACCGAGAGATCTATCTTTTCGGAAATTTTGCTAGTAGAATAAATAGTAGGCTAGAAACTTCTGGGATTGGATTTCTTGTGTCTCTTTGACCTAACTAGCTAATATTTTAATTTTTAGGACTATTATGTAATTCTCTCTATGATTAATGAATGATGGTTTTAGTTAAATTGGTGTTTTAGATGGTGTTGAAATGAATAAAACACACTTCAGATGGCAAAGGATGCAAGGGAAACTTGAACCAGCACTCTGTGCGGGAAAACAGAACCGGCCGACAAATTTCTTTGTTTACTGTAAGTTCGGCACGGGCCGTGTCCACCCAACACGGCCCCGTGCTGCACAGTCTGCAGAAAAAGACCCAGTTCAGGTAACTGGACACGGGCCGTGTTCACCCACGCCCCCGTGTACAGACTTCTGTTTCTCTTGCTTTGATTTTGTTACTGGAACTTGAACACGGGGCCGTGCCCGGACAACACGGGGCCGTGCCCGGACAACACGGGGTCGTGTTCAGCGCCCAGTAACACAAAATTTTTGCTTTTTACACCTTTTTACACATTCAATCAACCTAAAAACTTATTTTTGGGACACATTGAGGACAATGTGTAATTTAAGTGTGGGGGGGATGCTAAAACCTTGAATCTTGCAAGTTCTAAACACAAGCCTTACACAAAACTCTATTTGAACCGCTAATCACCCCAAATTTTTTCAAAAATTTTCATTTTTTTACTTGTCTAGGTTTAACTCGGGAAATTCAAGTTCTCAAAAAGGTTATATTTTTACAAATTTACAACCAATAGCGTCGTGATAAAAAGAACCAACATAAGAAAATTATGAAAAGGCATGACAAGCTTAGTTAAAATTTGATTATATATACTTGATCACATAAAAAACCCATTCCCACAAAAGTGAGTTTTGAGCCTTTATTGAGCATACAATTACATATCATTAGAACTAAATGCTCATTTTTCGTTTCTTGTGTGAATAGCCGCTTGGTTCTTACGACTCTAGAACTTGCCATGACGATACATTCCCGGTCCTTACCAACTTAAAACCCGAGTAAGTAAATGATGGAGGCATTAGGACTAACCTTTTTATTTCTACACCATTATTTTTCTTTTTTTTTACCACCTACCCAAAATCCCCCTAGTTAGCCCCTTTGAGCCTAAACCTTTTCATTTCATAACCCAAACCAAACACCCTTTTTACCCACCAAAACCTTTTTCATTTTTACCCCTTTGTTTTAGTAACAAGTTCGATTTTTCGTATGATTTAAAAAAAAAATATTTTGTTGATGATGAAGCAAAAGAAAATAAACAAACAAGTTCATCAAAAATAACTTTGTTTGAATAAATAGCTTCATCAAAAATAAAAGTTACGAAAATAGAAAGTCATGCGAAAACCGACACTTGTTACGCTTTTCGCCCTTTTTCTACTAACCACTAACCACCAACCCAACCACCTACCTTTAACCCAAGCCTAACCCTTAACCCACAAAGTCCTCTTGATATTTACAAAGGTATAAAAGTTAAAAAGGAGGAGGATTGATTGCTTGGCAAGCCTATGGTAGAAGTAAGTTCCATGCCGCTCTCGAGTGATCCACAAAAATACATTTTCGGCCGAGTGTTGAGTGATCCCCGTGAGGTATGTGAACTTGTGTATAAATAGAATTTTAAAGAGGCATGTTATGCCCTAATAAGTAATTTATCTTATGAAAAGTTTTAAATAAATCATGACGAATAGGATTGTAAATAAATAAAAATAAAATTAAATAAAGAATCTTGGAAATCCCGACACTCTACGACAAGCCAAAAAAAAAAAACCTTCTTTCCTACCCATTCCATTTGGGAGTGTAATAGCCACATATTAAAGAGTTTTGCTTGAGGACAAGCAAAGATTCAAGTGTGGGGGTATTTGATGTGTTAAAAATGCAACATATAAATTTCATCAAATGAGGCATAAAACTAACCCTTTTTTAATACTAATGTTGGAAAAAGTGTGCTTTTGTCTTCCTTTTGTATTTTCAGGATTAAATGAGCTCAAATTAACAAAAGAAGCAAAAAGACATCAAAATCTAACATAAATACAAGAAAAGGAACAAGACGTGGCATGCCCGACCCCACGACAGCATCTTCCCAAGCAAAACAATGGATCAGAAGCCTGAACACGCCCCGTGCTCAGCCAGCACGGGGGCGTGCCCAAGTGTCAGCAGAAAAGACAAAGTGGTAGAAGCTTCTATTGCCCACCACGGGGCCGTGCTCAGCGGACACGGGGCCGTGGTCAACTATAAGATTCGCACAATCCAGCAAATCTGCATAGTACAAAGATTCTTCTGCACCACGGGGTCGTGCTCAGCGGACACGGGGGCGTGGTCAACTAAAAAGACAAAACAGCATTAAATGAAGAAAGACAAGGATGTGGACACGGGGCCATGCCCACTGGACACGGGGCCATGCCCACTGGACACGGGGCCGTGCCCGAGCTTCTGTTCAGCCTATAAATAGAAGTGCTTGGCTCAAGCTCAAACCATCCCTTGGCACACCACCTCTCTCACACTTCACCCACCACCCACCACCACCATAACACCATCATCCATTGTCCATCGTAGAGTGTGTGAGTCGTCTCGGGATCCAAGATTGATCATAAGAGTTCTTGACAATCAAGGCCATGTTTGCCTAAGTCTCTTACATCACTTGGTGAAGACAAAGTGTCTAGTGTAATACTTTTTATTTCTAATCTTTTGCACTTTTTACTTGGTTTTGTATTAATGACTTTAATAACTAGTTGCTTATGTTGAAGGTGATCTTTCCTTATCGTTTGTCCGTGGTGTCTTGGCATTATTTTACTGTCTATATAAAATAAAAGATTTTCACCATTCATATCTCCACGGTCTATATGGAGGTATGTTGGCTACCTGGTTGGGGGTTAAGGGAACGGTTTGGTAAAGGTCTTGCCATTGTTCAGGGTTTAGAGGTCCTGCAATGGACCTGGGTCAAATTTAGTAGGACCTCCTTCAATACTTAACGGTATTGGATGGCGGGGGTCCAAACTCTTTGATCCCCTCATAAGTTAACTACTATTAATACTATAACCCGGCTATTTAGGACTGTATCCCTGCTGACTCAGACTACTTAGTCGAGGGTAACGTCACCTCCAAAAGAGGGGCCTACCATAATTTGCATTAATAACTTAATTAATTATCTTCCAATAATCCACCCTTTTAGGATTGTATCCTTGCTGACTCAAACTACTGGGGTGAGGGTAACGTCACCTTCAAAAGAGGGGCCTACTACAATAACTAAGATAATCTCTTAAATATGTGCAAAAGTGCGGAAATAATCAAAGGTTACACTAGATACGAGTCAGAACCAAGTGATTCATCTTGTCTATCTGTTTTTCTTTTTATTTTATTTTTCAGCATTTAGTTAGTTTTTATTTTTCTTAGTTAAAAACATTTTTCTAAACTTTTTATTTTGATTAGACGTTGAGGATAAACCGGTACTAAAAGCTCTTGTGTCCTTGGACGACCTCGGTATCTTGCCAACACTATACTACGCTCACGATGGGTGCACTTGCCCATATGTGTGTTTAGTGTTAGTAAAATATCGTGTTTTATAAATTTAAAACTTGGCTAAAAATAAGTGTTAAAGGGGCTTAAAATATACACCTAATATATATAACACTTCACACGCATCAGGCCGCATAAGAGTTCTAGATAGTTAACGTGGGTCGCGAGAAATCATGAAACGCGGAGACATCCGGTGCTGACACGTGTCGACATCGGGTCGGGTCTACTTGGTGACCGGGCGAAGCTATAGTGTTGACCAGGGTTGACGCGGGCCACGTAACCCTGGCCTGTGTTTTACGCGGGCCGCGTGAGAGTCGTATTTCAGCAATATAAATAGCAGGCATCAGTTTTCGTTTTCCGTCGCTCTTTCTCAATTCTCAATCTCGAATTTCTGAAGTTATAAGCATAATAGTTGGGTATTATACCCCTAATTAGCGAGGTTCTGCTCCGTTGTAAGTATTATAACCCTAGTTTCGTAACAGTTACGCTGCCCGATTGATTTAGGGTTTCGTAACAACTGTCGTGGTTCTGCCCGACGTAGTTGTTGGAATGCCGTCTCGGGGAGGGTATTATTAATATGTTCAAAGGGTTATGATCCTAACCAATGTACATTTGTATAAATTATAGATTATATCCAGAAAACCCTTACGAAAAGCATAAGACAGCAATGTGAGTTTATCCTCTTTTTGTTAACCTTTTTGGTAATGTTTTACCAAACCTTAAATGTTTTACTATGAAAATTAGCAGTGATTGAGTCTTTGTAGTTCTTCAATTACTGCCGGTATGTTGGGGTTTTGTATACAAAATATACTACACTGTGAGTAGTAAGTCGGGATGACAATACGTTACCATTGGACAATGAGTTAGCCAATGTGTAATATGACCCACAAATCAGGTCTGATAGTACCAAATGGAGTAATTGTGTAGACATAAACAATGTGATCGCTCTCAATACTGTTCACTATGACTTTAAACTTGATTAAACTAGGATTCACTCACCAGTATTTCCCGCTGACAAATATTTTTAAAACATGTTTCAGGTAACCCAATGTGACAGCCAATTAGTAAAAAGTCAGCTGGAGAGCACTGGAGGCTTGGGAAAATGTGGCTATAAAAGTTACCTAATAAACGATGTTTTAAAATTCAATAAAATAATGTTTATCCCTATAAATGTATTGTAATAAGAAACTTGGGTTTTACCCATGTGATTATTAATATTAAATAAGGTGGTTTTACTCTGATAAACATTTCCTAACTACGGTCTTGATGTAAATTCCGCTGCAAGATTAAATAACCTGATACCACCAAAACACTGAGATCGCGTCCGCCCGTTCCCGGGAATCAGGGATCGGGGGTTGCGACAGAAGGTGGTATCAGAGCCTAGCCACTAGTCTGAGCCAAAGAAGTGTTCTGCTGACACTTAAATTCTAAATTTTGTGTTAGGAAATAAATTATGGAAATACATGCATAACTGTATTTATTTGTTATGTGTTATTTGACTATTTGTTAGTTTACAGTATGAGTGATCAAGGACCCTCAAACATGAATCGTCTGTTGTCCGAATCACCTAAGAGTGAAGGTACTTCGTCACAGCCTGCCCTTTCTGGGTATTCTGCTGATCAGGAAGAAGGAGTGTTTGCTTTTAGAGCATAGTCCGAAGAGCCAATCCCTAATAAGAAACGAGGATGGTTCAGTAAGGAAGCTTTTGCTCGTAGGAAGAGAATGCGAAAGTTGCAACAGCAAAGAGTTCTAGCAGCTGCTAAGCGTAGAACAGATGCCCATACACAGGATATGCTTAATAGAAGCCTAGCTAATTTTCATATCCTAGCTACAACTGCTGCTGACCCGAGCCTGGAACAACTACTAGCCCCACAACCACAAAACCCAGATCAACCCATTGAAATAGAAAACCAGGAAAACCAGGTGGAAATGCATGACTTTAATCCAGAAGAAATTCCTAGGATACCTGCACCAAACCCTCTAGACCCAAATTACGACCCCTGGTGGGACGACAATAGGAACTTTGTGCAACGTTACCCTATCCAGGAATACCCACCCATACAGAACATAGAAGCCTACCCAGGTATGGACCCTTTAGATCCCTATTACCAAGATGATTATATTAGGGAAATCTTAGAAGATCCTTACCGATTTCAGGCACCTTCACCCCCATATCAGGAACCCGCACCCCAGATTCCAAACCCAGTCCTAGAACCTGCACCCCCAATGAGTGCAGAAAACGTTTAAGAACTTAGGACTTTTGGGGAGGAAATTTTAGAAAGCAGTGAGAGAATGCGTCAGGTGGGAGAGCGTCTCCTATGGAAATACGATGAGCGCAATATGGATTTTTGGATAAATCCATATCCATGAAGGTGAATGGAGGAAATGGTAGTAGTAATAATAATAAAATATAATAAAAATAAAATAAAATATGTGTGTACGGATGCATATTACTATTAGTGTAATTTTCTTTCTGTTGGTATTGTAATCTTTATTTCTGTACTAATGTGTAATAGACACATAATATATGAAAATAGAGTACAAGTCGCAATGATTGACGGTTTTGGTTAAATTGCGTGTCATGTGATTAACTATATTACTTATTATTTGTGATATTAATATGGGGTAATTGTTAAAATTCAGATGGCCGACGAAGGAAATCAAGGAAATCTGAATAATGATAACCAGAGTAACATTAACGTGGTTAATGAGAATCCAAGCATCAATAACAATAACAATCAAGTGGACAATAGTGCTATCCAACACATAGTAGCACAGGGAATTATAGATGCAATGCATTTTATTCTTCAAACTATTAAAGATGCTGATAATAAAAGTAAGCATAGCAGTAAGCGACCAAGCGAACCAGAACACAGCGTGAACAATGGACCTATACTTCAAATGCCCATTCCCAAAAGAAGAATAACCGTGCGTTACGGTTGTTCTTATAAGGAATTCTGGTCTTGTAAACCAATGGAATTCTCGGGCCACGAAGGGGCCATTGCAACCTTACGCTGGATAGAAAAGACAGAGGCAGTCTTAAGGATAAGCAAATGTGCTGAAGAAGACAAAATATTGTTTGCTTCTAATCTGTTTAAGAATGCAGCATTAGAATGGTGGAACACTATCCTCCTAACAAAAGGAAGTGATAGAACCTATAGTATGGAATGGGAAGAATTTAAGGACAAGGTAGAAAGGAAATTCTGCCATCCTAATGAAAAGGAACAGATAGCAAACAAATTCCTAAACCTTAGAATGACTGGTGTGGATAGTAAGGGATATACTAAAATATTCTTCGAATATGCTAGAATAGTGTCAACTCTTGCTTCATCAGAACCAGTGTTAATCTCCCGTTATATCTGGGGATTAATTGGAGAGATTAGACATATCGTCAAGGCAGCTAGACCTCAAAATATAGAAGAAGCTGTAGAATTAACAAATACCTTGACTGATGAATTAGTCCGTACTAGAGAAGAAGATCAGAGGAGGAACTTAACCCAAAGGCTTACACAAGAATTTCGTTCTGGAAATTTTAATCGTAGGAATATGGGTTCTACCTCTGCACCCTACTGCAAGGTCTGCAAGAAAAAGCATTCGGGAAAATGCTCCACTCTCTGCAATTATTGCAAGATGCCAGGACACAAGGAAGAAAATTGCAGGAAGAAATCCAGTAATGGATTGTGCTTCAACTGTGGAGAAAAAGGTCATATTAGGCCAAACTGTCCGAAATTAGCTCCAGCTCCAGACAACAAGAATACTAAAAATGCTAGAGCATTTGTTTTGACTGCAGAAGAAGCCAATATGATTCCAGATGTCATAGCTGGTACGTTTTTAGTTAATGATGTCTTTGCTAAAGTATTATTCGACTCTGGTGCAAACCAAAGTTTTATTAATACATCGTTTTGCAAAATTTTAAATCAATCATTAACTAAACTACCACTAGAATGCTTAGTAGAGACAGCCAATGGAGAAACTGTTAGAATTTCTGAAATCTTGCAGGGAGCAAGAATAGAAATTTTAAATCAGAAATTTATTGCAAATCTTTATCCCATGAACCTGGTAGGATTTGATGTTGTTTTAGGAATTGATTGGTTAATAGCCAATAAAGCCAATATTTTATGTGATCAAAAGTTAATTCAAGTAAATTCACCAAAAGGTAAAACAATCACAATTAAAGGAGATAAACCTTCTAGGTCAACTAAGTTTATTTCTGTGATGAAAACTGCAAGTTGTATGAGAAAAGGTTCTATAGTGTATTTGATTTCCATAATCACTAACACTAAAGGAAAGGATTTAAAAGATATTCCAGTAGTATCTCAGTTTTCAGATGTATTTCCAGAAGAATTACCAGGACTACCACCCGACAAAGAAGTTGAATTCAGAATTCATCTAATACCAGGAGCAGCACTGATTGCCAAAGCACCCTACTGTTTGGCACCTGCTGAAATGCAAGAATTAAAGAAACAATTAGATGAATTATTGGAAAAAGGATTTATACAACCAAGTTCGTCGCCATGGGGAGCGCCGATACTCTTTGTTAAAAAGAAGGACGGATCAATGCGTATGTGCATTGACTACCGTGAATTAAACAAAGTCACGATTAAGAATCGGTACCCATTACCGAGAATCGATGATCTGTTTGATCAACTACAAGGAGCTCGATTTTTCTCTAAAATCGATTTAAGGTCAGGATATCATCAATTAAAGGTACAGAAAGAGGACATTCCTAAGACCACATTCAGAACAAGGTATGGTCATTATGATTTTACTGTCATGCCATTTGGTTTAACCAATGCCCCAGCTGCATTTATGGACATGATGAACCGAATATGTAAGCCATATTTGGATAAATTCATAATTGTCTTCATAGATGATATTCTAATTTATTCTAAGAATAAAGAGGATCATGCAAAGCATTTGCACGCACTTTTAAGTTTATTAAGAAAGGAAAAGCTTTATGCTAAGTTTTCTAAATGCGAATTTTGGTTAGAACAGGTACAATTCCTTGGACACCTAGTCAATCATGAAGGAATTCATGTAGATCCAACAAGGATTGAGGCAATTACTAAATGGAAAACCCCTGAGTCACCAACTGAGGTTAGAAGTTTCTTAGGATTGGCCGGTTATTATAAAAGATTTATTAAAGATTTCTCTAGAATAGTCATTCCCTTAACTAAGCTAACCTGTAAATCTGTTAAGTTTGAATGGGGATTAAAACAAGAAGAAGCATTTAGAAGTCTTAAGCAAAGATTAACCCATACACCCATACTAGCATTACCAGAAGGAACTGAAGACTTCGTAGTTTTTTGTGATGCTTCTAGATTAGGTTATGGATGTGTGTTGATGCAACGCAAAAAGGTTATAGCTTACGCATCTAGACAACTTAAGAATCATGAAGAGAATTATTCAACCCATGATTTAGAATTAGGAGCCATAATTTTTGCTCTTAAGATTTGGAGACATTACCTTTATGGTAGAAAGTTTACCATATTTACTGATCACAAAAGTTTAAGGTATGTTTTCGGGCAGAAAGAGTTGAATATGAGACAAAGGCGTTGGATGGAATTTCTTAGTGATTATGATTGTGATATCCAGTATCATGAAGGAAGAGCAAATGTAGTGGCAGATGCTTTAAGCCGAAAATATCCTGAAAAATCAAGAAGAGTACGTTCTCTTAAATTAAATCTGCAAGCAGATTTAAATGATCAGATAAGAGAAGCACAAGAATCAGTAATCAAGGATGATTCTGAAAAATTAAAAGGTATGCTAAAAGAATTGGAACAAGGAACAGATGGAATTTGGAGATTCCATAAAAAGAGAATGTGGATACCTACATTAGGAAACTTACGTTATCGTATATTAGAAGAGGCCCATAAGTCTAAATATACGATGCATCCAGGAAGTGATAAAATGTACCAGGATTTAAGGAAAAATTTCTGGTGGATAGGAATGAAGAAAGACATACCAGCTTATGTTTCTAAATGTTTAACTTGTTCACAAGTTAAAGTTGAACACCAGAAACCCTCAGGTTTGTTACAGCAATTAGAAATGCCAGTTTGGAAATGGGAATTAATAACAATGGATTTTGTTACTAAATTACCCAAAACAAAGAAAGGAAATGATACAATCTGGGTGATTGTAGATAGGCTAACTAAGTCAGCTCATTTCCTACCAATGAAAGAAACTTTTAGTATGGAACAATTAGCTAAATTATATGTAAATGAAATTGTTTCTTTACATGGCATTCCTTTATCAATTGTTTCTGATAGGGATAGTCGCTTTACATCTCATTTTTTGTCAAGTTTCCAAAAAGCAATGGGAACCAAGTTAAAATTAAGTACAGCTTATCATCCTCAAACGGATGGACAGAGCGAAAGAACAATTCAGACAATGGAGGACATGCTTAGAGCTTGTGTAATTGATTTTGGAGGTAATTGGGATGATCACTTACCTTTAATAGAATTTTCTTATAATAATAGTTATCACACAAGTATCAATGCTGCACCATTCGAAGCACTTTATGGAAGAAAGTGTCGAACCCCAGTCTGCTGGGCAGAAATTGGGGAAAAGCAACTATCTGGACCTGAGATAGTACAAGAAACAACTGACAAGATAATTCAAGTCAAGGAACGACTAAAAGCAGCACGTGATCGACAAAAGAGTTATGCCAATAATCGACGCAAGCCATTGGAGTTTCAAGTAGGAGATAAAGTATTATTGAAAGTCTCTCCTTGTAAAGGAATAGTAAGATTCATCAAAAGAGGAAAGCTAAGTCCCAGGTATATTGGACCTTTTGAGATTATTATAAGAATAGGACCTGTAGCCTATCAGCTACAACTGCCAGAGGAAATGGCAGGAATACATGATGTGTTTCATGTATCTAATCTCAAAAGGTGTTTAGCTGATGAATCATTGATAGTGCCTCTTAAGGATATAGAGGTAAATGAACAACTCAAATTTGTAGAAAGACCTTTACAAATTGAAGACATGAAAGTCAAAAATCTCAAACACAAAAGACTAGTTTTAGTCAAAGTGAAGTGGGACTCCAAAAGAGGACCAGAGTACACATGGGAGCTTGAATCTGAAATGCAAAAGAAATACCCGCATTTATTTCAATAGATCTCGAGGACGAGCTCTAAATTAAGGTGGGGAGAATGTAACAATCCTCGGCAAAACCAACACTCTCATAATATTTCTGACACCCTATTATATATTAAAATACCCTTATATGTCTTATATTACACCCTGTATGTGAAAACCGAGCCCCAAATAGTTTATAACATATCAAATAAATTAAAAACAATAAAAGTTAAGCTGAGGCGGGCCGCGTAGACCCACCCCATGCTTTTACGCGGGCGGTATCAGGGTCTAAACTTGATATCGTGGAATCCTTTAGTTCAAGCGGGCCGCGTAAGAGTTCTAGATAGTTAGCGCGGGCCGCGAGAGATCATGAAACGCGGAGACATCCGGTGCTGACACGTGTCGACATCGTGTCGGGTCTACTTGGTGACCGGGCGAAGCTATAGTGTTGACCAGGGTTGACGCGGGCCGCGTAACCCTGACCTGTGTTTTACGCAGGCCGCGTGAGAGTCGTATTTCAGCAATATAAATAGCAGGCATCAGTTTTCGTTTTCCGTCGCTCATTCTCAATTCTCAATCTCGAATTTCTGAAGTTATAAGCATAATAGTTGGGTATTATACCCCTAATTAGCGAGGTTCTGCTCCGTTGTAAGTATTATAACCCTAGTTTCGTAACAGTTACGCTGCCCGATTGATTTAGGGTTCCGTAACAACTGTCGTGGTTCTGCCCGACGTAGTTGTTGGAATGCCGTCTCGGGGAGGGTATTATTAATATGTTCAAAGGGTTATGATACTAACCAATGTACATTTGTATAAATTATAGATTATATCCAGAAAACCCATACGAAAAGCCTAAGACAGCAATGTGAGTTTATCCTCGTTTTGTTAACCTTTTTGGTAATGTTTTACCAAACCTTAAATTTTTTACTATGAAAATTAGCAGTGATTGAGTCTTTGTAGTTCTTCAATTACTGTCGGTATGTTGGGGTTTTGTATACAAAATATACTACACTGTGAGTAGTAAGTCGGGATGACAATACGTTACCATTGGACAATGAATTAGCCATTGTGTAATATGACCCACAAGTCAGGTCTAATAGTACCAAATGGAGTAATTGTGTAGACATAAACAATGTGATCGCTCTCAATACTGTTCACTGTGACTTTAAACTTGATTAAACTGGGATTCACTCACCAGTATTTCCCGCTGGCAAATATTTTTAAAACATGTTTCAGGTATCCCAATGTGACAGCCAATTAGTAAAAAGCCAGCTGGAGAGCACTGAAGGCTTGGGAAAATGTGGCTATAAAAGTTACCTAATAAACGATGTTTTAAAATTCAATAAAATAGGATTTATCCCTATAAATGTATTGTAATAAGAAACTTGGGTTTTACCCATGTGATTATTAATATTAAATAAGGTGGTTTTACTCTGATAAACATTTCCTAACTACGGTCCTGATGTAAATTCCGCTGCAAGATTAAATAACCTGATACCACCAAAACTCTGAGATCGCGTCCGCCCGTTCCCGGGAATCAGGGATCGGGGGTTGCGACAAAAGTTATATAGTTTTTTTAATTTAAATGATGTTTATTGACACTTATACCCCTATCAAGTCAAATTAGTTATAAAAAATTAAAACACAATTGACATTTTTATCATTGTGATCCCAACAATTAAAAATCAGATCTAAGGGTGTAAAACCCTTTTTACACTTCTTAGATAAATGATCTTTTGTACAGGAACCTTTACCTCCATATATATATATAGAGAGAGAGAGAGAGAGGGGGGACAGGATCAGGAGAGAACGCCTCAAAGTGTAAGTACGGTGAGAACGATTCTCAGCCACAAGATCTTAGTGGTTTGCGGCTGAGATTGATGCGGTGACATTTTTGTAAATAATATGGGTCTTGGAACTATCAGGAGGTGTAAAATAGGAAGATTCAAACAAAGGTGCACATGCTAATCACATGTCATTTTCCCCCATCATATTTAAACGACAATAACTTTTTTTATAAACTGATTATTTTTCGAAAAAAAATTACTCCATAAAACTCAGCGTTTTTTCATCTTTCCAACGAGTATACTATTGATATACTTTTCGAAAAAAAAATTAACTGGGTTTTATGGCGTTTTCTGAACTTGGTGTTTTTTGGCGTTTTAGAATATGTATTTTCATGGCGTTTTTCTGAATTAGGTGTTTTTATAGCGTTTTAACTAGGTATTTTCATTGTGTTTTTCTGAACTGGGTGTTTTATGGCGTTTTCAACTGAGTTTTTTGATGGCGTTTTTTCTGAACTGGGTGTTTTATGGCTTTTTAACTGGGTATTTTCATAGCGTTTTTCTGAATTGAGTGTTTTTATGGCGTTTTATTTGAACACCTAGTTCATGTGAGTGAGTTTTTTTGACAATATTATCCCTTAGTGTAATTTAGCATCAATGCCACATGTGACCACCAAAATCATTCTCACCGTTCTCACACTTTTCACCGTTCTCTCGAAATCCTGACCCTATATATATGGGATGGATCATGAGAAAACAAGTTTAAATGAGAAAACTAAAAAAGCCTAAAAAACATACCAATTTTTTTTGAATTTTTTTAATAAAAATCGGTATGTTTTTTAGGTTTTTTTAGTTTTCTCATTTATATGTAGTTTTTTCGTGATCCTCTCCCTATATATATAGTAGAGCTAAGCTTGAGCTTGTCTAAGCTCGAATTCGACTTGTGTAATTTAGAACTTAAGCTTGACTCGTGAGTATTTTTAAACTTGAGTTGGTTTTTTTTTTTCTTATTAATTTGTTATTTAGTAATATATGTAATTTTAGTATGTAATATAATTTATATTGTTTAGTTATATCTTTTTTATTATTATTATTATTATTATTATTATTGTTATTATTGTTGTTGTTATTATTTTTATATAATTTATATTTGTTATACCAAATAAAACTTGTATAGGTTTTCTATTATTATTATTATTATTATTGTTATTATTATTATTATTATTATTATTATCATTTTTATTATTATATAGGTTTTCTAGGCTAGCCAATCTAGTCAATGTCGATATGTAAAGATCGGGTAAAAATCCGTTTATTAAATGAGTTTCAATATAAAGTTTTGCTCAAACTCGGCTTGTTTAAACTTGCCCCGATTCAGTTAGGGAGACAATCTCGATTACCTTACGAGTGACTCGGCTCAGTTATGGCCCAATAAATATAAAACTAGATATGTGCTAAGTTTCATCTTATTAGATAACTCAAGCTCGCACTCCATTTGACTCGTTTACATTAGCTTCAATATACGCATATTTAGTTCTTAAATATATACACTTAAATATAACTTCACAAAGTGGTAGGGGTCGAATTGTACTATTTTCGACTTTATCCCATTCTCAAGACATAGCATAAGCCATATCCATGATTATGCCCAACATATAAACTTGTCCCCACACATTTTGCTTGCTCAAATCCTCCGATGCCATTGCCATAGACTCCATACCCATTAAAAACCAATCACTTATTCTCAGCTTCTTTTTCTTTTCTTTTATTTAATTTTATTTTGTGTACTTTTGATCATGACGCCTCAAATTAAAAAACTAAAACTTGTATTTAGCGTGTGTTTATTTGGTTATTTGTCCAACATGTTTACTTATTTATAAACTAAAGAGTAAATTAGACAAGTAGTTCTTATATTCAAATTCTCATTCTCATTCTCACTATATATTAATTTCTAACATTTTAAGGAATAGTAATATATTCTTGTCTTTTGTGGTTTTGTTGTTTTGTGTTTTGGTTTTTTTTTTTTTTTTTTTTATACTTCAGGGTTTTTCAAAAAAAAAAATTATGAGTTTGGTTTTGTTTTCATAATTTTGCAATAAAAAGTTACACAAGCTTAGTTTTTATTAGTTTTTGTTTTACGTTTTTTCCTGAATTTGGTCGTCGTTCTGTTTCTATTTAGCACGGTGTTGACAGTCACATTTGTTCACTTAGTATTTTTCGTTCGGTTTCTATTTAGCACGGTGTTTGCTAGTCATATTTGGTCTATCAGGGTTTTTTTTACCCCATGTGTTAGTATAGATTCGAATTTGTCTACTTTTTATGTCACGTGAGTCGCTTGGTGTAAAACTTGTATTTTTGTTTTACGTTTCTTTCGGTTTTGGCCATGATTCGGTTGCTACTTAACACAGTTTTACACCCTCCCTCTCTGCCCCGCAACGCAAGAGGCTTAAGACTAGTTTATAATTATATTTTATCCCTTGAACAAAAGTGAAAATGTTGTTATTAGAAATCAATATCTCAATACTTATGCTAGTATAAAAAACCTTGATATCGAAAGTTTTAACTGTCAAAGCTCCTATATCATGCTACATGTAGCTTAATACAATTTTTTTTGAAGGGTGACTTTCTATGTACTGGACTGTTGGTCACCGGGATCTTGTCTAGGACAATCCCCCGTCAGCCCCGCTCTTACGAACGCGATGTTCGATCGGGCCCCGGCCAGCGCGTAAGCTGACCTTCGCCCGGAAACCATACTGCCCCCACACGAGAGACTCGCTAGGGTAACAGCTGGGTAAAACCGGGTTGCCCTCAGGACCGCACCATGCCTCGGTAGGAACGATCCATCATTGGGACGTCCCCCCCCCCCCCCCTAAAGCCACAAGTGGGAGTCGAACCGGTGACCTCCCAAAGGAGGAGCCGGCCAACATAAGCACATTGGGACAAACCACTGGGCCACGAGGAGGGGTATCGGCTCCAAAATTTGTTGGGGCTTTTATATATGAGATCTGTGAGAGAGAAATTATTAGTGTAGATTGAGGGATACTTAAATTATCAGTAGGATTTGTATATGTTTGATTAAAGTGTGTTTTCAGATAGGAATATTGGATTATAATAGTCCTAACTATTAGTCGTTAGACGCCAGCACTTACAACTTCAAAAATAACCACCGGTAATCTCAACTATAACATATTTGTCTTCAATGGACCCTAACTAACGGAATCATAACGCCGTTAGTCTCCGGTCGCCGGAAAAACGTTTTTAGCCAGAAAAAGGAGGTTTCTGAAGGTTCGATCTAAGGTTACAAAGAGATTTGGACCTAAAATGTTGAGTTTTCCAGCAACCTCAATAACTGAGGCTTTTAGTAGAAAAAGGTTCCTAAAGGTCCGTAATAAGGTTACAAAGAGGTTTGGGACGAAAATGTTGAGTTTTCCGGCCAAAAAGAAGTTTTCAGGTCAAAAAGGAGTTTTCTTGCCAAAAACGTTTTTCCGGCGGCCGAAGGCTAACGGCGCTAGGGTTTTATTAGTTATGGTTCATTGGAGGCCAATATGCTAATAGTTTGGACTGTCAGTGGTTATTTTTGAAGTGGAAACTGTCGGCCAACAACGAATAATTGACATTATTAAAATTCAATATTCCTTTCTGATTGTGTTTGCTTGTATCTAGACAAGTTTCAAATTTGGGCTCTTTAGTCAATAAGAATTTTGGATTGTTAACTTTTTGTGTGTTTACTGTCAAATTGAGTATTCAAATTCTTCATGTTTAATATTGTTCCTTATATGGTTATTCATCAAATCACATATTATATATGTTGGAAAAAGAATAAATCCTTGTGTCCCGCCTTCAATACACCGATTATGTTGTGTTTGGTTGCTTAAAAATGCTCGGAATCTTTATAGATTTTTTATGTTTTCACATGGACTTCAAAGTAAAGATCAACTTTCCAAAAAGCTATATTTTGGAGGTTAGGGATTTTGCTAATATTTTTTTGTGCCAAACATCTATATAGGTTTCCATACCGGTACAAACATATACTTATGTTAAAACTAGACTCTAATTCTAGACAATATCAAAACAAAATTGTCTTGTTGAAAATCTAAAAGGTTTCATAGAGTTGACGTGCGCAAATAGTAACAAAAAAATCATCAACAATGCATAGACTAGTTTTAAAGGTAAAATAGCTAAAATACTAACTACACATGTAAACATACAAGTGTATCTATCATTAGCATAGTATAGTTCCGGTGAGTTATCGAAAATCAATCCATAATCCATGGACACGATAGTCTTAATATTAGGTTTATCTATTAATATATAATCTATGAAATATTCAAACTTAAAGATGAACTAAGAAAGCAAAGAATACAATTGAAGGCTGTGGAAAGAAATCAAAGGTTAAGAATATATAAACATCCAGACTTGAATCAACGAAGAATGGCTACCATGATGAAAATATTGTTTATAGAATTACTTCAAGAACTAACTTTATAGTGACGTACGAAGTGCTAAGATGGATTAATATTGACTAAGGTTAATCCTACCAAATAAGAGTTGAAAGCTACAGAACACCTCAAGACCCAATTGGGTAAGCTAGTATTGCTATTGGTTCTTATGATTTAGGATTTCTAGATTGGGTTTAAGATTGAACTATGAACATAGTGACTTACGAACAAATCAAGATCAATCATATAGAAAACTGTAACTAGTTTCCAGATTTATTGATTCGGGATTGTCCCAAAGGTAGCCTATATGTTTTACCAACTACGATGGTAAATTATCTATTACTGATTAAGGTTTCATGCTCTAAGTTAGCGGGCATCAATATAACCTAAAAATAAAATATACCGAATCTAATATGCATAACCTCATGGAAAGATCGATATAACCACATAATGAACATCACAATCAATATGCAACATATACTCATACACATCTTAAGATTAATCCATAACAAACTACTGAAATCATAGCACATAAACAAATCGAACTTCAAAACTTCAAATCATCAAATCATTCAACGAATCATCTCATCTAGACAGTTATAAAGATATTTAACTGGACATGATGAATAAAAGTAAGACCAAAACTGAAATCATCATAAATTACAAGTTCTAAGACTAGAAAATAGTATTGAGATAACCTTGCTTCCCATAATGTTAGATCTTTGATTCTATCGTCTTTTCACTCATTTCTCCTTCATACTGCATTCCAGTATCCTTTATTGTCTGTTCAATCGTCAAAAGTCTCTCCTTAGGATTTCCCATCGCATGGTATAAATATACGGCATAATTTAGGGTTTCGACTAAAGTAAGGATCGTACTCCCGTAAGTAGGGAACGGGCCGTACCTAAGTTAATCAGGCCCACTAGGGTTCAAGTCCATTCCTTCTTGTCTTATTATGTCGACGACGGTAAGTAGACACGGGCCGTATTTTATTGTTTTCTTATATCTTTATCATCTACCATTTTGAGAGTCTCTATTACATCTAATTATTCTCCTTTTCATCAAATGCCTGCAAATCATTAATAATTTTTTATTCTTATCAGATTTGGAATAAATTATCCTAAATGTGTGTCTTTTTTTATATGAATACTATGTGTCCTTCGGATCACATCAATAGCCTACCCACTCTAAGTAAATAGTTGTTGGAGCCTTGCAACTTATTTTTTGTCATATATAGTATCCTCCAAGTTCGCAGTCTTGTTTTGCTAGCTGAATGTTAGTGGTGGGTTTTGTGTACGAGCGTCGACACATGGAAAAGATGATGGTTTCAACCATAGAGCTCGTTCGTCGATGTCACACCCCCGTCGTAGGCGGAAACACGAAGAGTGACCTCGAAAGGTTTCCAAGCATACGATAAGCAAACGTCTAATATGATTAAGCATCAACGATACCGAAAGTTTAAAGGTTACAAACCATAACAATATATTTAGTGTACATGTCCCAAATTTAAAACAACATGTTTAAAGACACATGACCAAAAGAAATATTGTTTGAAACGTTCAAGGATTTGCCAGTAATATCTGATACACGATGAGATATACTAGTCAAAACCCGCCAAAAAGGTATCATCCATGATGTGTGCTTAGACTTCCAAAAGCTACTAACCGAAGTTCACTTACCAGAAAAACATGTTTAAAACATCAACATAATGTTGGTGAGTTCATAGGTTAAAATGACACAAATGAATCCGAAAATCATTTGATATAAATTTAGTATGCATAGTCTAATGAAAATCACGATACTAAAATCATGATCGTGCAAAACCATGACGCATGTGCCTACGGATGAGCATGTGTAACATTCTACTCACTTTCATACTATGTTATTATAACAAAACCTTAATAAACCAAAGCCTTGATTTTTTTTATCAAACATAAGGAAATTTTAACCAAGTTAACGTCTAGGACAAGTACTACTAGTTTAAGAATCCCAAGACAAAAGAACAAGTATTTAAGTGTTAACTACATAGACATTGATTTGATCATATTTAAGTAATCGCGGAAGCTTCAAAAGATTGTGTTCGGTTCTTGGAATTGTACTTGATCGCCATCCGGATTTAGTTCATCATCACCTATAGTAAAAACCACACAAAATATTAGTTTTGACACCTTAAATATAAGTCTGGTCAAGTTCCATGCTCAAAACAATGCAAAAACAACAAAATCCACCCGTTTTGAGTGGTCGCGCCGCGCGACGGAGACCACGACTTGTGGTCGCATGCCGCCACCACCGTCGCGTCGCTCGACGGGTTTTCAGTTTGGTCGTGGCGTAGCGCCACGGTGTGATTTTGGCAGAATGTTGTTTGCTGGAGCTGTATATCAGCCCAGCACCTAATTTTTAACGTTTAAAACTTTAAATCAACATAACTTTTGACTATTGAGTCCGTTTTTGGTGATTCTTTTTCCTATACATCTGTAAATTTATTACCGACGTGTCTATTTTAAATACCATACCGAAAATTTGATTTACGGGCTGAACGACTAAAAATCACTATGCAATTATTCGACCCACTCTAACTTCACTCATTTTGCTACCGTTTCACTAGTAAGCCTATGGCGCCTTATACCCAACATCTGGGGCTTATCATCACCCGCATTTCCTTACCAATCTCATAGTTTAATGCTCTTGTGATTGTTATCGCCATCGCTAACTATCAAAACACTAGCACTACAATTTACTCCACTATTCGACCCGTTGGCTCATCTTATGGAATCCTCCAATAGAATGACTACCAAACGGTTTCTTGCCAATTCTTAACCTATTGATTCAAGTAACGAACATGGTCGCTATAATCAACGCAACATCTATTCTACTATATGACTATACATAATTTAATAACAATTCACTTAATGTAATGAATCAAGTTACATACCTTCAAAGCACACCCTTCAATCGTGCGTCAACACCGGCTTGTCCGCTCGATGCTCCGGCTTCCTTTCCTATAGAGTTCAATCATATTTGCATTTAGAACTCTTTGTTTCACATATAACGCATAGTTTACCATTTAGTAAAAATTTATGCGTTTTTGTTTATATCTCAACACTTGGCCTTCTATTCGGCATTTTCACAAACACTTTAAGGGCAGGATTTTATATCTTTTATATTCAAGTTCATGGCTTGTTACTTAACTGAAATTAATATCAATTGAGCTATCACATATAAGATTAAACATCAATATTTTAGAAATCACTTTCTATGTACCATATTACACTAGAATAACACTCAAAACCCTAGTGTTTATTAGTTTCCCACAAAACTCATGAATCACCTTCAATGTGTTCATGAAATTCTCAGAAATTAGACATGATTTCACATATCGTTGTCTAGGGTTTACTCCTAGACACTATATCGTTCCTATTCTATCCATAAAACAATCATGCATCATCAGATTTCGAATTCCTAAATTCATGAGAATTTCAAGTAGGGATTTTTCTATCAAATTTTACATACCTTATGACCCCCTTGCAATGGAGATCACTAATCTGAGCTCGGATTTCGTTTTAGAACAGATTTGAACCTTCAATCTATGAGATTTGTGGAAGTTAGGGTTTTGAAGAACCCTGGTCGCCCCCCCCCCCCCCCCCCCCTGTCTGGTTCGATCTCAGCACACACACACAAGTGTGTTTTGAGTTTTAAATTTTGTTTTATTAATATTAGTTTCAATTTGAACACTTTTGGCCCATCAACTATCATTTGGTTCTTATTTTTAGCATTTTAACCATTTATAAGTCACTACAAGACTTTTACCTAACTAGGTTATTTTAATCCTAGTTAGTTCACTTGTTTTTTTACCAACATTATATTTAAAATAAATGATTTACGTTTTTGGGGTGTTACAAGTCCACCCCCTTAAAAAAGGTTCCGTCCCCGAAACCAAAGTACATACCGAATAGGGTAGGGTAGAGACGCCGCATTTCCTCTTCAGACTCCCATGTGGTGTCCGAACCTTTCCTATGCTCCCACTTGATTTTGACTTGATCGATTTGTTTATTTCGCAAGTGCTTAACCTTTCGATCTAAAACCTCTAATGGCCTTACTGCATAATTCAGGCTATCATCCACCTCGATATCGTCGTAATGGATATAAGTTGTATCTTCCGCTAGACATTTTCGTAGTTGTGATACATGAAATGTGCCATGTATCCCACTAGACATTTTCGTAGTTGTGATACATGAAACTTGCCAACCCGTTCGATGATTTTAAATGGCCCAATAAATCTCGGGCTTAGTTTCCCTCTTTTTCTGAATCTGATAACGCCCTTCCATGGGGAAACCTTTAACATAACCATGTCGCCTATCTGAAATTCAATCGGTCTTCGTCTTTTATCGGCATAAGACTTTTGCCTATCTTGGGCTGCTTTCAAATGGGCTCGTACCACTTCAATTTTCTCATTAGTGGCTTGGACAACATCTTTATGGGCCAGTTCACGTGGTCCCACTTCACCCCAACACACCAGGGTTCTGCATTTCCTACCATATAGCATCTCGTAAGGTGCCATGCCGATGCTCGAATGGTAACTATTGTTATACGAAAATTCGGCCAACGGTAGATAAACATCCCAACTTCCGCCGAAGTCGATGATACATGCCCGTAACATATCCTCTAGCGTCTGTATTGTTCTTTCACTCTGCCCATCCGTCTGAGGATGGTAGGCGGTGCTAATGAAAAGTTTCGTTCCCATTCGTTCTTGAAAATCTCGCCAAAATTTTGAAGTAAACCGGGTATCTCTATCCGATACAATGGATACCGGTACTCCGTGACATGCCACTATTTCGTGTGTATATACCTCGGACATCTTTTCCGAAGTATATGTCTCGCGTATAGGAATAAAATGAGCACTCTTCGTCAATCTATCCACAATCACCCATATAGCATCGAATCCCCGAATCGTTTTAGGTAGTTTGGTCAATAGGTCCATAGTGATATGTTCCCATTTCCAAACCGTGATCTCCAAAGGTTGCAGCTTTCCATATGGTTTATGGTGTTCCGCCTTGACTTGTAAATAAGTCAAGCACTTCTCCACGTATTTTACTACATCCCTCTTCATTCCGGGCCACCAATAATTTTGTTTCAGATCGTTGTACATCTTGGTCGCATCCGGATGAATAGAAAATCGGGATTTATGAGCTTCATCTAGTAGAAGCGTCTTAACCCCACAAGAATTTGGAACCCATATTCTTCCGGATCGAATCTTCAACCCGTTCTTTCCATCCGACAAATATTTTAACTGACTGATTATTCTTTCCTTCTTCCAGTTCTCCTCTTTTACTGCTTCTACTTGCGCTTCTCAGATACGTTCAAGTATACCCAAGGTCACAACAAGCTGAATCGACCTTACTCGTAATGGGACATAATACGCTCTTCTGCTTAGGGCATCCGCCACCACATTTGCCCTTCCGGGGTGGTAATGTATTTCACAGTCAAAATCTTTCACCGTTTCTAACCATCGCCTTTGTCGCATATTTAACTCCTTCTGATCGAAGAAGTATTTTAAGCTCTTGTGATCGGTGAATATGGTGCACTATACCCCATATAAATAGTACCTCCATATTTTTAACGTAAACACCACCGCAGCCAATTCGAGATCGTGTGTGGGATATTTCTTTTCATGTATTTTCAATTGCCTCGAGGCATAAGCTATAACTTTGCTCCGTTGCATCAAAACACATCCGAGCCCCGATAGTGAGGCATCCGAATAAACCACCAAGTCTTCGACTCCGTCCGGCAACGTTAATACCGGAGCTTGAGTTAACTTCTCTTTTAACATTTGAAACACTCTTTCTTGTTCGACACCCCAAATGAACTTTTCCTCTTTCCGGGTTAACTTAGTTAGCGGCGACGCAATCTTGGAGAAATCTTGAATGAATCTCCTGTAGTATCCCGCAAGCCCTAAGAAGCTTCTAATTTCCGAAGGATTCTTCGGAGGGCTCCATTTTGACACGGCCTCTATCTTTGAAGGATCTACCAATATTCCATCGGCGCTTATGATGTGGCCGAGGAATTGCACCTCTCGCAACCAGAAGGCGCATTTTGAGAATTTCACATACAACTTTTCTTGCCTGAGTGTCTCTAACACCTCTTGTAAGTGGCATGCATGTTCTGCTTCACTTTTCGAGTATACTAGAATATCGTCAATAAACACGATTACTGATTTATCCTACATCGGCTTGCAAACCCAGTTCATGAGGTCCATGAAAGCCACAGGTGCATTTGTCAGCCCGAATGACATCACGAGGAACTCGTAATGTCCGTATCTCATGCGGAAAGCCGTCTTTGGTACATCCTCCTCCTTGACTCTTAGTTGGTGATACCCCGATCTAAGGTTAATTTTTGAAAACCAGTTCGCACCTTGTAATTGGTCGAATAGATCGTCTATTCTCGGAAGCGGGTATCGATTCTTTACGGTGAGTTTATTTAACTCTTGGTAATAGATACACATGCACATGCTTCTGTCCTTCTTTTTCACGAATAGCACGGGCGCGCCCCAAGGAGACACACTCAGCCTTATGAATCCTTTATCGAGCAAGTCTTGAATCTGTGACATTAATTCTTGTAATTCCGATGGTGCAAGTCGGTATGGTTCTTTTGCTACGGGTTTCGAGCCTGGAACTAATTCAATTCCGAACTCTTCCTCCCGCTCGGGCAGCATTCCCGGTAAATCATCCAGAAATACATCTTCAAAGTCACGTACCACTGGTACGTCTCCAATCTTCGGTAATTCTTTCTTGGGCTCATTCGCGTATATCATAAATGCCCTACATCCATGCCTCATGAGCTTGCGAGCTTTCATCATCGAGCATATTATAGGATTGACTCCCTTTTCGCCATAGATTGTGACGTGTTTTCCACTCGGAGATGTTAGCTTTATCTCCTTACGGAAACACACGACCTTTGCGTGGTGTCGAGATAGCCAATCCATCCCTACAACCACTTGAAACTCTCCGATAGACATCGGAATTAGATCTATCAAGTATTCCTCATCATCGATACTTAATTTGCAGCTTTGACAAACATCACAAACTATGAAACTTTTGTTATCTCCTATCTCAACCTCTAAAGGCATAGGTAATTTTGTCAATATAAATGAAGGATGTCCAATAAATCCATGTGAAATAAAGGATTTATTCGCACTCGTATCAAATAATACACGTGCAGGGATCGAGTTTATTGTGAATATACCTGAGACCACATCGGGTTCTGTCTTTGCTTCAACTGCTGTAAGTTGGAAGGACCTAGCCTTCGCCTTTGGAGCTTCCGTTGGAGATTCTTTAGTGTCTCTCTTTCCAACCAAATCTGGGCATTCAGACTTTTTGTGGCCGGGCTGATAACATTTATAGCAAACGGAAACCTTTCCCGGACATAACGATGCGGTGTGTCCCGTCTTCCCACATACCGGACACGGCTTGTCTTTGAAGCGGCACTCACCCTTGTGCCCCTTTCCACACACCTTGCAACTCGGCGACCCGCCTTTCACATCCGCCTTCTTCCCCGATTCAACAGTTCGAGCTTTCTTTGTAGGGCTTGGATTCACATCATGTGCCCTTCGCTCACCCCTCTCGATTTGTTTCTTCAACTCGATTTCCCGCTCCCGGGCGGTGTTGATAATTTCTGTGAGGGTTTCATACTTTGAGGGAGTCATGAACTCCCGGTATTCAGCGCTCAACATGTTGTAATAATAATATATCTTCTGCTCTTCAGTGGTGACTAACTCGTCACAGAATCTCAGCTTATCCATAAATATACCCGTGATTTTATTAATTGTTTCACCCTTCTGTCTTAACTGGATGAACTCTTCCTTAATCCTGTTGATGACTGCTTTGGGACTATGATGTTTAAGCAATGGCACCTTAAACTCATCCCATGTCATTAACCTTGCCGCTTCGGCTCCTATCTCCTTCTTTTTGTTATCCCACCAATCCTTGGCTTGACCCCTCAACTGGCCCGTTCCGTAAGCAACAAAATCACTTACGTCACATTGGGTCCTTTCAAACACCCCTTCGACGTCACTCATCCATCTTTGGCAAATTATCGGGTCAACCTCCCCGTTGTAGATTGGAGGTTTACACGCCATAAATTCTTTGTACGAACATCCTTTACGTTCTCCCGATTTCTCTTTCATAAGGTTGACACTATCTTCCAACCTTTTGACTCGTTCTTCAACTAATGATAACACCGTGTTTTGAATTTTTTCTATGAACCCGGATAGACTACCCTCAATTGCCTTTCCCACTTCTTCGGCAATTATTTCTTTCATTTGTTCGGTGCTTGTCGGCACCGGATCATCGTCGTTCCCTTCCGACATCTCAAAACTGAAATGTTTACATCAATTATTAAACATCTCATTTATAACATAACTTTATTTGCTTTGGTTTAGCCAAGTTCGTAACTTGCTTTAACCGTTCACATTTGGTGCACTTTCCGTGTTTGAGTGTGTTAACACGCTCTTCCCATCCACATTAACTCACATCTCATTTCTTACATAAGATAAAATCTATTAACATAAATAATTAATTCTTACCGGACGATCAATCAAGCTTGAACCGAACACTTTGTTGACAACCTTAAGCTCTGATTACCAACTTGTAACATTCTACTCACTTTCATACTATGTTATTATAACAAAACCTTAATAAACCAAAGCCTTGATTTATTTTTTATCAAACATAAGGAAATTTTAACCAAGTTAACGTCTAGGACAAGTACTACTAGTTTAAGAATCCCAAGACAAAAGAACAAGTATTTAAGTGTTAACTACATAGACATTGATTTGATCATATTTAAGTAATAGCGGAAGCTTCAAAAGATTGTGTTCGGTTCTTGGAATTGTACTTGATCGCCATCTGGATTTAGTTCATCATCACCTATAGTCAAAACCACACAAAAGATTAGTTTTGACACCTTAAATATAAGTCTGGTTAAGTTCCATGCTCAAAACAATGCAAAAACAACAAAATCCACCCGTTTTGAGTGGTCGCGCCGCGCGACGGAGACCACGACCAGTGGTCGCGTGCCGCCACCACCGTCAAGTCGCCCGACGGGTTTTCAGTTTGGCCGTGGTGTAGCGCCACGGTGTGATTTTGGCAGAATGTTGTTTGCTGGAGCTATATATCAGCCCAACACCTAATTTTTAACGTTTAAAACTTTAAATCAACATAACTTTTGACTCGTGAGTCCGTTTTAGGTGATTCTTTTTCCTATACATCTGTAAATTTATTACCGACGTGTCTATTATAATTACCATACTGAAAATTTGATTTACGGGCCGAACAACTAAAAATCACTATGCAATTATTCGACCCACTCTAACTTCACTCATTTTGCTACCGTTTCACTAGTAAGCCTATGGCGCCTTATACCCAACATCCGGGGCTTATCATCACCCGCATTTCCTTACCAATCTCATGGTTTAATGCTCTTGTGATTGTTATCGCCATCGCTAACTATTAAAACACTAGCACCACAATTTACTCCACTATTCGACCCGTTGGCTCATCTTATGGAATCCTCCAATATAATGACTACCAAACGGTTTCGTGCCAATTCTTAACCTATTGATTCAAGTAACGAACATGGTCGCTATAATCAACGCAACATCTATTCTACTATATGACTATACATAATTTAACAACAATTCACTTAATGTAACGAATCAAGTTACATACCTTCAAAGCACACCCTTCAATCGTGCGTCAACACCGGCTTGTCCGCTCGATGCTCCGGTTTCCTTTCCTATAGAGTTCAATCATATTTGCATTTAGAACTCTTTGTTTCACATATAACGCATAGTTTACCATTTAGTACAAATTTATGCGTTTTTGTTTATATCTCAACACTTGGCCTTCTATTCGGCATTTTCACAAACACTTTAAGGGCTGGATTTTATATCTTTTATATTCAAGTTCATGGCTTGTTACTTAACCGAAATTAACATCAATTGAGCTATCACATTTAAGATTAAACATCAATATTTGAGAAATCACTTTCTATGTACCATATTACACTAGAATAACACTCAAAACCCTAGTGTTTATTAGTTTCCCACAAAACTCATGAATCACCTTCAATGTGTTCATGAAATTCTCAGAAATTAGACATGATTTCACATATCGTTGTCTAAGGTTTACTCCTAGACACTATATCGTTCCTATTCTAGCCATAAAACAATCATGCATCATCAGATTTCGAATTCCTAAATTCATGAGAATTTCAAGTAGGGATTTTTCTATCAAATTTTACATACCTTATGACCCCCTTGCAATGGAGATCACTAATCTGAGTTCGGATTTCGTTTTAGAACATATTTGAACCTTCAATCTATGAGATTTGTGGAAGTTAGGGTTTTGAAGAACCCTTGTCGCCCCCCCCCCCCCCCCCCCCTTGTCCGGTTCGATCTCAGCACACACACACAAGTGTGTTTTGAGTTTTAAATTTTGTTTTATTAATATTAGTTTCAATTTGAACACTTTTGGCCCCTCAACTATCATTTGATTCTTATTTTTAGCATTTTAACCATTTATAAGTCACTACAAGACTTTTACCTAACTAGGTTTTTTTAATCCAAGTTAGTAGTTAGTTCACTTGTTTATTTACCAACATTATATTTAAAATAAATGATTTACGTTTTCGGGGTGTTACAGCATGGTAGCCAATCGGTACCGGTACCGAAAAGCGGTGAAAATTGGTGCCTATACCTAATATAGCGGTTCGGTACTGGTGCCGGTGCGGTACCAATATTTATCGGTGTTTTACCCATAAATAATAGTACCAAAAAACAAGGAAAATGGGTACTTGTACCGGTATCGAATACACCCGGTATGGTTTGATACCTGTACCGAATATACCCAGTACCAAATGTTCATTCATACATGTGCCTACATAAACCCGTAACCAAATCATAACGATGTTGCCTCGCCACATCGCCACTCAAGCGATGTTGAACAAATATGACACAATTTGCACCCATAGGGTCACAACCGACCAGGAGCGGGGCTTGTCACACCCAATAGATCTATTCGACTGTTCCACGGTCATTACCACAACTAATGGTTACTAAACTGAAATACCACTACGAGGACTTCTGAGCTCAAAACCAACCAACTTATGCGTGCACAGTAAACCGAAATGGATTTCATCCCAAACTATCATACCTAGTAACCAAGTATGAATTTCCCCGGTTTAAATAAACATTTAAATATCCGTGAAAACTCACAAATTTACGTTTGATGCAAATGCTAGAGAAAATCAAAGTGTCCGAAAATAAATATCCGTGAAAACTCACAAATTTACGTTCGACATGATAACACGTAACTATCAAACAAAAATTGTTCACAAATCGTCAAGTTTCACGTAACACACTTAGACGATTTGTTAACCGTTTCTGGAAAATATATCTCAAAATATTTTACGATCCATATATATATATATATATATATATAGTTTTTCGTAACGACGTCAAGACTTGGTCGTTTATATTTAAAACTCAATTTTCATAGGAACGATATATTTTATACTGAAATATTTGTATGCTTTGGAAAAACCCGAATTTATATCAAACGACAATTTCTACTAAAAATCTCCCAAGTCTTTTTTTTTTAAATACCAATTATATCATAAACCCTTGATGATTATAACTTATCTAGGGCTGTCCAAACTGCTCGACGATCGAGGATCGCTCGATGATTGCTCGAAAAATGCTCTTTCGATTCCCGCTCAGTTTGTAAATGAGCCGCTCGGATCGGTTCGATTCAAATTTAATCCAAGCATGAGCAAAGGTCCGCTCGCTCGGTTTCGCTCGAATTATTTTGATAATAATTAATATATATATGGTAGGAGTTGGCTACAAAGCCTACTTTTCCTACAAAGTGTAGGAAGCGATCTCACTGTGACATGTGGCATATAGGGTTTTTTAATTAAATGACAAAAAGGTAATTGAATAATATCTTATTTATGGAAAATTTATATCATAAACAAAAATAATTAAGGAAACTAGATATATCATATCAATTCAAGACATGCAGTTACTTTAAATTATGAAGATTGATTCATGAATAATTTCTTCACGTTGTGTTTTATTAGTCACACACAACACATCATATGATCATTCATGAACAATTTCTTCACATTTTGTTTTATTAGTTACATGTAGTTTATGTTTTAAGAAGGACGTGTCTTTATAATTATTGATGTTATGTTTTATCAATTATTGGTTTCATCACGATGTGTTATATCAGTTTATGATTCACAATGACATGTTTTTTATATTTTTTCTTAAGATTGTGTTTTATAAATATTGGGTTCTTCATGATGTGTTATAGTGTATATAGCACACCAGAAATAAAAACATCACAATTGGTTACTTTTGAACACACTAATTGTACAACTACTATCAAACATAATATTGGGTTCTTTGTAACAACCCTCGGTGAAATCAACACTCTTCCGATACTCTATAATATTTGAAAATGTCCCAATATGTCTTATATTACACCCCGTATGTGAAAACCGAGCCCGGAATACGTTATAGTTTATAAAATAAATTAAAAACAACAAATGTTAAGCTGAGGCGGGCCGCGTAGACCCACCCCAAGCCTTTACGCGGGCGGTATAAAGGTGTAGACCGGATTACGTTGATTCTTTAGTTCATATGGGCCGTGTAAGACCTCGTCTAAGTTGACGCGGGCCGCGAGAGATCATAAAACGCGGAGACATCCTGAGCTGACACGTGTCGACATCGTGGCGAGTCTAGTAGCTGACCCAGCTAAGCTACAGTGTTGACCATTGTTGACGCGGGCCGCGTAAGAGTCCCTTATCTTTTACGCGGGCCGCGACAGGTCTAGAATCAGGAACTATAAATAGCAGGCATCAGTTTTCGTTTTCCGTCGCTCACAATTCATTCTCAATCTCGAAATTCTGTAGAAGAAACATAATAGTCGGGTATTATACCCCTAATTAGCGAGGTTCTGCTCCGTTGTAAGTATTATAACCCTAGTTTTGTAATAGTTACGCTGCCCGATTGATTTAGGGTTCAGTAACAACTGTCGTGGTTCTGCCCGACGTAGTTGTTGGAATGCCGTCTCGGGGAGGGTATCATTAATATTTTCAAAGGGTTATGATACTAACCAATGTAAATTTGTATAAATTATAGATTATATCCAGGAAACCCTTACGCGAAGTCCAAGATAGCAAAGTGAGTTTATCCTCTTTCTGTTAACCTTTTGGGAATGTTTTACAAAACCTTAATTATTTTACAATGCAATTAAGCAGTGATTGAGTCTTTGTAGTTCTTCAATTACTGCCGGTATTTGGGGTTTTGTATACAAAATTTATTACTTGCGAGTAGTAAGTCGGAATGACAGTACGTTACCATTGGACAACGAGTTAGCCAATGTGTAATATGACCCACAAGTCAAGGATTGACAGTACTGAATGAGTAATTGTGTAGAAATAAACAATGTGATCGCTCTCAATACTGTGTTAATTTATAAAATGTTTCTTAATTAAACTGGGATTCACTCACCAGTATTTCCCGCTGTCAAAATATTTTTAAAACATGTTTCAGGTAACACAATGTTAAAGCCAACTGGGAAAAGCCAGCTCGAGAGCACTAACGGCTTGGAAAATAAGTGGCTATAAAAGTTATCTAAAACACGATGTTTTAAATTTAATAAAATAGGGTTTTTCCCTATAAATGTATTGTAATAATAAACATGGGTTTTGCCCATGTGTTTATTAATATCAATTATGGTGGTTTTACTCTGATAAACATTTCCTAACTACGGTCCTGATGTAAATTCCGCTGCAATATTAAATAACCCTGATACCACCGAAACTCTATGATCGCGTCCGCCCGTTCCCGGGAATCAGGGATCGGGGGTTGCGATAAAAGGTGGTACCAGAGCCTAGCCACTGGTCTGAGCCAAAGAAGTGTTCTGCTGACACTTAAAATTCTAAATTTTGTGTTAGAAAATAATGGAAATATATGCATAACTGTATTTATTTGTTATGTGTTATTTGACAACCTGTTAGTTTACAGTATGAGTGATCAAGGACCCTCAGACATGAGTCGTCAGTTGTCTGATTCACCTAAGAGTGAAGGTACCTCATCACAGCCTGCCCTTTCTGGGTATTCTGCTGATCAGGAAGAAGGGGTGTTTGCTTTTAGAGCTCAATCTGAAGAGCCATTTCCTAATAAGAAACGAGGACGGTTCAGAAAGGAAGCCTTTGCTCGTAGGAAGAGAACGTGAAAGTTGCAACAGCAAAGAGTTTTAGCAGCCGCTAAGCGTTGAACAGATGCCAATGTGACACCTGTGTCACTGCGACCATCAAACAAATACCAAACCAATGAAATATTGTATTTCATACTTTGGACTTGTATAAATATGTGTATCTTTTGCACATATCAACTCTTGTTCGATTTCAAGCTCTAAATCACTTTCTGGAAGGTTATACACGCACTGATGCGTAAATATAACCTGTTTAATGAAACAAACACTTTGGAATAGTGACATAGGCTTAACATTCCTTAAAATACCTCTACATAACTTAGAAATAAGTTTTGGATGGTCTGGTATACCGAAATCAAGTTAATTCACTTACAGGGACTAAATTTGACAAACTACGAAAGTATGCTAATTTGAACTTAACAGACATTCCGGAACATGGCCATAAGTTAAACACACCCTAAATATCCTTTACATATCTTAGAAATAGGCTTTGAGGGGTTCGGTATGCTAAAACAAACTTTTGGGTCATTCGCGGACTAAAAGCGTCAAAAAGTGCACAAGTTTGCACTTTCGCGCATAACTTACGTTCTGAATACATCCGGACATCCAAAAATTTATTTAAGCACTAAAACATTTTATTTTAGTGTTTGGCATAAGAAAAATTCATTCGTCGCGCAATTTGGATCGTTTTTCGCGCTTATGCGCATTCCGTCGTAATTAAGCGAACATCGCAACCGTACGGCTAAACTGTCACACCCCCAAAATCCACATGCGGAGTATCACCGCTTGGAGGCGTGACTGACCAGGATCAAACCACTAATCATATCGAACAGGTATATAATTAATTGTAAAAGTCCAACAAACATGATTAGTGTCCAAAACAAACATAGTTAAGTTATGAGCGGAAGCATAATGTTTAAAAACCAAATCAAGAGTTCAAATATCCAAATGTTTAACATGGCACTCAGCTGTCCATGTCCCACAATGACTCTCCCTTGTGCAAGCTCCAGCTACGTACCTATAGACCTGCAAAGCATGTAGTAACGAGTCAACAACAAGTTGAGTGAGTTCACGGTTGGGTGTTCGTTTTAAGTTGTTCCAAAAACAGTTTCCTTTAACTGGCGTTCCTGCCGTGGGGGTTACCCCATAGTTGAAAACGTGATTTGTTTAACCCTTTGTTTAACCCATTTACTCTGGCAATCCTGCCGTGGGGGCTACCCCATGATAGTTATCTGGCATTTCGGCCGTGGGGGCTACCCCATGTATCCACTAGACTCGTTACCATATCGACTACTGACTGAAGTCATGTTTAAGTGCCCTGAAACTGTCAATGTCTATCAGCATTGACGTGCCCCAGATCCATTAGTTCACGCCCGTCCTCTGCGGCACGGTGTGAGGCTTGTCAGACCTAAATAGCGCTATCTAACTAATGACCCGCTCGCCATTGGCCCGGCGATTAAGTCGATATAAAAATGAGGGACTTCGTGATAGAGAGTTTTGGTCTAGTATAGTTATCTGTCCGTGAGGAAGAGGAATTACATTCCTGAACCATTACTGTCCTACCCAAGAAAGGACGTGGAATCCATATTCCTTAACCCCATTCCCAACCCCTGGGAATCCCATGCTTTGTAGAGTGTGAACTCACCTTGGTTTGCTTGGCAGATTACACAGAAAGGTCAAGTCTAGCAGCTAGTGGTCAACCACGTCCTAACATGGTTATCATACAAGTCAGGTTTTGGTTTCACAGAGTGCACATAAGTATCACGTAAGATAGCATGTAAGAACACACACGGATCATGGCAACACATATCATTACGTTTAACAGTTAGATCGTATTCAACTGGTGTAATTAAGAGATTGGGCTCGCACATGTTTAATGGCCTTGTGCGAGTCATATGTTGGAGCCCACTATACCCGGCCCAAAACCAAAATACCCAATAAAGTTATAAACATGAACACAGTTCAAACAATATGTCTTGTGTGATTCAATAATACATCCGACCCAAGTAACAAGAAGCCCAACAAGCATAAGTAAGTCAACAACTAACCGGCCCAACAATTTACCAAATAAACAACTTGTGCGACTAGACCTGACTTGTGCGACCAGCTCTATTACCCAGCCCAAGTCTACAGCCCAACAGATATACCTACGGCCCAAAACGACAAACAAACAATTCTTGTGCGACTGGGGACTGCTTGTACGATCAGGTCCTCTTGTGCGACCTGAACTTCTTATGCGATTGAGTTGTTCTTGTGCGATTGGAACGATCTTGTGCGATCAATTTAAACATCCGAATATTAAGTTAATTAGTTACATTGTTTCCATTTATGCGATTCAATCAACAATTTAACAGTTTCGAGTCTTGCAATATTCTATCACTTTAAACAATCACCACTTAATGAATTAACATAAACAATTAACAACTAACAACTATATGTCAATCATCACATGTCAATCATCATTGGTTATATCAGATTCAATAGAACAAGTTCTCACTAAGCAACCATTATCATAACTCGAATGCTCATACAATTATAATCATTCTCATCAATTAATGCCTTTCACATGGTCATCAGACCATCACATGTAGGCTTGGCAACAACTATGACAATTCTAATGTTTATTGGACCTTCCCTTCCTTAGTGGATCTGACACAATCCTTATCTTACTTAGACTTTCATATCCATCACATGTTAACAATCTATCATAAAAAAAAAACACATCAATAGCCGACAACTTAATTAATCATTCAGAGAATAATTTTTGATTGGACCGATTTATGTATAGTGGCTGACAAATCCATTCACATGCTACATATCTCGATATCAGCCAACAAACACCCAATTCCATTGATTTAATGCCACGATTATCTAAACAACACCCTAATTTACATAATGCCCTAGCCAATGATGATTTGTTTCAGATTATACACATTCATGCGATCACATATTATTCGAAACAATCATAACAATACATCATCAATCATATCAAGCATAACAATCATAAAACAATAATTAACACACTAACCGAATAGAGAGGAGGAACAAGGGTCGATTCAAATGCAAGGATCTTCGATAGAGAGTGTGTGTGGCTGCCTTCGGTTTCGTGAGGAAGAGAGAGAGAGAGAGGAGAGCTAGGGTTTGTGTGTGAGGTGTTGCAAGTTGTGAGTGATAACCCTATCTCCTAAGTGGTATGCGAAATAAAAGAGAGTGAGCCGAACCCCCCCCCCCCACTTGGGCTGCCCAATTGATCCGAACACAAGATGTAGCCCAAATGGCTTGTGCGGTCGAGTGTGTGTTGTGCGCTTATAACATACATACATTACACAAGCACGTAATAACGTAACATTCACATAAACATTCACTTTCATAACAGTCACATATCGTACACATACGTTACATCAAAGTACAAAGATCGGTTTGGAAATACGAGTTGTCACATTATCCCCAAGTTGAAAGAAATTTCGTCCCGAAATTTAGCACGTACTCACTGAGGAAGCTAGTTAAGTTGCATGGTTTTCCTGGTTTTCCTGGGGTGTCACATCCTCCCCCCGTTGATCTGGAATTTCGTCCCGAAATTCCGTAGCTTCAGCCTCAGTAGTGGTTGTACCGGTTGCGAACAGTTGGGGATACTTTTGTTTCATCTGATCTTCGCGTTCCCAGGTGAATTCTGGGCCGCGACGTGAGTTCCAACGAACTCGAACGAGAGGTATTCTAGTACGCTTGAGGACCTTAACATCCCGGTCCGTGATTGCAACAGGTTCCTCGACGAATCGTAACTGCTCGTCGATCGTGAGCTCCTTCAAAGGAACTACGTGGGTCTCATCTGACAGACATTTCTTCAGATTCGACACGTGGAAAACATCGTGAACTGCACTGAGTTCCGCTGGTAAGTTCAGTCTGTAGGCCACCTTGCCTATCTTCTCAATACTTCGAAAGGTCCAACGTATCGTGGGTTAAGTTTGCCCCGTTTACCAAAACGAACCACACCCTTCCAGGGTGAAACCTTGAGTAGTACACGCTCCCCAACCTGGAGCTCTAGTGGTTTTCTGCCCTTATCGGCGTAGACTTTCTGACGGTCACGAGCCGCCGCCATTCGTTGTCGTATCTGAGCAATTTTCTCTGTTGTGTCCACCACATGTTCTGGACCAGTAATCTGACTATCCCCCACCTCTGCCCAACAAAGAGGTTACCGACATTTACGCCCGTACAATGCCTCAAACGGAGCAGCTTTAATGCTGGTGTGATAGCTATTGTTGTACGAAAATTCCACAAGTGGAAGATGCTTTTCCAAGCCGTTGCCAAAGTCAATTACACATGCCCTAAGCATGTCTTCGAGATTCTGGATGGTACGTTCCGACTGCCCATCTGTTTGTGGGTGATAAGTTGTGCTCATATCTAGCCTTGAGCCAAAGGACTTGTGCATTGCTTGCCACAGTTCTGATGTAAAACGTGCATCTCGATCCGAGATGATAGATATGGGCACCCCGTGCCTCGAGACAACTTCCTTGAGATATACTTCTGCTAGGGTGGAGAACTTATCCGTTTCTTTGATAGCCAGGAAGTGAGCAGACTTTGTCAGTCGATCCACGATCACCCAAATATCTAGGCAGGCCAGTAACAAAATCCATGGAAATTTGCTCCCATTTCCATTGTGGTATCTCTGGTTGTTGAAGGGGGCCTGAAGGTTTCTGGTATTCCGCCTTGACTCTCGCACAAGTCAAGCACTTGCTAACGTAAGTTGCTATGTGGGCCTTCATGCTAGGCCACCAATACGTAGTTTTGATATCGTGGTACATCTTATCTGAACCAGGGTGTACCGAGTAGCGAGACTTGTGTGCCTCATCCATCACAAGCTCTCGTAGGTTACCATAAAGTGGGACCCAGATGCGTCCTGTAACGTAGTAAGCACCGTCTTCCTTCTGTTCTAAGCATTGCCTTGAGCCGCGTAGGGCTTCAGCCCTGACGTTTTCTGGTTTCAATGCTTCTACCTGAGCATCTCGTATCTGAGAAGGAAGACTAGACTGTATAGTGAGTTGTAAAGCTCGTACGCGCTTAGGCGCAATGTCCTTTCGACTGAGGGTGTCAGCCACAACATTGGCTTTGCCTGGGTGATACCTAATCGAGCATTCGTAGTCATTCAGTAGTTCGACCCATCGTCGCTGTCGCATATTGAGTTCCTTTTGTTTGAAGATATGCTCGAGGCTCCTGTGGTCAGTGTAGATGGCGCACTTGGTACCGTACAGGTAATGTTGCCATATCTTAAGTGCAAAAACAACAGCTCCCAGCTCTAAGTCGTGTGTAGTGTAGTTTCTTTCATGAACTTTGAGTTGGCGTGAGGCGTAGGCTATAACCTTATCCCGTTGCATCAGTACACAACCAAGACCCTGAATTGATGTGTCGCAGTAGACCACGAAGTCGTCTGTGCCCTCTGGCAATGAAAGGATAGGTGTACTGCAAAGTCTATCCTTTAAGTGCTGAAACGCTAACTCCTGTGCATTTTCCCATCGATAAACAACTCCCTTCTGCGTTAGTGAGGTGAGAGGTTGTGCAATCTTGGAAAAAAAATCCTTAATGAACCTCCTGTAGTAACCTGCCAAGCCCAAGAATTGGCGAATTTCCATTGGTGTACGAGGTGCAGGCCAGTTCTTAATCGAGTCTACCTTGGATGGATCAACGTGAATCCCATCCTTGTTTACCACATGGCCTAGGAAATGGACTTCACGAAGCCAGAAGTCGCATTTCGAGAACTTTGCGTAAAGCTGTTCTGTTCAAAGGAATCCCAAAATAAGTCGTAGATGGTGCTCGTGTTCCTCCTGACTCTTGGAATAGATCAGGATGTCGTCTACTATAACGAACTTGTCTAGGTAAGGCTTGCACACTCGATTCATCAAGTCCATGAAGACCGCAAGTGCGTTTGTCAGCCCAAAAGGCATGACCAAGACTCATAGTGTCCATAACGGGTTCTAAAGGCTGTGTTAGAGACGTCCTCTTCTAGGACTCTCAGCTGGTGATATCCTGATCTCAAATCAATCTTTGAATAGTAGCTCGACCCTTGCAGCTGGTCGAACAAATCGTCAATGCGTGGAAGAGGATAACGATTCTTCACAGTCACCTTGTTAAGTTCACGGTAGTCGATGCACATTCTGAAAGTACCGTCCTTCTTCTTCACAAATAGCACTGGAGCTCCCCAAGGCGATGAGCTAGGGCGAATAAAACCCTTATCCAAGAGTTCTTGTAGTTGCGTAGAGAGTTCTTTCAACTCTGATGGAGCTAAACGATATGGTGGACGAGCTATGCGAGCTGCTCCAGGAGCTAGCTCAATTTGAAACTCGACCTGGCGATGAGGCGGGAGGCCAGGTAGTTCCTCAGGAAATACCTCAGGGTAATCGCGTACAATAGGGAAGTCTTCTATCTTCTTCTCTTTCTTCGAGGTGTCAGTAACGAGTGCCAGAATAGCAGTATGGCCCTTACGCAAACACTTTTGGGCCTTAAGGAAGGAGATGATGCTCACAACCGCACCACTCTTGTCGCCACGAATCATAAGGGGTTCATCACCTGAGCGAGGAATACGGACAATCTTTTCGTTGCAAAGAATCTCTGCTTGGTGTTGAGGTAACCAATCCATACCAATAACGATGTCGAAACCATCACCACGTTGGGGTCATTCCTAGCATCACCCTGACCAATCACGAACACTCGACCCCTGGCACCATTGCCGTCGTTGTTACCCCCGCTGTTGCCTCCATTATTGTTCCCGTTTCCTTGGTTTTGGTTCTGATTCTGGTTCTGGTTCAACTGTGGGCAGTGTCTCATGAAGTGACCTTTAGCACCACACTGATAACATCCCTTGTTACCCTGCTGTTGCTGCTGATTCTGTGGAGCTTGTGGCTGCTGTCGCCGGTTCTGGTTTGCAGGACGTGAGCTCCTACAATCCTTGGCTCCATGACCAAACTTGTTGCATCTCAGACAACGATCTTTGTTGCACGACCCGTTGTGGTATAAATTACATCGATAGCACTTAGGGTGGTTTCCCCTGTATCCACCCTGACTTCAATTACCAAAAGACTGCTGACTGGGGCTCCTGTACTTGACTGAGATTGAACCGAAGTGAAACTCTTGCTCAAATTTCCATCCCTCTTGCGTTTGTTGTCACTGGGAGTAGCAGAACTAGTAGTAGAACCAATATGCTTAGGCAGCTTGTTCTGTTCCACTGCCCGGTTGGTGAGACGATGAGCAAAACGAGTAACATCCTGGATAGTAGCAAGGTTAGCAGAAGTCACATGACCTTGAATCTCTGGTACTAAGCCTTTGGGGTACAACTCAATGCGCTTGGTGGGAGGATCCGCCATAGTTGGACATAACACTGCCAGTTCGTTGGATCGTTTTGTGTACGCTTCTATCTCTGACCCCGTCATCATCAGGTTAGGGAACTCCACTTCCAGTTTGTGGATGTCATCACGGCTATAGTATTCACATTTGATCAGTTCCTTAAAATCCTTCCATGGGGTGGCATTAGCAGCCGCCAGCCCCAGCATCTGAACTTGCGCGCTCCACCAAGTTAGCGTAGTGCCTTCGAGAGTACCAGTGGCATATTTCACCCCACAAGCCTCGGGGCATTCACATATCTCTAAGACAGGCTCGAGCTTTTCAAACCAATGGAGGAGTCCAACAGCTCCTTTAGTGCCACTGAAAGTACTAGGACGACAGTCCATGAACGTCTTGAGTGTGCATACAGGCGGCTGAGCGTGTTGATTTGTCGTGTGCGCACGAAAGGACAAAGTTTAACACAAAGGTTGGTTCACGAGAGTAGGATCTAAAGATCCTAGAGTGAGTTTAGATGCAGGGTATACCTCCTGCGTGTGCGGCTGCAAGTGCCGCAGCAACTTGTTCGTTGATAAGAGCCGTCAGCTGGCTTGAGTTATGTTCACACGTTCCCTCATGATCTTCACATCGAAGGAAACACAAATAGGAAAGGTGTCGCGAATGTGTGTAAGTGTGGAGTGACAATAGGGAGCAAGCACAAATGTGTTTTCAAACTATAGTTGCTACGTTTATCTAAGCATACCATGAGCAAAGTTCTATGCAATCTAGCAAGTAGGCAATATAAACATAATTCATACCACCTAGAATGTCGAGCCTTGCACGTGGAGTGAAGCGTCGTTGTGGATCGTAGAACACTGTACAGGTTATAGTCTGGTTTTAACAAAAACGTTTTCTCTTATTAAAACCAAGT
The DNA here is from genome assembly GCA_030545235.1 of Helianthus tuberosus. Taxonomy (NCBI): domain Eukaryota; kingdom Viridiplantae; phylum Streptophyta; class Magnoliopsida; order Asterales; family Asteraceae; genus Helianthus; species Helianthus tuberosus. Next base: position 12,209,682 of record CM060387.1, on the reverse strand, counting down.
TCTCTATAACCAATGGCTCTGATACCAATCTGTCACACCCCCAAAATCCACATGCGGAGTATCACCGCTTGGAGGCGTGACTGACCAGGATCAAACCACTAATCATATCGAACAGGTATATAATTAATTGTAAAAGTCCAACCAACATGATTAGTGTCCAAAACAAACATAGTTAAGTTATGAGCGGAAGCATAATGTTTAAAAACCAAATCAAGAGTTCAAATATCCAAATGTTTAACATGGCACTCAGTTGTCCATGTCCCACAACGACTCTCCCTTGTGCAAGCTCCAGCTACGTACCTATAGACCTGCAAAGCATGTAGTAACGAGTCAACAACAAGTTGAGTGAGTTCACGGTTGGGTGTTCGTTTTAAGTTGTTCCAAAAACAGTTTCCTTTAACTGGCGTTCCTGCCGTGGGGGTTACCCCATAGTTGAAAACGTGATTTGTTTAACCCTTTGTTTAACCCATTTACTCTGGCAATCCTGCCGTGGGGGCTACCCCATGATAGTTATCTGGCATTTCGGCCGTGGGGGCTACCCCATGTATCCACTAGACTCGTTACCATATCGACTACTGACTGAAGTCATGTTTAAGTGCCCTGAAACTGTCAATGTCTATCAGCATTGACGTGCCCCAGATCCATTAGTTCACGCCCGTCCTCTGCGGCACGGTGTGAGGCTTGTCAGACCTAAATAGCGCTATCTAACTAATGACCCGCTCGCCATTGGCCCGGCGATTAAGTCGATATAAAAATGAGGGACTTCGTGATAGAGAGTTTTGGTCTAGTATAGTTATCTGTCCGTGAGGACGAGGAATTACATTCCTGAACCATTACTGTCCTACCCAAGAGAGGACGAGGAATCCATATTCCTTAACCCCATTCCCAACCCCTGGGAATCCCATGCTTTGTAGAGTGTGAACTCACCTTGGTTTGCTCGTCAGATTACACAGAAAGGTCAAGTCTAGCAGCTAGTGGTCAACCACGTCCTAACATGGTTATCATACAAGTCAGGTTTTGGTTTCACAGAGTGCACATAAGTATCACGTAAGATAGCATGTAAGAACACACACGGATCATGGCAACACATATCATTACGTTTAACAGTTAGATCGTATTCAACTGGTGTAATTAAGAGATTGGGCTCGCACAAGTTTAATGGCCTTGTGCGAGTCATATGTTGGAGCCCACTATACCCGGCCCAAAACCAAAATACCCAATAAAGTTATAAACATGAACACAGTTCAAACAATATGTCTTGTGTGATTCAATAATACATCCGACCCAAGTAACAAGAAGCCCAACAAGCATAAGTAAGTCAACAACTAACCGGCCCAACAATTTACCAAATAAACAACTTGTGCGACTAGACCTGACTTGTGCGACCAGCTCTATTACCCAGCCCAAGTCTACAGCCCAACAGATATACCTACGGCCCAAAACGACAAACAAACAATTCTTGTGCGACTGGGGACTGCTTGTACGATCAGGTCCTCTTGTGCGACGTGAACTTCTTGTGCGACTGAGTTGTTCTTGTGCGATTGGAACGATCTTGTGCGATCAGTTTAAACATCCGAATATTAAGTTAATTAGTTACATTGTTTCCATTTATGCGATTCAATCAACAATTTAACAGTTTCGAGTCTTGCAATATTCTATCACTTTAAACAATCACCACTTAATGAATTAACATAAACAATTAACAACTAACAACTATATGTCAATCATCACATGTCAATCATCATTGGTTATATCAGATTCAATAGAATAAGTTCTCACTAAGCAACCATTATCATAACTCGAATGCTCATACAATTATAATCATTCTCATCAATTAATGCCCTTCACATGGTCATCAGACCATCACATGTAGGCTTGGCAACAACTATGACAATTCTAATGTTTATTGGACCTTCCCTTCCTTAGTGGATCTGACACAATCCTTATCTTACTTAGACTTTCATATCCATCACATGTTAACAATCTATCATAAAAAAAACACATCAATAGCCGACAACTTAATTAATCATTCAGAGAATAATTTTTGATTGGACCGATTTATGTATAGTGGCTGACAAATCCATTCACATGCTACATATCTCGATATCAGCCAACAAACACCCAATTCCATTGATTTAATGCCACGATTATCTAAACAACACCCTAATTTACATAATGCCCTAGCCAATGATGATTTGTTTCAGATTATACACATTCATGCGATCACATATTATTCGAAACAATCATAACAATACATCATCAATCATATCAAGCATAACAATCATAAAACAATAATTAACACACTAACCGAATAGAGAGGAGGAACAAGGGTCGATTCAAATGCAAGGATCTTCGATAGAGAGTGTGTGTGGCTGCCTTCGGTTTCGTGAGGAAGAGAGAGAGAGAGAGGAGAGCTAGGGTTTGTGTGTGAGGTGTTGCAAGTTGTGAGTGATAACCCTATCTCCTAAGTGGTATGCGAAATAAAAGAGAGTGGGCCGAACCCCCCCACTTGGGCTGCCTAATTGATCTGAACACAAGATGTAGCCCAAATGGCTTGTGCGGTCGAGTGTGTGTTGTGCGCTTATAACATACATACATTACACAAGCACGTAATAACGTAACATTCACATAAACATTCACTTTCATAACAGTCACATATCGTACACATACGTTACATCAAAGTACAAAGATCGGTTTGGAAATACGAGTTGTCACATAAACGAACCGACATCCGAGATATTTTTAAGCACATTTTAAGTTCCCTATACTTTAACTTCATTTTAGAGCTTTGAAATGGGGTTAACGGGCCTTAAACGAGTCATAAATAGCTCAAATGCATAACAGGGACCAAAACTGACAATTCTGTAAAGTTGTTGGCTTTCGGACCTCAACATTGTGAGTGTTACGGTCCGTAAGCAGTCTCCAGACAGCAGAATTGCAGAAACATTGGATCTGGTCCATTCCTCTTGTTGCACATGGTTTTGGGGAAATCTATGGGCTCAAATGGTTTTAGAAAACAAGGGTTTGTAGGTATATGGCCAAGATCAAATCACGGTTTCCAAGAAACGATCTTAACGGCTCTACGAATCCTATAAATACCCCCTTGCCTTCATTTGCAAAACCCACAAGAATCTTGATTTGAGAAGCTCTAAGTTGAAACCATTGTTTCATACCTGAGCTACTTGGATCGAGATTAGCATTCGGGGACCCTTTGTAAGTGTTACTTCGTTCTTTTATTGCTTTTCGAGTCCGAAAGTCAAACTTTGTTTGACTTTCTGCATTGACTAGTTTATGGTCAATACGAAGTTCGTTTGAACTTCGCAACGTGATTGTAATCACGATGGTTATAGTCCCTTGGGACTATGCCTACTGATTACCACGTTGTCTAGGGTCGTAAGGGTAAGCGATCTAATAAATCGCTTATACCTTCGAACCCGACCCATTTGGTCGATCATTAGGATCCAACCAAATACTTTAGGTGACCATAGTGTATAGGGAATAACCTTCCGAGGTTATACCTTATGGTCACGACGTTTAAGTAGTTGTATGATAGGTAGTTTATATGCCTTAGGTAAATTACCAAAATACCCCTTTGATGCCAAAATTCATTATAAACATATGTGACATAACTTTTGACATCTAAACTGATTTGGCGATAATATTAGGCATGTTAAGGCATATTCTACTTGTCATAGGACTAGTTAGGCGGTCCGAACGTGTTTCACGCGAACGACGCGTTAAAGTAGCATAAGCTACCTAAACGGGTCGTAATGGGTCATAAGCACTTAGGTTAGGTTTCATTTAGTATGTAGGCTTTGTTAAACCATATGAGATGAGTCTCCATACTCGTTTGGTTTACGAACCCTCATTCTATCTAATCCTCCGATTTAGGTCCGATGTATTAACATAGTTACCTATATTAGGTGCCGTTTGATATCCGTGATCTCTAGCATTGTTTGGTTGTCACTCAAGGACTACTGAGCAATCTCAAGTGAGTACATAGACCCCTCTTTTACTGTTTTCCAAACGTTTTGGGGTGAAACACATGTGCCTACTTGTTACTTTCTTGCTTTCCTGTTTTCACATCATATACCTGCTATGTTCGTTAGTACATGATTTCATTACATTTCATGCTATGTATGCCCATTGTGTGCATACTTAGTACATCACTTTACAATACATTTTATGCTATGTATGCCCATTGTATGCATACTTAGTACATCACTTTACAATACATTTTATGCTATGTATGCCCATTGTGTGCATACTTAGTACATCACTTTACAATACATTTTATGCTATGTATGCCCATTGTGTGCATACTTAGTACATCACTTTACAATACATTTCATGCTATGTACGCCCATTGTGTGCATACTTAGTACATTGTTTTACATTACATTTCATGCTATGTACGCCCATTGTGTGCATACTTAGTACATTGTTTTACATTACATTTCATGTTATGTATGTCCATTGTGTGCATACTTAGTACATTGTTTTACATTACATTTCATGCTATGTATGTCCATTGTGTTCATACTTAGTACATTGTTTTACATTACATTTCATGCTATGTATGTCCATTGTGTGCATACTTAGTACATTGTTTTACATTACATTTCATGCTATGTATGTCCATTGTGTGCATACTTAGTACATTGTCTTACATTACGATTTGTTGCATATGCTCATCCAGCTTATGAACACATTATATTACATTATGTGAACCATTTGTATCTATTGAACCATGTGAACCATTTGACAATAGATATTTGACTATACCTAAACATTTCAACAATTGTTAAACATTACATCTTGATGGTTTGGTTTGTGTAAGTGATTTAAGTAACGAGGCGTGTGTAATATGATACAAGCATGGTGGATACGCCGCTGGTACTTCCTATATATAAGTGTTTGTATGGTATCACATATTGTAGCGTTATTTGAATCATTTCAATTTGAGACATATAACATTTTATACAAATAACATACTTTTCACAAGACATTGATTTACAAACAACTTATCTTATACAAACTCATTTTACATAGTTATTCATTTAACCATACATTATTCTCTTATTTATACATATCATCTGAACTTACTGTTTTTCAAATGATTTACAAAACAAAACAAAACAAATTACAAGGTTCATGACTAAACATTTTCTTAAACAATAAGTCATGAAACCTATTTTCACAAAACCTATGTATCTCACAGGCATTTTTATGCTGACGTACCTATTTTCACATGTGTTTTTCAGGAGCTGTTGCATAAGATGATCAAGATACACATAGGCAAACTTGGGCTTTAGTGACAATAAAAGATGCAAGACTAGTTAATTATGTTGTATTTCTTTGTTTGTTAAGACATTGTAACACTTTTAATTAATAAAACAATATTTCAATTTCCATGTGTTATGAAACAATGATTCTGTTACAACACTCCCCGACATTTCCGCCACGTTTGGTTGTCCTACGTGGTTGGGGTGTGACAGAAAAGTTGGTATCAGAGCCAATGGTTATAGGGAATTAGGTTATTAGTAATGCTTTGACCTAGTCTATAACCTTCCAAGGACCCTAACGCGAGTTTACTTGCGTTAAGTCATAAAACAAAACGTCACCTATCCTTAGGCGACAATCACAATGAGAACATTAATTCCGAATCCGCTTTGAAAATTAATCATCTGTTTTTGGATGATTGATTACTAGGTTTTGAACCCTCAGTTGTAAGGTTTTGAACCCTCTGTTACAAGGTTTTGAACCCCTTTGAGTTTTCAAAATCTCGTCAAAGTTTTTGGTCCTAAATAATGTGAAGACATGCAAACTGGAAGAGTGAATGCCTGTACCCTGAGTTTTCTGTCTAAGGCTAGAGTGTTCGTACAAATCCACATAATCGGACCAGTCACTCTTACCTGGGAACTCTTGGGGTGAGTGTCCACTTATAGGCGAGCATGTCTTCGCGATACATTATGAGGATCTATTTGCTTTGATTCAGCCTTTGTGTGTCGTTTGTTTGCTTCGTGGTTCAAACAAATGACCATCACCCATGATTTTTGGTCGGTAATTGCAACATCCTATTCTTACCCCATGCCATTTCATTTGTTTTCTCTCTTGTTTCCCCTTTTTAGAATGCCTCCTCGATGCGAAAATCCGGTATCTATTGAAGAGCTGGCAGCTGTCATTACACAGCAAATGACTGTTGCAATACCGAACATCGTTGCTCAATGTAACCAAGACCTCAACAACAATAATGCCCCCTGCAACTTCAAGACGTTCAACTCGGCTAAGCCATCAAAGTTTTCTGGGTCTCAAGGAGCGACTGCACTTCTGCAATGGTTCGAGAGTTTAGAGAGCACCTTCAGATATGTTCAATGTCCAAATGATCGAAAGGTAGATTTTGCATCTAGTGTCTTTGAGAAACGAGCTTTGACATGGTGGAACGGTGTGATGAGAGATAGGGGTGCCGAAGTGGAACTGGCTCAAACGTGGGAAGAACTTCGAGCACTGATGATGAAGGAATTCTGTCCTCTTCACGAGATCAGGGCCTTGGAAAGGGAATTCGACAATCTTGAGCAAGACAGCGGTGAACATCGAGCATACACTGATCGATATGAGGAGCTGAGCCTGTTGTGTCCTACAATGGTTACGCCTTTGGATAAGGCGATCGATAAATACATAGATGGTATCCCTGACTCAGTTCAGGACATTGTTACTGGTAGTAACCCCACTACAGTTAGACAGGCCATTGAGCTATCTGCAACCTTGACCGAATCAAAGATCAGGAAAGGTAAACTTTTCTGGAAAGGTGACAAGAAACCGGTCGAGGAATCAAAGACCATGGATGAACAATCTGGATCCTCTAAGAGGTCAAAGAAGCGAAAGGCTTCTCAGAACTTCGCCGTGGTCGCTCACAATGGTCAAGCCGCCCCCAACCAACCAGCTAAACCCCCTGCTAGGAAGCCATACAATGGAACTTCACCATTGTGCAACCAATGTAACCTCCATCATCATGCTAATGTGAAGTGCCGCGAATGCCAAATTTGTGGACTTAAAGGTCATACAGCAAAAGTTTGCCGAGCAGCAGTTGCACCAAATCAAGCTGACAACAATCCTGCTCAAGCTCGCTTTCCACCAGGTTCTTGCTACAATTGTGGCGAGATGGGTCATTTCCGAAGAAATTGCCCAAAGCTTGCTAATGCTAATCCAGCGCAGGGATGAGCATCTGACCGACTAGAAGACAACACCCTTTAGAAATAATCATGTCTTATGTATTATTTTCTTTTGTTGTCAAGGTCCATGAAACAGTTGTTATCATTGTTTATAAATAAATCTTTTATTTACATTTCAATGTATTTATGAGGTTGTATGTATAAACAACATATCCCTTACAATACCGACAATTAAGGAATCGTATTCCTTGAAAAGCAAACTACCCCCAAATAATTTTCCTATTTTATGATCTCTTGTGTTTTCCACGAAATTCCTAAGTACCCATTTCTTCCAAGAAAACAAAGTACAAGGCGCAAGTTACAACACTGGACGAATACCCAAAGTACCACTATAAATCCTTAATAGGGTACCTAAGGGTATTTCCGTAAATCCTAAAATTGTTATGTTCCTTAATTCGAATATTACGTTTCATTGAGAACAAAATCAAATTTTTGGGAGATCTTCTTATCTTTTCAGATAGATCCTAGAGGACATTGAAGTCCATCGACTGGTTTCTATATCCATTTTCAATCGATAACAAGTTAATAACAAATTAATAATCAAGTTAAAACAACTATGTGATTATGTGCTTATGTGTTCCTTTTTATGTTTTTTTTTTGTGATCCAAATATTGTTATCCAAATCCTCGTAGAATCTTCCATATCTTCGTATAAGGGATTCATAGTAGGATACCCAAAGGTACTACCTAAAATCCTTAATGGACTTCTACGTTGTAGTAAGTCCCTTGGATTATAAAGTACTACTCCATACTTAGACCCCGTGAGTGGTCTAGTTAAACAGATCTATCCAAAAATCTGGTTAGGAACATCATGTGATGATATAGCTGAAAGGACTCCTTGGTGGCCTAATTAAAAAGATCACCTGTCGATCTAATTAAAAGGACCCTATGGTAGTCTAGTCACCCTCATCACAGGTTTGATTTTCCTCCCCCTAAACATTACAAGACAAACTGTGCGGACTATGCAAGGAATTACGTAATTATGGATGCATATATAATTATGGAATTCAGTGCATAGAAACCACAGCTAGTTTTGTCATGTGTCTAGAGTTGACTCGGTTCATTCGCGTTTCTGAAGAAATTGTGGAAAATGACTCATTCCGTTCATTTTCGTTTCTGAAGAGATTGTGGAAAATGACTCATTCCGTTCATTTTCGTTTCGGAAGAAATTGTGGAAAATGACTCATTCCGTTCATTTTCATTTCTGAAGAAATTGTGGAAAATGACTCATTCCGTTCATTTTCGTTTCTGAAAGAATTGTGAAAAATGACTCATTCCGTTCATTTTCGTTTCTGAAGGAATTGTGAAAAATGACTCATTCCGTTCATTTTCGTTTCTGAAGAGATTGTGGAAAATGACTCATTCCGTTCATTTTCGTTTCTGAAGAGGTTGTGGGAAATGACTCATTCCGTTCATTTTTCGTTTCTGAAGAGATTGTGGAAAATGACCCATTCCGTTCATTTTCGTTTCTGAAGATGTTGTGGAAAATGACTCATTCCGTTCATTTTCGTTTCTGAAGAAATTGTGGAAAATGACTCATTCCGTTCTTTTTCGTTTCTGAAGAATGCCTGTTGAAAATAACTCCGTTCATTTTTCATTTTTGAAAAATGTCCGTTAAAGAGAAATAACAGGATTATGCCTTGCTTATCTTTAATGGTTACTTAACACAAAGCCACAGACAGACTCCTACGAGTTAATTTCGGGACGAAATTTCCTAAAGTATGGGAGACTGTGACACCTGTGTCACTGCGACCATCAAACAAATACCAAACCAATGAAATATTGTATTTCATACTTTGGACTTGTATAAATATGTGTATCTTTTGCACATATCAACTCTTGTTCGATTTCAAGCTCTAAATCGCTTTCTGGAAGGTTATACGCGCACTGATACGTAAATATAACCAGTTTAATGCAACAAACACTTCAGAATAGTGACATAGGCTTAACATGCCTTAACATACCTCTACATAACTTAGAAATAAGTTTTGGATGGTCTGGTGTACCGAAATCAAGTTAATTCACTTACAGGGACTAAATTTGACAAACTACGAAAGTATGCCAATTTGAACTGTAACAGACATTCCGGAACATGGCCATAAGTTAAACACACCCTAAATATCCTTTACATAGCTTAGAAATAGGCTTTGAGGGGTTCGGTATGCTAAAACAAACTTTTAGGTCATTCAGGGACTAAAAGCGTCAAAAAGTGCACAAGTTTGCACTTTCGCGCATAACTTACGTTCTGAATACATCCGTACATCCAAAAAGTTATGTAAGCACTAAAACATTTTATTTTAGTGTTTGACATAAGAAAAATCCATTCGTCGCGCAATTTGGATCGTTTTTCGCGCTTATGCGCATTCCGTCGTAATTAAGCGAACATCGCAACCGTACGGCTAAACGAACCGACATCCGAGATATTTTTGAGCACATTTTAAGTTCCCTATACTTTAACTTCATTTTAGAGCTTTGAAATGGGGTTAACGGGCCTTAAACGTGTCAGAAATAGCTCAAATGCATAACAGGGACCAAACTAACAATTCTGTAAAGTTGTTGTCTTACGGACCTCAACATTGTGAGTGTTACGGTCCGTAAGCAGTCTCCAGATAGCAGAATTGCAGAAACATTGGATCTGGTCCATTCCTCTTGTTGCACATGGTTTTGGGGAAATCCATGGGCTCAAATGGTTTTAGAAAACTAGGGTTTGTAGGTGTATGGCCAAGATCAAATCACGGTTTCCAAGAAACGATCTTAACGGCTCTACGAATCCTATAAATACCCCCCTTGCCTTCATTTGCAAAACCCACAAGAATCTTGATTTGAGAAGCTCTAAGTTGAAACCATTGTTTCATACCTGAGCTACTTGGATCAAGATTAGCATTCGGGGACCCTTTGTAAGTGTTCCTTCGTTCTTTTATTGCTTTTCGAGTCCGAAAGTCAAACTTTGTTTGACTTTCTGCATTGACCAGTTTATGGTCAATGAGAAGTTCGTTTGAACTTCGCAACGTGATTGTAATCACGATGGTTATAGTCCCTTAAGACTATGCCTACTGATTACCACGTTGTCTAGGGTCGTAAGGGTAAGCGATCTAATAAATCGCTTATACCTTCGAACCCGACCCATTTGGTCTATCATTAGGATCCGACCAAATACTTTAGGTGACCATAGTGTATTGGGAATAACCTTCCGAGGTTATACCTTATGGTCACGACGTTTAAGTAGTTGTATGATAGGTAGTTTATATGCCTTAGGTAAATTACCAAAATACCCCTTTGATGCCAAAATTCATTATAAACATATGTGACATAACTTTTGACATCTAAACTGATTTGGCGATAATATTAGGCATGTTAAGGCATATTCTACTTGTCATAGGACTAGTTAGACGGTCCGAACGCATGTCACGCGAACGACGCGTTAAAGTAGCATAAGCTACCTAAACGGGTCGTAATGGGTCATAAGCACTTAGGTTAGGTTTCATTTAGTATATAGGCTTTGTTAAACCATATGAGACGAGTCTCCATACTCGTTTGGTTTACGAACCCTCATTCTATCTAATCCTCCGATTTAGGTCTGGTTTATTAACATAGTTGTCACACCCCTATTTTCCATGTGTCACCGGTGGGCCCGGTGGGGAGTATAGTGACGTAGTTGGTATCATCATAGACAAACAACACAATATATAAATGCACAGCGGAAGTAAAGATAGATTCATTTCAACTTTAATAAAGTGTAATGTTAAATATCACTGATAGTCGAAACGGATCCACAGGCGGATCAAAACAAAAATCAGATATTGTTCAACAGTTTATTGTCGTCCAAGCTTGCGAGACTTATTGTGGACGCTCTAGAAGACAGCCAGCCTATTACGTGTAGTACCTGCACTTAACCTTTTGGGAAAATACGTCAGTTTACACTGGTAAATACAATTTAACTGACTCATTTTGAAAATGGTTAAAAATTGATTTGAATGCACATGGCACAAAACATTTTATAACTTGGGATAATTATTTAATATAATAATCTTGTGAACGAATTACATGTTACTTGTGCGTTCAGTAGCCCGGATCTTGTCTGGGTTAAAGATCAATAGACCCTCCACATTAGAGTTATACACTGACAGGTGTACGCCTACACCCCGTGCTCAGGTCGTGGCCATCTCGTAAGATGATGCAGAGGATATCCGGGACATGGTCATTAACCCCCCAAAGGCTTTAAGTGAACAAGACTGTTTAAACGAGCCGATCAAATTATTCAATTAACCATTCAAAGATGTAAGATTTGATGCTCGATCAAGCGGTATTCTATATACCGTAACCTAAGCCTGTATAGGGAAAATAAGTTAAAAGTATTTACCTGAGTAAAGTATAAATCTCAACAAGCAAAATGCAAGTAGCTTTTACCGGTGCTCCTAATCTGGAACGAAGGTTTATAATAACCTATTAGATTTCTAACGGGTCTTTATTTAAGCTTAAGCTTAGACCGGCTAGTTTAAAGGACGATACGGTTCAAACGCACGATTAAGCGAAGACCGGATAGAATGTGATTTAGACCCGACAAGTTTGAATACTTGTATAATATGGGTATACTAAATACATTCTGGATTTTGAGACAAAAATGATAATGTTTGACCCGTCTCGGTCAATTTATGCAAACTAGTTACATAAACCGAACCGAACGCGAAAAGAGCGTTACGGGTAACCGTAAGAGTCATATGCAAGTTCCCTGAGTTAATATGTTCTAAATATGTTATAATATCAGTAAGATATCTTCTATTATGCCCAAAACGGATTTAAACACAATTTATGCCTCATAAGGGCATTTTGGTCATTTAAAAGATTATAAAAGAGTTTATTTGTAAATCTGAGTTACAGGTCTGGTTCATACAGTAAATATACTTAATTTAACATGTTATAACAGTAGGGTATGACCCATAAGTGAAAATCATCATTTAAAACCAAACTATGCACCTTAGGGGTATTTTGGTAATTTCACAAGGGCTAAAAATGTCAAAATTGGAAACCTGAGTTTATAAATTTGTACTTACTGTTATTTTATAAAAATATGCTAAGAACATCAGTAGGTATCAACCTTATATGTTTAATATGGTTATAGTACATACTATGTGATAAAAACGCTTAAAAAGGCGATTTAGAGCCGTTTCCGGGTTTTTAAAAGAAAGCTGATATTTTTATATTTCCAGAATTCTCAAAATATTTTATTTATCAAATAAAATCAGTAGAAAAAGGTTTGGGGTCAAAAGGATTTGTAAAACTCATTTTATGGCCTAAAAGGGCAAAATCGTCATAACCGAATCAAACCTAGAGACCTATGTTATGCTCAGCCAAAAATTAAATAAAAACCTTTAAAAATCCCAAAATATTATATAACATCAGTGGGTAAAAAGTTTGATATCAAAAAGTGGGTTTAAATAGGTTATATGCTAATTACTCCGTTTAAGTAACATAAAGCTTTCAAATTACGATATTGAGCATAACTCTTAATCTGGACCTCAAACTGATATCAAATTTTAGGTGCAAGTTTATAAATCAGTAACAAATGTTTCTACTCTTTCACTTTTTCAAAAATCACGTTTTATAGTAAAAAGGGCATAATAGTCATATTTAAGCATAAATCGGAAACATGCATATGAATCGGATAAGTGTTGAACCAAGTTGTAAAATCTCAGAGAGTTAAACTTATATGAAAATTGGTCCAAAATAATCTCTAATGCAGATCTCAAACATGCATGAACGGATCAGAACTGAAAGTCAAAGAAAAAGTCAATTTATGCGACTTTCGGTTCCGATTCGGGTTTAAACTGAAAATTGTCGAGTTGATCATGTTGAAACATGTTCTTATATTAGTTACAAAGTTATTTTGATGATCAAACAGGTTGCATGTAGCCTACATTGTTAATCATGCTTAAATTTGCAAAAACACATTCTGTTGACTTTTTAAGAAAAGCTTTGACTCGACAATTAACATACTTAGAGTGGGAATCTGAAAATACCCCTTTGAGGGTTTGTTACCCACATAAATACCAACTTGTAGGTACTTTCAATTTGAGAAATGACTGAGCCATTTTCGTTTAATCACGAAGTCAAACTTAATTTACGATGGATTGACTTTCGGTTAATAAACTAAGCTAGAACGGATTTGAGAAGGTTATGAATACTTACAAGAGTCCTAACAAAGCTTAGAGATCACTAGGAAGTTGTCTTGATGTCCAGAGAGCTCCAGAGATGATCTTGAGCAAAGTTGTAAATGAAAGATCATAAGTTGTAACAATGTGGGTTCTTTTGTAGTCACTTTGATCCTCCAAGATGATGCCAAATCAGTCTACTGAGGTTATAAGATATGTCCAAGTGCCCCTACATGCATGTAAGTCCATTGGTGAAGCTCAGGAATTGGATACAGCTGGAAACAACTCGAAACAGACTTGAAACTGGCAGCTGTCGATAAAATTTGCCCAGATACGTGCCTTGGGCACCGTTACATTCTTTTTGTTGCGGTCCGTAAGCATGCTTGCGCACCGTAACGCTCTTGATGTTGCGGTGCGCAAGCCTTCGCCAGATGACAAAATTTTTGTTTTCTTTCAAGCTTTGACCATGCAATACTTACAACTCCGAATTCCATGCACTTTTATCAGTAGAGGGACCATATATCCAGCATGTCATGGCATGTTCCTACACTTTTTGGCACTATGTGGAAGGTTTAAATTTGACGGAAATTCCTAAGAACTTGCATAGGATCCAAGTCTAAGGTTGTAACCATTTATTTGTTAGGATGACCAGATTTTTAAACATAACTCAGATGTGGATAAAATATCTCCTGGTTAGGGATTTATTAACAGGTCGCTCAGAGGTATAAATTAACATGTCGACGTTTAAATCCTACCGTACATCTTTATCTGGATCCGTATTTATAACACGTTTGCACAACATGACACGTGTCTTTATTTTATTGGTCATGAATTTTCCGGGTGTTACATCTTCACCCCCTTAAAAGAAATCTCGACCTCGAGATTTACTAAAACAAATGAGGGTATTTTTCCTTCATGGTAGACTCCACCTCCCAAGTATATTCGGGACCTCTATGGGCATCCCATTTGACCTTCACGATAGGCACATGCTTCCTTCGAAGCTTCTTCACCTGTCGATCCTCAATCGACAATGGTTTCTTCACAAATTTCAAGCTTTCATCTATATGTACATCCGTATGCGGTATGACCAGTGATTTATCAGCGAAACACTTCTTTAAATTACAGATGTGAAAAACATTGTGGATAGCACTAAGCTCTTCGGCCAAGTTTAACTTATAAGCAACTGAACCGACACGTTCGATAACCTCGAAAGGTCCTATATATCTTGGGCTTAGCTTGCCTTTCTTACCAAATCGCATCACCCCCTTCCAGGGTGATACTTTAAGCAATACTTTGTCACCTACTTCGAAGTGAAAAGCCTTACGCTTCGGATCCGCGTAACTTTTCTGCCTATCCCTGGCAGCTTTCAAGCGATCACGAATCTAGACAATCTTGTCCGTTGTTTCAAAAACTATCTCTGGTCCTGATAGTTGAACATCTCCAACTTCCGCCCAACAAATGGGCGATCTACACTTTCTACCGTATAAGGCCTCAAACGGCGCAGCTTTTATGCTGGTGTGGTAGCTATTGTTGTAGGAGAACTCAATTAATGGTAGGTTCTTATCCCAACTACCACCCAAATCGATCGCACATGCACGTAGCATGTCTTCCAACGTTTGAATAGTACGCTCACTCTGACCGTCAGTCTGAGGATGATAAGCCGTACTAAAATTTAAACGAGTGCCCAACGATTGTTGGAAACTTTTCCAAAAATGTGATGTGTATCTAGTATCTCTATCAGAGATAATAGACACAGGTATACCATGCAAAGCTACAATCCTATCAACGTATAACTGTGCTAACATATCGGAGCTATAAGTCTCCTTGATGGGTAGAAAATGTGCTGACTTCGTCAGTCTATCCACTATGACCCATATAGTATCGTTTCCCTTTCTCGTCTTTGGCAATTTGGTGATGAAATCCATCGTCACCATCTCCCACTTCCATGTGGGAATTTCAGGTTGTTGTAACAAACCTGACGGCTTTTGATGTTCGGCTTTGACTTGCGCACAAGTCAAACATTTAGCTACATAAGCAGCTGCAGACTTTTTCAAACCAATCCACCAGTAATTTGCTTTTAGATCCTGGTACATCTAATCAGCTCCAGGATGAACAGAATATTTGGAACTGTGGGCTTCCTGGAGGATAACATCTCGAAGTCCTCCAAAAACTGGAACCCATATTCGTCCATTCAATCTTAGCATTCCGTCCTTGTCATGGGATAATTGCTCCTCAGTTACTCCCAGTTTTTCTTCAGGATAGTTAGCTTCCAGCACAGCTTCCTTCTGTGCTGCTAGCACCCTTTCGTTAAACTATTCCTGATTTCGATGCGCTTGGCATTAATTCTTATTGGCTTCACTCTTTCTTTTCTGCTCAAGGCGTCAGCAACTACATTTGCCTTGCCTGGATGGTATTTTATCTCACAATCATAATCATTTAGAGTTTCCATCCATCGTCTTTGTCGCATGTTCAAGTCCTTCTGATTGAACAAATGTTGAAGGCTCTTGTGATCTGAATCGATCACACACTTGGTTCCGTATAAGTAATGTCTCCAAAGTTTTAATGCAAATACAATGGCACCCGGCTCCAAGTCGTGGGTGGTGTAGTTCTTTTCGTGCACCTTTAGCTGTCGCGAAGCGTAGACAATAACCTTGCCTTTCTGCATGAGTACACAGCCCATACCAGTGTGTGATGCATCACAGTACACCACAAATTCTTCTATACCATCGGGCAATGTTAATACTGGTGCATTACTTAACTTTTTCTTCAAAATGTCAAAGGATTCCTGCTGCTTAGGGCCCCAATCAAACTTAACCTTCTTACGTGTCAACGAAGTTAGGGGCGCAGCAATCCTTGAAAAGTTTTCGATAAAACGCCTATAATATCCTGCTAAACCCAGGAAACTACGAATCTCAGTGGGTGTCTTTGGCTCTTGCCAATTCATAACTGCTTCTACCTTAGCGGGATCCACTTGGATACCACGCTCACTTACCACATGTCCAAGGAATTGGACTTCTCGAAGCCAAAATTCGCACTTCGAAAATTTGGCGTAGAGTTTCTCCTGATGCAGAAGTTTGAGAATACAATGAAGGTGTTTCTCGTGGTCAGCTTGGTTCTTCGAGTAAATAAGGATGTCGTCAATAAAGACGATGACGAATTTGTCTAAGTAAGGCTTGCAGACGCGATTCATGAGATCCATGAATGCGGCTGGTGCATTAGTGAGCCCAAAAGGCATCACTAGGAACTCGTAATGACCATAACGAGTCCTAAACGCTGTCTTGTGTACATCTTCATCCTTGACCTTCAACTGATGATAGCCTGACCTCAAGTCGATCTTAGAAAAGTAGCTTGCTCCTTGTAATTGATCGAACAGATCGTCGATTCTGGGCAAAGGATACCTATTTTTGATAGTGACCTTATTAAGCTCACGGTAATTGATGCACAGACGCATCGATCCATCCTTCTTCTTGACAAACAAGATCGGCGCTCCCCAAGGAGACGAACTAGGTCTAATAAAACCTTTGGCTAGCAGATCGTCTAACTGCGTCCTTAACTCCTTCATCTCCGTTGGTGCTAACCTATAAGGTGCTCTCGCTACTGGTTCTGCACCCGGGATGATGTCAATTCGGAATTCCACTTGCCTATCTGGTGGTAAACCAGGTAGTTCTTCGGGAAAAACTTTAGGATATTCCGAAATGATAGGGATGTCTTCAATCTTGGGCTTTGGCTCATCAATAGTAACTTGTGCCATATAAATGACACAACCCTTTCCCAAGCATCTAGATGCCTTGAGCATGGACACTTGCTCAGGCAATCCATGCTGAGTATCCCCTTGAATGGTAAGTGACTCACCAGACGGAGTCTTGACTACCACTTGCTTTCTATTGCACACAATCTGGGCTTGGTTATGTGATAACCAATCCATGCCTAACACTATATCAAAGCCGGCTAGCTTAAAGGGAAGTAAGGATAAAGGAAAAGAGTGATTCCTAATGGATATAACACATCCATCTAAAACAGTTAAGGCTATTTCTATGGTTCCATCAGCTAATTCCACTTCATATTTCACGCTTAAGGGTTTTACAGGCAGTTTCAACAACTCACAAAACTTATTATCTACAAAAGACTTATCTGCTCCAGAATCAAACAATACTCTAGCAAAAACATCATTTACGAGAAAAGTACCTGTAATCACGTTGTCATCCTGCACGGCTTCCTTAGCGTCCATCTTGAAGACCCTCGCGTTGGTCTTCTTCCCATCTTCGGCTTTCTTGGCGTACTTTGGGCAATTATACTTAATGTGCCCTTTTTCGTTGCAACCGTAACATGTTGCATCCTTCAGCTTCTTACACTCCAAAGTCTTATGATCCGTGGATTTGCAAATCCCACAAGATCTCACGTGAGACTGTGATCTCGACTCCAAACGACACTTCCCAAAGTGGTTCTTCTTACAAGTTTTACATTTGGGCTTATCCCCCGATTGTTGCCCATCTCTCTTAGATCCCAACCCTTTCCTGTGGTCGTTATTTCCTCGGTGTCTCTTTTCTGGTCTTCGTGAGGTATCGTCCTTACGCTTTCTCTTATTCTCTTCTGAGTTCCTGAGTGCTCCCAACCTGACTACGTCCATGGTGAGAGATAGAGATAGATCAGCTACTGATCTGAAAGTCGTAGGCCTCGATGCCTTAACACTTGCTTTAATTTCAGGGGCTAAACCCCCGATGAAACGGGCAATCCTTTTCGGTTCTGGGGTTACCAAGTACGGAACCAACCGAGATAGAGTATTGAAAGTGGTGAGGTATGCCTGGCAGTCTAAATTTTTCATCACCAAGGATAAGAAATCAGATTCGATCCTTTCAACTTCATGCTGCGGGCAAAAATTTTCCTTGATAAGGGCAACGAACTGATCCCATGACATACTGTAGAGTGGGATCTTTCCGGCAGCTTGTATGAGAGACTTCCACCACGCCAGCGCGTCTCCTTTGAACGATTGGGACACGTATTTCACTACATCTCTTTCAGCACACCCGCTGATATCTACTACTGTATCCATTTCGTCCAACCAGGTCATGCAGTCGACCGCTCCTTTCTCCCCAGTAAAGTCTCTGGGTTTACATGAGACGAAGTACTTATATGTACAGGACTTACTATGCGGTTCCTGTTTCTGCTTGATCTTCTTTATCGGGACACTGTTTTGGTTAGAGGAGTGATGATACTCATCATCCCTATTGAGCTCATCTTTCTTAGGTCCAACTTTCTTAGAGGGCGGTTTGCTATGAGCCTCTGAGTGGACTTTCGGTTTGGAACGTGGTGCAGATCGGGTCCTACTTCGGGTCCCGCTCGATTCACTATACTGTCTATTTAGCGCTTCGATAACAGCATCATTCACTAATGCTTTCAACTCCGCACCCGTTACTAATATTTTGGTATTATCAGGGTTTTCTGCTGGACGACTGTTTAATTCTTCAGACTTAGCCATGTAGTCTAAATTGCTACATAAAATAAGGACAAGGTCTATTTAGAAGTCTAAACAGTATTATCGTTCTTGACGATTTATTAACCATGGTAAATAAAAGCCATATTAGTTAATTTAAGAATTTCATTCAGGATTTTTACTAGTAATCTTTTTAGAATGAAATATAATATTGGCATAATAAGCCTAGTCACGTAGACAAATTTCTAAATTACAAATTTAGATTTTATAGGATTAAAGCTTGTATAAAAAGACAAATAAATCCTTTTCTTGGCAGGGAGTTTATAAACTACAGCTGCATTTTTGTTTTATATGACATTAATTACACCCGTAGGCATTATGTCACAACCAAATATATATATAAAAATATAATCTTGGATAATTTATTAAAAGGGTGGCGTGTGTGATTTTACGGATCACACTAGCCAAGAATGTTAACATGTTTACAGATGTTAACAGAGATTTGAATCTTTTTAAACAGGTTCCACCATATTGGCTAGATTTATGACAACATAACAGCTAACTTTTACCTTTTTAAGATCCTTATTATTTTATTAAAATGGTACATCAAAATAATAAATGTTATTTTTCATTTATTTATACACTATGTTTATGCACATAATTTAAAAATGAAAAACTTAAATTAACCATTCAAAATAAAATTTAAATCAGTACGAGTTTGCCCTAAACGGGTCTTTTACATAAACCACATGCCCACGCAGGGGCCAAATAACAAAACAAACAAACCCACGCAGGGGTCAAATAAAAAGATATGCCCTCGCAGGGGCAGAACAGAAGAAATACCCACGCAGGGGTAGAGTACAGAAATAAATGTCCTCGCAGGGACATGATTACAACTAAAATAAATAAACAAACAAAGGATTCAGTGACCCTTCTTGCTTTTACCCTTAATCAAATCCACCATCTTCTTAAACATCCCCCGATTATGCCTCCGATCATGCCGCAACTCATGTCGCATCTCTTGACGCACCCCTTGTATCTCATGAAGGATTTCTTGCATTTGGGGTGGTGACATCGCCGGTGCCTGAGGTGGTTGTTGATAATGCGGAGGTTGAGGAGGCTGTTGCTGATAATGTGGAGGTTGAGGAGGCTGCGGTTGCTGGTACCCATATGGTGGGTATCCATATGTCGATTGTCCCGTAGCCCAAGTACCTCCGTAGGGACCTTCCTGATGGAAAGTGTTGGAGTTTGCTGCTATCCAGTAGGGATCTTCTGTAAAGTTGTAACCTGTGTGGATCTGCTGCTCGAAAGGGTTGAATGCTGCAGCCCCAGTGTAAGTGGGAATTGGGTCTCCAAAACCCAATGGTGGCTGTGGCGTGACTGGCCCAGTGTTCACTTCTGAGATGGGATGCGAAGATTCTCCCGTCTCCGGTTCTTCGTGAAGTGGCGAGAACCGGCTACCACTTGAATGTGGAGGGGTGCTGATGCGTATTCCCCCTCGTGCAGATATTCGCACGGTAGTTCTCCTTCGCCTCGGGGGCGAGGGAGGCTGAAGCAAAGGTGGTGCTGCTGGCGGAGTGACCACTACAAGTCGGGAATCCTCAGAAGGATTATGCTGCTGCTGTGGTTGCTCCTGCTGGTGTAGGGGAGAGTGATGTGGCTGGTGCAGGGGAGAGCTATGGTAAGACTGGTGAAGAGGAGAGTTATGGTATGACTGGTGCAGGGGAGAGTGATGTGGCTGGTGCAGGGGAGAGTTATGTGGCTGGTGCAGGGGAGAGTTATGATAGCTGGGGGTGAACACCCAGTCGTACTGCTTGAAGTTCTCCTCAAAGCTGTCGGGACCATTGTATGGTGATCCCATGAAAGGTGACCCATCAGAAATCTCGATGGGGTGGTTTGGAGTTCCAGATGGCGGCATTGCAGGATCATTATCCTCATCGATGTCCATCGGGTTGCCACCAGAGAAGTGGTCTTCGGGCCCAAGTGGGTTAACACCCATAGGCACATCCAGGTAGTCATCAGGGTTGAACAAACCCTGGAAAACAGGTGATGGTTGGTTAAAAGGTGACTGGTGTCCTAGAGGAATATGGGACTGGTGAGAGTTATGGGGCTCATTCTCAGAATGAGGCCCAAAGGAGTGTGGGATGGAAGGTGAGGTACTCAGTGAAACTGAGCGCCTAGCTGGTTCAGTAAAGGATCTCCAAAGATACTGAGCATCTGTGTTGTGAGGGTCCGATGGTGTTCGCCGGTGTGATGGTCCGGCCTCGTGGTCATTTGGGGCTACATGAGCTCCTTGTCCCCTTCCTCTTCCTCGCATACGTGGCGGCATTTTTGTGAATCTGTCAAAAACAACAAGTGATACAACAAAAATATATGTAAGGCAAAGTTAGAATTAAAAACCAAAAATTTGGAAAATTCCTAAGTTCTTTGTCTAGACTCGAGAATCGAGGAATGTGCAATTGTGTAACTGAGATTAAACACAAAAGGCTAGTGTTTAATTCACTTAGAGTTGGCTCTGATACCAACCTGTCACACCCCTATTTTCCATGTGTCACCGGTGGGCCCGGTGGGGAGTATAGTGACGTAGTTGGTATCATCATAGACAAACAACACAATATATAAATGCACAGCGGAAGTAAAGATAGATTCATTTCAACTTTAATAAAGTGTAATATAAATATCACTAATAGTCAAAACGGATCCACAGGCGGATCAAAACAAAAATAAGATATTGTTCAACAGTTTATTGTCGTCCAAGCTTGCGAGACTTATTGTGGACGCTCTAGAAGACAGCCAGCCTATTACGTGTAGTACCTGCACTTAACCTTTTGGGAAAATACGTCAGTTTACACTGGTAAATACAATTTAACTGACTCATTTTGAAAATGGTTAAAAATTGATTTGAATGCACATGGCACAAAACATTTTATAACTTGGGATAATTATTTAATATAATAATCTTGTGAACGAATTACATGTTACTTGTGCGTTCAGTAGCCCGGATCTTGTCCGGGTTAAAGATCAATAGACCCTCCACATTAGAGTTATACACTGACAGGTGTACGCCTACACCCCGTGCTCAGGTCATGGCCATCTTGTAAGATGATGCCGAGGATATCCGGGACATGGTCATTAACCCCCCAAAGGCTTTAAGTGAACAAGACTGTTTAAACGAGCCGATCAAATTATTCAATTAACCATTCAAAGATGTAATATTTGATGCTCGATCAAGCGGTATTCTATATACTGTAACCCAAGCTTGTATAGGGAAAATAAGTTAAAAGTATTTACCTGAGTAAAGTATAAATCTCAACAAGAAAAATGCAAGTAGCTTTTACCGGTGCTCCTAATCTGGAACGAAGGTTTATAATAACCTATTAGATTTCTAACGGGTCTTTATTTAAGCTTAAGCTTAGACCGGCTAGTTTAAAGGACGATACGGTTCAAACGCACGATTAAGCGAAGACCGGATAGAATGTGATTTAGACCCGACAAGTTTGAATACTTGTATAATATGGGTATACTAAATACATTCTGGATTTTGAGACAAAAATGATAATGTTTGACCCGTCTCGGTCAATTTATGCAAACTAGTTACATAAACCGAACCGAACGCGAAAAGAGCGTTACGGGTAACCGTAAGAGTCATATGCAAGTTCCCTGAGTTAATATGTTCTAAATATGTTATAATATCAGTAAGATATCTTCTATTATGCCCAAAACGGATTTAAACACAATTTATGCCTCATAAGGGCATTTTGGTCATTTAAAAGATTATAAAAGAGTTTATTTGTAAATCTGAGTTACAGGTCTGGTTCATACAGTAAATATACTTAATTTAACATGTTATAACAGTAGGGTATGACCCATAAGTGAAAATCATCATTTAAAACCAAACTATGCACCTTAGGGGTATTTTGGTAATTTCACAAGGGCTAAAAATGTCAAAATTGGAAACCTGAGTTTATAAATTTGTACTTACTGTTATTTTATAAAAATATGCTAAGAACATCAGTAGGTATCAACCTTATATGTTTAATATGGTTATAGTACATACTATGTGATAAAAACGCTTAAAAAGGCGATTTAGAGCCGTTTCCGGGTTTTTAAAAGAAAGCTGATATTTTTATATTTCCAGAATGCTCAAAATATTTTATTTATCAAATAAAATCAGTAGAAAAAGGTTTGGGGTCAAAACGATTTGTAAAACTCATTTTATGGCCTAAAAGGGCAAAATCGTCATAACCGAATCAAACCTAGAGACATATGTTATGCTCAGCCAAAAATTAAATAAAAATCTTTAAAAATCCCAAAATATTATATAACATCAGTGGGTAAAAAGTTTGATATCAAAAAGTGGGTTTAAATAGGTTATATGCTAATTACTCCGTTTAAGTAACATAAAGCTTTCAAATTACGATATTGAGCATAACTCTTAATCTGGACCTCAAACTGATATCAAATTTTAGGTGCAAGTTTATAAATCAGTAACAAATGTTTCTACTCTTTCACTTTTTCAAAAATCACGTTTTATAGTAAAAAGGGCATAATAGTCATATTTAAGCATAAATCGAAAACATGCATATGAATCGGATAAGTGTTGAACCAAGTTGTAAAATCTCAGAGAGTTAAACTTATATGAACATTGGTCCAAAATAAGCTCTAATGCAGATCTCAAACATGCATGAACGGATCAGAACTGAAAGTCAAAGAAAAAGTCAATTTATGCGACTTTCGGTTCCGATTCGGGTTTAAACTGGAAATTGTCGAGTTGATCATGTTGAAACATGTTCTTACATTAGTTACAAAGTTATTTTGATGATCAAACAGGTTGCATGTAGCCTACATTGTTAATCATGCTTAAATTTGCAAAAACACATTTTGTTGACTTTTTAAGAAAAGCTTTGACTCGACAATTAACCTACTTAGAGTGGGAATCTGAAAAATACCCTTTTGAGGGTTTGTTACCCACATAAATACCAACTTGTAGGTACTTTCAAATTGAGAAATGACTGAGCCATTTTCGTTTAATCACGAAGTCAAACTTAATTTACGATGGATTGACTTTCGGTTAATAAACTAAGCTAGAACGGATTTGAGAAGGTTATGAATACTTACAAGAGTCCAAACAAAGCTTAGAGATCACTAGGAAGTTGTCTTGACGTCCAGAGAGCTCCAGAGATGATCTTGAGCAAAGTTGTAAATGAAAGATCATAAGTTGTAACAATGTGGGTTCTTTTGTAGTCACTTTGATCCTCCAAGATGATGCCAAATCAGTCTACTGAGGTTATAAGATATTTCCAAGTGCCCCTACATGCATGTAAGTCCATTGGTGAAGCTCAGGAATTGGATACAGCTGGAAACAACTCGAAACAGACTTGAAACTGGCAGCTGTCGATAAAATTTGCCCAGATACGTGCCTTGCGCACCGTTACATTCTTTTTGTTGCGGTCCGTAAGCATGCTTGCGCATCGTAACGCTCTTGATGTTGCGGTGCGCAAGCCTTCGCCAGATGACAAAATTTTTGTTTTCTTTCAAGCTTTGACCATGCAATACTTACAACTCCGAATTCCATGCACTTTTATCAGTAGAGGGACCATATATCCAGCCCTTGCATGTCATGGCATGTTCCTACACTTTTTGGCACTATGTGGAAGGTTTAAATTTGACGGAAATTCCTAAGAACTTGCATAGGATCCAAGTCTAAGGTTGTAACCATTTATTTGTTAGGATGACCAGATTTTTAAACATAACTCAGATGTGGATAAAATATCTCCTGGTTATGGATTTATTAACAGGTCGCTCATAGGTATAAATTAACATGTCGACGTTTAAATCCTACCGTACATCTTTATCTGGGTCCGTATTTATAACACGTTTGCACAACATGACACGTGTCTTTATTTTATTGGTCATGAATTTTCCGGGTGTTACAATAGTTACCTATATTAGGTGTCGTTTGATATTCGTGATCTCTAGCATTGTTTGGTTGTCACTCAAGGACTACTGAGCAATCTCAAGTGAGTACATAGACCCCTCTTTTACTGTTTTCCAAACGTTTTGGGGTGAAACACATGTGCCTACTTGTTACTTTCATGCTTTCCTGTTTTCACATCATATACCTGCTATGTTCGTTAGTACATTATAGTACATGATTTATTTACATTTCATGCTATGTATGCCCATTGTGTGCATACTTAGTACATCACTTTACAATACATTTTATGCTATGTATGCCCATTGTATGCATACTTAGTACATCACTTTACAATACATTTTATGCTATGTATGCCCATTGTGTGCATACTTAGTACATCACTTTACAATACATTTTATGCTATGTATGCCCATTGTGTGCATACTTAGTACATCACTTTACAATACATTTCATGCTATGTACGCCCATTGTGTGCATACTTAGTACATTATTTTACATTACATTTCATGCTATGTATGTCCATTGTGTGCATACTTAGTACATTGTTTTACATTACATTTCATGATATGTATGTCCATTGTGTGCATACTTAGTACATTGTTTTACATTACATTTCATGATATGTATGTCCATTGTGTGCATACTTAGTACATTGTTTTACATTACATTTCATGCTATGTATGTCCATTGTGTGCATACTTAGTACATTGTCTTACATTACGATTTGTTGCATATGCTCATCCAGCTTATGAACACATTATATTACATTATGTGAACCATTTGTATCTATTGAACCATGTGAACCATTTGACAATAGATATTTGACTATACCTAAACATTTCTACAATTGTTAAACATTACATCTTGATGGTTTGGTTTGTGTAAGTGATTTAAGTAACGAGGCGTGTGTTATATGATACAAGCATGGTGGATACGCCGCTGGTACTTCCTATATATAAGTGTTTGTATGGTATCACATATTGTAGCGTTATTTGAATCATTTCAATTTGAGGCATATAACATTTTATACAAATAACATACTTTTCACAAGACATTGATTTACAAACAACTTATCTTATACAAACTCATTTTACATGGTTATTCATTTAACCATACATTATTCACTTATTTATACAAATCATCTGAACTTACTGTTTTTCAAATGATTTACAAAACAAAACAAATTACAAGGTTCATGACTAAACATTTTCTTAAACAATAAGTCATGAAACTTATTTTCACAAAACCTATGTATCTCACAGGCATTTTTATGCTGACGTACCTATTTTCACATGTGTTTTTCAGGAGTTGTTGCATAAGATGATCAAGATACACATAGGCAGACTTGGGCTTTAGTGACAATAAAAGATGCAAGACTAGTTAATTATGTTGTATTTCTTTGTTTGTTAAGACATTGTAACACTTTTAATCAATAAAACAATATTTCAATTTCCATGCATTATGAAACAATGTTTCTGTACAACACTCCCTGACGTTTCCGCCACGTTTGGTTGTCCTACGTGGTCGGGGTGTGACAGCCAATACACAGGATATGCTTAATAGAAGCCTAGCTAATTTCCATATCCTAGCCACAACTGCTGCTGACCCAAGTCTGGAACAATTAGTAGCCCCACAACCACAAAACCAAAAACAACCCATGGAGATAGAAAATCCGGAAAACCAAGTGGAAATGCATGACTTCAACCCAGAAGAAATCCCTAGGATACCTGCACCAAATCCCCTAGATCCAAATTACGACCCTTGGTGGGACAATAATAGGGACTTTGTGCAACGTTACCCTATCCAGGAATATCCACCCATACAGAACATAGAAGCCTATCCAGGTATGGACCCTTTAGATCCCTATTACCAAGATGATTATATTAGGGAAATCTTAGAAGATCCTTACCGATTTCAGGAAACTACACCCCCATATCAGGAACCCGCACCCCAGATTCCAAACCCAGTCCAAGAACCTGCACCCCCAATGAGTGCAGAAAACGTTCAAGAACTTAGGACTTTTGGAGAGGAAATTTTAGAAAGCAGTGAGAGAATGCGTCAGGTGGGAGAGCGTCTCGTATGGAAATACGCTGAGCGCAATATGGATTTTTGGATAAATCCATATCCGTGAGATGACGGTAGTAATAATAATAAAATATAATAAAATAAAATATGTGTGTACGGATGCATATTACTATTAGTGTAATTTTCTTTCTGTTTGTATTGTAATCTTTATTTCTGTACTAGTGTGTAATAGACGCATAGTATATGAAAATAAAGTATAATCGCAATGATCGACGTTTTTGGCAAAAATGCGTGTCATGTGATTAACTATATTAAGATATTATTTGTGATATCAATATGGGGTAATTGTTTAAAATTCAGATGGCCGACGAAGGAAACCAAGGAAATCTGAATAATGATAACCAGAGTAACATTAATGTGGTTAATGAGAATCCAAGCATCAATAACAATAACAATCAAGTGGATAATAGTGCTATCCAACACATAGTAGCACAGGGAATTATAGATGCAATGCCATTTATTCTTCAAACTGTTAAGGATGCTGATAATAAAAGTAAGCATAGCAGTAAGTGACCAAGTGAACCAGAGCATAGCGTGAACAATGGACCAATACTTCAATTGCCTATTCCCAAAAGAAGAAGAACCATGCCTTATGGTTGTTCTTATAAAGAATTCTGGTCTTGTAAACCAATGGAATTCTCAGGCAATGAAGGGGCCATTGTAACTCTACGCTGGATAGAGAAAACTGAGGCAGTCTTAAGGATAAGCAAGTGTGCTGAAGAAGATAAAATATTGTTTGCTTCTAATCTGTTTAAGAATGCAGCGCTAGAATGGTGGAACACTATCCTCCAAACAAAAGGAAGTGATAGAACCTATAATATGGAATGGGAAGAATTTAAGGACAAGGTAGAAAGGAAATTCTGCCCTCCTAATGAAAAGGAGCAGATAGCAAACAAATTCCTAAACCTTAGGATGACTGGTGTGGATAGTAAGGGATATACTAAAATATTCTTCGAATATGCTAGAATAGTGCCAACCCTTGCTTCACCAGAACCAGTGTTAATCTCCTGTTATATTTGGGGATTAATTGGAGAGATTAGACAAGTAGTCAAGGCAGCTAGACCTCAAACTATAGAAGAAGCTGTAGAACTAGCAAATACCTTGACAGATGAATTAGTTCGTACTAGAGAAGAAGATCAAAGAAGGAACCTAACCCAAAAGCTTACACAAGAATTTCGTTCTGGAAATTTTAATCGTGGGAAAAATATAGGTTCTACCTCTACACCTTACTGTAGGAATTGCAAAAGAAAGCATTCAGGAAGATACTCTATATACTGTAACTTTTACAAAATATCGGGACACAAGGAAGAAGACTGCAGGAAGAAAAACAGTAGGATATGCTACAACTGCGGAGAAAAAGGTCACATCAAGCCAAATTGCCCGAAATTAGCTCCAGCTCCAGATAACAAGAATACTAAAAATGCTAGAGCATTTGTTCTGACTGCAGAAGAAGCCAAGATGATTCCAGATGTCATAACTGGTACGTTTTTAGTTAATGATGTCTTTGCTAAAGTATTATTTGACTCTGGTGCAAACCAAAGTTTTATTAATACGTCATTTTGCAAAATTCTAAATCAGTCATTAACTAAACTACCACAAGAATGTCTAGTAGAGACCGCTAATGGAGAAACCGTTAGAATTTCTGAAATCTTACAGGGAGCAAGAATAGAAATTTTTAATCAGAAATTTATAGCAAACCTATATCCCATGAATCTGGCAGGATTTAATGTTGTTTTGGGAATGGATTGGTTAATAGCCAATAAAGCCAGTATTTTATGTGATCAAAAGTCAATTCAAATAAATTCACCAAAAGGTAAAACGATCACAATTAAAGGAGATAAACTCTCTAGGTCCACAAAATTCATCTCTGTGATGAAAACTGCAAGTTCTATAAGAAAAGGTTCTATAGTGTATTTGATTTCTATAATCACTAACACTAAAGGAAAGGATTTAAAAGATATTCCAGTAGTATCTCAGTTTTCAGATGTCTTTCCAGAAGAATTACCAGGACTACCTCCGGATAGAGAAGTCGAATTCAGAATCCATTTGATACCAGGAATAGCACCAATTGCCAAAGCACCATACCGTTTGGCACCCGCTGAAATGCAGGAATTGAAGAAACAATTAGATGAATTGTTAGAGAAGGGATTTATACAACCGAGTTCGTCGCCATGGGGAGCGCCGATATTGTTTGTTAAAAAGAAGGACGGATCAATGCGCATGTGCATTGATTACCGTGAATTAAACAAAGTTACGATTAAGAATAGGTATCCATTACCGAGAATCTATGATATGTTTGATCAATTGCAAGGAGCTCGATTTTTCTCTAAGATCGATTTAAGGTCAGGATATCATCAATTAAAGGTACAGGAAGAGGACATTCCTAAGACCGCTTTCAGAACAAGGTATGGTTATTATGAATTTACTGTCATGCCATTTGGTTTAACCAATGCCCCAGCTGCATTTATGGACATGATGAACCGAATATGTAAGCCATATTTGGATAAGTTCATAATTGTCTTCATACATGATATTCTAATTTACTCTAAGAATAAAGAGGTTCATGCAAAACATTTGCACGCACTTTTAAGTTTGTTAAGAAAGGAAAAGCTTTATGCTAAGTTTTCAAAGTGCGAATTTTGGTTAGAACAGGTACAATTCCTTGGACATTTAGTTAATCATGAAGGAATTCATGTAGATCCAACAAAGATTGAGGCAATTACTAAATGGAAAACCCATGAATCACCAACCGAGGTTAGAAGTTTCTTAGGATTGGCCGGGTATTATAGAAGATTTATTCAAGATTTTTCTAGAATAGCCATTCCTTTAACTAAGTTAACCTGTAAATCTGTTAAGTTTGAATGGGGATTAAAACAAGAAGAAGCCTTTACAATTCTTAAGCAAAGATTGACCCATACACCTATACTAGTATTACCAGAAGGAGCTGAAGATTTTGTAGTCTATTGTGATGCTTCTAAATTAGGCTATGGATGTGTGTTGATGCAACGCCAAAAGGTTATAGCTTACGCATCTAGACAACTTAAGAATCATGAAGAGAATTATTCCACTCATGATTTAGAGTTAGGAGCTATAATTTTTGCTCTTAAGATTTGGAGACATTACCTTTATGGTAGTAAGTTTACCATATTCACTGATCATAAGAGTTTAAGGTATATCTTCAAGCAAAAGGAGTTGAATATGAGACAAAGACGTTGGATGGAGATGCTTAGTGATTATGATTGTGATATCCAGTATCATGAAGGAAAAGCAAATATAGTGGCAGATGCTTTAATTCGAAAGTATCATGAAAAGTCAAAAAGGGTACGTTCTCTTAAATTAAATCTGCAAGTAGATTTAAATGATCAGATAAGAGAAGCACAAGAATCAGTAATCAAGGATGATTCTGAAAAATTAAAAGGTATGCTAAAAGAATTGGAACAAGGAATAGATGGAATTTGGAGATTCCATAAGAAAAGAATGTGGATACCTAAATTAGGAAACCTGCGTTATCATATATTAGAAGAAGCCCATAAGTCTAAGTATAAAATGCATCCAGGAAGTGATAAAATGTACCAGGATTTAAGGAAAAATTTCTGGTGGATAGGAATGAAAAAGGACATAGCAGCCTATGTTTCTAAATGTTTAACTTGTTCACAAGTTAAAGCTGAACACCAGAAACCCTCAGGTTTGTTACAGCAATTAGAAATGCCGGTGTGGAAATGGGAATTGATAACAATGGATTTTGTTACTAAATTACCCAAAACTAAGAAAGGAAATAATACAATCTGGGTGATTGTAGATAGGCTAACCAAGTCAGCTCATTTTCTACCAATGAAGGAAACAATTAGTATGGAACAATTATCTAAATTGTATGTAAATGAAATTGTTTCTTTACATGGTATTCCTTTATCAATTGTTTCTGATAGGGATAGTCGATTTACATCTCATTTTTGGTCAAGTTTCCAAAAGGCAATGGGAACTAAGTTAAAGCTAAGCACGGCTTATCATCCTCAAACGGATGGACAAAGTGAAAGGACAATTCAGACAATGGAAGACATGCTTAGAGCTTGTGTAATTGATTTTGGAGGTAATTGGGATGATCACTTACCTTTAATAAAATTTTCTTATAATAATAGTTATCACACAAGTATCAATGCTGCACCATTCGAAGCACTTTTTGGAAGAAAGTGTCGAACCCCAGTCTGTTGGGCAGAAATTGGGGAACAGCAACTATCAGGACCTGAGATAGTACAAGAAACAACTGATAAGATTATTCAAGTCAAGGAACGACTGAAAGCAGCACGTGATCGACAAAAGAGTTATGCCAATAACCGACGTAAGCCATTGGAGTTTCAAGTAGGAGATAAAGTATTGTTGAAGGTCTCTCCTTGGAAAGGAGTAGTAAGATTCATCAAAAGATGAAAGCTAAGTCCCAGGTATATTGGACCTTTTGAGTTTATTAGAAGAATAGGACATGTAGCCTATCAGCTACAACTGCCAGAGGAAATGGCAGGAATACATGATGTGTTTCATGTATCTAATCTCAAAAAGTGTTTAGCTGATGAATCACTGTTAGTACCTCTTAAGGATATAGAGGTAAATGAACAACTCAAGTTTGTAGAAAGACCTCTACAAATTGAAGACAGGAAAGTCAAGAATCTCAAACACAAGAGACTAGTTCTAGTCAAAGTGAAATGGGACTCCAAAAGATGACCTGAGTATACATGGGAGCTCGAGTTAGAAATGCAAAAGAAATATCCGCATTTATTTCAATAGATCTCGAGGACGAGCTCTAAAATAAGGTGGGGAGAATGTAACAACCCTCGGTAAAATCAATACTCTTCCGATACTCTATAATATTTGAAAATGTCCCAATATGTCTTATATTACACCCCGTATGTGAAAACCGAGCCCGGAATACGTTATAGTTTATAAAATAAATTAAAAACAATAAATGTTAAGCTGAGGCGGGCCGCGTAGACCCACCCCAAGCCTTTACGCGGGCGGTATAAAGGTGTAGATCGGATTACGTTGATTCTTTAGTTCATACGGGCCGCGTAAGACCTCGTCTAAGTTGACGCGGGCCGCGAGAGATCATGAAACGCGGAGACATCCTGAGCTGACACGTGTCGACATCGTGCCGAGTCTAGTAGCTGACCCAGCTAAGCTACAGCGTTGACCAATGTTGACGCGGGCCGCGTAAGAGCCCCTTATCTTTTACGCGGGCCGCGACAGGTCTAGAATCAGGAACTATAAATAGCAGGCATCAGTTTTCGTTTTCCGTCGCTCACAATTCATTCTCAATCTCGAAATTCTGTAGAAGAAACATAATAGTCGGGTATTATACCCCTAATTAGCGAGGTTCTGCTCCGTTGTAAGTATTATAACCCTAGTTTCGTAATAGTTATGCTGCCCGATTGATTTAGGGTTCCGTAACAACTGTCGTGGTTCTGCCCGACGTAGTTGTTGGAATGCCGTCTCGGGGAGGGTATCATTATTATTTTCAAAGGGTTATGATACTAACCAATGTACATTTGTATAAATTATAGATTATATCCAGGAAACCCTTACGCGAAGTCTAAGATAGCAAAGTGATTTTATCCTCTTTTTGTTAACCTTTTTGGAATGTTTTACAAAACCTTAATTATTTTACAATGCAATTAAGCAGTGATTGAGTCTTTGTAGTTCTTCAATTACTGCCGGTATTTGGGGTTTTGTATACATAATTTATTACTTGCGAGTAGTAAGTCGGAATGACAGTACGTTACCATTGGACAACGAGTTAGCCAATGTGTAATATGACCCACAAGTCAAGGATTTACAGTACTGAATGAGTAATTGTGTAGAAATAAACAATGTGATCGCTCTCAATACTGTGTTAGTTGATAAAATGTTTCTTGATTAAACTGGGATTCACTCACCAGTATTTCCCGCTGACAAAATATTTTTAAAACATGTTTCAGGTAACACAATGTGAAAGCCAACTGGGAAAAAGCCAGCTCGAGAGCACTGACGGCTTGGA
Source organism: Helianthus tuberosus (assembly GCA_030545235.1). Classification (NCBI taxonomy): domain Eukaryota; kingdom Viridiplantae; phylum Streptophyta; class Magnoliopsida; order Asterales; family Asteraceae; genus Helianthus; species Helianthus tuberosus. The sequence goes on along the minus strand of CM060387.1, from coordinate 12,176,826 downwards.
AAATAAGTGGCTATAAAAGTTATCTAAAACACGATGTTTTAAATTTAATAGAATAGGGTTTTTCCCTATAAATGTATTGTAATAATAAACTTGGGTTTTGCCCATGTGTTTATTAATATCAATTATGGTGGTTTTACTCTGATAAACATTTCCTAACTACGGTCCTGATGTAAATTCCGCTGCAATATTAAACAACCCTGATACCACCGAAACTCTGTGATCGCGTCCGCCCGTTCCCGGGAATCAGGGATCGGGGGTTGCGACATTCTTCATGATGTGTTATAGTGTATATAACACAGTAGATTTAAAAACATCATAACTAGTCACCTTTGAACACACTAATGGTACACCTACTATCAGACATATTTGGATCCATTTTAAATAAGCAATTTAGATCTATTATATTAAAACACATACTCAGTTTGCCCAACAACCATAAAACGAAATGCAAACAAACAAACATAGCATAAAACACACTACTTTGAATACAACGTCCAGAAAAAAAAAATTAACAATCAGTGTCTTTTCTTCAACACAACCCATTGTCTTCGTTTTCAATACAACCCATTGTCCCCGTCTTCAACACAACCCACTGAATACTTCAAACGCATGATCTAACAAAAAACAAACTACAACACATCTTGTTCATGTATAATACACTGGTATAAACAAAACATTCATGTTCCCATATAACACATTGGTATAAACATACTAGTATAAACATACTTTGATCGCTTACAAAAAACACACCTTTGCCCGACGATCCCTTCTTGGAACGGTTTTTTGGAACAGATCGGAGCCTCGATTTTTTTTTGCATTGTCTCAATGTTCTTGAATCTTTGACATGCAAGAAAATCAACAAAAAAACGCCGATGATGGATTTTAAACTTCCAGGACACATAAAAAATCACGCTTGTATTTGAGAGTGAATTTGTTATCTAAATCCATGATTTTAGCTAATTTTAGTATGATTGAGGGTTTCCTGATGTGTGTGTTTAGAGAGAGGGAAAAACCTATGAATGTAGGGAGGTGGGTTTATGTTGACGGTTATATGATTTATTTAAAAACACATAATGACCAAAATAACCCCAATCTATTAAAACAAATTATTTTTAACATACAACTATTACCAAAATGCCACCAAGATGATCTAAACCATTAAACGCTCTCATCCTATGGCCAAGATTGCTTCCTACACTTTGTAGGAAAAATACATTTTGTAGAGGAACCCCACCATATATATATATATATAGGAGAAGGATCCGTTAAGAACCACCCTTTATTGCGAGAACCGCGAGAACCAATGTGAACACAACCAAAAATACTTAAAAATAGCTAAAATGCACACACACAAAAAAATTTAACATTTTTTATAAAAAAAATCGCTACTTTTAGTAGCAAAAAAAAATTATGCATTTTAGCTTGGGGGTGGGGGGTTTAGGTTTTTGGGGGGTGGGGGAGGGAGTTTAGGTTTTTTTTTTTTTTTTTTTTGGGGAGGGGGGTTAGATTTTTTTAGGTTTTTTGGGGGGTTTAGTTTTTAGCATTTAGCTTAGGGGGTTAGGTTTTTTTAGCTATTTTAGGTTGTGTTCACATTGGTTCTCGCGGTTCTCGCAATAAAGGTGGTTCTCGCATGAACCTTACCCTATATATATATATAGAAACGGGATCAGGAGAAAACGGTAGAAAGTGTGAGAACGCATCATGGCCCAACACGTGTCACGCGACATAGAGAAGGACGGCTGGGCTTTTTTGTCCTTTCATATTTTATTTTTTTAAACGCGTGTTACATCACCTTTCCATTTTTTGGCGTTTAATAAATACGCGGCGTTTTTATTGTTTTTACATCAGGATCATATTAAACATTTTGGCATTTTAAGCAAATTTTGGCGTTTTTATATAGCAACATCGTGTTTTGCTAGCATCTGTTCTCACTGTTTTCACACTATCAGGCGTTTTGGCGTTTTTTTATTAGTAGATATTAAACAACAGAGAATTAGATAACAAACAATAGAAAATGGAAAAAAAAATTATAATCTAATTTCTCATCCAAATCTTTACTGGCGTCAGCCTCTTCTACTTTAATCTTTTTGGCATTTTTAACCTTTTTTGAACACCTTATGTAGACCCTTTATTGTGGTTTGATATATACTTGTTTGGTGACATGTTGAACACCAACGTCTGCTCGAATGTATTCATCTCTTCATGGCATCAATAAATCCATCAAGAACAAAGTGACATGATGATCATCAGTCTTTTTTTCATGAATATTTATCCATCTCATTCAGCAAAAACTTATAGAGATACCCACCTCAGAGTAGAATCCATTCAGTGAAACTTCATTCAGAACAATACTCAATATAGAAGAAATTAGGTTCTGCATCTGTGGCTTTTTTAAGTATCTTTTTTGGCGTTTTAAGGTGAATGGTTTTTGGAAAGTTGGCGTTTATATTTTTGGTTTTTGTGATTAGTTGATTGAGCAGAGACGTCTCTCTTATAGGATGTTTTTGGTATTAATAAAGTAGCCGTCTTTTCAGTTTCTGTGTTTATTTTTTTACTCTTTTTGTTCAGCTTTTTATGAGTTTTTATGGTCATAGACCTTCCATCTTCAAAGTTTGACGTTTTTTAATGGCTTTAAGTATTTTTTGGCGTTTTTATCCATTTTTTATTTTTAATAATAGTTCTTCAAATTACTTTTATTGTAGGTTTGGAGTATTTGGCGTTTTACTGCATTATGGCGTTTTACTACATTACGGCGTTTCCCAATCTTTATGACTTTTTGGCTCTTTGTTAACCTTTTTTATTCTTTAGTTGAAAAATACATAACAAACAACAGAAAAGGGAAATTAAAAACTGAAAATAGAAACAATTCATCTTCCAAATTTTCACTGTCATCAGTCTTTTTCTTCTTTGAAACATGTTCACTGGTGGTTTGGCTTTGTCATGCTTGTGTTTTTGTGGTCGTTTGGAAAGCCAATATGACATGAGCTTTTTGTTTGGATATGTATCTTCAAAGCACTCATCAGTTTCATTCGTCTGACCCCAGTATCTTTTTCTTGAAGTTTTGTCCATCTCATTCAGCAAAAATGTTATTTGAGTCACAACTCCTCAGGAAAGAATGCATTCTGCGAAACTTCGAGTAGAACAATATTGAATATACAAGAAAACGATTTTTGGTATTTTTGGCGTTTTACTGAGGAAATAGTCTATTTGAAAGAAACGTCCATTTTTTGGAAATTTTTTATATTTGAGAGTTTTGGCAATTTTCAAAGTTTTGTTTATATAGGGATTCGTTTTGGCCAGTTATGGCGTTTTATTCAATACTTTGGCGTTTTTTATGTAGTAGTGTAAAGATTTCTTTACCCTTAATGAAGCGCGTCCACTCAATAGAATTAGTGTTATTTACGAAAATGCCACCGCGCCAGTCTAGTCCATAGATTGTTTTGATCGGACGATCCATAAGCGTTCTCACACTTTCCACCGTTTTCTCTAAATCCTGACCCTATATATATATATATAGTGGAGGGTTCAAATGAGAAGAAATTCTTTGTAAGAAGAAAAAGGAAGAAATTTCAACCAATAGGAATGCTTCATTACACTTCATTTAATATTTGTACTTAATGTAACTATAAGGGTATATTAGTAAACTTACATACATTATTAATTGGTAGTTTCATCTTTAATAACTAACTATATTAAATTTGTAACTTATTTTTAAGATATATATTTTTCACAAAAAATAAAAATAAAAATTTATTTAAAGTGTAGGATAAATACGAGGCGTGTAGGATAAATTTCAATATGTGTAGGATAAATTTCGAAATGTGTAGGATAACTTTTGATGTGTGTAGGCAAAAATATTTAGTGTGGAGGATTATAGTCTTAATGACTAATTAATTAGTCAAACATAATAATAAATGAGATGAGAAAAAAAACTATTTAATGTTTTACAATTATACCCTTTTATTCTTTTTCTTCTCAATAAAATTTTCTTCTCAAATGAACCTTCCCCTATATATATGTGTATATGTATATGTATATGTATATGTATATGTATATATGTATATGTATATGTATATATATATATTTATATATACATATATGTATATATATATATATTATATAGATTTTAAAGATTAAAAGCCCAAAAAAAATACTAGCTCAAAAAAATTAAAAGCCCAAAATATATACTAGCCCAACTTAATAGTTAATATCAAAATCTAACCCTAAATCCCAAATTCCTAAAACAATCACATAGACAGTCTATGTTCGAAGATCTGCATATCGCCGCTTCCAGTTGCCACACACCAAAATCTACCCCTAAATTCATAATTCCTAAGTCATAATCTGATTGTTCCATCAAGCCCTCGTTGCTGCCAGTCTGCCACACAATCAAGCCCTCGTCGCTGCAGGTTTGTTAAACTTATGTTCGATCAAGCCCTGGCAGGTTTGTTAAAGAGTATGCTGCTTTGTTTGTTAAACTTCTGTTTATGTGCATTACAGGGAGAAGAAAACTTCTGCTGTTCTGCATATTCAAGGTTAACAAAACTTCTGTTTATATGCATATTCAACTTCTGTTTATGAATTTGTGTTTTTTGATATTCAACTTTTGTTTATGAATTTGTGCTTTTTGATATTCAACTTTGTTTATGAATTTGTGCTTTTTGATATTGTTAAGAACATTTTTAGAATCATGATTTTTAGAAAACGATCCGCTCGATTTTAGTTAGGATTGAGAAAAACCAAGCGAAAACGATCCGCTCGATTCAAATTCAATATAAGCATGAGCATCCCTTTTGTGCTCGGTTTTGTAGATTCGATCCGATCCAATCGGATCGGATCGGTTGTAATTCAATCCGAGCACGAGCAGACCCTCAATCGGATCGGATCGGATCGGCTCGTTAACACCCCTAAACTTATCCAATGTTAAGTCTCATATTCTAATTATATACTTAACATGTCAAAACCAAGTATAAATACACATTAACCATTTTAAGACATAAACACGTCACTTGTTATCATGATCATCCCTTCAAGTACCAAATCATCACTTTCAACATGTTAATCCACATTATCACAAAATGCACTTAACGCACAAAATATACTTGAATTGAGCATACTCACTTTCAAAACCCAAAGATACCAAATTTACCGTTAAAACATGCATTAACTTATAGTTTTAACATTTTAACCAAGATCTCCATCATCAATAATCTCATGAACCATATATTCAACAAAACTATGTTTTTTTTAGAAAAATCACCATATGAACATTTTCATCCTCATCAAGTTTCACCATCCGTATAACATACCAATACTTGCAATATACTAAAACAAACTATAAATCAGAATAAATTAGGCTTAATGCGTTATTAGGTTAAGTTAATGGCATTTTATGTGTAGGTACCCTTATACACGTAATTTAGGGCCATTATATTACTAGACAATCATTAACCACACATAAACACATAGTTTAGTTAAAATCGCTATTATAATGATTAATTTATAACATAATTAACATATACGCGATAAAAACCGGAAATACAATACTATAATATTTGTATTACATTTTTTATCTATTTTTCACACCAAACACATAATAATGTGATGATTTAATGTGCCAGGCATATTGGAACAATTTTGACATAAAACGTTTAGTGGATAATCACCAACGCTTGATATAAAGGTTTTACCGTAACCCGATAAAACGATATCGATAATACTAAATACAGTGACCCATGCATTTCCCCGGACATTGCTAGACTTTATTGACTCAATTAACACATAATTAATTAAATAAATAGTGAATTAGTGATTATGTCGTGCGGGTTAACCTGAAATTTTGCTAGTTGTCATAATCGAATTACGGATTTGGAAAAAATTACAAATTTCAAAAAACACTTTTTGGAATTTAATATTGATCTCTAATCTTATATAAAAAGGACAAAATGGTGAATATATTATATTTTGGAATTATATTTGGGTTAAAAATGTTAGTGTATGTATCATCTTACATTTTATATTGCACTCCTTATTTTATAACAATAATAATAATAATAAACATACAGACATGAGATGCAAATGATCATACATCGTTCATATATGTTACCTTCGTAAATCACCATAAAAGATGTACAAAATAGCAAAACAAATCAATAAAAAAATATTAGACATATGACTTATGATTGATAAACAATACGCCGGGGCTTGATCAAATTTAAAGAAATGATATAACATAAGAATCATGGTCGGTGAACCGATCAACGGTACAATGTTAAGGCAAATCAAACAAGTCGAATTTCAATTTCTCAAGCCAATTAACCAACGAGCCTACACACTCGTGGGTGATGTGTGTTTATTAAAATAGATTGCTTTGATATATTTTTATAAAACTTGCTGGAATTTATAATAAAAAAAATCATATCTATATGATATTGATGCGCGAGGTGTGTATTCAAATGGCTCAATAACCAGATGATTTCATTCAAATGATTAGAACCGGAAAGATTCAAAGTTCAAGCTAAAAAGTTTACATTTTCAATCAAAATAATCAATCAACTAAAAACAATTCAAAAACCTAACTTCTAATAAGTAAAAAGATAAACTAGGAAACAAATTCACCACAATAATAGGAAAATAAACTAAATAAATAAACTAGAAGATGATGATAAATTGTCTCCTTTTCTGCAATCATGGGTGTGGATGACCTTTTGCCTATGGATGTACCCAAGTGAACAGGCTTTGTTGGACGTTAAAAAAAGAGTAAGATGCGGTATATTTTAGGGGCTAACATCTTTCCTTATTTTCAATAAACATAAAGCAGCACATGCCACTTGATGTTCATTTAGTGATGGAGACCTAGAATCGGAACCTCTTCTTTCCAATCGATTGCCTCATAGTGAAGGGATTGTGGGGGGGGAAGGACAACTTTAGATGGTTGGAAATCTCAATGTTGAGTCTACTCTCAATGGATGTCTTTAACACCTTCCACATGGTCCATCTTTCGAAAGGATAACAAATCTTTTTGATGTTGTGCATACCTCTTTTTGGGTTGATTGGAGATGTGAAAATGACTTTACTGTTAAATTCATCTACAAAGATATCTTTGTGGTTGTAATGGATGTTTTTTTTAGTTTAAGCTATGGTATTTGTGGTTTTGCTGGATTTATTTTTGTTTTCTAAACAGGTTTGCAGATTTTTTAGTAGTGAAGATTTTCTAATTTTATAATGATTTATTTTGTTATTTTTCTTAATCAACTTGCGTAGCAAATGTGTCTCGAATAGAAGAAAAAAACTGAATATTAATAGGCATTGCGAATTCGTAGCAAAGAGTGTGTTGCAAATGCATAGCAAATGATACGTTGCAGATGCGTAGCAAATAATACGTTGTAAATGCATAGCAAATAGCAAATCTAAGTAAAAAAACATGGTGTCGCAAATGTGTAGCAAAATTGCAACGCCAATTTTGTGTAGCAAATGCGTCACCAAAAGCGTAGCAAGTGCGTAGCAATCGATTTTACGACGGGTTTTTTGCTACTTACCATGTGCGTAGCAATTGTGTAGGAAGTGCTTGTTTGCTACACATGTGCGACCGAAAAGTGCGTAGCAAATTACCTAGTTTTCTAGTAGTGGATAAGGAATGACACCTTGGTAAAGAGAAATACTTGGGGGGGGGGGGGGGGGGGGAGTTGCACGGACCTCCCATCCGCCGGAGTGTTGCAACTCCGCAAGCTAACAACGTCCCAATGTTGCCTGGCGGTGAGTACCCACGGTGAAGAGCCCCAACACCCCAGTAGGGCATTGCAGGGAGTCGAACCGGTGACCTCAAGAAGAGGCTGGGTGGGACTGACCAACTAGGCTACCCCCACAAGGTTAAGCCTTGGTAAAGAGAAATACTTATTTATTTATATTTGTTATAAGAATATAAAGAGATATGAAATATCATGAATGGGTAGTGCGGTTAATGTTCGAAAATTTAGAAATAAGTTTTGGTTTTTGTTTTACCAAAAAGAGATGGACACTGTGTAGCCTGGACCCTAGAAATATATGCTTCAATGAATGGACGTTAACAAGATTCTACACATCATGTGTCAAAACAAACAATATATTAATGTGAGAGATACTATTTCACATTTTTATCTATTCAAAACTAAAACAAAGTAATTATTATATTTTCTAATATATACATAGTTAGATATAATGATTAATTAGTCATATATTATTATAATTATGGCTGGAGTTAATAAAATTAAGATGCTTGTTTATTTTGCACCAAAAACACTATCAACTTAGCTTTGTTATAATAAACTCTCTAAACTAGTTTAAAATATACATACTTGTGAATTTTTAAGAAAATTATGATTTGCCACGTCAAGATTTAAAGAAGTGATGTTCAAAATGTTTATAAAGCTTGACATGGATAGTACTTTTTTAATATATAAAATAATATGTATTTGTATTTAGAGTAGCTAAAATTGATCATTGATTTTCTAGGTTATCAAAAAAACCATACATAATATTCGCGTCAACAAAAAGTTGTCTGCATTACCTCTACATACATAATGACCAATATTTAAAAGAAGAAAAAAAAAAGAAGGAAAAATAACACATACATATTTTTTTAATAAATTTAGAGGCTTTAATATAATAAAATTTGATTGAGAGTCGAATAAAAAAAGTAGGTTGAGTGTTATGGTATGGACTATTGTAACTATCTAATGAATTTTATTAAATTTTAATGAAGTTACATTACATAATCTAAAGAATTATTTAATTACTAGCATTCACAAAATCATTCCTCTCTCTCTTCGACCTTTTTCATATGCCCTAAAATAATTATTCTTTTTCTCGATATTAAAAATATCATGGTTTATTATTTAAACTTACAATCAGGGGAGGGCCATCTTGTATAAGTCGGGGTCACGAGAACAAATTTATTCTAAAATTTTTGTACACACAATGAATCGACTTATTCAATGAACCCATATAAATTATTAGAGTAAGCCCCCATAGAAATAGCTTCAAGACTGTTATAATGGTAGATCACTATATCCCTTGTCCTTAGTTCTAAAGGGCACAAGTTCTATTGATGGTTATTGACCTAAGTTACCGTGCTTGTGTTTAAGATATTGGGAGAAAATAAGATATTGTTTCAATTGATGGTTATTGACCTAAGTCAAATTTGTTGAAAAATAGAAACCGACCTGGTCGGACCTAAAAATTTGACCTGATATGAAAATTTTAACGTTTGGTTGTGAGAAAGTTAACCACTGAAAAAAGAGTAAACTCATAGAAAAGGTCTTGGGTTCGTCACTAGGTACGATAAACCATGGTTGCAAAAGTGGCTAGGCGCTCCCTAGTCGGTCGATCGGGGAGTTGAGAGTACTCGGTCTAGGCGGAGAGTACTCGGGGAGTACTCAGACATGTTAAATTATAAAGAAATTAGTTTTTAGAATTTAAATATATGTCAAATAACATAAATTTACTAATATTTATAACAAAATACGTGAAAATTATATTAATTTTTTAATTTGATAGGCATATAAATTATGTTTTTATTATTTTTTAAGTCAAACACGCCCCGAGTTGACCTACTAGATCCGATTTTGGCTAAGGTTGATCGCATTTGATCAATTCCGAGTAATTAGGCGGAGTTGAAGAAAGTCGCATCGGCAGCTTACTTTGTAGCGACTACTCGGGGAATACTCGGCCTTGGAAACCTTGTTTTACAACCATGCGATAAACATTGTTGCTTATGATAAATATTATTAGAAGCAAAAATATATTAAGATAAGAATAATTACTTATACGTTATAATTGTTTTATTGCATTTAAAAGAAGTTATCTTTCCTTTTGAATCAAGATCTTGTATGAAGAAAGATTGGCCATCAAAATCAAAAGTTGAAAAGCATGAAAAGACCACAAATCTTCTGATAACTTTCTTCTTTCATGCAACAAACTGAATATTCTTATACTTTTGAGTTGATTGGACCTAGAAATTATTTAAATAATGCACATTTATTTAAATAGTAAATAGTTTATTTAGTATCATATTTTTTTTTCTCAAACTATCTACACACTTGGTGTGTAGATAGTCACCCTCAAAAAGTGGTTTTTTGTCTTATATGCATACCATGCAGTGTCGAGCTGTAGTCAAAGCGAGGCGTTTTGGTCCGGTCAACCAGACAAAGACTGACGGGTGTCTGACGGGTCTGTTGAAAGGAACAAAACGCGGCCAAAGCTCGGCGTTTTGGTCCTGTCAACAGACCCGTCAGACACCCGTCAGTCTTTGTCTGGTTGACCGGACCAAAATGTCGCGCTTTAGCCACAGCCTCGACACTGCAGGGTGTGCATATAAGACAAAAAACACTTTTTGGTGTGCATATACGCACATTGGTGTGCCAATATGTACACCATTTTTTTGGAAGGTGACTTTCTATATACTGACCATAGGTCACCGAGAGCTTGTCAAAGACAATCTCACGTCAGCCCCGCCCCTGGGAACGCGATGTTCGATCGGGCCCCGGCCCCCGCGCAAGCTGACCTCCGCCCGGAAACCATACTGCCCCCACACGAGAGACTCGCTGGGGTAACAGCTGGGTAAAACCGGGTTGCCCTCCAGCCCGAACCATGCATCGGTTAGAAACGAGCCATCATTGGGACGCCCCCCCCCCCCCTAATGCCACAGGTGGGAGTCGAACCGGTGACCTCCAAGGAGGAGCCGGCCCAACTTAATCAAATGGGGATACCCACTGGGCCACGAGGAGGGGTATTTAGGTGCTGTTTGTTTTTTCTGCGGGAAAAGGTCTGCAGTCTGCGGACCACATCTGCAGGCATCTGCAGGAGAAGAGGTGGACCAAATGTCTACAGTCTGCATAGATATGGTAAATCCCTTTGTGGATCAAGGATCATCCGGGCAACCAGCCCAATCAGTATCCGAAATGGCTTTTAAGTGAGAGCTAGAGTCGTGATGAATGAGCAATATGTAATCAAGTGTGCCCTTTAGGTATCAGAGAAAGCGTTGCAGAAGACCAATGGTTTTCTAAAGGAGCATGCATGTATCGAAACACCTTGTTAACAACCAAAGTAGCGTCTGGTATAGACGGGGTAACATATTGAAGTGCCCCAACTAATTGGTGATATAGTTTACCGGGTTTGTTAACAACGGACTGTCCACGAGAGTTAAGTGTTGTGATGTGCTAATGGGAGAGGGGACATGTTTGCGATCAATGAAGGAAGTGCGGTGTAAAGGATCAGTGATGTACTTCTTTTGAGAAAGGAGAATATCCTCGCCTTGAGGAACCGCTAAATCCCTAGAAAATAATCAAGGGCACCAAGATCCTTAACAATAAATGTCTAACTGAGTAATTGAATAACATGATTCACTATAGTAGGATCGTTTCAAGTAACATTTATGTCATCAACATAGACCAAGATGTAGAGAAGAATCTCTCCATGTTTGTATCTGAAAAGAGATGGATCCATTTTGGAGCCTTAGAATCCTAATTTTTCGGGGGCTTGTGATAGACGATGAAACCAAGCACGTGGGGCTTGTTTGAGGCCATAAAGAGATTTTTGTTAGAGACAAATATGATTCAGATGTTTGGGATTAACAAAGCTTTGTTGTTGTATCTGTTTAATTCTCATAAAGAAAGATATTTTGAACGTCAAGTTAGTGAAGTGGCCACAACTTTGTTACATCAAGGGAAAGAACCACTCAAATTGTTGTGGACTTGACAACGAGCAAAACGTTTCATGGAAATCAATACCATATTGTTGACGAAGACCTTTAGCTATAAATCTAGCTTTGTATCGTGTGACAGCACCGTGTATATCTTTCTTGATTCTATAGACCCATTTACAGTCAACAATGTTAGTTTTAGGAACCACGGAGATAGGTGTCCAAGTATCGTTTTTAACAAGTGCTAAAAATTGATCGGCCATAGTTTGACGCAACTCTGGATGTTGGTTTGCAATTGTAAAGGAAGAGGGTTCAACTATGAGTTTTTTGGAAGAGGAAGCAAGATTTATAGAAGGGTTGTATGCAACACAAGGTTTTGGATTTGGACGAAGATTTGAAGAACAAGTGCGTGGAAAAGAGTGGGTGGTGTAGGGGAGGAATTGTAAGAGGAAGATGGAGAAATTAGTTGTGAGATTGAGGAATAATTGGGAGAGGATGGAGGAGTGTTTGGTTTAGTTGGAGGAGATGATGGTGGAGGTTGTTGATTGTCAAAAGGAAATGGGAAGTCACAAAAGGGTGTGTAAGAGTTGGAGTCAGAAGTCGAAGAAGGAACTGAGGGAGATGTAGTTTGGAAGGCAAAGTTATGTTCAAGAAAGCGAACATGTCTAGCAATGTAGATGCGATCAATTGTTTGATCGAAGCATTGATACATGTGATGTTGTGGATTGTAGCCAAAGAAGATACAAAAGGTATAATGAAAATCCATTTTGTAAAGATTATAAGATCAAAGATGAGGAAACACTGACAGCCGAATACTCGAAGAAAAGAGTAGACATGACGGCGACGGAAGAGATGCTCGAATGGAGTTTTGTTGGAAGATGTTCGAGATTATATTTAATTGAGAAGTTATATGTTTGAGTCAAATGGAAAGTCCAGAGACGTTTGGGAAAAGAAGATTGTGCAAGGATAGTGAGACCAATTCAACAATATGTTGATGACAACACTCAACAAAACCATTTAGTTCACTTGTATGTGGACAAGATTAAAAAAAGAAAAGAATGATACCAAGGAATGTAAAGAAGCTTGCCGAAGGTCTGAATTCACCCCCTCCCCTATGTCGGTTTAGACTTGTTTGATTTTTGTATTAAATTGACGTTTAACCATTTGAACAAAGTTTGTGAAGGTCTTATCAACATCAGATTTGTTAGCCAAAGGGAAAATCCACATATAACGAGAAAAATGATCACAACACATCATAAACTAACGATGGCCATATGAAAATAAAACAGGTGCAGAGCCGCAAACATCACAATATGATAGATCAAAGTAATGTGTACTACGAAAACTAGAAGTAGGTAAATGTAAATTAATGGACTTGCCTGAAGGACAAACATTGCATGAAATGAAATTAAATGTCTTAGTTACTAGTAAAGAACAACTGGAAAGAATAAATTTGAAAACACTCTCGTGTGGATGACCAAACCTTCGGTGCCACACATGAGAAGATGTACATGTGACAAAGAATGCGTGCTTATTGATATGTTGGGAATACAGAAGGCGAAGAGTGTAGAGACTGTGTTCACTGGGTTACGTGCGGAAGATAGTGTGTGTACACTTGTCCTTCACAACAACAAAAGAGGAGTGAAACTCAAAGGAAACATTGTTGTCTAAACATAATTTTGAACAGAAAGAAGTTGCTTTTTAATTTCAAGAACATGAAAAATGTCAAATATGGAAAAGATTTATTTGAAAAAATAATTTTTTTGATGAATCAATATGAAGAATATAAAGACCTATACCATTTCCAACATGAAGGAAATCATTACCATGATATTCCTCGTATGGTTGGTTACTCCTGTGTCTAGAAACAAGGTAGAGTCTTTTGGTGGTCTTGATTGAGACTGGAAATTTGCATTGCTGGCATGTGGATGGTTGGGGATATTGGAAGGATCACGATTTGGGCAGTCAGAAGGAAGATGTCCAGTTCCACACATGTTGCATGAACCATATACCATGTGTTCTATAAAGGCCCACGAGAAATGACTATGTATTGCCACGACCATAGCCTCCTCTGATGTTACTGTTGTAGTTGCCATTGTTGTTGTTGTATCCCCCACAATGGCCACCCCGGCATCCTTGATTTTTGTAGCCACGATTACTTGGAGGACGAGCACCGTAGTAAGCCTACGATGGCTAAGTTACAGTAGAGACATCTAGTATCAGTTGATAACCATGGGAAGATGCCATTTGTTGTTAGTTTTGAAACTATTAGGGGGATTGAGCATGAGATGTGTTGGAAACAAAGGTCATGGCTGCAGCTAGTGGTAAAGGTTTTGCCACCATATAGTCATGATCTATGAGAAGACCGAACTATTCATTGAATGCTAATGGGTTAAACATGCAAAAACAATAGATTTGAGATTGTCGTAGTCCCCACATAAGTCATATATGACACATACAGGACTATATCTTTTTCTTTGACTAGTTCACTAATATTAGTCGGTGCAAATGCATATTCTTGTGCATGACTTAAATAAGTGAGCGATGTCTCGTCCTCTTTAATTTTAAGCTTGAGAAGTTGTGTCTTAAGCGGGTATTTCCTGGATGTAGTTGTGGAGCATAAACTCGAGCACGTGAATGCCACAATCCACGAGCATTGGTTCCTTGGACATGATCCAAACAGGTTGTTGTTAATCAGGAAGGGCTCAATCATGGTCTTCGAATAGCCATAATTGGTTGGAGTGAGGGTCAAAGTAAACTTGTGAGATGTCCTCTCGGCTGATGTAAATGCAGTAATTGTTGTCATAATTCAAAGGAAATGTTGTGTTGCCAGAATGTGTCACCGGAAATATTGCTGGAGGTGTCGACAAGTTGAACTTTCGTTCAGAAAATAGTGTCTCCAAAAGTGTCGCCAAATGAAGAGGAAGTGTCATGAAGATTTGCGAAAAAACAAATTAAAGAGTTGTCTATGTCAACATGTGAAAACTCGTGACATGTTTGGGCTTATTTCTCTGATATAATTTTCAAGTTTGTGTCGGTTTAACCCGACAACCTGTGAACATGACTTGTTTAACACCCCAACCTTATCATATTTCAGAAGTACCTAGATGAAAAACAATATCTTGTTTTTTAATTAATGAGGAAGTAAGAATAAAAATCAAACAAAGGGTGCCATAAAGCGAAATCCAACTTGTCGATGAATGGGTTAATACGTTTGTGTAGAGGTAAATTAACATAGTAACCATAAATTTTGAATTAGACCAAGTTGCATGAGATGTTTACTATTTTTTGTGTATAGAATCTTACATCTTTTGTTATAAGTTTAACATATCACCATGGATTTAATTTGCAACATCAACATGTGTTAGGATCGATTAATTTTCATTTTTATCAAAATATGAATAAGATAAAAATACAGTTTCATATTATTGTATCTTGAAATTTGATTGTACATGCGATTAGAATAGGTGGCGTGAGTTTAATAGAGGAACCTAAGTGGAATAGGTGGTGCGAGCTTAATATGCATGATGTAATTTCGTAAGTTGTTGGGTCATTGTATTCTTGTTTTGTCGGGGTTCCAGTTTCTTGCTAACCCGCTTTTCTATATTTTAGAGTTAATTATTGTTTTCGTCCCTGTGGTTTGTCAAAAAACACTATTTCAGTCCATTAGTTTAAAAATTGCGATTTCAGTCCCTGTGGTTTCGCTTTCATAACCATTTCAGTCCATCTCGTAACCATTTCAGTCCCTGTACTAACAGAATAAATGGATTAAAATGGTCACGATAGTGAAACCACAAGGATTGAAATGGTTACGAAAGTGAAACCACAGGGACTGAAATTGCAATTTTTAAACTAATGGACTGAAATAGTGATTTTTGACAAACCACATGGACAAAAACAGTAATTAACTCTATATTTTATATAGAAGTTCCACCATTAGAAAAATGTGATTAGATACGATATTTGACTATGGGTAAAATAATTTGAACATGTTATTCCAATATTGATAATCATCACAGAAACGTTCTTAAGCCATTCGATAATGAAATTTTGTCACTATATTTGATAGATCATAGAAAAACAAAATTAATAATAAGCCGTTGAATTTTCTCTATATAAAGTTGAATATCGTTACTATCCGAAAACGAACATTTCGTCTTTATCATATCATACATTAGTGTTCCTTAAACTGATTTTCTTTCTTTTTCTTTTTTTGCTTTTTATTTATATTCTTTGTTTGCATCAGACGTAACTTATTAAATTAAAAAATAAAAAAGAATAATAATAAAGATCCGGATCCTAATTCTCCATTAAACAATTATGTCAAAAGTTTTGATCCTTTATATGCATTCCAGAACTAAAGATACCTATCACATATGAACGGAATATTTATAAGATGTATAACTATATAAAAAATACAAAAGGTGATTCATACAGCAAATGGTTTTTACTAGTTTACCCTAAGGCCACCTGTAGTCGAAAATTATAGGCGCCCTTGACCACCACCGAGCCTTATAGGAGCCCTTGACCACCATCGAGCCCCATATCGCCGGGTACACCGCCCCCTGGCGCTATGGGCAAAAATATTTTCCCTCCGTGATATGCATAGCGACGTGTTATGGTGTTTCTCTCTCTGACAAATATATACATACATATATATGCATAATTGAAGAGGTATAACCCAACCACACACTCAAGTTATATAACCTCCCATAACTCCTATTTCTTACACATTTGCCACGTGTCGTATAACCCCACATCTGTGGGGTTATGAGACTTGACCTCTACACGGTCTAACCAATCAAACTCACTTTTCAACGGTTGAATCAACCAGTTCCCACATCATTATCACCGTCGATGTGTTTAGCGTCATAATCAATGAGCACAACCCTCCTTCAAACGGGTAAAAATCAAACTAACATCTCACATCTAATAGTCACAACCTCGGTCAAAATTTAGTTAAGAAAATAGATGGCAATAGCCTTACAGGCGACAATTGCTTATAAATCATGCTACAAATCTACGAAAATCTATAAAAGATTAGGATAACAGCCCTAAAGTTTATGTTACAAATGATCTCCCCGCTACCACCGCCGCCACCATGAACAGCTCTTGCCTAAGCCCCAGGACCTGTCATTGCAAGAAGCAGAGTAAGTCGAGATAACAGTTCTCGTTTCATGTTACAAAGTCAAACCAAAATTGAAAATGATAAATAGTCCAAACGGATGGAGTAATCGAGATTAATTATTATATATTTATATATAGAGAGACCATGGAATTAAACTAAACCTGTTGTCTTATTCTTCCACATCCAGTCCTGAGGTCCCTGCATCCCCTGTAGTGAAGGAGAAAAAAAAGACAGTAATTAACAAAAAAGCCAATAAAGGTTGTACGTAAACATTATTCAAGAATCTGCGGTGTTTAATACCTGCTGATAGCGTGCAGAATCATTCATAGAGCCACCAGCCACAGGCATTTGCGCATAGCCATAGCCCTGCAACACAACACAATTAGTTATGATAAACGACCAGATTGGAAGGCGAAAAAGGGATGGGTTATACCAATACCTGCATATTCTGATGCCCTGCAACCCCTGTGTTTTGATACTGCAACAACAATAAACAGATGATCAGTGTGGGACTCCGATGGTAGATCAAGGATAGTTGTTATGTAACAGAAATTTACCGATGAAGCCTGAACGGCAGGCTGCAAATGTTGAGGGTGGCGCCCTTGTGCTTGCATCTGTGTTTGAAGGTGACTTTGAGGCTGGAGTTGGGGAATCTGAGTTTGTTGATTTGGCAGACTTTGAATGTTTGTTTGACTATGAGGCTGCTGAATTGAAGCAACTTGTTGCTTTTGTTGCAGTTGTTCTTGCGGCTTCTGTTGTTCAAACAAAGCCAACTCCTCTGGTTTCTCCCACTGTATGAACCATATCCATAATTATTTACCTCCAATCTTACTACCAAAAAAACAGAGATAATATAATAAAAAAACAAAAAAGTGCAAAAATTAACAATACTTACTTTGCTTTCACCAGTTGTGCTGTTGTAGTAGTACTTGTATCCATCAGGAGATGTATGCTCCGTCCAATTACATTTCACGGGACCTCCAGCTAGCGGCATCAACGGAGCAACCGAAGCAGCAGGAAGTGAATCCGTCGGTTTTACATTCGAACCACCGGAAGTGGCTGACGTTTGTGGTACGCTACCAGCCCATGAAGACTGCTAAAAACCAAAAAAAAAAACGAATCTCAGTACCATGCTTACAATGGCATAAACCAAAAAAATTTAAAAAAAAAAGTAAAATGTCATTTTCGTTCCTGAAGTTTGGCCAGCTTTGCGACTTTCATCCAAAGGTTTGTTTTTCCGCATCTGGATCCAAAAGGTTTGAAATCTTGCCATTTTCATCCAGCTCGTTAACTCCATCCAAAGGTTTGTTTTTCCGCATCTGGATCCAAAAGGTTTGTTTTTCCCGCATCTGGATCCAAAAGGTTTGAAATTGGATGGAGTTAACAAGCTGGATGAAAATGGCAAGATTTCAAATCTTTTGGATCCAGATGCGGAAAAACAAACCTTTGGACGAAGTCGCAAAAGTTGCCAAACCTCAGGAACGAAAATGGCATTTTACTCTTGAGGAATGAACTTAAGATACATACCTGCAATCTAGCACCTTGGAGATTCTGCTGAGTTGTCAAACTGGGATTCGAAGGTTGCATAAGCTGCATTTGCTGTTGAAGCTGGGAGAACGCCTGCTGAGACGACTGGTAACTCGCTTGTAAAGTTTGTTTTTGTTGAGACAACATCTGAGCCATAGGTGAAGCTGATTGGTGCACAGGCTGCACCATTTGCTGCTGCTGATTTGGCAGCTGATACTGGTTCATCATCGCAGTAAGAACATGGGGAGGCATGTTGTTAGAAAGAGCCGGTGGCGTTGTTGATGAGACAACACCTTGAGCCTGAGCCTGAGCTTGAGCCTGCTGAGGTGGCAACATTCCGTTGTAACCAGCCATGGGCTGCGACGAGAACCCTTGACTGAAGGATGCTTGAGTTTGACCACCGGAATTTGGTGCTTGTTGTTGACCAGGACCAGACGGTCTTACATTACTAGGTGCCATACCTGAAGAGAATTGCTGTGGTGACTGATTTGGCTTATTTAACGGAGATATAATTTGGCCGCCGGAAGATAGTTGTGGCAAAGATGGATTAAAGCTCTGTAAATTATCGAACGTTAGCATTATAATTTATCAAACAACTATATGCTAATATTAGAATTTGATTACAAAAAGTAGGCATCTAAACGAAGCGAATGTTCATGAACTGTTCGGAGGGAAGTTTGTTTATTTAATAAACGAACGAACATGAACAATTTTTTTGTTCATTAATTAAATGAACAAACACGAACACATTCATTTATGTCCATGCACATCCGTTTATGTTCGTTCATTTATGATTCTTCGTTTAAATTATAAATAAATACACAAGTGGTTATACTTGTAAAAATATAAACATTAAAGGGGCTTTCTAACTACTTATATAAAAATAACTATAAATAATTGGGTTTTCCAATGACATGTATCGTACTTGAATTTAATCACCAATTTATATAAAAAAACTACATAACTGTATCATGTATATTTAAACCAGTAAACCACTGATTTAGATATGTTTTTTTATAAATCGTGATGTATTAGACTTGTTCGGTTGCGTTCATTAATGTTAATTATGTTTGTTCATTTGTGTTTGTTTCTGTTCGCTTCCGTTTATGAAAATGTACGTTTAGGTTTTAAACGAACGAACACAAACATGCTCATTTTCTTAATGAACAAACATGAACAGAAAAATGTGTTCGATTATATGTTCGTGTTCGGTTATAAAGCATGAACAAACACAAATATCCATCTGTTTGTGTTTGTGTTTGTTCAGTTCGTTTACATGCCTAACAAAATAACTTACAGGAGCTGAAGACTGTTTGTTATGCATGCTGACATCAGACGGTAACATGCCCGGCTGATTCATCGGATGCCATGCATTTTGATTAACAGGAGCTTGCATCGCCTCACCATGGTTCGGTGGCCTGAAATACATTTGTTAACATGAAATGGTTTAACATAAAAATATAAAGAACAATAATATAAGAAACTTATTATGTACGCGTGTAAAAACGTACCTAATCCCCGGAGACGGTATCCGAGGACCAAATCCAGGACCACCTAATGTAGGACTTCCTCTAGCAAAAAAACAAATCAACGATACGCTTAACTAACATCAATATAAATAACCTTAAAATGCATTGTACTATTGTATATTACCTTGGTTCTCCAGGCCTGGGACGCTTAGGGTCAGCAAATCGAACGATCAATGGCTGTTCACAACCCTATAAAATAGGTTGATTAATATCGAAAATGGTAGCAGTAGAATACATGAAGACAATATGGACATATGGATAATGTGTTTGCTTACTCTCATTGTGTATATTCCATTAAGAGCGTTTATAGCTGCCATTGCCACGTCTCTATTTGAATATTTAACAAATCCACATCCTTCAAAAAATAAAGTACATTAGAGATACACAAAATACAACACGGAATGAAGAAACGAATAATGCACAAATTCAAAAAAAAAACTAAATCGTTTTAGAACGTGAGGACAAACCACGACTTTGCTTCATTTCGTCTCGCATGAGATAGACATCCTCAACTCGACCATAAGAAGAAAAAATCTGATAAAACATTACTTTATATTATTTTCAAACATATATATAAATAAAAATATCAAAATATATATATAGGGTTAGGATCATGTGAGAATCACTACGGTAAATGAGAAGTGAAAACAATTCTGGGCCACACATTTTTCCTAAACAAAAATGCGAAAAATGCAAAATATTTTTTTTGGGAAAATAGCAGCTTTTTCTGGATATATACACATGCACATGTTGTCAATCTTTAACTATACATATATGTATATATGTGTGTATACGCATGTGTACAACTAAAAATTAAAAAATTGACAATATACACATGTATATATCCAAAAAACAACGCCCCGCTTGCGGTATGCGCATATAATGTATATATGTGTGGGCGCTCGAGGGGCAAAACTGAAAGTGCGCTAATTTTAACATTATTTTACTAATTTCGTGAAAATAACGTTAAAAGAGTGGGATCGTTAATCATGCATCATGTGGTGGCGTTGATAGCCGAAAGACAAGAGGTACATGCACTAATTGGCGGTTGTCTCAATTGTTGAGTGTTATGTGCCTTATGTCCAAGGCTTGACGCAAAACTACTATCGAGCCGGAGGTCTCACTGGAAGCAGCCTCTCTATTCCTACGGGTATAGGTAAGGCTGTCTACATCTTACCCTCCTCAAAACCTACTTAACTTTGCTATTGGTGGGATTTACCGAGTATGATGATGATGATGATGTATATATCCAAAAAACACTTGAAAACATGCAATTAGAAGTAAAAAAATGTTTTTTGACTTAGAGAAAATGTGTGGTCTAGAATCGTTCTCACGGTTCTCAATTAGCATGTGTTTCTCTTAAGATATGTTATGCCCAACCTCTTCAACTTCTTTTTCAGTTGCTTGTTTATTTATCGACCCGACAAACAACTTGTACTCCACTGAACCTAACACAAAAGAAAATACTATCACAAACAAATTCCAATCTAAATACAGATAAGAATATCAATTACCATATAAGTAGATTTATTACAAATATTGGTAGTAAAATTGTAAAAGTAAATTACCTATGCGTTCCCGCTCCCCATCAGCATACCTAACCTGGATGGGACCCACTCCCTGTAGAAAATAAAGAGTATTGTATCTTGCGAGTGAACAAATATAATCAACTTCTAATTAAAAAGCATCGAAGTGAAAGACAAAACTGACCCCTGGCAATGTGTACTGATTATGTAAGGCGCGTATTGCCCTATCGGCCTCTTCTGATGTGGCATACTTAATGAAACAACATCCTGCAGAAGCGAACACCGTGTTTCCTGGTATATTAACAACACAACTTGATGACCAAATGCAAATATGTTCTAGATGCAAACATTCATAATTCGTAAGCAGTAAATAAATGAATAAGCCCAAATATTCATCTGAAAAACACAAGATTGTAATGAAGACAAAAGTTCTAATTGCAGTAGCCTCGTCCTTTAAAGTATAAAAGATGTACACAATTGACCATTCAACCATAATCAAGTTTAATTAAACCTTAGGCACCATAATTGAAATAAACAACGAAACCATCGATTGTAGGACTTGATTCAACCAACCATGAGATATTTCGAAACTGCAAAGCTGCTGATCACAAATAACACACACCAACGAGCAAGTCTAAACCAACTATTTGAACATTACAAATATCCTATAAACCATACACAATAGATTATACACATAATATGTATACGCATAAAATTTGATTCAGTGAAACACGTACTATCCCATTCCCATCTCAGGACATTGAACAACATGCGCCAACACAACAACAAAATCATTGATAACCAAATCTCATTCAACAACCATTATGAAGCCCCAAAATTATTTGAGTTCAACCAAATCACAGACAGACTGATAGTGTCTGTCACCATTCCATCAATCACACACATTTACAAATGATCCACATTGGAATTGTGTGACAAAAAGATCAAATGCAAAAGATGCTCTCAGTACGACCCGATGCGCGTACAGAGCCAATCCATTCATCAACCACCACTAGATCAACATATAAGTTGACCACATCTATCGCTAATGAAGATTGATCAACACTGGAATCGTGTGGCAAAAAGATCAAATGCAAAAGATTTTCTCAGTATGACCTGACACGCGTAATGAGCCAATCCATTCATCAACCACCACTAGACCAGCATATAAAACACATCTATCGCTAATGATGCTGGTGGGACACCACATCCCACCACTACTGAAAAACCATTGCATAGTATCACAACCCCCTCTACTTTAAACACACACATGGATAGGGCAAAGGAACCATGAATATATCAATGGCGTTGATTTTTGGGCAAACGTTCCAATTCTATTTATCAACATCCATAATATGTATAATGATGTCATTCAGTAATAAACAATTAACTTGACGAGATAATTACAACCATCAATCCCAAAATTCAATCATACGCATACTCCACCATCAGTGACCAATAATACAATATAAACGAATTATAAAAATGACTAACAATTATATTTCCCACCACAATTGCATTATAATTGACCATACACAAACCCACAAAGCAACCGAACTGAAATGAAATTATCATGATACTACAACACTAAAAGGTCCATCACTTGAAATAATTAAAAAAAAACAAACAATTGATAGATCATCCAAAACTTCTAAACTTCTGTAAGCCATGAACAACATATCATTTCACCTCAAATGCAAAAGAACAGAAAGAAAGGACAACAAACGCGCTTGTAAAGAAGTAACCCATTGCTAATAAACACACAACGAACATTGCTAAATGCACCCATATTCTACTTACAAGGTCTAAATCTTTAGATTATGTCAAAGAAAGAAAAGACAAACAACACACTTAACAACTGCGTTATCCCAACCACAAACTAGATGTCAGTAGCAACCAATTTTCATAACCATCACATTTCCAATATGGCAATATCACAACTAACTGTTACTAACACGCAATAATCGATCAAACTTCCAGGGTCTTAACACAAATCAACCAACAAAACTCCTCAATGTTACAGCGTTGCTGCTACCCACACACTACAAATAACCTACTTATGAGTATACAGTATACCCAATTAAAGTGCTGCTAAAATTCAATTCTACATGTCTCAAAAGTCAAGACTAGGAACCTAACTTCTATAATTACAAAACCCCATCTACAGAAAGAGCTTGCATTGTTATTATGACATAGATGCTGCCCTCAAATCAGCATCTATCAACATCATCATTGAACGAACAGCTATAACTACCGACTTTTAATGGTCTAGTTTTACGACTTTATCTTCTTCTTCTTCTTAAACAGATCGGATCTTGCCGAAACAACTAACTGGGAAGAAACATAAGTTTACATTTGCTTCCCTCGTCCCCTCAAAACACCTGTAAAAAGATATCCACAAATATCAAATTAAAAAAATCTATGTACTTGCATATACCTTGTTGCTGCCCTGTTCTCTTGTCTTTAATCAAAGCAACTTCGATAACATTTCCATGCTCTTCAAAAGGAGGCCGAATCTAGCATCATAATAGAAAATGGGAAATAAATAAACTTCAATCTTCAACACTTCAATAAATATAGCAGAAAACCATGTGTCATTTGCAAAATTTCAGATGCCCAAACTAACTTACATCGTCTTCGGTGGCAGTCTTCGGAACAGACCCAACAAAAAGCTTGGCCACATTGCCTCCATCAGATTGCTTTCTGCTAAAATTACCACCATCACCATGTCTTTTATCATAACCATCTCCATCAAAACTCCTTTTCTCAAAACCGCCTCCACCGAATCGCTCTACAAACAACAACACAACACTATCCCAATAAAACACACATCACAAAAGCTAAAACAAATACAATTAACCATTCTTGAAACAATTAACATTAATAAAGATTACATTTTGACCAATAATAATCAACAAACAATACCTATAGGCGAGCCTCCTCTACCAGGAAAGTCAAACGAACGCTTCTGACCAGACAAAGGTACTTCATAATCAGAACTAAACCTCGGTCCAGAAAGAGGCACTTCAAACTCCGACGAAGGATTATTATTATTATAACTTCTCGCGTTCCGTACACCAACCGGCCGGAAACCACCGTCTCCATCCACCGGACGAAACCCTGGGCCTCCACCGCCGGAATTAAGAGAGTAACGCGGCGGACTGTTGTCGAACGGGCGGCGATTGCCAGAGAAACCGCCACGGTGGCGATTGATCGGAGAATCGTTTGAAGATCGTGACGGCGGTGGACCGCGAGGGTGTCTGTATGGTTGAGAATCGTTAGGGTTGTTGTATCGATCTCCTCCTCTGTATCTATCCATGATTGGATGGAGAATTTGAAGGGATTTGGGTGATGGAGACGAAACCCTAACCCTAGATGAATGAGATTTTGGAGTGAATTGTGAAATTAAGGGTTTGAGATTGGGTAATTATAGTTTGAGCTGCGGCGACCGTGATTGTATTTGGTGGTTTGATGGTGATATATTTGTGTTTATTGTTTAAGAACGGAGTAAATTATAAAAATCATTATTTATGTTTATACTGGATTGCAAAGTGTGTTTTTTAGTTTTAAAAGGTATTTAAGAACGGAGTAAATTATAAAAATCGTTATTTATGTTTATACTGGATTGCAAAGTGTGTTTTTTAGTTTTAAAAGGTATAAAAAACGTACTCGATGTTTGCAAACCTCTACACATTATGTCATTTATGCCTAGCTTAGTTATTTTTCATTGTTAAGTGGATGTGAAATAACCTAAATACCCTTACTGTTAAATAAAGGGGTTTTCTAATGGCACACACTCCTGTCTATCTACACACTTTTTCAATTCAATACGCATCGTATAGGCCTATACGATGTGTATTGAATTAAAGTAAAAAAACATGGCAGACTGACAGGTACAGGTTATGTCTGGCGGCGGGCTTGATACGCATCGTATAGGCCTATACGATGCGTATCAGCCCACAGTTTTTTTTGAATTTATTTTTTGTTGTGTTGTGTCGAATGTGAACCCGAGAAACGAAAGGGATTTCGAGCAGTTGGTCGATGATATGATTGATAAAGATCTTGACACGATTATTTCCATTTTCAAGTATTATTAAAATCATTCAAGCCAACCAGACTACAATGTGGTTCCCAATTTGCGGAACATAATCCCAGATTGTCTAAAGAAATGCTTTTATCATGTGTCATGTGGTAAACAAATACCAAGGGTGTATACAGATCTCTATTCGGTCATCTTTCCAAGCTTTTACACACGAATATGCGGTTCCCAATTTGCGGAACATAATCCCAGATTGTCTAAAGAAACGCTTTTATCATGTGTCATATTAGATGTGTTATGGTGAGATTTTTCAAGTTTGCACAGTGGGAGAAAAGACCAGCACATCTGTCAGTATTGTCCTTTAAATTCGCATAAACATATATTCGTTTCATAACCTCCTCCTATAAATCAGCCACAACTCACCCGATACGTCTTCTCTGGATCACACATGATAAAAGCACTTCTTTAGACAATCTGGGATTATGTTCCGTTTCTTCAAGATTTACGTCTGATGTCCAAGTTTGATCACATTTGACTTCATCTGCGGTAGTCCAATGACTTTCTTGAGTCACATATCCGACAATAGGGCCCACGGATCTTATGCCCACCCGAGACCGACCTCTGGATCACACATGATAAAAGCTCTTCTTTAGATAATATGGGATTATGTTCCGTTTCTTCAAGATTTACGTCTAATGTCCAAGTTTGATCACATTTGACTTCATCGGCGGCAGTCCAATGACTTTCTTGAGTCACATATCCAACAATAGGGCCCACGGATCTTATGCCCACCCTAGACCGACCTCTGGATCACACATGATAAACGCGTTTCTTTAGACAATCTGGGATTATGTTCCGTTTCTTCAAGATTTACGTCTGATGTCCAAGTTTGATCACATTTGACTTCATCTGCGGCAGTCCAATGACTTTCTTAGTTCAATAATCCGTTCAATATCAGCGTTGTTTATCACCCTGTGTGAGCATTAGAAGCCCGACAAACAGTCTTGCAATTACATCTTCAATCGAGAATGTTAGTATGTAAGCATCAAAGTTGCTCCTTTGGAGACATTGTATAGATAAGATGTTAAACAGCTGTTGTTGAACAGAAGTTTGGTAAGTTCGAATTATCATAATCTGAAAGTTACCTGGAAACGACGGATAAGATCATATAAATTTATGATTGTCTGGAAGCTACCAGTAATCGGCGGAAAGTCAATAATTGATGAAAGTCGTAAACCTCTTAAGTTTTTGTTAAGGAATAAGATTCAACAGAAAGTATCACCCTTGAAAGGTGTGCTGGAAATTTAATATAACAGGCTAGTTAAGCTCTGGATATATAGGATCATTTGGGAAAATCGAATCTGTCAGGATCTGTAGCATATAAGCTAAAACTCACCTAAGGAGCTTGATGGTAATCACAATGTGTTTCACATTGATGATTTCAGGATATTTCTAACCGTTAAATCAATAGCCTTATCGTTTAATGATAAGTAGATTAATGAGATATTGTGGTTATTGGGAAACCCGTATCGATTAAGGATCGACAGGTTAAGAAGCTCCAAAAGGATACATGTACCTAATATAAAGGTCATCTTGGGTGCCTGGAAAGGCCGCAGATATGTTGTGGAAGATTGAGTCCATTATAAGACAGAAAGTACTTCCATCATTGAGCAAATATCGAGGTCAAGATTTCTTTTAAGGGGGTGAGGATGCAACACCTCGTAAAATCACGTCCAATAATTTGTTGACACGTGTACAAAACCCTAATAAAGTCAAACGTTGACTATGAAGGACTAATATTGCGAAAAATCAAAAACTTTGATTATGGAGGGACTGGAAGTGTTAACATGCTTAAAATAAGTTTCTGAATAACCTCTTACGGTATTCATATTCACAAATGAGCCGCTTGTTGATCAAGAATAGCCGTTTGCGTGATTAATTGAAAGTTTGCGCAATGAAGGGTTAAAAGCGTCAACATGTTAATTCTTACCTCTGAGTGACCTTTTAACAAACCAAGAGCTTCATGATGGTTGATTATACTCTCAGGGAAGCCAAATATTGGCCATCTAAGGCTTTTATGCCTATAAGTGACGATACGCGCAACTTTGCAAGTTTAAGGGGGTAAAAGCGTCAATATGTTTAATTATACCTCTGAATGACCTTTTTACGAACCCGAAGCATCGTGATGTTTAATAATACTCTCAAGAATGCCTAATATGGATTAGATAAGGCTTCGATGCTATTAAACGATGATATGCGCAAGTTTGCGTATTAGAGGGACTATTTGCGTCAAACTGCAAAAGTATACCGAATCAAATGATAGCGAACATTCCCGAACTTGACCATAAGTTAAACATACCATAAATACCCTTTACATAGCTTAGAAATAGGCTTTGAGGGGTTCGGTGTGCAAAAATAAACTTTTAAGTCAAACATGGACTAAAAGCGTCAAAAAGTGTATAAGTTTGCATTTTCGTGCATATCTTACGTTCTGAATATATCTGGACATCCAAAAATTTATGTAATCATTAAAATATGTTATTTTAGTGATTGGCATGATAAAATTCAATTCGTCGTGTAATTTGGATCATTTTTCGCGTCCGTTCGTGTTTCGTCGTAATTAGCCGAACAACGCAACCGTACGACCAAATGAACCGACATCCGTCATATTTTTGAGCATGTTTTATGTTCCCTATGTTTAGGAATCTTTGTAGAGCCTTGAAAATGGCTTAACGGGCCTTAAATGTGTCAGAAATGGCATTTAACAAGTGCAGGGACTGATTCTGTAATTTATAAAAGTTGTTGCTGAACTTACCTGCGGTCGCGAGCCGCGTAAGAAGTAGGCGCGAGAGCCTCCCAGAACAGCAAAAACCAGTTTATTCAATTCAGCAGCTAGTTTCTGGGTTGTGTGCTTGGTTTCTTCATTCTAGGGGCCTGTTTTGGGCACCCATAAATTACCAAAACAATGGGTAATACTTATACGGACCAGATTGAAGCTCGTTTATCGAGGAACGATCCTAACTGTTCTCGAAATCCTATATATACCCACTTGTTTTGGCTCCCATTTCACTTCATTCCATTTATGCACTTGCTCTCTGATTTTAAGAGGATCCTGATCAACTTGGGAACCTCCTTCAGTCCTAAGGACCACTCGTAAGTGTTCCTTTCGTGCTTAGTTAAATTGTTTGACTCTTAAAATCGAAAAGTCAAGCGTTCGCGATAAACGCTTTGACTTTTAAACGGTCGAGCCATTGTTCGCAACGAACATGGCTACGTGATCGTAATTAGGTAGGTATTAAACCCTCAAAAGGGCACATCCTAATTACCACGTTTGCTTAATTAATTGTCGAGTCAAAGTAATTAAAATAAAAGTCAAACGAGTCGGTTTTTAAATAAAATTCATAACTAATGATGTAAAGGTAATAAAATCAGTTTTGTCACTTTAATAACTTGGTAAATATTAATTGAACATGTCTAGGCATGTTCAACCCGACAATTCTGAGTTTAGGCTCGGTTCGGAACCGAAAGTCGCAAAAGTAGACTTTTGCTTTGACTTTCAGTTCTGACCCGATTTAGCTTAGTTTAGTTATGCCTTAGGATTCCTTTAGGACCATATTACATGTTAGTATAACCCTCCAAGGTTATACAACATGGTTCCATAGAAATCCTAGTTCATTGCATATTTACGTTAAATGCTTAAAAGTTGACCATTATGCCCTTTTGATATAAAAACGAAATTTTTGAAAATGTGAGAGTAAAAAAAAACCTTTATTACTAATTTATAAGCATGTCCTAAAAAATTGACATCAGTTTGTGGTCTAAATTAGGAGTTATGCTCGATATCGTAAAATGAACGCTTTTTATTAATTAAACGGTATTTTCGGCATAAAACCTACTTAAACCCAAATTTTGACACCAAAATTTCTACCCACTGATGTAATATAATATTTAGGGATTTTTGGAAATTTTTATTAAATTTTAAACTGATCATAACATAGAGTTCTTGCATAGACTCGGTAATTGACGATAATGCCCTTTTCGCTAATAAAATGAGTTTTATACATCCTTTACATATCAAAACTTTTTCAACTGATTTTATATATTGAATAAGTTATTTTAAACAGTAAAGGCTAATCAAAATCTCATATTTCCTTAATCAACCCGAATATCGTCAGATACCGACTTTTATGCGATTTAGGCGCATAGTATGGTTTAAAACCATATTTGGCACCTAAGGCTTGTTACCTACTGATGTTATGAATAAAATTTTATACTTAAACAGTAATTAAAAGTTTTGAACTCAGATTTCCAAATTTGGCCCTTTTAACATATGTGAAATGACCAAAATGCCCATACGGTGCATAGTTTGGCTATAAATGATAAATTTCACATATATATGATGTCTTACTGATATAACTTATTAAAATAAATATTTTTACTAATTATTTTAGACCAAAACCTCAGATTACTATTTAACCTCTTTTATAACCTTTAAAATGACCAAAATACCCCTACGGGGCTTAAATTGATTTTAAATCCGTTTTGGGCATAATGGAAGGTATCCTACTGATATCACAACATATTTAAGGCATATAAACTTGTGAAACATGTTCATGACTCTTTTGGTTACCCGTTATGCATTTTTCATGTTCGGTACGGTTTATGTAACTAGTTTGCATAAATTAACCGAAACGGGTCAAACCTTATCATTTTCACTTCAAAATTCAGAATGTGTTTAGTTTACCCATATTATACAAGTCTCCATACTTGTCGAGTCTAAATCACATTCTAATCCGGTCTTCGCTTAATCTTGCGTTTTGAACCGTAAACATTTCCTTAAAACTAACCGGTCTAAGTTTCAACTTAAATAAGACCCGTTAGGAATCTAATAGGTTAATAAAACCTTCATTCCAGATTGAGAGCCCAGTAGAGGTACTTGTGCTTGCTGATTTGAATATACGGCTGAGAATAAAATTACATTTTTGCTCAGGTAAACACTTTTAACTTGTTTTCCCTTATACGGGCTTGGGATACGGTATATAAAAATACCGCTTGGTCGGGTGTAGAAACCTTTTAATCGGAGATGATTAAATTTCATAATCCCATTTTAATCAGTATTGCTTGATAACAAATAACATTGGGGGTTAATGATCGTGTCCTGGATATCCTTGGCTCATTTAAAAAGCGTAAATGGCCACAACTTAAGCACAGGGTGTAGGCATACACCTGCCTGTTGCGTATGTAAAAGATATACTCACTCGTGAGGTAACTTCTTGTGAGTTTATATTTGTGGTGTGTCGATTAATCTTGATCGGTTTGTTTAAACACCGGCCCTAAATGTTGGACAAACATGTAAATCTGATACAAGATTGTTATTAATATAATTGTCCCAAGTTATAAAAGATTATTTGTGCCATGTGCATTTAAATCAATTTTCGTAAATATTTTCAAAAGAGTCAGTTAATTGTATTTACCAGTGTAAACTGACGTATTTTCCAAAAAGGTTAAGTGACATGTAATGTACGTAATTGGCTGGGAGCTCGGGGCGTTAATAAGGAACCTTGCAAGTTCTAAACGTCTAAAGTCTGTTGAACAATGTTTATATTTCTATTTTAAGATCCGCCTGTGGATCCATACAACCGTTGTGTAATATTTTATTATACTTTCGAATCGGTTTGTATTATTATTACTTTAGACTTCCGCTATGCATTGAACTGTGATTATTTGACTATGATAATATCAACTACGTCACGACACTCCCACCAGGCCCACCGGTAATACGTGGAAATATCGGGGTGTGACAGGTTGGTATCAGAGCCAACATTGAGTGAATTAAACACTAGCCTTTTGTTTTTAATCTCAATGACACAGTAGCACATTCCTTGACTTCCGAGTCTAGACATGAACTAGGAATGATCTCATCCCTGTTATATATATACATTGTTTTCGATATTTATGCATCTCAGGAACGTGTCGCCGAGCAAAGCTGCCATTGGTGGAAGCACTCCAAATCCGAAGTCTAAGAATGATAAGCTTCGTACCACAGCTCGAATTAGCATACGACCAGTATGGAGAAAGGACATTTTGAACCCATTAACCATATTTCAAATTATGTACCCAAAACTTCTGAAACTTCAAATGAGAAGCCAACATCGGAGGAGTTCATATCAGCTGTCCCTGAAGCTCCCGCTCCAAAAGATAATACCTATGGACCCAAAGGACTCATATTTCTTACCTCCAAGTCTTGGAATCCCAAACTTGGTTTATACCAGTCTTGACCTTATTCGTGATCCATATTATTCATTAACCATAGAATCCTTGGATTCCACTTTTGCAAAGATTCCTAATATAGAAGATTTCGATTACCCACAAAAACCTTCAGTATCCGTACCACACAGTTAACCAAGGAGGAAACTTTCAGAAGTAAAATGAAGAAGAAACTCCATTTGTTATATTTCATTTTTCTATTAGTCCCTATAAGGACATATATATCTTTTAAGTCACTGCGTGGGCAAATTTCTTTGTGGAAGACCCGTTTAGGGCAATTATTGTAATTCCTTAAGACTTTCTATAAAAAGTTTCCTATTTGAGATTTACTTTGGTATTAAACAATATACATATGTATTATGTCTTAAATCAGAACGTCATTTCAATTTATGATTGCTCTGCCATTATATTTCAAAGAAGATCTTATAGGTATAACCTAGCCTATATGTCATTTTCGACATAGCTAAAATGGTAAAGTTTGTTTTTAGATAATAGATCCTTGTTAACACCTAAGAACGTGTTAACACTCTTGACAAATGTGGTTCGATAAAATCACAATAGTCACCCTTATATTGGATTCCTTCCAATTTTTCGTCAAGCCTAATGATTTAGAAATCATGGCTCAAATCATCAAATACGGATGATGTAACACCCTATTTTCTATTTAACGGTTTTATATGCAAATACCAACAATTAGATGTGTAGCTAAGACTACACATACTATAAAAAAATACGGGTTTATTAAAACTTTTACAAATTATAAGTTATTCTACATAACGTGATCGAATTCCTTGTTTAAAATATACAACGTGGCAAGGTGCAGAAACATGTAACTATATCGTGTTCGGTTCTTCGTTGAGCTTGATCGTCTCTCAGCATCCAAAATGTACCTACATTTCATAAACATGAAATGCTTTAGTCATACTGGGATTAAAACGTGATTAAACGAGTTCGGGAAACAGTTGATTCTAAAAACAAGAATTTGGAAATGACCTCCACCGTAACTTACGGTGGCACCGTAAGTTACGGTGGCCCCTGTAATGTTATTTTCCTATCGTACAACAGTAGGCAACCACCGTAGCATTTTCATCTCCAACGTAACTTACGGTGGCCCCTGTAATGTTATTTTCCTACCGTAACAGCCCAGTTTCCTTTTTGCCGTAATTGACACGAAATCTTTCGTATCTTTTAAACCGCTTGTCCGTTTAACCTACCGTTTCTTCCTACGTGATTGTGATTTGATTCTCCATCACATGGAGTTAAAATCCGACATCCGGCTTAATAAATTCTGAGACTTTTATGCCTTCGGCTTATTATCTTTTTACAAGATTTTGACCCGTTTACGCATTTATCACACAAACATATTTGTTTGACCTTTATATCACGTACACTACTTCAACTTAAGGTTATTTACCATATTAGGTTCTAACCACAGGTTTATTACACAATTTAAACCCATTTCACTTGTATGCTTATTTTGACCCGTTAAGGGTGTTTAAGCACTTTCGAGCCTAATTTCGCTTTTGATTACTTCTAGCAATCCATCACCACATTACTTATCATATAATCTCCCACCACAACTGAATTTATGGTGGGTTTAATGTGGTGATCTATAAAAACCAATTTTTACCTCTCGGATCATTATTTTACGGCAAAAACTCAAATAGTGCCATTTGACTAATATAATACCTCTTTCAGCCTCTATACTTATTCTAAGTATTTATCTAATCATAAAACTCGTTTCCAAACAACCTTTAAAGGTTGTTTGTTCAAATTAGCTAACAAGGGCGTTTTGGTCCTTTTTAGTCTTTCAATTACGACAAGGTCTTTTGAGAGCATGTTTGACCCATGATTCTTCTTTTGAATTATGATCTTGCTCGAAAAGTCAATATGCTTTTCAAAACGCCACTACCCTCTTTTAAAACATTCGGTTTACCCATTTAAGTAACCCATTGTCTATCTAAGACTTCATTAAATACTCATTGAACCTTACGTTCTCAATGAATCATTACTCTATTACACATACCTGGCTCGGGTCAATGTATTGACCTGATTTAATGCCTTGCTATAATATTCGCTAAATAGTAGCGATGCAAATATCATTTCTACATTTATTCCTGAAATCATATAACTCGACAAGAATCATTAGTCGCTATTATCAAAAGGTGGTATCTTCACCCTTTGACCCGTTTGGTCTAAATAACCGATTATATTGGCGAGATGACATGTATTTTCATCTCGACTATATGACTCGCTCCGATTTACATCGTGCGGTCGCTTTACTTATAATTCATTTCTTAACACTTTTCGGCCTATTAAGGCTTACTTCATAAGTGTCTTTTAAAGCCAATAGTTATGGTCGATGCATGACCAATTTACCGTTTTACCCTTATTGTTGGTTTACCCTATAAGGTAACCATTCAAAAGTTCATTTTCCATTTGTCATAAAATGATCAAATTACCGATTTAACTCCTTTTAAACCATCAACATGGTTTCTTGTCATACTCGACTATCTTGTTCCGTACGTTTACACGCCGGGACATCATACCTCAATTATGTATTTATCTTATTCGTAACTAATACGATAAGAGAATATTCTAAAATATAAGACTAGTGTAAGTTATACTTACCTTGCATCCGAATTATGCTTTTTCCTTCATTCTTGATTCGTTTGACCCGCTTTCACTCCAAGCTTCACCTAGCTTGTTTAAGCGCCAACTATTATTCATCATTTCACAAGGTGGTTAGTTTAGTCATAACTTAATACGATCATTCCACCCTACGCATTTTATATTCAAGAATTATCATTCATCGTATTATAGGTCGGTTTGACTGTTTAAAGTCAACGGCCTATTAACCATAAGTAATTACATGATGTAGCTTTACTACTCATTTAACTACTTGGTCAAATACACGGTAGCATCATACTTAGGCTACCGTTTATTCACTTCGTTTACCAAGTTTTATAACCATAATTCATCGAATTAACACTACATTAATCTTTCTTAACACATGATGATATCAAGCTTCATTTTTTAACATGAATTTATCATCATTTCCATTCTTTTTACACCAAACCCAATTCATGGTAATTATGATTCATGTACTCAAACACCTAAATGGTTCAAGTAGCATACTTTTATTATCTAATATGAGGATTCTAATCACAATTTAGACACTAACATCATCATATCATAAAAACCCATCTCTATCATGTATGAACAAGTACTCAATCATGTAAATTTGTTCAAGTACTTTGTTTCTACTATCAACTATGATGATTTCTAGCACAATTATATCATCATCTTCATTATCTAGCCATAACCCACTTAGCACATACAAGGGAAATCATCAATTCCCTAGTTTTCAACACTAGTTCATCAAATTGTTAACTAGGGTTGTTCCTACACATAGATTTCTTCACAACTACACTCTTGGATTCATCATCCATTCCCAAATTGTGATTTTGAGTGTTCATCATAACTTCAAGACATCACCAAATTACAAAATTTAACATACCTTACGATCCCTTTGACTTGGTGATCATTTATACGCGTTCATGCATTGATTTGGGGCTTGATTCGAGCTCCAATTTGGTGAATTTGTTGATTTTAGGGTTTGAGCTCTCTTGGTCGCTCCTGATGATCGATCCACACACACAAAGTGTGTGTGGTGTGTGTGTTTTTTTTTATTAATAGAACTTGTTCCCTTTTTGACGATTTTGGTCCCTCAAGTTTTGTTAACTAGTAAGTAGGCTACAACCTACTTATTTTCAACAATACTTTGTTTTGTTAACTAGGTTAAACTTTGCTAGTTTAACTTAGTGAGTTCGGGGTAGTCATAACCTGTTTTATTTTAAGTCCCGTTAGCTCGGGCCTTCTATATACTTTGTTTTCCTCAAAGTATTTATCCTCTTTTAATTAACATCAAATTTATTTATTTAAATCCTAATATTAACCAGGTTAATTTTTACCACTAACGGTATTTTACCCGTCGTCACTAGTAACGTGGTTTAATTACCAAACCCATTTTTGGGGTGTTACAATCATTCAAAGGAGAAGCGTTGGCATGGTGGAGATCATTGATCCAAGCCACGGGGAAGATCCTACTTTATAACTTGTCTTAGGATCAATTTGTTGCACTGATCAAGGAAAACTACTGTCCTCAACATGAGGTGGAAAGGATAGAAACGGACTTCTTGACTCTGGTCATGAAGAATTTAGATTGTCAGGCATATGTGACAAGTTTCAACACTATGTCCCGCCTAGTTCCCTATTTAGTCACCCCTGAACCTAAACGCATAACGCGTTTTATTGGAGGCCTAGCACCAGAAATTAACGGAAATGTTAAAGCATCTAAGCCTACCACATATAGGTCCGTGGTGGACTTATCCTTATCCCTCACATTAGATGCAATCAGGAATAAGTCTGTTAAGACTTCTAACGAGGGAAAAAGGAAAAGAGAAGAGGAGAACTCTCACCGATCTGACAAGAAGAAAAAGGAAAGTTCTGAGCACAGGAAAGATTCCGAGTTTAGGAAAAACTCGAGTCAGTCTAATAACAGACCCAAATGCAGTAACTGTAGAAAGCAACATTCTGGAAAATGTACGATTGACCCACGTGCTAAGTTGTGTGGAGTTTGCAAGACCAAGGGTCACAAGACTTCAGATTGCAAGGAGTTGAAGAACGCGACTTGTTACAACTGTAACGAGGAAGGGCACATCAAAACCAACTGCCCAAAACTTATAAAGAAGCCTGAAGAGGCCAAGAAAACAAACGCGTGAGTCTTCCAGATGAACGCCCAGGAGGCAGTACAGGATGATAACGTCATAACAGGTACCTTCATTATCAATGAGGTTTATGCTAGAATTTTGTTCCTGGAACATATAAGTCTATTGTGGACAATAAATGTTGTAAGCTGTTGTATCTGCCTGTTAGGACTCTAGACATATAACGCGAAGTAGAATTGGCTGATGATGCTTTAGAAACTGCTTCATCAATTTTGGATGGATACTTTATATTTATTAGGAATCACTCTTTCCAATATCCTTATGGCAAGCTTCCAAGCCATCCAAAATCATCAATATGATAAAGACAGATGTGACATTTTGATCCCCTGTCAAAAAGGTGATGGACTAGGTCCAAACCTTAAATGCCATTGATGGTCTTTTATGGCCTAGGCTAAGTATAATTGATATATATTTAAATAACATTCATCAGGAATATTCGTACTATATTAGCCTGTATGGTTTAATGGTACCATGGTTAGTATATGTTAGGTCATCAGGATGACAAATAGCGGTTGTTGTATTACAACTAAGTAATTGTTTCATTTGGTGTTAGGAACCAAGTCTTGAGTATGACAAACTCGGATAAGACAACCGTCAATCACGCCATAGATGATGCGACACATGCTAATGATGCTACAATTGTGAACCTCAAAATTAACAAAGATGTTCTCCAAGCTATGATAGACGCAGCTGTTGGAAAAGCTGTGAGAAATGTCATGAAAAAGTTCAAAGAGCCAATGCTACTTGCTCCAAATCCCATTTAAAACCACATTCCCTTACTCACGAGAAGGATCTTGTACATGCCTCGGATGCAAAGAATGAACTAAAAAGGAAAAGGGAGGAAGATAACTCCCAGACTTCTAAGAAAAAGGGTAAGCTTGAGCTTAGTAAGAACAAACAAAAGTCCAAAAAGAAACCTGTATGCAAGACCTGCAAGAAGCGCCATCTAGGGAAGTGCAGGTTCGAATCAAAATCCCAATCGCAGCCCAGAGCTTGTGGGATCTGCAAATCAACTGAGCATAAAACGTTGGACTGTAAGGACATTAAGGATGCAGTTTGTTTCGGCTGTAACGAGAAAGGCCACGTCAAGACTACGTGCCCTAAATCTGTCAAGAGAGGTGCGGCTAAGGATAGAAAGCCTAAGAATGAAAGCGCTTAAACTCTCCTGATGGATTCCAGAGGTAGTTCATATCAATAATGACATCAGGTACATTCCTTATCATTTATTAGTAATATAAATGCTAAGAGTTTTGTTTTGATTCAGATACCAATAAGTCCTTCATAAATTGTAAGTATAGCAAACTTTTAAAATCTTCCATAAGAACCCCAGAGATTAAGTGTAAGGTAAGACTTACAGACGAAAATCATAGGAACCATTTCTTCTGTTCCTGTCAGAAATCTTCAATAGTAAAATTCTAGAGTACTCTCTCTCCAGATGGAGTACGTCAGTATATGTTAGTTTGTTATCTCGTTGACTTTATCAACTGCGAATACCAGACTGTATGATAAAAGCGTCGTATAAGGATTGGTGTATCTTAATATGTTCCATAGATTGCTTCCATGCCTGATCAGTATAGAGGTTTGATGCATGGAACCACTGAGATATCCCAATGGTCATGTTGTACTAAAGTCAGCTAATGGTATTCAAAGAAGATATCCAGAATGGAATTGTCCAAGTAAGTGTCTCTGAATAAGGAATCCGTGGACTCGTAAAGAAAATGTGTCATTTATCTGACACAGGCAAAGATAAGTGGAACCAGGGCTTGAGATTTGGGAAATCTCTGTAATATCCTTGCGTCTTGACTATCTTCTCCAAAGAAGTACCATGTTTACCTCTGAAGACTAGTAGAGTTAAGATTAACATCCCGCTTAGGGCTGCAGTATTGTGAAATCTCCGTGTCGATTAGTACCACCAATTATGGAATAATCGAAACCCTGATTAAGTGAGTTTTAAGATAAAGGTTCATAAAGCCTAATTCATAATTCTAAGAGCTCCGATATTATTAATTAAGGAAGACGGTTCATTATGCTTATGCATTGATTACCGCAACCCCATTTAGGAAACAATTAAGAATCGCCTTTAGCTGCCCAGGATCGTCGATTTGTTTAACAAACTGTAAGATTAGCAAATCTTTAAGATTGGATTAAGCAGTAGCTGGAAGGATTATTCCACCTTAAATAAGCTCTCCTATAACTAATAGTTAGTATGTAAGCATCAAAGCTGCTCCTTTGGAGACCTTGTATAGATAAGATGTTAAACATCTGTTGTTGAACAGAAGTTTGGTAAGTTCGAATTATCAGAATCTGAAAGTTACCTGGAAACGACGGATAAGATCATATAAATTTATGATTGTCTAGAAGCTACCAGTAATCGGCGGAGAGTCAATAATTGATGAAAGTCGTAAACCTCTTAAGTTTTTGTTAAGGAATAAGATTCAACAGAAAGTATCACCCTTGAAAGGTGTGCTGGAAATTTAATTTAACAGGCTAGTTAAGCTCTGGATATATAGGATCATTTGGGAAAATCGAATCTGTCAGGATCTGTAGCATATAAGCTAAAACTCACCTAAGGAGCTTGATGGTAATCACAATGTGTTTCACATTGATGATTTCAGGATATTTCTAACGGTTAAATCAATAGCCTTATCGTTTAACGATAAGTAGATTAATGAGATCTTGTGGTTATTGGGAAACCCATATCGATTAAGGATCGACAGGTTAAGAAGCTCCAAAAGGATACATGTACCTAATATAAAGGTCATATTGGGTGCCTGGAGAGGCCCCAGATAATTTGTGGAAGATTGAGTCCATTATAAGACAGAAAGTACTTCCATCATTGAGTAAATCTCGAGGTCAATTTTTCTTTTAAGGGGGTGAGGATGCAACACCTCGTAAAATCACGTTGATGTGCACAAAATGCAACATATAAATTACATCAATTATGACATAAAACTAACCCTTTTTTAGTACTAATGTTGGAAAAAGTGTGCTTTTGTCTTCCTTTTTTATTTTCAGGATTAAATGAGCTCAAATGAACAAAAGAAGCAAAAAGGCAGCTAAATCTAACATAAATACAAGAAAAGGAACAAACGTGGCATGCCCGACCTCCCCGACAGCATCTTCCCAAGCAAAATAAGAGAACAGAAGGCTGAACACGCCCCGTGCTCAGTGAACACGGGGGCGTGCCCAAGTGCCAACATAAAAGACAAAGCTATAGAAGCTTCTATCGCCCACCACGGGGCCGTGCTCAGCGGACACGGGGCCGTGGTCAACTATAAGATTTGCAGAATCCAGGCAAATCTTGATAGTACAGATATGCTTCTGCACACGGGGGCGTGCCCAGCGGACACGGGGACGTGGTCAACTAATGCAGACAAACTGCAATTAATGAAGACAGAGAAGAGGATGGACACGGGGCCGTACCCACTGGACACGGGGTCGTGCCCGAGCTACTGTTCAGGCTATAAATAGGGGTGCTTGGCTCATTTGCAAACCATCCATTGGCACACCACCTCTCTCACACTTCACCCACCACCCACCACCATCACAACACCATCATCCATTGTCCATCATAGAGTGTGTGAGTCGTCTCGGGATCCAAGATTGATTGTAAGAGTTCTTGACAATCAAAGGCCATGTTTTCCTAAGTCTCTTACATCACTTGGTGAAGACAAATGTCTAGTGTAATACTTTTTATTTTTAATATTTTCGCACTTTTTACTTGGTTATGTATTAATGACTTTAATAACTAGTTTCTTATGTTGAAGGTGATTCTTCCTTATCGTTTGTCCGTGGTGTCTTGGCATTATTTTACTGTCTATATAAAATAAAAGATTTTCACCATTCATATCTCCACGGTCTATATGGAGATATGTTGGCTACCTGGTCGGGGGTTAAGGGAACGGTTTGGTAAGAGTCTTGCCTTGTTCAGTGTATAGATCCTGCAAGGACCTGGGTCAAATTTAGTTGGACCTCCTTCAATACCCACCGGTATTGGATGGCGGGGGTCCAAACTCTTTGATCCTCTCATATGTAAGCTACTATTAATACTTTAACCCGGCTACTTAGGACTGTATCCCTGCTGACTCAGACTACTTAGCCGAGGGTAACGTCACCTTCAAAAGAGGGGCCTACCATAATATGCATTAATAACTTAATTAATTATCTTTCAATAATCCGACCCTTTAGGATTGTATCCTTGCTAGGGTAACGTCACCTTCAAAAGAGGGGCCTACTACAATAACTAAGATAATCTCTTAAAAAGTGCAAAAGTGCAGAAATAATCAAAGGTTACACTAAACACGAGTCGGAGCCAAGTGATTCATCTTGTCTATCTGTTTTTACTTTTATTTTATTTTTCAGCATTTTAGTTAGTTTTTATTTTTCTTATTTAAAACCTTTTTCTAACTTTTGATTTGATTAGACGTTGAGGATAAACCGGTACTAAAAGCTCTTGTGTCCTTGGACGACCTCGGTATCTTACCAACACTATACTAAGCTCACGATGGGTGCACTTGCCCATATGTGTGTTTGGTGTTAGTAAATATCGTGTTTTATAAATTTAAAACTTGACTAACGTGTAAAAAGGGCTTAAAATATACATTAAAATATAATAACACTCACGCACATCAAGTTTTTGGCGCCGTTGCCGGGGACACAAGGATTTTAAGAAAGTTAGGAATCAACGGCCTAATCGTTTTTCTTATTTTTCTATTTTTTTTAGGATTTTTCTTAATTTTTCAGCTTTTGCAGAACTCAGCACGGGCCGTGCCAGCTGAACACGCCCCGTGCCCAATCATTGGAACTGGAAATCCTGTTTTAAGTCAGACAGTAAGCTGAACACGGGGCCGTGCCCACCCAACACGCCCCGTGCCCAAGATTCAGTTACTGAAAACAGAACCGTAAGATCCCGACGGTTGGTAATTTCTGACACAAACATGAGTGATACTGATATTTTTTACTTTCGGCACTCTTATGGTACGTGGTGTCAAATATGTGGTAGTTCCCATAAAGAATTAGAATGTTATTTTCTAAATTATAAGCCCCACTATATAGACCCATTGTTTTCCTGTAGCCTTAAGAGGGGCGGAAGTAAAAATAATCCCTATCTCTCCCTCGAATGCTCTCAACCGGATCTTCTAGGAGAAATGCTTCTTGATGAACTATTTCAAATGGAAGATCTAATTCTTAATTGGTTAGAAGAACTTAGGATAGATTTCAATAATTTATCTCAATACGACAACCAAGAAGAATTATTGGGATCGCATTCAAATAAAAACAACTTCATTGTTCCCGATGGTACCTCTAACTCTAGTGAGGACTTGAGCGATAGTCGTCCCTGTGTCGATTGTGCCGTGAAGGACTCCCCATCGACTTCGTTCGATGCATACATAGACCTGAGCGATTCGGCATACACCTTCTTTAACGAGAGCCCGGGAAAGGGTTAGACTTGTCCACCTACATATAGCATAGGAATCAACCTCACCGACAACCTCTTGCGTTCTCGTCTTAATCTAGAGCAATTAAGGTATCTTAGGTACTTTGGGGTTGTTCCATCCAGTAAGGAACCACCCGATCCGGATAAGTTCTTTAAAAATAGACAAACTTCATAAACAGCCTTTCGACACGAGGCCGTGCCCAGGTCAACACGCCCCCGTGTCCACCAAAAGATTCCTTTCTGACTTTTTGTCAGAATACGAACAAAATGTGTCAGGATCTTGTCTGCACACGGGGCCGTGTCCAGCATGCTGTCGTTTTCTATAAATGCAGCCAAGAATCCTGCACATTTGGACCATCCAGGGACAGAGATTTGAAAGGATCTTCTCACCTACCATCCTAGGTATTTTCAAAAAGAAGGTTCTAACAACCATCTTGTCCTTTCCTCTTTTATCCGTTGCCTTCTTCTTCATCTTTCTTGTCTCAACACCTCCATTGAAGCTTGTTCTCAAGCTTTATTGTGTTGATTATTAGATTTTTGTCCAAGGAATCTTGTTAAAAATAAGTTGTGCAACATTGTTTTAAGTTATTTCTGTTAAAAAATGCTTCATAAGTTGGAAAAATAATTTAAAACTCCAAGATTCCTTGTTCCAAAAATCTGCAGAAAGGTGAACACGGGGTCGTGCTCATTGAGCACAGGGCCGTGTCCGATGTATTGTTTCATTAAAATGAACTATTTTTGGTTTGTTTTCGTAGAATGTCTAGTCAAAACAGTGGAACCTCTTCTGCACACTCTAGAAATAGTCGAAGGGAGAGAAGGTCATCAATTGAAGCAACTCTCGTACATTACGTAATGGCATTACGTGAAGCTCTTGACGAGATGACTTCGGTAGAGGAGGTCCTAATAGACCGTATAAATTATATTACGGTGGGGTTGGAAATCAGTTTTCAAGAAATAAACCTCTTGCACCAGAGGTTAAACATTCTTGTGACACCTCCCATGGAACCAATCCTCCCTCAAGACGATTGGAACCTAGCACTTGGAGTCAACAATCCTACCGGTTGGGATGACATTCCTGCGGAACCTCCTCTTGAAGATCTACAAGAAGTGCCGGTGGAAGTTGCACCCCCTCAAACCAATAACAATGAGCCCGCCTTTCTTCTCCCTAGGGAGATAGAAGAGTGGCTCGCCGACGTGTGAGGGACCCATGCCCGGAGAAAGAAGTTTTTCAAGCCGCATCTAACCGAGGGAATTATCTTTTCGGAAATTTTGCTAATAGAATAAGTAGTAGGCTAGAACTTCTTGGTTTAGATTTCTTGTGTTTCCTTGACCTAATTATCTAGAATTTTAACTTTTAGGATTATTATGTAATTCTCTCTATGACTTAATGAATGATGGTTTTAGCTAACTTGGTGTTTGGATGATGTTGTAATGGATAAAACACACTCGGGATGGTGAAGGATAACAAGGGAAACTTGAACCAGCACCCCATGCATGAAAACAGGGCCATCCGACAAATTTTTCTTCATTACAGCAAGTTCAGCACGGGCCGTGCCCGCCCAACACGGCCCCGTGCTGCACAGTCTGCAGAAAATGCCCAGTTCAGGTAAACTGGACACGGGCCGTGTTCACCCAACACGCCCCCGTTTCCAGGCTTCTGTTTCTTTTTACAACTTTTTGTTACTGGCGACTGAACACGGGGTTGTGCCCGGACACCACGGGGCCGTGTCCAGACGCCCAGTAACATAAAATTTTGCTTTTTCACACCTTTTTACACATTCAATCAACCTAAAAACTTATTTTTGGGACACATTGAGGACAATGTGTAATTTAAGTGTGGGGGTATGCTAAAACTTTGAATCTTGCAAGTCCTAATTACAAGCCTTACACAAAACTCTATTGGAACCGCTAATCACCCCAAAAAAAATTTCATTTTTTTTACTTGTCTAGGTTTAATTTGGGAATTTCAAATTCTATAAAGGTTATATTTTTACAAATTTACAACCGATAGCGTCGTGATAAAAAGAACCAACATAAGAAAATTATGAAAAAGCATGACAAGTTTAGTTAAAATTTGATTATATATACTTGATCACATAAAAACTCATTCCCACAAAAGTAAGTTTTGAGCCTTTATTGAGCATACAAATACATATCTTTAAACTAAATGCTCATTTTTCGTTTCTTGTGTGAATAGCCGCTTGGTTCTTACGACTCTAGAACTTGCCACGACGATACATTCCCGGTCCTTACCAACTTGAACCCGAGTAAGTAAATGATGGAGGCATTAGGACTA
This sequence comes from Helianthus tuberosus, assembly GCA_030545235.1. Taxonomy (NCBI): domain Eukaryota; kingdom Viridiplantae; phylum Streptophyta; class Magnoliopsida; order Asterales; family Asteraceae; genus Helianthus; species Helianthus tuberosus. The sequence goes on along the minus strand of CM060387.1, from coordinate 12,132,610 downwards.
ACCCTTTTTATTTCTACACCATTATTTTTCTTTTTTTTTACTACCTACCCAAAATCCCCCTAGTTAACCCCTTTCAGCCTAAACCTTTTCATTTCTTAACCCAAAAACAAACACCCTTTCACCTACCCACCAAAATCTTTTTATTTTTAACCCTTTGTTTTAGTAACAAGCTCGGTTTTTCTTATGACTTTTTCAAAAAAAAAAAAAATAATAAATAAAAAAAAATGTTGATGATGAAGCAAAAGAAATAAACAAGCAAGTTCATCAAAAATAACTTTGTTTGAATAATAGCTTCATCAAAATAAAAATTGCAAAAATAAAAAGTCTTACGAAAACCGATGCTTTTTACGCTTTTCGCCCTTTTCTACTAACCACTAACCCAACCACCTACCTTTAACCCAAGCCTAACCCTTCACCCAAAAGTCCTCTTGATATTTACAAAGGTTTATAGTAGTAGGATGATTGATTGCTTGGCAAGCCTATGGTAGGAGTAAGTTCCATGCCGCTCTCGAGTGATTCACTAAAATACATCTTCGGCCGAGTGTTGAGTGATCCCCCGTGAGGTATGTGAACTTGTATATAAATGGAATTTTAAAAAGGCATGTTATGCCCTAATAAGTAATTTATCTTATGTAATGTTTTAAATAAATCATGACGAATAGGATTGTAAATAAATAAAAATAAAACTTGATAAAGAAAATCTTGGAAATCCCGACACTCTATGACAAGCCCAAAAACCTTCTCTTCTACCTATTCCATTTGGGAGTGTAAAGCCACATTATAAAGAGTTTTGCTTGAGGACAAACAAAGATTCAAGTGTGGGGGTATTTGATGTGCACAAAATGCAACATATAAATTACATCAATTATGGCATAAAACTAACCATTTTTTAGTACTAATGTTGGAAAAAGTGTGCTTTTGTCTTCCTTTTGTATTTTCAGGATTAAATGAGCTCAAATGAACAAAAGAAGCAAAAAGGCAGCTAAATCTAACATAAATACAAGAAAAGGAACAAACGTGGCATGCCCGACCTCCCCGACAACATCTTCCCAAGCAAAACAAGAGAACAGAAGGCTGAACACGCCCCGTGCTCAGTGAACACGGGGGCGTGCCCAAGTGCCACCATAAAAGACAAAGCCATAGAAGCTTCTATCGCCCACCACGGGGCCGTGCTCAGCGGACACGGGGCCGTGGTCAACTATAAGATTCGCAGAATCCAGGCAAATCTTGATAGTACAGATATGCTTCTGCACACGGGGGCGTGCCCAGCGGACACGGGGACGTGGTCAACTAATGCAGACAAACTGCAATTAATGAAGACAGAGATGAGGATGGACACGGGGCCGTGCCCGAGCTACTATTCAGGCTATAAATAGGGGTGCTTGGCTTATTTGCAAACCATCCCTTGGCACACCACCTCTCCCACACTTCACCCACCACCATCACAACACCATCATCCACCACCATCATCCATTGTCCATCAAAGAGTGTGTGAGTTGTCTCGGGATCCAAGATTGATCGTAAGAGTTCTTGACAATCAAAGCCATGTTTGCCTAAGACAAACATGGTGAAGACAAGTGCTTGACCATCACCAAGTCTCTTACATCACTTGGTGAAGACAAGTGTCTAGTGTAATACTTTTTATTTTTAATCTTTTCGCACTTTTTACTTGGTTATGTATTAATGACTTTAATAACTAGTTTCTTATGTTGAAGGTGATTCTTCCTTATCGTTTGTCCGTGGTGTCTTGGCATTATTTTACTGTCTATATAAAATAAAAGATTTTCACCATTCATATCTCCACGGTCTATATGGAGATATGTTGGCTACCTGGTCGGGGGTTAAGGGAACGGTTTGGTAAGAGTCTTGCCTTGTTCAGTGTATAGATCCTGCAAGGACCTGGGTCAAATTTAGTAGGACCTCCTTCAATACCCACCGGTATTGGATGGCGGGGGTCCAAACTCTTTGATCCCCTCATATGTAAGCTACTATTAATACTTTAACCCGGCTACTTAGGACTGTATCCCTGCTGACTCAGACTACTTAGCCGAGGGTAACGTCACCTTCAAAAGAGGGGCCTACCATAATATGCATTAATAACTTAATTAATTATCTTTCAATAATCCGACCCTTTAGGATTGTATCATTGCTGACTCAAACTACTGGGTTGAGGGTAACGTCACCTTCAAAAGAGGGGCCTACTACAATAACTAAGATAATCTCTTAAAAAGTGCAAAAGTGCGGAAATAATCAAAGGTTACACTAAACACGAGTCGGAGCCAAGTGATTCATCTTGTCTATCTGTTTTTACTTTTATTTTATTTTTCAGCATTTTAGTTAGTTTTTATTTTTCTTATTTAAAACCTTTTTCTAACTTTTGATTTGATTAGACGTTGAGGATAAACCGGTACTAAAAGCTCTTGTGTCCTTGGACGACCTCGGTATCTTACCAACACTATACTAAGCTCACGATGGGTGCACTTGCCCATATGTGTGTTTGGTGTTAGTAAATATCGTTTTTTATAAATTTAAACCTTGACTAACGTGTAAAAAGGGCTTAAAATATACATTAAAATATAATAACACTCACGCACATCACACGTCCGATAATGTGTTGACACGTGTACAAAACCCTAAGAAAGTCAAACGTTGACTATGAAGGACTAATTTTGCAAAAAATGAAAAACTTTGATTATGGAGGGACTGGAAGTGTTAACATCCTTAAAATAAGTTTCTGAATAACCTCTTACGGTATTCATATTCACAAATGAGCCGCTTATTGATCAAGAATAGCCGTTTGCGTGATTAATTGAAAGTTTGCGCAATGAAGGGTTAAAAGCATCAACATGTTAATTCTTACCTCTGAATGACCTTTTAACAAACCAAGAGCTTCATGATGGTTGATTATACTCTCGGGGATGCCAAATATTGTCCATCTAAGGCTTTTATGCCTATAAGTGACGATACGCGCAACTTTGCAAGTTTAAGGGGGTAAAAGCGTCAATATGTTTAATTATACCTCTGAATGACCTTTTTACGAACCCGAAGCATTGTGATGTTTAATAATACTCCCAAGAATGCCTAATATGGATTAGATAAGGCTTCGATGCTATTAAACGATGATATGCGCAAGTTTGCGCATTAGAGGGACTATTTGTGTTAAACTGCAAAAGTATACCGAATCCAATGATAGCGAACATTCCGGAACTTGACCATAAGTTAAACATACCATAAATACCCTTTACATAGCTTAGAAATAGGCTTTGAGGGGTTCGGTGTGCAAAAATAAACTTTTAAGTCAAACAGGGACTAAAAGCGTCAAAAAGTGCATAAGTTTGCATTTTCATGCATATCATACGTTCCGAACATATCTGGACATCCAAAAATTTATGTAATCATTAAAATATGTTATTTTAGTGATTGGCATGATAAAATTCCATTCGTCGTGTAATTTGGATCGTTTTTCGCGTCCGTTCGTGTTTCGTCGTAATTAGCCGAACAACGCAACCGTACGACCAAACGAACCGACATCCGTCATATTTTTGAGCATGTTTTATGTTCCCTATGTTTAGGCATCTTTTTATAGCCTTGAAAATGGCTTAACGGGCATTAAATGTGTCAGAAATGGCATTTAACAAGTGCAGGGACTGATTCTTTAATTTATAAAAGCTGTTGCTGAACTTACCTGCGGTCGCGGGCCGCGTAAGAGGTAGGCTGTGCCTACGCGGGGCACGAGAGCCTCCCAGAACAGCAAAAACCAGTTTATTCAATTCAGCAGCTGGTTTCTAGGCTGTGTGATTGGTTTCTTCATTCTAGGGGCCTGTTTTGGGCACCCATAGATTACCAAAACAATGGGTAATACTTGTACGGACCAGATTGAAGCTCGTTTATCGAGGAACGATCCTAACGGTTCTTGAAATCCTATATATACCCACTTGTTTTGGCTCCCATTTCACTTCATTCCATTTCTGCACTTGCTCTCTGATTTTAAGAGGATCCTGATCAACTTGGGAACCTCCTTCAGTCCTAAGGACCACTCGTAAGTGTTCCTTTCGTGCTTAGTTAAATTGTTTGACTCTTAAAACCGAAAAGTCAAGCGTTCACGATAAACGCTTTGACTTTTAAACGGTTGAGCCATTGTTCGCAACGAACATGGCTACGTGATCGTAATTAGGTAGGTATTAAACCCTCAAAAGAGAACCTCCTAATTACCACGTTTGCTTAGTTAATTGTCGGGTCAAAGTAATTAAAATAAAAGTCAAACGAGTCGGTTTTTAAATAAAATTCATAACTAATGATGTAAAGGAAATAAAATCAGTTTTGTCACTTTAATAACTTGGTAAATATTAATTGAACATGTCTAGGCATGTTCAACCCGACAATTCTGAGTTTAGGCTCGGTTCGGAACCGAAAGTCGCAAAAGTAGACTTTTGCTTTGACTTTCAGTTCTGAACCGATTTAGCTTAGTTTAGTTATGCCCTAGGATTCCTTTAGGATCATATTATATGTTAGTATAACCCTCCAAGGTTATACAACATGGTTCCATAGAAATCCTAGTTCATTGCATTTTTCCGTTAAATGCTTAAAAGTTGACCATTATGCCCTTTTGATATAAAAAAGATTTTTGAAAATGTGAGAGGACAAAAACCTTTATTACTGATTTATAAGCATGTCCTAAAAATTTGACATCAGTTTCTGGTCTAAATTAGGAGTTATGCTCGATATCGTAAAATGAACGCTTTTTATTAATTAAATAGTATATTTGGCATAAAACCTACTTAAATCCAAATTTTGACACCAAACTTTCTACCCACTGATGTAATATAATATTTAGGGATTTTTTGAAATTTTTATTAAATTTTAAAATGATCATAACATAGAGTTCTTGCATAGACTCGGTAATTGACGATAATGCCATTTTCGCTAATAAAATGAGTTTTACACATCCTTTACATATCAAACCATTTTCAACTGATTTTATATATTGAATAACTTATTTTAAACAGTAAAGGCTAATCAAAATCTCAGATTTCCTTAATCAACCCGAATATCGTCAGATACCGACTTTTATGCGATTTAGGCGCATAGTATGGTTTAAAACCATATTTGGAACCTAAGGCCTGTTACCTACTGATGTTATGAATAAATTTTTATAATTAAACTGTAATTAAAAGTTTTGAACTCAGATTTCCAAATTTGGCCCTTTTAACATATGTGAAATGATCAAAATGCCCCTACGGTGCATAGTTTGGCCATAGATGATAAATTTCACATATATATGATATCTTACTGATATAACTTATTAAAATATATATTTTTACAGATTATTTTAGACCAGAACCTCAGATTACTATTTAACCTCTTTTATAACCTTTAAAATGACCGAAATACCCCTACGGGGCTTAAATTGATTTTAAATCCGTTTTGGGCATAATGGAAGGTATCCTACTGATATCACAACATATTTAAGGCATATAAACTTGTGAAACATGTTGATGACTCTTTTGGTTACCCGTTATGCATTTTTCGCATTCGGTACGGTTTATGTAACTAGTTTGCATAAATTAACCGAAACGGGTCAAACCTTATCATTTTCACTTCAAAATTCAGAATGTGTTTAGTTTACCCATATTATACAAGTCTCCATACTTGTCGAGTCTAAATCACATTCTAATCCGGTCTTCGCTTAATCTTGCGTTTTGAACCGTAAACCTTTCCTTAAAACTAACCGGTCTAAGTTTCAACTTAAATAAGACTCGTTAGAAATCTAATAAGTTAATAAAACCTTCGTTCCAGATTGAGAGCCCCAGTAGAGGTACTTGTGCTTGCTGATTTGAATATACGGCTGAGAATAAAATTACATTTTAGCTCAGGTAAATACTTTTAACTTGTTTTCCCTTATACGGGCTTGGGATACGGTATATAAAAATACCGCTTGGTCGGGTGTAGAAACCTTTTAATCGGAAATGATTAAATTGCATAATCCCGTTTTAATCAGTATTACTTGATAACAAATAACATTGGGGGTTAATGACCGTGTCCTGGATATCCTTGGCTCATTTAAAAAGCGTAAATGGCCACAACTTAAGCACAGGGTGTAGGCATACACCTTCCTGTTGCGTATGTAAAAGATATACTTACTCGTGAGGTAACTTCTTGTGAGTTTATATTTGTGGTGTGTCGATTAATCTTGATCAGTTTGTTTAAACACAGGCCCTAAATGTTGGACAAACATGTAAATCTGATACAAGATTGTTATTAATATAATTGTCCCAAGTTATAAAAGATTATTTGTGCCATGTGCATTTAAATCAATTTTCGTAAATATTTTCAAAAGAGTCAGTTAATTGTATTTACTAGTGTAAACTGACGTATTTTCCAAAAAGGTTAAGTGACAGGTACTGTACGTAATTGGCTGGGAGCTCGGGGCATTAATAAGGAACCTTGCAAGTTCTAAACGTCTAAAGTCTGTTGAACAATGTTTATATTTCTGTTTTAAGATCCGCCTGTGGATCTATACAACCGTTGTGTAATATTTTATTATACTTTTGAATCGGTTTGTATTATTTTTACTTTAGACTTCCGCTGTGCATTGAACTGTGATTATTTGACTATGATAATATCAACTACGTCACGACACTCCCCACCGGGCCCACTGGTAATACGTGGAAATATCGGGGTGTGACAATACACAAATAGTTCTAGTGGACGAAGCAAAGAGACCGCTTTGTTAATTTTAATGAAGCAATGAAGACTGAATCTGCAAACCGCAACCTTTTTTGACTACCGAAACGGTGGCTATGCGAAATACAAACCGCAATCGTTTGTGACTATGGGAAACACAAGTTTTCTTTTTGAGCTTGATGGATGTCCGTTATCTCAACGCTTCTCCTTACATTATTGATCTGGAATTGGAGAACCGTTGTTAATATGAGTATGTTGTTCCAAGATCAATTCCAAGATTATTGATGGTAACAAGAGTATGTTGTTCCAAGATCAATTCCAATTGCAGTTGATGAAACCAGAGCTATTATCTCGGTTGTTCAGTACTTTCGTGATAAATACAATGTTCATCTTCGTTATCCTTTGCTTTCTGCAATTCAAGCAGGCACGGATGCTAAACGTACTGTTATTACACCCGAGATGATTCAAGTGAGTCCTATGAAACAAGTGTCGGTCTATTCAATTGAGAAGAATCATTGCATTACAACCCTGTTGAAAAACATAATCGATAAATTTAGGGAAAATGGGGTTGAAAGATGATAACCCAACAGTGGAGGATCTCATTAGACAGCTTCGATAAATTCAGGGGTATTCTCAAATAATGTTTCCTAGACGTTTGAAGACCAACAAATGTCCAAAGTGTTGCTTCTTCGTTCGCGTGACGAAAAGCTACCGCGTGACAGGAAGCTACCTTGCAAAAATTAAAAAATTAAATCGACAGCCTCAATACGTATCGTATAGGCCTATACGATGCGTATTACTTTTTGGTAGGGGACAATGGCAGCCTTTGGCAGGCATAGAAGTTTAAACCCACCTCAATACGCATCGTATAGGCCTATACGATGCGTATTGAGGGTGTCGATTTAATCCCCCAAGGTGTGCCAATAATACGACCCTAAATAAATAACTAAAAAGTTAAAAGAAATATAATTAATATTTAAAAATTTATGTAGGACCCACCACCCACCTCATCCTTTTCATCTTCCCTAATCTTCACCGATTCCACCTTTCACCACCACCACCCCACCTCACCCCGCTGGAAAAACACAAACCCTCTCAGAACCAAAACTCTACACAAACTAAACCTAATTTATATATACTCTAATTTATAACAATTGTAAGCATTCACCGGTTGTACATTGTGCTTTCATTGTATTTCTTGCTTAGGTTAGTTGTTGTTAAGTTTATATTATTGTACCTTTTGTATTCTTCTACCATGTGTTAGATCACCGCCCGTCATTTCAACCAGGCAACTCAAAAGTCAAAACCCTAGAGAGAGCTAGAGAGAGTTACAACGATGATGAAGGTGTTTTGGCATCGCCTCCGGCTGGTCGTTCTGCTCAGGAGAACAAGGGTAACAAAGAAGACGGTGGCGGTACTCTGTTTTTGTGGTTTTTTGTTTTCCGAGACTAGGGTTCCGACGGCGGTGTACAGAGAGTGTTGTTAGTAGTGAGGGTTTGGTGGTTGGTTCAACGGCGATGGCGATGATGAGTGGTGGTTTGACGTCGTGGTGGTGGTGGGTTTTGAAGGTAGTGTTTTAACGTTTGGTAAATTTTCTATTCAAACTCTTAACTTACACCTTCTTTACATTTTTGGTGCCATTTTGTGGGTAATGACGGTCATTGTCGGTGTGTCGGTTGTTTCTAAAGATGCGATCACTAAGAATCCTAATTATATGTCATCGGAAGGTGAGAGATTGGAGCACGAGTTTCAAATTGCACATCATAACCAACGTCTATAACAACAGTATCAACAAAAGCCATCTATGGGATTTGATGTGACTTCATCGGGTTCACCTTAGAGGTATACATATATACTTTCTTTTAATATTTCTATGCATTAAATGCTAGGTGTTTGTTAAAATCACAGAGAAAAAAATGTGAGTTTTGTTGTTAATGAAGATTATAATGTTATGAATTGCAGTGATGGTAATGTAATAAATCCCCTGTGATGGTAGTGTAATAAATCTCCTATCAAGACTTAAACCACTTGTGCCTTATCAAGAACTAGTTACACAAGCCCAATTTTCTACTAATAACACCATCAGAACTACTGATGCAAGTCAATTAGGTTTCTTAGACAAAATACAAGTTATAACAAATAATTGTCACTGAAATTGTTGGTATTTATGGTACGAGAACAACGCATCGAGTCTTTTTATGATATATTGCATGAATCTTCTTTGGCGTCTACTATTCTACTAATATACTCCCATGGTTGCATGTTTTGATTTTCGACAGATCGACGGTGGCAAAGGTGGTTTCGAATGCTTACTATTTAATTCACCCAGCTTTACCAAGGTAAAATTTACAAAGAGACTGGACATTTGAATCTGTTTTTCTTTTCCAGTAATGCTATGCTGTTATTGTTAACACGTATATGTACACACGTTAACGATTGAATTAATTTATACATGTTCATGCCTTCATGGGCTTATGGTTGTGTAGGGAATCCTTGTCGGTGGATATTATTAATTCTGAAACCGTTGAGCTTCCTTCGGTCGTTGGTTCAATATGTGAGGGTAATAGGTCAGCTTTTACAAGCCCGAATTATGTAAATTGTAGCTACTTATGAACACCAATAAGTTTATCATATGGCACTTTTCGTTTCATTTTATGTTATATGTTACTTCTCACGGGTTCCAATCATTGGTAGATATTTGATTTAGAAACAAAGATGATTTACATATTTAAAATTGCTATTGAAAGTGTGTTGTTGTTGGCAGTTTTATTTTTATTGTTGTTATTATTAAATGAGAAGGCCATGACTTTTGTAAATGATTTTAAAGTTGACTTCATGATTTCAGGTAACAGAGTTTTTGAATCTCGAAGTGAAAATAGATCTTACTTAATCAAATAGTTTTTGGTCTTTAATTTATGTGCTCATTACTTTTACATGACTATATGATATGTGGTTCTTGCTGTTCAGTTTGCAGCACCAGGAGAACTTTCCATTTGCACCATTTTTGCCGGGAATATCGATTGCCCTACATATTGGTGTTGCTTTGTCTGAACATTCTCTTTAAGGTGCACCAATTGCCTCTTTCTCCGTAACTGTAACATTTGTTTATCACTAACACAGATGCTCTTTAACATATTCGGACGTGTACCTATTCACTTTTAGAAAGCCTCGAGGAGCATTATAATTAATTAACACACCACAAGGAGCATTATCTACAGGGACTGTACGACACAAAAACCCCTATGGCGTGCAAAGTAATGTTAAACCTTACTCTCTTTTTTTCTTCGAAATATAATTATTTTCCATAACAAAAAAGGTCTGATTTAATAATTATCTTATACGATGATTATATACTGGATTTATCATATATTAGTGCATTTAAGAATACAACTAACAAACGTATTTATAAAGTATGTTATATGTATTTTAGAAACGTAATTGTTATTCCACCATTTACTTTCTTCTATTCAATATACGTACAACAGGTTTTAATGCAATTTATCACACTTACATTCACAATTCACTTTGTCATCAAGATCAGTGTCAATTTCATAAGGTACATTGTCATCTCCTGCAGTAGCAGAAGTTGAGAATAGAATATGTTTAATACAACTTTCCTTAATGTGATCTGATCCTGTAGGTTGATATTGCTGAAAAATGGCAAAGATGATTCTGAAGTATCAGGTAATATTGCTAATGAAAAATAATTTTGCACCGCTTTTTGCCTCCCGGGCTGTTTGTGTTGCAAATTTGTAAAGTTTCAATTTTGCTTTTGTCGCAACCCCCGCCCCCTATCTGTCCCGGGAACGGGCGACCGCGAGACCAGTTTTGGTGGTATCATTTTGTTTAGCATTTTGGCAGCGGAAATTTCATTAGGACCGTAGTTAGGAAATGTTTATCAGAGTAAATACCACACTTTTATAGTATTAAACATATTGGGATAAAACCCAAGTTTTCATTACAAACATTTTCATAGGGAAAATCCCTATTTTATTGAATAAAACATATTCTTTTATTTAGGTAACTTTTATAGCCACTTTTCCAAGCCTTCAGTGCTGTCCAGCTGGCTTCTAGTTGGCTTTCACATTTTGTTACCTGAAACGCGTTTAAAAACATTTTATCAGTGAGAAATACTGGTGAGTGAATCCCAGTTTAATCAAGAAGAGTTTTATTCTTTAACAGTATTGAGAGCTATCACATTGTTTATTTCTACACAATTACACATTGGCTAACTCGTTGTCCAATGGTAACGTGTTCCACATTTTGTATACAAAACCCCAACATACCGGCAGTAGTTGAAGAACTACAAAGACTCAATCACTGCTTAATCACATTGTAAAACATTTAAGGTTTTGTAAAAACAATTTACAAAAAGAAGATTACTCACAAAAAGATTTACACAAAAGAAGGATTACTCACATTGCTGTCTTAGACTTCTTTTAAGGGTTTCCTGGTAATTATCTATAATTTACACAATGCACACGCGTTAGTATAATAACCCTTTATATTTACATTAGTTATACCCTCCCGAGATGGCATTCCAACGACTACGTTGGGCAAAACCACGACAGCCGTTACGGAACCCTGGATCAATCGGGCAGCGTATCTAATACGTAATCGGGGTTATAATACTTACATTGGGGCAGAACTTCATTAATTAGGGGGTTATTATACCTGATAATTCTTCAGAATTTTGAGAGAGGAAAGATTTATGAACGATTTGTGAACTGTGGCCAACGAATTCTATATATAAGGTTGTTCAGGGGGTCTGTCGCGGCCCGCCAGGGACTACGTGTCCCGTTATAGGCTTGCCGAGTCAGCCCTAGACCCCACACACGAAGGACACGTGGCGTGCTCCGGTGCGTCCTCGTATCCAAGTCGTCGCGTCCCGCGTAGCCTTGTGTTATATTTGTCGCGGGCCGCGAGGTACATTAAAAATTGATTTTTATTTTATTTTTAATGATATAATGTATTTTGAGCTCGGTTTTCACATACGGGGTGTATTTTAGGACATATAGGAATATTTTAATATATATTAGGGCGTCAGAAAAATTCAGGAGGGTTGTTATATCCTCCCCACCTTGTTTTAGAGCTCGTCCTCGAGATCTACTGGAATAGGTGTAGATATTTCCTTTGCGTTTCTGATTCAAGCTCCCATGTGTATTCTGGTCCTCTTTTGGAGTCCCATTTCACTTTGACCAGAACTAATCTCTTGTGCTTGAGGTTCTTAACTTTCATGTCTTCAATCTGTAGAGGTCTTTCTACAAATTTTAATTGTTCATTTACCTCTATATCTTTAAGAGGTACTACTAGTGATTCATCAGCTAAACATTTCTTGAGATTAGATACATGAAATACATCATGTATTCCTGCCATTTCCTCTGGCAGTTGTAGCTGATAGGCTACAGGTCATATTCTTCTAATAATCTCAAAAGGTCCAACATACCTGGGGCTTAGCTTTCCCCTTTTGATGAATCGTACCACTCCTTTCCAAGGAGAGACTTTCAATAACACTTTATCTCCTACTTGAAATTCCAAGGGCTTTCGTCGGTTATCAGCATAACTCTTTTGTCGATCACGTGTTGCTTTCAGTCGTTCCTTGACTTAAATGATTTTGTTTGTTGTTTCTTGTACTATCTCAGGTCCAGATAGTTGCTTTTCTCCAATTTCAGCCCAACAGACTGGCGTTCGACACTTTCGTCCATAAAGTGCTTCGAATGGTGCAGCATTGATACATGTGTGATAACTGTTATTGTAAGAAAATTCTATTCATGATAAGTGATCGTCCCAATTACCTCCGAAATCAATTCACAAGCTCTAAGCATGTCTTCCATTGTCTAAATTATCCTTTCGCTTTGTTCGTCCATTTGTGGATGATAAGCGATGCTTAGATTTAATTTGGTTCCCATTGCTTTTTGGAAGCTTGTCCAAAAATGAGAGGTAAAACGACTATCTCTGTCAGAAACAATTGATAGAGGAATTCCATGTAATGAAACTACTTCATTTACATATAATTTAGCTAATTGTTCCATACTGTAAGTTTCTTTCATTGGTAGGAAATGAGCTGACTTGGTTAGCCTGTCTACAATCACCCAGATTATATCATTACCTTTTCTTGTTTTGGGTAATTTGGTAACAAAATCCATTTTTATTAATTCCCATTTCCAAACTGGCATTTCTAACTGTTGTAATAAACCTGAGGGTTTCTGATGTTCAGCTTTAACTTGTGAACAAGTTAAACACTTTGCAACATATGCTGCTATATCCTTTTTCATTCCTATCCACCAGAAATTCTTTCTTAAGTCCTGATACATTTTATCACTTCTAGGATGCATCGTGTACTTAGACTTATGGGCTTCTTCTAATATACGGTGGCGTAGGTTTCCTAATTTAGGTATCCACATTCTTTTCTTGTGGAATCTCCAAATTCCATCTGTCCCTTGTTCTAATTCCTTAATCATTCCTTTTAACTTTTCAATGTCATCCTTGATTACTGATTCTTGTGCTTTTCTAATCTGATCATTTAAATCTACTTGCAGATTTAACTTAAGAGAACATACTCTTTTTGATTTTTCATGATACTTTCGACTTAAAGCATCGGCTACTACATTTGCCTTTCCTGCATGATACTGGATATTACAATCATAATCACTAAGTATCTCCATCCAGCGTCTTTGTCTCATATTCAATTCCTTTTGCCCAAAAACATACCTTAAACTCTTATGGTCGGTGAATATAGTAAACTTACTATCGTATAGGTAATGTCTCCAAATTTTAAGGGCAAAAATTATAGCTCCTAACTCTAGATCATGGGTTGAATAATTTTCTTCATGATTCTTCCTTTTGACGTTGCATTAACACACATCCATAACCTAACTTGGAAGCGTCACAATAGATTACAAAATCTTCAGTTCCTTCTGGTAACGTTAGTATGGGTGCATGGGTTAATCTTTGGCTTAAGAATTCTAAAGACTTCTTCTTGTTTTAGTCCCCATTCAAACTTAACTGATTTACAGGTTAACTTAGTTAAGGGAATGACTATTCTAGAAAAATCTCGAATAAACCTTCTATGATAACCGGCTAATCCTAAGAAACTTCTAACCTCGGTTGGTGACTCAGGGGTTTTCCACTTGGTAATTGCCTCGATCTTGGTGGGATCTACATGAATTCCTTCATGATTGACTAGATATCCAAGAAATTGTACCTGTTCTAACCAAAACTCACACTTCGAAAACTTAGCATAAAGCTTTTCTTTTCTTAGTAAACTTAGAAGTGCGTGCAGAGGCGCTGCATGTTCCTCTTTACTTTTAGAATAAATAAGAATATCATCTATAAAGACAATTATGAATTTATCCAAATACGGCTTACATATTCAGTTCATCATGTCCATAAATGTAGCTGGGGCATTGGTTAAACCAAATGGCATGACAGTAAATTCATAATGGCCATACCTTGTTCTAAAAGCAGTTTTAGGAATGTCCTCTTCCAGTACCTTTAATTGATGATATCCTGACCTTAAATCGATTTTAGAGAAAAATTGTGCTCCTTGCAATTGATCAAATAGATCATCGATCCTTGGTAATGGATACCGATTCTTAATCCTGACTTTGTTCAATTCACGGTAGTCAATGCACATACGCATTGATCCGTCTTTCTTTTTAACGAATAAAATCGGTGCTCCCCATGGCGATGAGCTTGGCTGTATGAATCCCTTCTCCAACAATTCAACTAATTGTTTCTTCAGCTCTTGCATTTCTGCGGGTGCCAAACGGTAAGGTGCTTTGGCAATTGGTGCGGTTCCTGGTATCAAATGGATTATGAATTCAACTTCTCTATCTGGAGGTTGCCCTGGTAGCTCTTCTGGAAATACATCTGAAAACTGGGATACTACTGGAATATCCTTTAATCCTTTTCCTTTAGTGTTAGTGATTATAGAAATCAAATACACTAAAGATTCTTTCCTTATATAACTTGCTGTTTTCATCACAGAGATGAACTTTGTGGATTTAGAGGTTTTATTTCCTTTAATTGTGATCTTTTCACCCCTTGGTGAATTTACTTGAATTGACTTTTGATCACATAAAATACTGGCTTTATTGGCTATTAACCAATCCATTCCTAACACAACATCAAACCCTGCCAGATTCATTGGGTAAAGGTTTGCAATAAATTTCTGATTTAAAATTTATATTCTTGCTCCCTGCAAGATTTCAGAAATCTTAATGGTTTCCCCATTTGCTGTCTCTACTAGACATTCTTGTGGAAGTTTAGTTAATGATTGATTGAGAAGTTTGCAAAATGAAGTATTAATAAAACTTTGGTTCGCACCAGAGTCAAATAATACTTTAGCAAAAACATCATTAACTAAAAACGTACTAATGATCACATCCGGGATCATCTTTGCTTCTTCTGCAGTCAGAACAAATGCTCTAGCATTTTTAGTATTCTTGGTGTTCGTGGCTGGAGCCAGCTTTGGACAGTTAGGCTTGATATGACCTTGTTGTCCACAGTTGTAGCATATCCTGTTGTTAGGCTTTTTCCTGCAGTCTTCCTCCTTGTGTCCCGATATTTTGCAAAAGTTACAATATATGGAGCATCTTCCTGAATGCTTTCTTTTGCAATACTTACAGTAGGGTGCAGAGGTAGAACCTACATTTCTTCCACGGTTAGAATTTCCAGAACAGAATTCTTGGGTAAGCTTCTGGGTTAGGTTTCTCCTTTAATCCTCTTCTCGAGTACGGACTAATTCATCCGTCAAGGTGTGGGCTAGTTCTACTACTTCTTCTATGGTTTGAGGTCTAGCTGCCTTGACTACATGTCTAATCTCTCCAATTAATCCTCAGATGTAACGGGAGATTAATACTGGTTCAGGTGAAGCAAGGGTTGGTACTATTCGGGCATATTCAAAGAATAATGTAGTATAACCCTTACTATCTATTCTAGTCATCCTAAGGTTTAAAAATTTGTTTGCTATATGTTCCTTTTCATTAGGAGGGCAGAATTTCCTTTCTATCATGTTTTTAAACTCCTCCCATTCCATATTGTAAGTTCTATCACTTCCCCTCGACTGGAGGATAGTGTTCCACCATTCTAGTGCTGAATTCTTAAACAGATTGGAAGCAAACATTATCTTATCCTCTTCCGCGCATTTACTTATCCTTAAGACTGCCTCAGTCTTTTCTATCCAACGTAGAGATGCAACGACCCCTTCATTGCCCGAGAATTCCATTGGTTTACAAGACCAGAATTCTTTATAAGAACAACTGTAAGACACGGTTCTTCTTCTTTTGGGAATGGGCACTTGAAGTATGGGTCCATTGTTTACGCTGTTTTCAGGTTCAGAGGGTCGTTTGCTATCATGCTTACTTTTATTTTCGGCTTCCCTAACCGTTTTGATAATATATGGCATCGCATCTATTATCCCTTGTGCCACTATATGTTGCATGGCACTGTTATCCACTTGGTTTCCATTATTGTTATTGTTCGGGTTTTCATTATCCGGGTTAATGTTACTCTGGTTATCATTATTCTGGTTTTCCTGGTTTACTTCGTCGTACATCTGAATTTTAAACATTTACCAATTATTAATATCACAAAATAATTAATAATTTAGGCAACAATCACACATATTGGTCAAAAACGTCGAGAATTGCGACTTTACTTTTTCTTATATAGTATGCGTCTAATACACACTAAATCTGGAATTAAAATTACAATACTACTATGCATCCTTAACCATGAAGTGGTCTATACTACAACATATATTATTATTACACATATATATTATTATTAGTTTTCATACAAACATATTATATATTATTATATTATTATTATTACCAACTTCGCCATCACCTTCACTGATCTGGATTCATCCAGTAATCCATATTGCGCTCGTCGTATTTCCAGACGAGTCGCTCTCCTACCTGTCTCATCCTCTCGCTACTCTCTAAAATCTCTTCTCCGAAAGTTCGGAGCTCGTGCACATTTTCTGCACTCATTGGGGGTGCAGGTGCTGGTACTGGGGCATGGGATCCTCCTAAGGGTACGGATTCTCTAAGATCTCCCTAATGTATTCATCGTTATCGTAGTAGTAGGGATCTAGAGGGTCTAGACCTGGATAAGCTACTAAATTCGGCATGGGTTCGTCGTTTAGGTGGTAGCATGGCACATAATCCCTATGATCATTGAACCATGGATCATAATCCGGGTATAAGGGATTAGGGGCTGGTATCCTAGGTATTTCCTCGGGGTTGAAATCATGCATTTGAACTTGATTTTCGGGGTTGTTTTCTATCTCCATCGGCTGAGTGGGGAACAAAGGTAAGGGTTGTGGGGCTACTAGTTGTTCCAGGTTTGGGTCGGCAGCTGTTGTTGCTAGGATATGAAATTTGGCTAAGCTTCTATTAAGCATATCCTGTGTACGAGCATCTGACTCTCGCTTAGCGGCTGCTAGGACTCTCTGCTGTTGTAACTTTCGCATTCTTTTCATGCGCTCGAATGCTCCCTTACTGAACCATCCTTTCTTTTTCTGAGGGAATGGCTCTTCAGACTGAGCCTTAAAGACAAACATCCCTTCTTCCTGGTCAGCTGAATACCCAGAGAGGGCAGACTGTGAAGAAGTACCTTCACTCCTAGGTGAATCAGACAACTGACGATAAACGTCTGAGGGTCCTTGATCACTCATACTGTAAACTAACAAATAGTCAAATAACACACAACAGTAAAATATAGATATGCTCGTATTTCCATAATTAATTTCCTAACAATTTGAATAATATTTTGGTGTCAGCAGAACACTTCTGTGGCTGAATCAGTGGCTTAGCTCTGATACCACCTTCTGTCGCAACCCGCCCCCTATCTTTCCCGGGAACGGGCGGCCGCGAGACCAGTTTTGGTGGTATCATTTTGTTTAGCATTTTGGCAGCGAAAATTTCATCAGGACCGTAGTTAGGAAATGTTTATCAGAGTAAATACCACACTTTTATAGTATTAAACATATTGGGATAAAACCCAAGTTTTCATTACAAACATTTTCATAGGGAAAATCCCTATTTTATTGAATAAAACATCTTCTTTTATTTAGATAACTTTTATAGCCACTTTTCCAAGCCTTCAGTGCTGTCCAGCTGGCTTCTAGTTGGCTTTCACATTTTGTTACCTGAAACGCGTTTAAAAACATTTTGTTAGTGGGAAATACTGGTGAATGAATCCTAGTTTAATCAAGAAGAGTTTTATCCTTTAACTGTATTGAGAGCTATCACATTGTTTATTTCTACACAATTACTTATTCAGTACTGTCAATCCTGACTGGTGGGTCATATTACACATTGGCTAACTCGTTGTCCAATGGTAACGTGTTCCACATTTTGTATACAAACCCCCAACATACCGGCAGTAATTGAAGAACTACAAAGACTCAATCATTGCTTAATCACATTGTAAAACATTTAAGGTTTTGTAAAAACAATTTACAAAAAGGAGATTACTCACAAAAAGATTTAGACAAAAGAAGGATTACTCACATTGCTGTCTTAGACTTCTTTTAAGGGTTTCCTGGTAATTATCTATAATTTACATAATGCACACGCGTTAGTATAATAACCCTTTATATTTACATTAGTTATACCTTCCCCGAGACGACATTCCAACGACTACGTCGGGCAAAACCACGACAGCCGTTACGGAACCCTGGATCAATAGGGCAGCGTATCTAATACGTAACCGGGGTTATAATACTTACATCGGGGCAGAACTTCGTTAATTAGGGGGGGTATTATACTCAATAATTATATTAATTCTTCAGAATTTTGAGAGAGGAAAGATTTATGAACGATTTGTGAACTGTGGCCAACGAATTCTATATATAGGGCTGTTCAGGGGGTCTGTCGTGCCCCGTGTAAGATGAGAAGGGGGCTTACACGGCCCGCCAGAGACTACGTGTCCCGTTATAGGCTTGCTGAGTCAGCCCTAGACCCCACACGCGTCGGACACATGGCGTGCTCCGGTGCGTCCTCATATCCAAGTCGTCACCCCCCGCGTAGCCTTGTGCTATATCCGTCGCGGGCCGCGAGCGACATTAAAAATTGATTTTTATTTTATTTTTAATGATATAATGTATTTTGGGCTCGATTTTCACATACGGGGTGTATTTTAGGACATATAGGAATATTTTAATATATATTAGGGCGTTAGAAAAATTCAGGAGGGTTGTTATAGCTTTTGTCAGATACCGATGTTTATATACACCTATTTCCCGATGGATATTCAATTGGAACTCTTAGGTTCATTACAACTTTATTTCAGATTTATGCTTCAATTTCAAGGTTTGTTACAACCTGCATCCAATGCATACATGTATACTTTTTATTTTGAATCATTTATATGAGATTGTAAGAGGTTTGCTCATCAGATCCTCTAAGTATAACCATGATGAAAACTTGGCGCTGAACAGCCAATTCGACTTAGTTAATGCTTTTTCATCTATAATATGTTTTGACTTAGTCAATACTTCTCATCTATAATATGTTTCAACGTAAACGTAGTTCGGATTCGAATCGGGTACGTCGCCGCAACGCGCGACGGGTAATTTACTAGTTATCCACAAATCAAACACGAGTAAAGTTGGCTAGTTTCTCAATCAAATGATAGTCCTCCAGGAGAATTGGACCTGTCAGTACTTACTAGATTAGCAATCATAAGGAATGAAGCATCAAATCAAAGTAAGTACATCTATTGCCCACAGTCAATGATGCAGTATTGTTGAAAACCGGTGCACTGACTTTTGTAGTCTAGAAAGGGGTATTGTAAGCACTAGAATGACGTTGCTGTACCAAATCAATCAGTTCAAATTAATCAACTAACATAATTGACGTGCATATTAATATTATCATCGCAACAACAAAGACAATAGCACCATCGACAATTACATCTAGCGGAGTGAGGATGAGTTTTGAATCCTTCACACCGGACGAAACAATTTAGCTCCTCGGAAAGAACCGAAACCAAAATTCAGCTCCTTAGGTAGTTTAACTTCTTTTAGTTATAATTATGTATGATTTGTGGATAATTAGGTTTAGTTTGTTTAGTGTTTTGGTTCTGAGAAGGTTTGTGTTTTCCCGGCGCGATGAAGTGGTGGTGGTGGTGAAAGGTGGAGGTGGTGAAGATTGGGAAAGATGAAGAGGGTGGGGTGGGTGGTGGGTCCCATATAAATTTTAAAATATTAATTATATTTCTTTTAACTTTTTAGTTATTTATTTAACAGTAAGGGTATTTAGGTCATTTCAAACCCACTTAACAATGAAAAATAACTAAGTTAGGGACAAAGGACATAATGTTAGGGTTTACAAATATCGAGTACGTTTTTTGTACTTTTTGAAAATAAAGGACACACTTTGCAATTTAGTATCAACATAAAGAACGATTTTTGTAATTTACTCTTATGTATGTCCTAGTTTTTGTGTTTTGGTTTTGTGACCCATAATTTATGTTTATTTTATTATTTATTCTTTTTTTTAAATTCATGACGATTCTTTTGTTGGTTGATTTTTTTAGCGGCTAATAAATCCTTTATTACGTTGGGCATGGTTGTAAAACAAGGTTTCCAAGGCCGAGTACTCCCCGAGTAGTCGCAACAAGGCAGGCTGCCGAGGCGACTTTCTTTGACTCCGCCTAATTATTCGGAATCGGTCAAACGCGGTCAACCTAGGCCAAAATCGTATCTAGTAGGTCAACTCGGGCCGAGTTTGACTTAAACGATAATAAAACATAATTTATATGCCTATCATATTACCAGATATGATATCATTTTCACGTATTTTGTTATAAATATTAGTAAATTTATGTTATTTGACGTATATTTAATTTCCAAAAACTAATTTCTTTATAATTTAACATGTCCGAGTATTCCCCGAGTACTCTCCGCCCTAGCCGAGTACTCTCAACTCCCCGGTCGACTGACTAGGGAGCGCCTAACGACTTTTGCAACCATGGCTGCAGCCCATGGCATTATAGCCTAGTGACATCTTGGTGGTGGGATAAGGCTTATGACCATTAGGTCATGGGTTCGATTCCCACAAGGGTTTTTTTTTCCAAATTTATTGGGTTTCCTCCTGAATTGGTGTATCGGCATTATTGCCTAATGGAGATGGATATGATCGGGTGGTTTCGCTAGTGGCACGATAATACTCTAGTGGTCCGTCAGTAATCCAAATTTGCCGTTAAAAAAAAAGTCTGGCTGCATTTTAACTTCTGTTTGACTTTTGGGTGTTCAAATTAACTCCAAAAATTGATGAATATAGTAGTAAAGTGTGATATTGGCTTCTTGAATCATGATTAGGTTAAAGATTGCATATTTTCATGGTAAAATCAGCTCCACATTTACAATATTAAATTTTATTTTCTTAGATGTGTGTCAATGTTTATGTGTTCTTGGCTGGATTTTAACTTCTGCGTTGACTTTTGGACAGTCAAATCAGCTCCAAAGATAAATGAGTTTAGCTTTAAGTTTGTGATGTTGACTTGTGGCATCATTTTATGTTACATTTTGCATCTTTTCATGGTAAAAATGAAACCCTTAAATTTTAGTTGTTTTTATTATATAAATTTTATATTTCTAATATTTTTTGTATGATTTTTAGAAGATGTCGGGGCTTTTGCTTTTGAAGGATGTGTAAGATTAAATATATTATGTAACAATATTTAATCTATAGCCATTATAATCATTTACATAATATAGATCAAAATATATAATAACCTATTAAATATATAAGGAGAATTATGTGGAGGTTAAAGGGTTACTCAGGTACACATTAGACACAACCCATTAGCCATAACATCAATAATTCGACCTCCTCTCCTAATCGAATCCCCTATTCGATTTCTAAGTCCCCATCATCAGTCAGCACCCTAAGGAGGAACCAGATCAAGATGACAAGCATGTCGAACTCCATTACTGGATTCTCCACTGCACTATCTGCTGTGACAGGTATGTTTTTATTGTTTTCCCTCATGTATAAACAGAACTGAACCAACATGTGGTATCAGAGCATATGTTGATTAGTCAGTTCTGTTTTCGTATCCATTAATTCTGGGATTGAAACTTGGAAAACGGAATTTTTTTGAAGATCTTATGAACAGCAAATTTTTCGAGTCATAAAGGATGACCCGAGACCACTGTTTTCGTAAAGGATTAATTATGTATTCACTCGAAATAAAATGGGTTTATGTTTTACAACCGAAATCTGTTTAGAAGTCTTAAAATTTTCAGGTTTCGGGTTCCAGAATTTTATTTTTTATGTTTAGGGTTCATCGCATGTTCTTAGAAAATTCAAAAATTCTGTTATGATTTGGAATATGATTCGGATTATTAAGTGTTTTTTCCTATTTTGATCTGATTTTGTCCTCTAAAATTTTCAAAAACTGTTATTAGATAAACAGATTATGATTTTCGAAATATTTGGTAAAATTAGATCAGCACTGAAATAGGAAACATTATCACATAATCCCTTAGATTTCGAATTTTCAGTTATGTTTCCACATTCACAGCTGTTGACAGGAAGTTTCGAGACCATCAGATTACGACTCGAGACCATCAGTCTCGACTCGAGACAACAAGGTCTCGACTCGAAATCATCAGGCCATTAAACCTTTTCAACTCAGACATAGGTCTCGACTCGAGACCATTAGATCTCGACTCGAGACCATAACGTGTCAACTCGAGACAGAGGTCTCGACTCGAGACCATTAGATCTCGACTCGAGACCATAACGTGTCAACTCGAGACCATAACGTGTCAACTCGAGACAAAGGTCTTGACTCGAGACAACAAGGCTGTGACTCGAAACCTCATTATTTTAAGCTGTTTAATGTGAACTAAATAAATAAATGGGTGGTTTGCTATTAAATAAATGGTTTTGTAATTTACTTAGTTAATTAATCAGAATCAGATAATGTTTTGCAAAACCAGAATAGCTTAACTTGAATGAGTTTTTGATATATCATTTCTGGCCAAAGCTGACTTGATACATCTACTTATCGTTCAAGTATTACGAAAGCTATGTTGTGTGTGCATCATAAGCATGAATGTCTTAATTTCTGGCCAAAGCTGATTTAATGCATTCATAGATGGCATACTCAACAAGTGCATAACTAAAGTGATTGTTTCAATTTCTGGCCAAAGCTGATTTGTTACAAACACTTTGCACATATGCTTAAATGATTACACTTCTGGCCAAAGCTGTTTTGTCTTCGTTTAAGTAGAATTTTTTAGCTAAGTCTATTATTTTGATGTTAGTAATAGACAATATCACAGCTTCATAATGTAAAATGGTCATTATTTATGCCTGCCTTAGTTTAACGTGCCCTTAGATCACATTAGGACTTCTTCCTTAGTATCATAACTTGCTCATCTTATTTCCACTATCAGCGCCCAATTGCGGGATTCCACCTTTGACTGGTGATAACTTTGCTGCATGGAAGGATGCTCTCATGCTTACTCTTGGGCTGCTGGACTTTGATTATGCTCTCAGAGAGAATAAGCCAGCGGATCTTACCACTACTAGTACTGCTGCTGAGCAGTTAACTCATGACAAGTGGACTAGGTGTAACCGCATGTCTCTCATGTTTATGAAGCAGTCCATAAGCAATGCAATCAGGGGAGCCATTCCTGATTCTGAAGATGCTAAAACCTACTTGGAACATGTGGAGGCTCAGTTCAAGGGGACGTCTAAAGCACACGCTAGTACTCTTATTCTCAAGCTGGTGACAACTAAGTATGATGGGAGGAGCGGCATTCGCGAGCACATCATGATGATGAATGACATGGCCAATAAGCTGAAGGGGCTGGAAATGGAGATCAGTGATGGTTTCCTTATTCATTTCATCATTACTTCGCTTCCTTCGTCCTTTGAAGCATTCAAGATCAATTACAACACTCAGAAGGACAAATGGACGATGAGTGAGCTGGTCGCCATGTGCGTACAGGAGGAAGAGCGTATGAGGATGGATCGCCATACTGATGTTGCCAACTTCACTACCTCCAACTCTAAGAAGAGGAAGAACAATTATCAGAGGAAGGATGCTTCAAAAGTCCAAAGGCCTAATCCTAATCCTAATACAAGTGCACCTTCTAGCTCTAAGAACTCCTTAGGCAGTATCCGCTGCAAGTTCTGTAAAAAGACAGGACACATGCAGAAGGAATGCCCTGATTTTAAGGAGTGGCTGGCTAAGAAAGGTAACGATTATTTTATGATACTTGAGTCCTATAATTTAAGTGTTCCTGCTAATTCTTGGTGGTTTGATTCTGGTTCTATGGTTCATGTTACCAATTTAACTAAGGGATTCCTTTCAATCCGGAAGCTGGAAAGAAACCAAAGAACGCTTAAGGTTGGGGATGATCGAGAATTAGAAGTGAAGGCCATTGGAACATTACAATTAGTTATGAAAACTGGTGTATGTATTAAACTTTATGATACCTTATATGTTCCTGAGGTAACTCGGAACCTTGTATCAGGACCAAAGTTAGACAAGGACGGTTTTATTGTTTCCCATGGTCATCGCAAACTCTCTATCCTTTATGATTCTGTTCTTTATGGTACTGGTATTCTGGATGGTGGTCTCTATAGATTAGAACTAGAAGATAACTTTTCCAAATCTTTGTTGTCATATAACATTAATGAATCACTCACAAAGATGGAAGAGAAACGAGACTTAGAAACTTCATCCATGTTGTGGCATCAGCGTTTAGGCCACATCTCAAGAGAACGATTAAATCGTCTCGTAAAGGATGAAGTCTTACCTCCTCTCGATTTCTCTGATTTTGGAACATGTGTCAAATGTCTTAAAGGTAAAATGACATTAGCGAATAAGAAAGGTGCCACTAGGAGCTCTAATTTATTAGAACTCATTCACAGTGACATTAGTGGTCCCTACCAAATCGCTGGTGTAGGATCGGTTTGCGACCCCGAACGAGTCGTTCAGAAGAGATTTATCAGTTTCAGAGGCGGAAACTAAGAAACCGATTGCGAAACAACTTGCATATCACTTTAACACTGATTATATTGATATACTATCGTTTACAATCAGTCCTCACACCGGCAGCACCTCGGTATGGAATTCTAAAATCGTTACAAATGAAATGACCAACAACCCTATATATACTAGACAAGATTTCGCTTGAGACTATACAAAACACTTCAAGCGAAATCCTCTAGAATCATTTCAAGCGAAACCTATCAATAAAATATTCAAGCGAAACCTTATCAAAATGACTTTCTGATTTCAAATGAAACTTTCATGCAATCTTGAAATCTGTTTTGTCCTCTTGTGTAGATAATGCAGTGATGATGTCATCATGACATCATGCTTGAACGACTTCGCAATGAACTCGAGACTCGACATAAGACGAAGACGGCAGATGAATGCACCAACAGACTCCCCCTCAGATGTTGACGAGTCTTAAATGTCGAGTATTCTCAATCTTCAGTCTTTATCGGTCTTTTTTCTTTCTTAGCATATACCAGGATCTTCTCTTTGGCTCTAACCTCGACAGACTCCCCCTCTCATCATGATGGGATCGCTGTCTGGAATTAGCTATCACCTTGAGATCAATCCCTGGCTTTATCTCTGATCAGCTCATCTTCTGCACAATCTTCTCACAAACTCATAAGTTTTTACTTAAATCAATAAGCAAAACTTACTAGTAATAGTTACATCAAGTTCAAATTAATGACCCTGATTAACTAATCTCAACTTCTTTTAAACACACACTCCCAAACCAGTTCATCATGTTCAGCACTTGAAATTTTGAAAATCAGCTCTTCAACATCAGTTGTCGAAAATCTTTTTGGAATTTTTGACTGAAACAGAAATGCAGTAAAGAAATATTTACAAACAATATTTTTGTGAGTTTGTGTAAGAGGATCATATCAGTTTATGTGACCAATCACTAGCACCGTTAAGCTTGATTTCATTTTAAGCTCTAAACGATTCACATAGATTGACGATATTGTTGTCCACATAAACTCAATCTAAAAACTTTCGAAATGCTTACCGATACGTTAAGGTATATTAAGATAGCATTAAAATTCTTATGGACCCCACGATCTCAGCATATCCCTTCATCATGCAATACACTAACTCAAGTAATGCCTTTAAACTTTTATCGACTGTGATTTGTGCGAAAACAAAGCAGAATGTTTAAACATTAACAATCAGGTCGATACTTCCGTATACGCAGAGAAAGTCCAATGTTTAAACAAAATAAGAAAAATAAAACAAGTTGAAGTTGTTTAGGCTTTAACCACCGGTCGATACTCCCGTATACGCAGAGGTGATCCAAAGCTTAAACGAAACACCAAAGAAAATAAAGCAGAACGTTTAGGCAACAACATCCAGGTCGATACTCACGTATACGCAGAGGATGTCCGATGCTTAAACAAAATAAAGAAATAAAACAAGTTTAAATCTTTGCAAAATAAAATGCACAATCATAGCGATTTTTCAGCAAAGTTGTGAAAGTTCACAAACTTAACCAGTTTTATGTCTTTCGACAATCAACGATTACCGAGTAGGCACACAATCAAGAAGGACAAAACTAAGTACTATGCTTTCGATCATGTTTCCCACTGGAACTAGGCTTTTTCATTTAGGTTTGTATCGTTATCGCAAATCTACTAGTCTAGCCGAGCCTATCGTCACATCTTTAGTGAGATCATTTATCACATTTTAACTTTACATTTCTTTAGCATGCTGTGACAGTCCAACTGATCTACTATCATTTCCTCTTTTTACAACAAAACTCATTTTGAATTTTTTAATGTTTTTGACATTTTCAAATTTTCAAATGTTTTTGGATTTTCTGAAAATTTCTTACTCCCCCTAAAATGCAAACACATTTTAGGAAATTTGAAAACAAACTGTACACAAACATGACAACTGATATCGAATTGCCTCAATTCTACATCCACTTGGCATAAACAATCAGAACTCCCCCTCACAACAAACTATTTTCCCATTGTGATCTCAAAACACTTAAGTTTGTTTAATCAAAATGGTTTTTCCGGAAAATAAGTTTTGTTGATTAATTTTAACCAATTGTAGGTTAGGGGATAAACTCATCATTTTGTTGTTCAACCACTTGTAGAAAATCAGATACAACTTAATGTCCCTGATTTACCACTTTTAAGATCAATCCAATCAAACATTTTCAACCAAACATCATCTGTTAGTTGAATTCTCAAGGTGCCGATTCCTACTCCTCGCTTACAAACCTGGGAGTTCCGGCAAATCCTGCAAAAACTTTTCAAACACAGATTAAGAATGATGCCGATTCATGATCCACGATTACCAACTTGGGATCTCCGGCAAGTCAGGTTTTTCATTTGAACAGATTCACCCAAGCCTGACGGTCCTTGGGTGATTTTGAATTCTTGTTCAACAATGGTGGAAAACTTTCATCATCCATTGTTAAACCTGAATTCTCCAATTTTACCTCAACCAATGGCTCCTCTGGCTTTGACGAACCAGAATCATTGCCTTCACATGGCTTGTCTGACTTTGACCTGTCAGATTCATTGCCTGATGGTGGCTTGTCTGACTTTGACACATCAGATTCATTGCCGACCATTTTCTTCTTCTTCTTTTCTTCTTTCGTCCTCAGATTTGTATCCAATGAATTCGTCTTGCTTGACTTTGCAATTAAGGAAGTCGATTCATCAGAACTCTTATTTTTACCAACAGATGAACCCGAGGACAAGATCTTCTCGAGATACTCTCTCGCCTTCTTTCTCTTCTTCCCCAGTCTGTCTTTTTGCCCCTGAGAAAGCTTCACTTTCTTTTCTTGAACTTTAGGTTCTTGAACCTTCTGTTCTTTGGGCTTGACATTGACTGGTTTCTTTGCCATCTTCTGAGAATTAACCCTCAATCTTTCATTTGATTTCCTTGGGCAATCTCTGGCAATGTGACCTCTGATGTTGCAATTAAAGCATCTCCTCGTCTCATAACTCCAACCTTGGCAGTTAACAGCAATGTGTCCTTGATAACCACATCGGTAACACACTCTGTTATCATACCAATCACCATTTTCAGCCCAAATGCTCAGATCATAGCATTGTTTGGCTTGGTGATATTCCTTTCTCATGTTTGCTGGATTTGGCTTTTGAGCACTGTGGTCCGACCTGCACTACTTATTGCCAACAATTTTAGAGTTTTCATTTTTCGATTTTTGTAATTTTTCATTGCGATTGGATGAGCTTTTATTATCTTTTTTAACATTTTTCAAAATTTTCTCTTTTTGTTTTTTGTTCCACTTTGTTCTTCAAAGGTTTTTGCTTAGAGCATTCTTCCTTTTCAGTTGATTGTGGAACAGTTTCTTGAAACTTTTCTTTTAATTTCAAAAACAATTTTTGTTTTTCGAATTTTTTATTTTCATCATCAGATTTCTCATCACAATCTTCAACTTTGACTTTGTCAAAGTTTGTGACATCGTCACTTATTGGAACAGAATTTAAAGGTTTTGGGCAAGAAATAGTTGACGTATTCACAAAAACCTTCAACTTTTGTTCCCATTCATTTATTTTCTTTTGAGCACATTCTGCCTCTTTTTCAAGTCGAATAATCTTTTCAAGATGAGAATTGATTTCAATTTGTTTTTCAAGATTGTTTTTACCAAACATATCTCTCTCATCTTCTAAAATTTTTATTTGACTTTGAAAAACTTTTTCAATCTTCGATTTTTCATTTTCAAAAACTTTTTCTTTTTCTTTCAAAATTTTGTTTTCTAATGTCAAACTGTCCAAACCACTCAACAGTTTGTCATTTTCAGATTTCAACTTCTCAAAATTTTCTTGCAAAACAAAAATTTGTTTATCATCAAATTGCTTCTCATCTTTCAACTTCTTGATTTCCAATGTCAATTTTTCCACATCCTTCAATAGTTTGCCATTGTCAGCCTCAAGTTTATCACATTTCGAGCAACCTGAGTCAGAACTTGAGGATTCAATCTTCACAGATTCTTCATTCTTTTGAACTTGTTCTGTTTCCATCTTGTATGTTCCTGCACAAAAAAATTTAACGAAGTCAAGAGGATTCATATTCTCATCAATATAACAACCCCTCTTCATATCGTATTTCATAACATCTTTTGCACTAAGACACACACAGACTCTTTTGTTCAGTTCAACAACCACATCCAAACTTAACTTTTTCAAATTATTTTCTATCTTATTCAGCAATTCTTTCTTTTTCTCTTCATTATCGTATCTATGTGTTGTAAGTTTACTGATGAATTTACTTAAAGATAATTTTGAAAAACTAGAATTCTTTCTTAGATTTTCCAAAAAATCATCCCATTCAGCTGGTAATCCATTAGCAAACTTTGATACCATTTCAGCTTCTGATATCATTATCTTGTTTTCTTTCAAATGGTCAATCAAACAATCAAATCTCTTCTCCAAATCATCTAATTTCTCATCTTTCTTACATAGAAAACATTCGAACCGGTTAATCCAAACATTTTTAGACAAACCTTGATAATAACTACTGAAATATCCTCGATACCAGTCATTTATCCTTTTAAGATCATTGTTTTCTTGTTCATCAAAGATCATTGCCATTTTTCTAACAATCCCGACAAAATTTCCAATTCAAAACAAAATCAATTTTGATGTCAAAATCCACTAACTCGACACCTTTGAATGCCAATATATCTGATTTGACCGAACAATATTATATGCCAAAAATTTTAAGATCACTAACTTCTCATTGGACCAACAAAACCACCAGGTTTACAATTTCACGTGAACACATGGACTGATGACAACTTCAACACATATCGATGAAATCAATTATTTTTTTACATGCAAAATCAATGGTTGCCGACAACTGATATTGAAATTTGAAACTTATGAACTGACAATTAGCATATGCAACTTGAATTACTTTGAATTACTACAAAGTCACATGCAATCAGATTTCAATTTACGAAACCTCGTTTTTTGTTACACACAACACGATGCACCTTCACAACATTCGATACATGTTTCAAGCGAAATCACACAAAATATTTCAAGCAAACTGCTGTTTTCAAGCGAAATCCAACATGATGTCAGCAAATAATGATCTGATTTTGGTCCGATTGAACAAGATTTAAGCCGATTTTAGATCTGAAACTCTCAAGGGTTTGTTAAAACATGTTTACGCACATTATGTGAGAATATGAACCGATTTTAACCGTAAAAATTTGTTCGATTTTGAAAGAAGGTGTAGAAAATCAGAAAAAGTGACAAAAAACGAGCTGTTTTGGCGAAATCTCTTCCTCCTGAGCTCTGATACCACTTGTAGGATCGGTTTGCGACCCCGAACGAGTCGTTCAGAAGAGATTTATCAGTTTCAGAGGCGGAAACTAAGAAACCGATTGCGAAACAGCTTGCATATCACTTTAACACTGATTATATTGATATACTATCGTTTACAATCAGTCCTCACACCGGCAGCACCTCGGTATGGAATTCTAAAATCGTTACAAATGAAATGACCAACAACCCTATATATACTAGACAAGATTTTGCTTGAGACTATACAAAACACTTCAAGCGAAATCCTCTAGAATCATTTCAAGCGAAACCTATCAATAAAATATTCAAGCGAAACCTTATCAAAATGACTTTCTGATTTCAAATGAAACTTTCATGCAATCTTGAAATCTGTTTTGTCCTCTTGTGTAGATAATGCAGTGATGATGTCATCATGACATCATGCTTGAACGACTTCGCAATGAACTCGAGACTCGACATAAGACGAAGACGACAAATGAATGCACCAACAGCTGGCATAACAGGACATACTTCATTTATCACTTTCATTGATGATTATTCTCGTTACATGTACTTGTATCTAATTAAGGAGAAATCTGAATCTCTTACAACTTTTAAAGATTATAAGGCTGAAGTTGAAAAGCAATTAGATCGTCAGATTAAAGTTGTGAGATCAGATAGAGGTGGTGAATATTATGGAAGACATACTGATGTGGGTCAAGCTCCTGGTCCATTTTATGAGTTTTGTAAGGGCCAGGGGATTGCGAACCAATACACCATGCCTGGTACACCTCAGCAGAACGGTGTCGCTGAAAGAAGAAACCGTACCCTTATGAACATGGTGCGCAGTATGTTAGCCAACACTAATTTACCATTATTCCTCTGGACTGAAGCGTTAAAAGCAGCTGTTCATATACTCAATAGAGTTCCTTCTAAGTCTGTCCCTAAAACTCCTTATGAACTTTGGACAGGAAGGAAACCGAGTCTTAAATATATGAAAGTATGGGGCTGCATTGCTGAAGCAAAACTTTACAATCCTTTCCTAAGTAAAACTTGACCCTAAAACAGTTACCTGTTTCTTTATCGGGTATCCTGAGAACTCTAAGGGTTATCGTTTCTATTGTCCTTCCCATGTCACCCGTATTGTTGAAACCAAGCGTGCCGCGTTCCTGGAGGATTTCAAGGTCAGTGGGAGCAGTACCAACCCTTACGAAGAATTGAAAGAAGTACAAGACGCGGGGGGGAGAGACTCGTCGCTTACCATTACTCCGATTACTCCTCTTGTACCCAATGCAACTACTGTACCTGAAGCTACTGCACCAACTCCAAATTCACCTCTACAATCAGAACCCATTATACCTCATGACGAAGGCACATCAAACGCTCAAAACCAAGACAACGCTGAACCCGATAATCCACTCAGGAGGTCATCTAGGCAAAGAAGGCCTACTAATTGGGATGATTATGTTACCTACCTGACTGAAATGGATGCTGGAAAGCTCAATGATCCTATCTCTTACAATGAAGCCATTAGCAGTGACCAGTCTTCTGAATGGAATAAAGCGATGATTGATGAGCTTGAATCCATGAAGAAAAATGACGTTTGGGATTTGGTAGAATTACCCAACGGAGCCAAACCCGTAGGATGTAAATGGGTATTCAAAACAAAACTGGATCCGAATGGTAACGTTGAACGCTACAAAGCGAGATTGGTTGCAAAGGGCTACACTCAGAAAGAGGGAATTGATTATCAAGAGACGTTTTCACCTGTCTCTCGTAAAGATTCATTAAGGATCGTCATGGCCCTAGTAGCTCATTTTGATTTGGAGTTACATCAGATGGACGTTAAAACCGCTTTCCTTAACGGAGATTTGGACGAAGATGTTTACATAAAGCAGCCTGAAGGCTTTAAACCTGAAGGTCAGGAGCATCTAGTCTGTAAGTTGAAGAAATCCATTTACGGGTTAAAACAAGCATCACGTCAATGATACCTCAAGTTTGATGAAGTCATGAAGAAGCAAGGTTTTATGACGAATCAAGTGGATCAATGCACCAACCTCAAGATGAGTGGGAGCAATTTTACTATACTTGTCCTTTACGTAGATGATATTCTATTGGCAAGTAATAGTTTAGACATGTTGCATGAGTCGAAGCGGTTACTTTCGCATAACTTCGACATGAAGGATCTCGGAGAGGCTTCTTACGTCATTGGCATCGAAATTCACCGAGATAGACACAAAGGGATCTTAGGATTGTCCCAAAGGGATTACATAGATCGTGTCCTTACACGTTATAACATGCAACAGTGCAAACCCTCCGTTGCTCCAGTAGTTAAGGGTGATGTTTTCGGTTCATTTCAGTGTCCGACAACAGAGGTTGAGAAGGAGCAAATGAGCCAGATACCTTACGCGTCAGTAGTAGGGAGCTTGATGTATGCTCAAGTCTGTACTCGTCCAGATATCGCTTATATTGCTGGAATGCTAGGCCGTTATCAGACTAATCCTAGCCTAGATCACTGGAAAGCAGCTAAGAAGGTACTTCGATATCTGCAAGGGACGAAAGACTATAAACTGACTTATAGAAGAAGTGATCATTTAGAAGTGGTGGGCTATTCTGATTCTGACTTTGCCAAATGCAAAGATGACAAGAAATCCATTTCGGGCTATATCTTTATGTTAGCAGGCGGCCCTATCTCATGGAAGAGTCATAAACAACAGTTGACCACAACTTCCACAATGATGGCAGAGTACATTGCTGTTTATAACGCAACCTGTCATGGAATGTTGCTTAGAAATCTGATCACTGGACTCAAAATCGTAAATTCCATTTCTAGACCATTGAAGCTTTACTGTGATAATTCAGCTGCCGTTAGTTTCTCGAACAGTAACAGTTCGACTGGAGCTGGTTTATATCTCGATACAAAATATCTGTTCGTACGTGAACGAGTTGAGGAAAATAATCTTTGTATCGAGTATATTAGTACTAAGGATATGCTTGCGGATCCGATGACAAAAGGTCTCCCTCCTAAGGTTTATGAAGAACATGTTCGTAATATGGGATTTAGTAAAGACCTTTTTTGAGCATATTGTACTAGCTTATGTTTTATGTTAATGAAATTTCCTCAGTTTGATTTTGTATGTCTCTTAGAATATGTTCAACCGGTATAATGGCATATTGACAAATAAAGTTACAAATCAAACTAAGGGCTTATGCGTATTTTGATCATAACGATTAGGTTTTAAATTAAGGCTATAGTATGATTAATGGGGGTCCTGAGTCGCATAATGATTCAACGGCTGTATTTCTCTGCTATAGTACTTGTTTAAGGCTAAAATGAGTGTTAACTCCTGATCAGGCTTATCTAATACTCATAGTAAATGATTACTCGGCTAAGTGGGAGAATGTAAGATTAAATATATTATGTAACAATATTTAATCTATAGCCATTATAATCATTTACATAATATAGATCAAAATATATAATAACATATTAAATAATTAGTTGGTAATTGTTGATGGACCATATTACCCTTATTAACTAATTAGGTTTCCTCCTGTGTGCTTATATAAGGAGAATTATGTGGAGGTTAAAGGGTTACTCAGTTACACATTAGACACAACCCATTAGCCATAACATCAATAATTCGACCTCCTCTCCTAATCGAATCCCCTATTCGATTTCTAAGTCCCCATCATCAGTCAGCACCCTAAGGAGGAACCAGATCAAGATAACAAGCATGTCGAACTCCATTACTGGATTCTCCACTGCACTATCTGCTGTGACAGGTATGTTTTTATTGTTTTCCCTCATGTATAAACAGAACTGAACCAACAGGATGTTCATGTCATATGTTTTCTTTATAGCTTTTGAAGGTTATTCATCCTACATAATATTTATTTAGGTTTTTTTTCCAATTCTAGATATTTTATCTAAATAAAAGGTTATCTATCCTACATAGTATTTAAGGTTTTTTTTTTTTTTTTTTTTTTTTTTTTTTTTTTTGGTGATGGTCACTATATTGGTTTGTAGTGATTCACTGATTCTACCAAAAAGCAAAAGCCATACCAACCCATCAAAAATTTAACCGTTTGTCTCTTTCAAAACCCAAGAAAGATTTAATGGTAAATATTGTTATATATCACATGGAAGCCATTAAAAGGCTTCTCCCCTACACTAAAATGATTTTCCGTTGTAGCTGCACAATATAATACACGTTACGCCAGTAAAATGATGTGTATTACTTGTATCTTTGACGATATGTATGTGTTTTTTTAATTTGATTTATCTCTTTTATTAATTAATTATGTCAATATGTTTACGAAATAAACAAATAAATTTCACATAGGATAGTTTACCTGTTATTCAGATTAATTATATATAATTAACACATAAAATAATCTTCAATGACTTAATTAGAATAATTCTTTTATGAGTAACCTGATAGGAAAATTCCTAAAATTTAGTTATCATTCTATGAAATATTTTCTTTATAAAACTACACATCAGAACAGTTATTTATAAACCAGAAGGCAAGAAAAGCGGTTAAAAAGAATGCAAGAAGGAAGTGAACTTGTGGCTAAATAGTAATTTCTCTTATCTATTGTTTTTTTCGTTTTTATTTGAACTAGATTGTAGCCATAGCCGCGTGTTGCGGCGGCAATGCCTTCGTTGTTTAAGGCTGACGACACGTTATGTGGTGCGTTAACCATATAAAAACGTGTCGTGTTCAAAGCCTCATAATCACTCATCTAGATATATACACACACATATACCCGTCTAAATTCTTTCGTGTTATGCCTATTTATCTAACCATTGGTCGTTATCAGAATTCACTCAGCCACAATAGAATCAAATGTATGTGTTGCTGCCAACTGCTGACTCCACCTACAAACCAAAAGTCAAAATTAGTCACCAATTTTTCATAAGAGACAATGTATGAGAATTCAAAAGCAACAAATATTTATTAGGAAAACCTTTAGAACTCTTCTTAAAAAAAATTCCCTCCATTCAGTTATAGATTTCCAAAAAAATTCCCTCCATTCAGTTATAGATTTCAGGAAGATGAAAATATATAACATAGAAATGTCAATGTGGTGATTTGGGTGGTTTTTATTTTACAGGTCAAATGATTAAAATAGGAAGTAAGCTAGAGTTTGTGATCAACCCTGTGTTAAAAATTCAAGCATAGCCTATGAAATAACATTCCATATGAAAGAAAGTATTATCCCTAACTAATATTAATGCATACAACATAAAAACATGATGGAGCAATTTTCTAACACAAATAAAATGATTTAAATGTTAAACTTGCAACGTAAACTTACACTTTCATTAGTTGGTTCCACGTTAAAAACACAATGTTCCCGTCACATTTTTAAATGGCGAATGTTTACTTTTGCGGTGGCTGAACTTTAATAGGCCAGTTTCAACAATGATGAATCGTCCTAGTCATTGACCTGAACTTGAATCATCAAAGATTCACTGTAATGATTTGTATGCAGGGCCTGAACTTGAATCATTGTTCTCTGTGATGATTCTTGAAAATTATTTTGTCTCCTGTTAAATGTTAATATTTTGTTCCTCTTTCCATTCATAAAAAACTTCATAATTTTGTTTGGGCTGCGCTTGTTCAAGTGGGCGTGCCAATGGTCCTCAATTTCGTTGCCCCTTGTTCCTGGTAATCATGCAGCGTCGCTGATCATCCGCAAATCAATGTGACGATTTTCCTCAATTAGTAAAATATCATATAACCATTCCATTTGAGAACTTAGAGTGATAAAAAGGTTAAAAAAGTAAAATAAAATAAAATAAACAAATAAAGGTTATGCTTTTTATTGAACGTAGAGGGAGTCATTGTCGTCTTTTATTTGTTCTACCTTCTGGCACCACCACCCAAACTACTATCCATCACCACCCCCTACGCCCACCCTTACCCCCATCTCAAACCCGAACATCGTATCGTCCACCACCAGCTTCACAATCGTCCTTCACCAGTACACCGTCGTCGCGTGCTATCACATAAGAACACAGTCCCACATACCAAGTTTCTTTTGTGACTGAAGTTCGAACCTTGGATTTCGGCCCTGATGCTCCCTTCGATCCCCAGACCAACACAAACCTGCATATGTGTAGGTCGACAAACACTTTGAATTAAAATTAATTTAGTCATAAATTTGTTAGAAACAATTGCTTCCATGAATTTTCGTAGACCTTAAGTCAGAACCACCCAACATACTTATTTCAGCTGTTGTACTTGGTTAAATATTTATATAAATTAATTGTACTTGAAATTCATTAACGTGTATATATACACTATTACAGTTCATGGAGTTTAACAATATATGATGGCTATTAACCATGAAATTAAGTCTAATTTTATATGCCCTATTTATTCTTGTATGATCTGGTGTCACCTTAATAAACTTGTCACCGTATGATTTATGTTAAGCCATTCTTTCTTGACTTTGTTTGTCAACATTTTTTGATCAAATAATCGTACTTCAAAAAATTCCCCAAAAACCATGTGGTTGCCAAATATCAAGTGTTTCTAAAGAAATCATAGAAAACTTCATTGCACCTTGGCCGCCAGTGCTTCACTGTCACCAAGTTACCTTCAAAACCCTAGACCATTCTTCGAATTTCTTGACCAAAATAAAAAATCCATACCTGTTTATCCCTGTTACCCTTAATCCATACCGATCGCCGGAATCCATTGAATCCTAGTTCCCAAGTCACCGCCGATTCGCACCTTGCTCAATCACGGGGTTGCTCGATCTACCAATGAAATACCTCATCATTGCTCGATTGGATTCCTGTCGTTACTGGAATGGTGAAGGTTTATCAATACCACCGTGTATCACCGTTGTCGGGATGCTAGGAATACATCGAAACTACCTCTAACTGAGTTCCCAGTTGTCAGAAATCTCAGGTTGTGGCTCATGTGAAGCAATCTCCAAGAGAGAGAGAGAGAGTAGGAAAACCAGTGATGATGGCATATGTGGTGTAAAGATGGGTGTCTGGCAATTGAGGAAACTTGAAGGGTGTATGCTAGACAACTAAAACACCATTGATCTTTTGTTTTAAGACCATGGGGTATGGAATGGATAGTCTCTTTGGAGACTACCCGCCACGTAGGCGTCACGTCATCACGGGAGGAGTAGCATCCTCTTGGGGACTACCTGTAACACCTGTGCCTCCACGGCCATCAAACAAATGCCAAACCAATGAAATATTATATTTCATACTTGGGATTTGTAAAAATATGTGTATCATTTGCACATATCAATTTTTGATCAATTCTAAACTCTAAATCGCTTTCTGGAAGGTTATACGCGCACCGATGCGTAAATATAACCAGTTTAATGCAACAAACACTCCGGAATAGTGACATAGGCTTAACATACCTTAAATAACCTTTACATAACTTAGAAATAAGTTTTGAAGGCTTTGGTATGGCAAAAACAAGCTAATTCGCTTACAGGGACTAAACTTGACAAACTGCGAAAGTATGTCAATTTGAACTGTAACAGACATTCCGGAGCATGACCATAAGTTAAACACACCTTAAATATCCTTTATATAGCTTATAAATAGGCTTTGAGGGGTTCGGTGTGCTAAAATAAACTTTTGGCTCATTCAGGGACTAAAAGTGTCAAAAAGTGCACAAGTTTGCATTTTCGCGCATAACTTACGTTCTGAATACATCCGGACATCCAAAAATTTATGTAAGCACTAAAACATTTTATTTTAGTGTTTGGCATGAGAAAAATCCATTCGTCGCATCATTTGGATCGTTTTTCGCGCTTATGCGCATTCCGTCGTAATTAAGCGAACATCGCGTTCGTACGACCAAACGAACCAACACCCGGCATATTTTTGAGCATGTTTCATGTCCACAATGTTTAGGCAACATTTTAGGGCCTTAAAGTTGGCTTTACGGGCCTTAGAAGTGTCGGAAATGGCCTTAAACACGTGCAGGGACTGAAACTGTCATTTTTCAAACATGTTTGCTGATCAGAAGGGCCAGGCGGCCCGCATTGTGTTTGTCTGATCCTGAAGCGGGCCGCGTCCGCATATCAGACCAGATTCAATGTTGTTTTCAGCAAGTTGCAGCTGGTTGATCCACCACCACACATTCTCATATGCTTAGTCAGATGATAAGGATGATATTTAGCCACCACAACTTTACGACAAATGTACGGACAAGATCATGGCACGTTTTCCATGAAACGATCTTAACGGTGGACCTTTTACTATAAATACCCCACCCCCCATGCTTCATAATCACTAGAATTTTGATCTTAGAAACTCTAAGTTGAAACCATTGTTTCATACCTGAGATTCTCGGATCGAAATTAGCATTCGGGGACCCTTCGTAAGTATTCTTTCGTTCTTTTCCTTATTTTATTGTTTTTCGATGTTTGACTTTCAGCGTTGACCAGTAATGGTCAATGCGAAGTTCGTTTGAACTTCGCAACGTGATTGTAATCACGATGGTTATAGTCCCTTGGGACTATGCCTACTGATTACCACGTTGTCTAGGGTCGTAGGGTAAGCGATCTGATAAATCGCTTATACCTCGAACCCGACCCATTTGGTCGATCATTAGGATCCGACCAAACACATTAGGGGACCATAGTAGGTAGGGAATAACCTTCCGAGGTTATACCCTATGGTCACATCGTTTGAGTAGTTGTATGATAGGTAGTTTATATGCCTTAGGTAAATTACCAGAATACCCTTTTCATGTATAATTGGTAATTAAGCATATGTAACCTAATCTTTTGTCACATAACTGATTAAATAACATGTTTAGGCATATAACACTTGTCATAGGACTAGTTAGGCGGTCCGAACGCGTTTCACGCGCACGACGCGTTAAAGTAGCATAAGCTTCCTAAACGGGTCGTAATGGGTCGTATACAATTATGTTAGGTTTCAAATAGTATGTAGGCTTTGTTAAACCAAATGACACGAGTCTCTACACTCGTTTGGTTTACGAACCCTCATGCTACCCAATCTTCCGATATAGGTCCGATTTATTAACTTAGTTACCTATATTAGGTGCCGTTTGATTCCGCGATCTCTAGCATTGTTTGGTTGTTACTCAAGGACTACTGAGCAATCTCAAGTGAGTACATAGACCCCTCTTTTACTGTTTTCCAAACATTTTGGGGTGAAACACATGTGCCTACTTGTTACTTTCATGCTTTCCTGTTTTCACATCATATACATGCTATGTTCGTTAGTACATTATAGTACATGATTTCATTACATCTTATGCTAGGTGTGCCCATTGTGTGCATTACTTAGTACATTGTTTTACATTACATTTCATGCTAGGTGTGCCCATTGTGTGCATTACTTAGTACATCGTTTTACATTACATTTCATGCTAGGTGTGCCCATTGTGTGCATTACTTAGTACATCGTTTTACATTACATTTCATGCTAGGTGTGCCCATTGTGTGCATTACTTAGTACATCGTTTTTCATTACATTTCACGCTATGTATGTTCATTTGATTACATACTTAGTGCATCGTTTTCACATGCTTACATTTTGTTATGACATTTGGGTTGTTTAACATGGAACAATACATTCATTAACATTAATTACGCCGTTCGTTAGTAGGTAGTGGTACCATAGGAATTGACAACTCCCGTTCCGGACATCCTGGGTATGGGGATGAAAGGAATGACCGAATTCGATATACATAACTTAGATGAACCTTTAATTTGTTTAAGGGTTTATCGCCACAGTCTCAAGGCTTGGATGTATGCATTTTAACAATACCGCATAAATGTTTGTATCAGTATAGCATGCATTTGTTACACAAAACATAACTTTGATTTAAACTATGTTTTACTTCAATACCTTGTTTTTGTGCATTTTACATATGGTTTAGTTGATATATATTTCACTACCATACATGACATTTTGGTTACACATTACATGATCTACATTGAACATAAACATTTCGACATTGATATACACATTTGGTGGTTTACATTGGACATAGACATTTTGATATGGTTTACACAATAACACTTGACAATTGGTTTGTACATGAACAAGTTACATTGGTGGTTGTTTGGGTAAGTGATTTGAGTAACGATACGTGTGTAATATGATACAAACATGGTGGATACGCCGCTGGTACTTCCTATATATAAGTGTTTGTATAATATTACATAGCGTAACGTTATTTAAATCATTTCAGTTTGATACATATAACATTTTATACAAATAACATACTTTTCACAAGACATTGTTTTACAAAACAACTTATCTTTTACAAACTCATTTTACTTGGTTATTCATTTAACCATACATTATTCTCTTATTTATACATATCATCTGATCTTATCGTTTTTCAAATGATTTACAAAACAAAGCAAATTACA
The DNA here is from genome assembly GCA_030545235.1 of Helianthus tuberosus. NCBI lineage: Eukaryota > Viridiplantae > Streptophyta > Magnoliopsida > Asterales > Asteraceae > Helianthus > Helianthus tuberosus. The sequence continues at coordinate 12,092,210 of CM060387.1, read as the reverse complement.
AGGTTCATTACTAAACATTTTCTCAAACATAAGTCATGAAACCTATTTTCACAAAACCTATGTATCTCACAGGCATTTTTATGCTGACGTACCTATTTTCACATGTGTTTTTCAGGAGCTGTTGCATAAGATGATCAAGATACACATAGGCAGACTTTGGCTTTAGTGACAATAAAAGATGCAAGACTAGTTAATTATGTTGTATTTCTTTGTTTGTTAAGACATTGTAACACTTTTAATCAATAAAACGAAACTTAAATTTCCATGGTTGTGAAACATTAATTCTGTTACAACACTCCTCGATGTTTCCGCCACGTTTTGTATGTTCTACGTGGTCGGGGTGTGACACTACCCAAGGGTGTGGAAGACTACCCAACCCCACAATATAATATAATATATAATAAAGGGGGAGAGAGAGAGAAGTCAGAGGGGCCCACCACATTTGGCTCGTCTCCATTGTCGTGGAGGAGCCGGAGGAGGCGCGACGGAGCTAAGGGGGCCGGTGTGGGACGATCCACCTGGACGGCGCCGGACCGGGGACGAGCCCCATACCCCTCGTCTAAGAGTATATAAATTTAAGGAAAAAATTAAAGATTCTAGGAAATAGGTGTGTGGTGGGAATATAAAAGAGGTTGTAGCTTAGGCTATATTCGGTTCTACAACCAACAAATGGATTGATGCAATGCAAGGTCGGCCAGATTTGTATGTGGAAATGTGTATTGTTTGATTTAACGTTACTTTCTGGCAACCAAGAGTTGGATTTTAAAGACCAAATATGTCCCTTTTAATGTCGTGATGAAGATCCATTAGGGTTGGTGGCGAATGGGAGAAGTAAAATTGTGACGAGCACCTAAGTTAGCGAGGTTAGAGAACAACTTTATAAATACTGTAATCAAGATTGCAAAAGTCGCTAGGCGCCCCCTAGTCGGTCGACCGGGGAGTTGATAGTACTCGGCATAGGCGGAGAGTACTAGGGGAGTACTCAGACGTGTTAAATTATAAAGAAATTAGTTTTTGGAAATTAAATATATGTCAAATAACATAAATTTACTAATATTTATTACAAAATACGTGATAATGATATTTATTCTTTAATATGATAGGCATATAAATTATGTTTTATTATTTTTTTTAAGTCAAACTTGGCTCGAGTTGACCTACTAGATAAGATTTTGGTCGAGGTTGACCGCGTTTGACCGATTCCGAGTAATTAGGCGGAGTGAAAGAAAGTCGCCTCGGCAGCCTGTCTTGTAGCAACTACTCGGGGAGTACTCGGCTTTCGAAACCTTGTTTTACAACCATGACAGTAATTGTAAATTGTTAAATTATGTTTAATCGTGGAACCTAATCTTAAAATGATTTAATATTTAGTACCTTTAGATAAGGATTTCAATAAGTTACAAGTTTCTCCACCATAGAGGACATAGCAACCAAACTTAGGTTCAAGTTTGAAGATACGCTGTTCATGGTATGTTCGATGTTCCAGTCTATTACTCTATATCAATTTAACAATTAACACAACATAAACTGTGGTTATCATGGCATGCTTTATGAGCTTACTAATACTATAGATATCTTGATTTGCTATTAAGGTATGGATTCCTAACAACTTTACATTTATATCTATAGATTTTCTTCCGTAGTAGGAGATTTAAATTCGTTTATTATGTAGCTCTCAACTTGTCATTCTGAACTTAATAGATATTCTGAATTATGCAATAAAAAAATCTGAATATGAAATCTAAACGTAGTAATTTGCATATAATATTATCTACTTTGAATATAATGCAAGTTATGTTATATTTAGGGTGCACCGACAAATAACAATACCTTATACTACATGTTTATGGTATGAAGTAAATGGGTGGTATTAATAGTTCGTGCACTCAAACTCAATCATACATCATGCTTATTAAATGGATCCATAATCTCATGGTAGCCCAAACACTGCTTCCCACCGACGCCGGTTGGATCCAAATAATTCTCAAATCTTCTGGTAGACCCTAGAAAATCTCCGCATTAACACATTCTAATACCAACACATACTTCCAATAATATCATCATATTCATAAAAAAATCTTAATATCAAAGACATAAAATCTTAAATATCAAAATTGTTGGATTCACATCCTTTTTGAATTTTAACAGATAATTTATACAATTTTTTTTTAATATAACGATCACAAAATATTTCTCATTAAAATACCAAAACACCAAATTACAAGAAAATGGCAGGAAAACGTGCAACAAACTGCGCCGCAACCATTTTTGAATTGCGAAACCGATTCTACAAAAAACGAATCGACTCTTAGGGGTCGATAAATTACTATTCTCGACCCGCTGGACTTTGTTTAAAAATTCTATGACTTCCGGAACTAAGGAATCAAATGTATCAAAAGCAAATGTTATAAACACATGTTGATTATCCAAACAAATTTTCTAGCAAAATGTGGAAAAAAGTATTCTATATCCTTACATTTACAAAGGACTTGTACAGTAATTTCCTTTTTGTTTTTTTTTTTTTTAGTTTTTTTTTTTGTCTTTTTTGTTTTGCTTTTTGATTTTTTTATCCTTTTGTTTTGTATTTTTGTATACTTATGCCTTTCAATTTTCAGTGTTAACACTTATAACCCGTTAATTTTCTAATAACTTTGTAATCAAGTTTTACGTGTTTATTTTTATGTATATATTGGTATAAATTCAAATTAATTTACGTCTAGACGTAAATTTTTCTTAGAAATGAGTTAGGTCAAATATAATATGTTTTTATACTTATTATTATACACGTTTTTCAGTTGGTCTATGGTTTAACGCAATTTTTTTCTTCTGAAAATGAGTCGGGTCAAATATAATATCTTTTTCTTGCTTATATTAAGGTATGTTTTCAGTTGTTCTATGTTTTTTTTTTTAGTTTTTTTTTTTTTGTCTTTTTTGTTTTGCTTTTTGATTTTTTTATCCTTTTGTTTTGTATTTTTGTATACTTATGCCTTTCAATTTTCAGTGTTAACACTTATAACCCGTTTATTTTCTAATAACTTTGTAATCAAGTTTTACGTGTTTATTTTTATGTATATATTGGTATAAATTCAAATTAATTTACGTCTAGACGTAAATTTTTCTTAGAAATGAGTTAGGTCAAATATAATATGTTTTTATACTTATTATTATACACGTTTTTCAGTTGGTCTATGGTTTAATGCAATTTTTTTCTTCTGAAAATGAGTCGGGTCAAATATAATACATTTTTCTTGCTTATATTAAGGAATGTTTTCAGTTGTTCTATGTTTTGGCGTAAATTTTATTCGAAAACGAGTTGGTTCAAATATAATACATTTTCACTAGACGGTATAAATTCGAGTCACTTTACGTTCTGATACCGCTGCAACACGTTATGTGCTTATTTTTATGCACGTGTTAGTATAAATTCAAGTTGGTCTACGTTTTGACGTAAATTACAATTAGCAAGTTAAATGAATAGTGTTTTCATCCTATTTGCTTTTTTGTTTCTTTTTTGATTTTTTTTGATTTTTTTTGATTTTTTTTTGTACTTTATTATTATTTTTTTTACTTTTCTTTATATTAAATGTTTTAGTTTAAGGTTCCTTTTTCATTAAAGTTATATTTAAGATAGAGTTTACATTTCCATTAACAATTACTTTTAAAATCAGCATGTCTTGCTCTCCAATTTAAATTTATTTTTATGGTTTTTGGTCAATGCAAAACATGTTTTATATTCTTTTCAGCATATTTTTTTTGGTTTCTATACGAAACCAAAATAGATCTCGACTAAAATCCCGCTGCGTAGCGCGGGTAACCCCACTAGTTTAAGTTAATATTGAAAAACCATTACCTTTATCTTTATATAAAATTTAAATATTTCAAGTAAAATGTTGTAGTTATCAACATCATGTTCGGCCAGTACCCGCCCTCATAACCCAGTGGGGTTGGGCCGGTTTGTCCTCCTAGAGGTCACCGGTTCGACTCCCGCTTGTGGCGAAAGGGGGTAGGGACACCCGTGCGCAATGATGGTGACTAACCCACCGAGGGGGGTTTGATCCTGAGCGTCACCCCGGTTTTCATCCGCCTGTTACTCCAGCGAAGCTACTCGTGTGGAGGCAGCACGGTTTTCCGGGGGAACGCCATCCAAGTCTGATACCGTACGGGGCCCGATAGAACATCGTCGGCAGATCTTGGCTGGGGAATACCGTCTTTGACGGGGTTCAGTGACAATGGGTCACTCATAAGAAAGTCACCGTTCAAAAAAAAAACATCATGTTCGGCCAATGCATACATTTCACAAACATTTAACACGTGTTCATGTCTCATGACATCACATTGTAAACAATTCATTTTTTTATAAAAATAAAAAAATATATACAATAAAATTAATAAAAATAAACAATTCGATCACTACATAAATCCTTAAAAAGCCCTCGTGTCGTGAACCCACGATAACACGCATACGCGTTCACTCTCAATTTCTTCATTCTTCATTCATTTTGTGCACAAACAATAAATAGATCACTCTCATTAGTATTATTATTATTGTTGGATCTAGGGTTTCTTCATGTTCATATCATAACAGGTAATTTCAAATCATCAATTTCATCAGTTCTTCATTAATTGTTCGAATTCATGAGCTTAATTGCTTTACGCTTTGCATTTTCTGTGAATTTGACTTCAATCGCACTCAATTTTGATTCTAATTTCGTACTTTACTTCGTGTTCACTTGTTGTTTGACATTCGTTGCTTAATTTGTGGTTTAAAGGTGTAATTGCTGTATGAATTGATGATAAATTGATATTCACGTGTTTATACTGGATTATATCGTTTAGGTTTACTGTTTTGTTCAGTTTATTTGTTAGGTTTTCCGTTTGATTGCTGGTTTTTGACCGGAAGTTTGGCGACTTACACGATTTGACTGGAGAAAAGTTTTTTTTTTTTTTTTTTTTTTTAAATTGTTGAATAATTTTTGCTAGTTAATTTGATATGATTCATAGATTGTGAAAGGTTAGATACATGATTAATTGAATTATAGATTATGTTAGTTAATTTTCCATAATTTGTGTTAGTTAATTTGGCAGAATTCATAGATTGTGAAAGTCTAGATACATGATTAATATTTAATATAGTTTTGTTAGTTAATTTGACATTATTTGTGTTGGTTAATTTGACGTAATTCATAGATTGTAAAGGTTTAGATACACGATTTACTAAATTTAGATACACGATTTATAATATTATATTATATATTTTTTTGTGTGTTAAATACTAATGTCAACTCTAGCTTGTTCTTTGCTTTGTGGTTACGTTCATTAACTTTTGTAGAACACAGTTTTTGTATTGAGTACAGATGAAGGTTTTCTTTTTTTGATCTATAAATGAATATCAATTCACATGAGGTGATATCCTGATTGTTTTCTTACATTTTGCATTCAGGATCCTGTCTCCATTGACAGCTTTGGAGATTCAGAAGCATAGATTCGTGTATAGTTCGGTCAACATTTAGAATTTTATGAACTGTTGGCTGAAAGTTGAAACGAGTTGTTAGGATTGGAGTTTGAATGGATCATTCGGATTTGAAAGAACAGGGCATTGGTTTTGATGTTGATCTCGAGAGCGGTACCGCTATGGTTCATAGCAATGCAGAGAGAAGTCCGGATATTGAAATCGATAAAAAACTTGCAAAAACGGCCTTTTTAAGGTTATGTGACGGATTAATGAGTGTAGACGATGATAGTCTAGTTAAATCAGATAATGTAAATGTCAACGAGGGTTCGTTAGAGAGTAATGTGAAGTGTAAAAAGGCTCCGAGTGCGAAAAAACCGCCTAGACCTCCTCGACCTCTTTCGTTGGATGCTTATGATCAAAAGCTCATCAAAGAGCTTGCTGAACTTGCCATGATCAAACGGGCCAGAATCGAGCGCATGAAGGCACTCAAGCAAAAGAAAAATTCAAAGAATTCATCATCTTCGTCCTCGTCGTCACATGGCAGTCTTTTTGCCATGTTTTTTACCATCATCTTCTTCGTGGTGATCCTTTTCCAAGGTAGTTAATTACTTACTATTTGTTCAAGTTCAAAAATTTGTTTTAAGTTAGTAAAATGTCATTTTCGTCCCTGAGGTTTGACCAGTTTTGCGACTTTCATCCAAAGGTTTGCTTTTCCGCATCTGGATCCAAAAGGTTTGAAATCTTACCATTTTCATCCGGCTGCTTAACTCCATCCATTTTTCTCCGTTAAGTCAGGGATATTTCCGTCTTTTTTAGTTAACTTAAAGGGCAATTCGGTCTTTTGCACTTTATGTAAAAAGCCCGAATACCCATGGAAAAGACTAAATTGCCTTTAAGTTAACAAAAAAGACAGAAATACCCCTGACTTAACGCAGAAAATTGGATGGGGTTAACGAGCCGGATGGAAATGAAAAGATTTCAAACCTTTTGGATCCAAATGCGGAAAAACAAACCTTTGGACGAAAGTCGCAAAACTGGTAAAACCTCAAGGACAAAAATGCCATTTTACTCTTTATTTTAACATCTGAGATACATATAGTTACTGGTATAAAGAAAATATAATCTGTGAAAGATAAGATGGGAACCAGACGTGTAATAGAATTTGGAAGATAATGTTTTATTTTTTTCTGTATTTTTGACTTGATGCATTTGGTTGTCTTAAGGGATACCCTACATGAAAATGGGCTTATTCAATTATAGAGGATTCAAAATTTGGCATAACATTGCATGTGACACTCAAGAGCCCAGAAATCTTTAACCATTTGAATGATTCCTACCCTACATTGAAAATGGGTTTTTTGAATTTATATATAGGGTATTCACATTTTGGCTTGATATTACATGTGACACTCGATTGCGCATACAACCAAAATGACCCGACCTGAATAGTTCCTACCCGAGATAGAAATATCTATCGGGCCACACCAAAATCTTTAACAATACGTTTTCTCGTTTTGGCCTCTTTAGTTATAATAAACTTTGAACCTAAGTGACAAAAGGAATCATGTTTGCATTGTGTTATCTATTTCAGGCCACAATTCGGGTGTAACGATTCAAGCTTCTCCTCAAACGGGCCAAGGAAACGCGAACGTGTTAACTGATATACCGAATCAGTTAAATATTTCTCCCAGTGTTTCTTTTTCGGCCAATTATAAATCCTCCAACAGGGTTTTGAGATTCTGATGCTGTGTGTGTGGAGGATCACAGGTGAAAACTGAAGTTCTGGTAAATCAAATTTGACCATATGTACAGTCAATGGTACTTTGGTAAGAATCATAAGTGCAGCACACGATCACAGGTGTTTTTTGGTTGTTTTATAGGATTCAAATTTCATGTAGAGGGTTTTAGTTTATATGTTATTTCCAGGTTTTGTTTATTATTGATAATAACATCCATGTCTTTGTCAAAGTTAACGTTTTTTTGGGAAAAAAAAGTCAACAAAATGATTTTGAACTCATAATAACTAGATTATAGAGACCCCTTGAATGGCTAATTGGCTACATGTGTATTGAATGATTGGTGTAAATAAATTAAAAGGACTATTTTACCCTTTTAAAGTACAATGTATATAACATGCGTGTGCATATGCTATGAGATGCATACAAAAAACCATAAATGAAGCGCTATTGCTCTAGCGGACCCCGAATGCAAAAGAAAACAACATTGTCGCATCATGGATTAATATGAACCGTTGATCGTATTCGTCACATAAATATTGTTTTCCTGCGAGCTTTCGTGTGGATAGAAGTAGAGGTATTCATTCATATGTGATTGATTTGTATACACGAATTGATTAAAAGAAAAGAAAACACACACACTTAATTGGGTTAAAACATGTGAGCTACAAGAAGACATTAATTTAAAGAGTAAATTACAAAATTCGTCCTTTATGTTGACACCAGATTGTAAAGTGTGTCTATTGTCTTAAAAAATTACAAAAATGTACTCGATGTTTGCAAACCCTTGTACATTATGTCTTCCTGTTATTTTTCATGGTTAAATCGGAACAAGTGTACCCCAAATAAGGGTATTTTGGTCATTCTACCCTAAACAATAAATAAATAATAAAAAAATAATAAACAAAACAATTTAAAAAAAACATAAATATAAATCCCCCTCTCTCAACTCTACCCAATCTCCTTTTTTTTAAAGTTACCCAATCTCCCATTCTTTCTCTCTAACACCATCTAACCTCCACCTTAACTCCACCACCATCAACCCCACCACGCCACCTCCTCCACCACCGTCGTCACCTCATCTCCACCTCCACCGCCGCCGCCACCTCAACTCCACCAACCTCCACCTTCTCCACAGAAGCACTCCACGAAAGAACAAGCCCTAGAAACACAATAAAGAAGAAGGGCCCTCACAGATGCCAATTTCGCAACGCTTTTCCCGGATCTTCATTCGGAAACACAACTAACTTCAAATTTCTAACAATTCTCGCCAGATCTCGCAATGCTTTTGATTTCTCTAGAGTTACATTGTAATAAAAATTTTAAATATATAACTTTTGATTTTTATGGAGTTATAGTATAATAAAATTCGGTGAAACAATGCGGTGTAATAGAGCTAAGAACTAATGTTAGATTGTGGGGTGTGGTTATGTTTTCCCCAACATTTACATCACCTCCATCTCACCACCTCCTTCTTTCCCTTCCCTATCAAAGGGGTATGGTTCCCCTTCACCCCTTCTTCTTCTCCACCAATCAAGCAACAACATCAACAAGCGTTGCGCCCTGAGGTGCTCTCCGCTCCCACACCCCACTGTCTTATGAAAATCGCATGGGACATGACAAATCGCTTTCGGACACAAATTCCTTTATATACCCATTAAATACGACACAACAGGACTAACGTTATGACGAATTGCTATCGAACATAACTTCCTCACTTTCGAACACAAATTCCTTTATATACCAAAAAGTATGGCGTAACATAAATTCCTTACTTCCGAACACAAATTCCTTTATATACCAAAAAAAAAAAAAATGGCGTAACAGGACTAACGTTATTACAATCGCTTTTGGACACAAATTCCTTTAAATCTATACTTTATAATACATGAGATAAGGGTAATTTAATACAATTGCTTTTGGATACACAAATTCCTTTAATTTCGTTCTTCTACAAAATTATAGATAATTAGTTGCTAAATTTTCCCTTTTATAAAAAACTAAATATCGCACGATTTTTAAACGGCCGTAACTTTTTCGTACGTAAATAATTTTAAAAAAATACACAATAAATATAAGTATTTTTATTCTCTTTAATTTGAGTATACAGCTATAGTTTTTTTTAAATCAATGTTATATGATTAACGATGTCTAGGGGTGAACAATAATTGAATCCTTAACCAAAACCAAACCAAAAACAGACTAAATCGAACCGAAATCAACCAACAACTGAATTAATTGAAAACCGATTAACCATATTTTGAATTAACCAAAAAGAGGTTATCAATTCTTTTTGTACCTTTATTTAACCAAATTAATTGAATTGGACTGTTCATATTTTCATATATTTCTAGCTTTTATACGTTCAGTTCATATACTTCATATTTTATACCTTCATTTCATGTATTTATACTTTCATTTCATGTATTTATACATTCATTTCAAGTATTTATACCTCAACTTCATGTATTTCTAAGCAAAAGTTTTAGCCCCAGTTTGGTTTTGGTTAATAATAGAAATTAAAAGAACCATCAATCTAACCAAATAAATCAAACTGATTAACCGAAAACCAATAGGTTAATAAAATAGACTAACCGATGACTTCAGTTTCGGCATGAGTTAAAGATAATAACCAACCAACAAAACCATGCACACCACAATGCAATGGACTAACCGATGGCTTCGCTTATGACGTATATCCACCAATGGATACTACAAGAAATATTATATGAATAAGAAAACTACCATAAATGAGTACCACAATGCAATGTGTCGTCCCCACCGTATCACGCGGACACCATGCTAGTATATTATAATGTATGAGGAAAGGCATTTTAATATACCCAAAAATTAAGATATTTTTTAGTTTAATGCATAAAATACAACCTTAAAATAAAGGTAAATTAGTCTTTCAAACATTAATTACACTTTAATCTTCTTATTGTTGTGAAACAACGGCCTAATAACAACATCTAATATGTAAAGGATAATATAGAGAATATAGAGAGAATGAGATGTATAGAAAATGAGAGAATTTTTATTCATTGAGTGTGTAATACCAATTACATGAAACCTCTATTTATAGAGGCTTAACATTAATAAAAAAAAGGTAATCAATAGATGGAGGTTACATATGTGAAGAGTCACCACATTATGATGCATTCATAACACTCACCCTTGACTATCCACATGATGAAATATAATAGTCTACTATTCTTTTAATACGTTAGGTGATGCTGCCTCGTTAAAAACCTTGCTAGGAAAACCCATTGGGATAAAACCATAGCTAAGGAAAAAAGAGTGCAGCGCGTATTTTCCCCCTATACTTTTGGATCAGCTATGTTGCCTTGTTAAAAACCTTACTAAGAAAACCCGGCGGGACAAAACTTAGTGAAGGGAAGAAGAGTACAACATGTATAATGCCCCCCCTAATATAATGTGTTTCTTTTAATTAATCGTGTCAATCTTTTGTAAAAGTTGTTCAAAACTTTGATTTTCACTGATTTGTCACTTAATCTCTTGATGTGCAATTCATGAAGCTGAGCCATTGTATGATCTTCATGTCATGCTTCGTGTGCCTCCTCTTGTATATATGTACCACAAATCAACGAGCGTTTTGTGTTGGATTCCCTGCATCAATAAGACTAACCAAACCTTTTTTAAGGGTTAGTAAAGTACAAACTCATATCTTTCATACCTTGAGGGTATCGAAATATTTGTTTAACACATTTTCCATGTCTCCTCACTGGAAACAAACCATATCTTATTGATAGATTTAAATTAAATAATGATATATCTAGTAGTGTATAACTAGCAAGAAATATTATATCAACTGCAATTAACTATGGTATTTCTGGACTAATAATCTTTATTCAGAATATGATAAGAATAATCTATTTTATACCAAATGATTTAACAATATCCACCTTTCTTAGAGATGGACTTTGACATATTAAAATGCCCTAACATCTTTTGGATGTTTGATTGATATATAAAAATATCATTATATAAATGCTCGACACGCATGTCATCTCTTTTTAGAAGATATAATGTTATCATCAACATATCTTATATTTCTAAACATGAGATTGTTGACTTAATAAAACACATGATCAAGTATATCATATTGATATCTCTTTTCTCCGAGATTATCACCGAGTTAATTATACCATGTTTGACTCGACTATTTTTTCTACACACACATATTACTTGTTAACTTAATATAATATATTTCTCGAGCCTATAATTTTAATGCCTCGTGCCTTTACAATCCGTCATGGACTTCATTCCATGTTGACCAATCATATATGTGAACGCACTCTTTAAGAGTTTTGCCACATAAACTTCATCATTTAGCATTTCGTTTTCCATATCAAATTCAAAGAATTCGTTAACAGTTGTTTCATTTTCATTTTGTATGCTACCATCTTGCACATACTTTATTGAGATAACATGATCACTATATGCTTATTGTTGCATAGGAATTACATCCTTAAGATGTTTGCCTTTAAGCACTAAATTGCCTTAGGAAACTTATCATGAGTTTTAATTTGATTCAATTTATCAATGTGTACACCAACATAATATATTTGGATCCAAAATTGTATACTGCAACCATATCTTTCTCGAGAACTTACTTTACATGATTTTTAAGAATTCAAATCCCAGGGATTTCATGTAACTTCATTTAAGATACCATAATATCCACTAGACGCATATCAATTTCTCTCTTGTATTACCAGACTAAAAAAAGTTTTGCATCCACCATTTGAGAATCTTCTCCTCATAATTAAATACAAGTCTTTATGGTTATACATATGCCACGATTTGTGCCTAATATTACATAATTTCACTTTTCTCATTATGTTTCCTCACAAAAGACTCATGTATGTAACAAATTCTACAACTTTTAGTTGTATGGACCATTTGTCCAAAAACTTCTATATCTATGAGAGATTTCGGTTCTGCCACATCTGCTTCTTTTTGTTTTGGCCAATCACTTCACATTTCATTTATTGGCAGATCTTAGTTCTTGATCCTCATTATTTCAAGCGCTACATCATTATTAACGACATTGGTTTTTTTTCAATTCCCCATATATCTCGACATGAATATTTTACTGGGATCTCTTTATTTTCTGGTACCTAAGGTTCTTCTGGAACCATTATGCCTAATGTCTCTTCAAGACACTTTTACTACACCTCGACTTGCCATTTTCATTACTTGCTCCATCTTCGAGGATTTTTATTCTTGGAACCGACTAGTCTACTACGCTTCAGGCGTGCCATAGACTCATCACCAATGTATGACGGTCCTTCTAGGAAAATAATATTAACTGGAGCACTAGCAGTTGGTACATATGACTTAGTTAGTCACTCTATTTTGGTCAGTGAATACGTCTGGTAATCAACTCATTAATACTTGTAAATGAATTATCCTTTGAACTTTTAGTTCACACTTTTTAATCTAAGGATCAAGATAAAATCGTGATAATTCTTTCTAACTTTTCCAACAGCTTTTTATCTCCCACTCATGTTGGGAATAATGATTCGTTAAAATGAAAATCAATCAATGTCATAAACAAATCTCACCTTTAATATCAACATATAATCCCACCTTCATTGAGGTCCCATCTTTGTGCATTGTGGTGGAGTAATTGCAACATATACCGCACAACCAAAAACTATAAATGGGAAGTATTTGGTTCCTGATCGAAAACCAATTATAATGTGGAGGAATTATTTTAACTTATTGGCTTGATGTGAATTAATGTTACTACATGTAACAATAACATGTACCTACATATGACATGAACTTTTGCTCTCATGATTATTGGATTTGCAATCAATCATAGACGTTTGGTCATCGTCTTCATCAACTTGTGTAACAACATTTGTCATATGTAATTTTACACTTAATCCAATAATCATTACTAAAATTGGAATCAAGATCCACCGCATTTATCAAATATAATCTAGAACAATGTGCCTTGCTATATTTTTAGGTAAGCCATAAGTCATTCAAATTTTAAGTTGCGAATTCGATAACCATTTAGACGATGCATTGATTTTAGAACACCAAATGGTATCATGTCGGGATACACGTATCCTTTTATCTTTTTCATAATATTTAGGGATTTAAACCCTACTTTAGTTGTTATATCATTAACTTCACTTGAGAACAAAAAAAATGCAAGTTTAAATACCATGAAAATCTTCTGCTTCTATGATACTTTTCACATCATCAATGACTCGGAATGTCTAACCGGTCAAGCCAATATATTAAATAATCATGATCCATAAACTTCTGGTTTATGATCGTATATGTTTTAGTTGCAATTGTGTTTGTTCAATACACGATAGGAAGTATGAAAGAATAATGTATTATTATTTCAACATTCATGGTATAACATGTTTCCCATGTTTTATGTTCGTATAATCACTCCCTAAGTGTGCCACTTTTTGTGGTCGATTTCAATATCAAAATGGTTATCAACATGAGAATTATTACAATTTCCTCAGTTACCATGATCATGACCATGACCTTTATAACGATCATTGTATAGTCATTGCACTATTAACATGGTTGATCTCATTACATGATCATCATAACAATTTCCTCAATTACCATCATCACAAACTTCACACCAATTATTATATCATCACATTCTATTCAAGGGATGGATTATAACCATACAACATTCATGGTGGCATCAATACAATTTTCTTAGTTATTATATACATGATCGTGACCTTTACATTGGTCATTATATCATCACATTCACTTCATGAATGGATTAGAATCACACAACTTTCTAACCATTGGGTGTCAGCCCAATGGCCACCAGCCCGCATTCTAACCCGGAGGTGGCGGGTTCGAGTCTTGCTCGTTCCCAATGCCCCTACGGTAGCGGATTTACCCCCAGACTCAGGCTTGCTGGGTGGCGGTCTGCGAGGTGGGATCACCTCGGCGGTTGGGAGGACCGTGGAATATCCCTCCCCCTAACTTTCATGGTGGTCATTTCAAACCTTACATATTCTTTAACAATCTTGCTTCTTCAAGAGCATATTTGAGGTTTCACAATGGAAATTGTTTTGTTCACTTGACATAACATATGTTGAGAAGAAAATATATGGCTATATCATTAAGATTTAATTACTAGTCTAACTGTCTAAGGTCTTACAAGCTTCCATAAATTTATAATAAGCTTTAGGAAGTTTCTCACTTTGGGTTTCATATCATAAATGAATCTTGATCACAATTCAGTTGCGTTTATAACATGCGATCATATACTTCAACTTTGATCGTTTTGATGGCCTTTTCAATACTGATAACATGTCGAACAGAATGCATGCATAAAATTACATTATGAAATGCACGATTTTATAACATGTCACACTATCAAACGTGGTAAATATAACTTTAAGAAAAAAGATAATATATTTCATTAATTACAAGAGAATATATATAATAAACTTATCCTGATATTCCTAACCACAAGCATGTCTTAAATTTTTAAATTTTATAACAGTTAAACAATTTATACATAAATTTAAAAAAATTCTTAATAAAAATACCACTCAAAGATTCTAACCTTATTTTTATGGAAAGAGTTGGGTCCCTTTCTCTAAACATATCCACACCCATCAATAAATATATATGTTCCAGTTATCTCATATGCAAACAAAATAATAGTGTGGGCAAACATTTGATTGTTATCATACATTTTCCTAAATTGTCTAATAATGAACATTTTCTTTTATTAATGAATAGATAAATGCTATGACATCAAGTTGTTCTTATCATATAAGGATTAACCCACTTTCCATAAAAAAAGTTAACGTTAAACATATCTAACAAGTAATTGGCTCAAAGGTTATGTCAAATATCACAACTAAAAAAATAACAAAATACAGGTATTACTTTTGAATATCATTAACTTCATATACAACATCTTGAGATATAATTTTCTACCAATTTTATATTACAGTTTTGAAATCATTTTTTTTTAGATTAAATAGACTATAACTCAACATGAAACAACGTATTTTTCTATAAAATAGTTAGCCACATATGCGAAATTCTCTTTCTAAAATATACTCAAAGGTAATAATGTTAAAGAATATAAAAATTACCAAACATTATAAAATATACTCAAAGGTAATAATATTAGAATATAAAAATTACCAAACAACTTGTTTTGCTGTTTGTTGTAACAAAATATTAAAATATTTAATCACAAGTATCAAGAAAATCATAAAAATGCTTTCGTTATTCAAGCCAATTAGTTAAATTTTAACATAAAATTGAATTTCAACATAAAATTGTATTTGTAACACAAGTATATTTGTTTCTTTATCAAATTCATTTGAATTGATTATGTTAATCTTTTTTGTAAAAACTTGAAATAAGATGGAAAAACCATTTAAACTTTACGACAATTGCTTTTATCTTACGCATCTAAATGATTGTGATGGTTTTATCCACATCATTTTGACCCGAAAAGTAACACATGTAATATTGAAAGGAATTCAAAACAAGATTCAAACAACCAAAACAAGAAATGTTCGTGATTTTATTTTGAAACCCACAACCCGGATCATATACAACCGATTAATAGTTTGAGTTTAGTAAAGTCAAATATTATAATAATAGACACATATAAACAACAAGGGTATGCACTTGAATCTTATTAACAGAGAACAAAATCAAGAATGCAAAGGGATATACCTTAAGATGTTATAATCCAACCCAAAACAATCGTGCTGATAACGTGTTGTGAAACAACGACCTAATAGCAACATCTAATATGTAAAGGATAATATAGAGAATATAGAGAGAATGAGATGTATAGAAAATGCGAGAATTCTTATTCATTGAGTGTGTAATACCAATTACATGAAACCTCTATTTATAGAGGCTTAACATTAATACAAAGGTAAGCAACAGATGGAGGTTACATTAATCTATTTTATGTCTTTATACTTCCATTTCATGTATTTATACCTCAATTTCATGTAGTTGTAAGCAAAAATTTTAGCACAAGTTTGATTTTGACTATTAACCAAAATTAACGAATCAAACAAAAAACTGTCAATCTAACCGAAAAAACCAAACCTATTGGTTAATAAAATAGACTAATCAATGAATTCGGTTTTGGTTGAGGATAATAACTAAACCAACCGAAAAATGCATACCCTGATAGTGTCTGTATTACTCGTCGTATCGCGTAGACACTCTTCTAGTTCCTTTATATAGAGCTTCTGGTCTGACTTTAGCAGATTTTTATTTTTTATATTTCATGATTTTATTGTAAATACGCATCATAAGTTTCACCAACTCAAGTGCAGGGGCGTAGCTTTGTGTGAAGTGGGGGGTGCACTCGTCCCCCTAATGTTTCGGTTAGAAGTGTAAAATTTTCTATTTTTCGTCTAAAAATTTTAAAATTATATAGGATCGTCCCCCCAGTTATTTTTGTTTAAATATTTATACAATATATAAATTGAGTCCTATGACTTTCCATCCTCTCAAAACTTTTGCTCAAGCTCCGCTACTGGTGACGTGGTTATGCACTATTCAGTCTGTAATAATTTTATCAACTCATAGATATATTATTCTTCATCTCAAAAAATATTCTTTTGGATAATATAGTCTTGTCCTGTTCTAACACTTCGTTTTATTGAAGTCTCTTGAAAATGATCAATTTATATAATATCATATTTTACACAGAAATTGACAGCTAAGATTCCTGTTTGGGTATTAAAAATTTATAAATATTCCTGTTTCGGTGTTAAAAAATTAAATTAGTTTACTTGAATTTCAAACAATGCCTGACATTGCAAGTTTCCTAGGATCAGGTAAAAATAGATTAAGGCTCCCCCTTATTCCCACATACCCTATATCTTATTTTCACATCCCCTATTGTATACGAGCTGTATACAATTATACGGCTCGTATAGAATGTTTTTGAATAGGAAAATGCGCAGAGAATGTTTTTTTTTGTTTTATTATATACGGCCCGTATACAGTTATACGAGTCGTATACATGTGTATACGATTTGTAAAACGTATACGGCTCAATTGATTTATTTTTGTGGGTTTTTGATGTTAGCACATGTATACGGGCCGTATAACTATATACGGGCCGTATATATTGGCGTTTTTTCAAGTATCACGTTTTATTCCCGTAAAAACACAATCATTTTAGGGTTTCTAAACTCTTCATCACCTTTAACAATGTCGATAAACGTTGATCGGAACATGCCGCTTAAATCGGAGCACAGGTAGAGTAACGTTACCCGATCAGTCCGTTGATAAAAACCTTAGCGATCGCAGAGATCTTCGTGTTGGTTATTTATCGATTCCGAGTAACTAGCAGAAGAACCTGCCACAAACAAGTTCTCCACAGTTTGTTATTCAGATCTCTGTTCGGTCATCTTTCCAAACTACAACACACGATACTTTTAATAAGCTGTCATAGTTGTCAAATTCGATTTCAACAAATCTTTTCATTTTCTATACAGGCCGTATAACAGTATACGGCCCGTATACACCATGTGTAAATAAGTTTTCCCATGTGTTAATATTAGGAACCTAGATTAATCCTTCTGGAATTTTTTTTGTTTGTTTTTGTAAGGGTAGCCATATTGATGCCGTGCTATTGTCACCAATGACAAAATTCCATAAATTATTAATCTATTATCATCTACAATATTGGTTTTCATAATGTCAAGTCTCAAACTGAAATAAACAAATAGGTGTTTCCTATGTTTCGAGACTCATCTAACAGTTTTTCTATAATGGGTGGTGTGGAATAAAACCCTTTAAAACCTTAATTTATTATATATATAAAAAAAAGAAAAAAATTCAAAAAAAAAAAAAAAAGAAGAAGAAATCTGATTGCTTGTGGCTCACCCTTTCCTCTTTCATGCCCACTAACCCACTGGCAGAGGCATGCGCGCCCCCTTTGGCTATGACGGGATGGGGGGGGGGGGGGTGCCAAAATGGCTGAAGTGGCCGGGGGCGCTAGGCCACACCGGATGATCTTATTAACTTAAGCTCTGGATGTGTGTAACGACTCAACTCGATTATCAAGACCATCCGTTTCTTGATTAATCATCTCGAGCACTACCTATAACAACCATCGTCGGAAGTCTGTAAATTATAGCCCTAACCCATGAATGGCTTACACAAAAGCACATGACAACCTTTTGATTTTTAAACCTAAAGAGTTACCAAGATTTGAATCGTAATCTAGATCTCAAATTGAAATCATAGTTCAGTCAACAAATCAATTCAGAAACATAAAAACTAGATTCGTGCGTGTGTGTGATCATTTCAAATCCCAACAAAAATGTTCAAAAGAAAAGCAAATATAGATGAGAAGTGTGACTACGTTGTAAAGGAGAGATTATAACCAGAGGCGAATGTAGGGTTGTTCAAATAACTCGGGGCTTGAAACTTGTTTGAGACTAAGATTGAAATACACTTGTATAGTATTCGAACCAAATTAAGTTGTCTCATAAAAGCTTCGAGGCTTCGAGCTTGCTCGTTTGGCTCACTCAAGTTAAGTGGACTATTTAAATGGCCCAAGTTTTGCAAGCAAAAAAACCGATCAGTCCTCTTTTTACATCCATCCGTGGATAGATGTAATATATAATACAAAAAATATGAAACATGTAAATTGGCTTGAGTCTTGTTCGGACCGAATTCGAGTTCATCTTTCAACTCGCTAAGAGTTTCAAGTCGAGCCACTTTGACTTGTTTAATTTTGTTAAAACAACAAGAGTATGGCAGGGGGAAGGTCCAGGATCAACTCCAAAAGGTAGCTCCTTGGTCAGAATCTGCAATCAAAGAACACAGTTAGTCTTAATGCGAGAGGTGGCCTCCTGCGTTTGGACTCCGGCGTGGGAATCAGTGGGATGATCTTAAGAGTCTAAGCGAAATGAAAGGATAAGAGTTTAGAGTGAGAGTAAGAGAGACATACTTACTTTGGTCTGAACAAGACTCTGCTTTTATAGGCAGATTGCTCTGCCCAAGGGAGCCTTGTGCCAGCTGGTACCTTCTAGTCTTGGTAAGCTTATCCTCCCTAGACGTTTCTTGCAGGGTTAGCCTTGCCTCTTTAGGTAAGTTTCAGGGTTGTGTGTCTCGAGGACACCTTTATATGTTTTAGGGAGAAGTCTAATCAGTTTGACTTGTTAGGTTCAAGTTCCAAGGTTGTACGGTAACCTTAGCTCCGTGTCACCAGCCGTTGGTACATCAGCTTCTCGTCGGGAGCCTCCAGCTTCTTACTTTCAGTTTATGTTTAGCATTCTTTATTGTTTTCTTGTGATTGTTATTAACCTTGGTTTTGCTGACTGGGATCTCCGAGTACCCACGTCATCAGCCCCCCCAGTCATGAGTATCGATGTTGTAAATATCGGTTCTTATGACTCTAAGTCTAGGGGTTTTTATCTTCTAACCTTGCTTCTTCTCAAAAGTCTTTAGCTGTCTTGCTTATGCTTCTTTGCTGTTGCGTTTGATATTATGTAAGTCTTTTCTGAAAAAGAAAAGAGTTTCAAATCATCGAACAAGGGAACTAGAAGCACGAGGCTTTTTATTTTGTGACCATGGGCTTCCTGTCAGAAGGTATTGGTCTACCCTTGGCCTTTTATTTTAGGTTTTTGCTATTTCATCATGTGCCCATTTTCATTTAAGGCTCACTTGCCCACTTGCGTCCCCATGCGGCCCAGAAGTGATTGATGGGACAGTGCTGCATGGGAGCTCTCGATTGCCCTAGCTTGCCAGTTGTTGGCAGTTACATCCTTGCCCTCCACCTGTCCGTTGTGTTTGGGATTTGAATTTTTGAATCCTACAACTTCCCTTTAACCGTTCATTTCCTTTATCTCTTCAACTTCACTTTTCTTTTTTCCTTCAATTCTCCCTTTGATCCGACGGTTATTCGGTGGGATTTTCCGGTGATCCTTCTTTAAAAACTTGGTAAGTTGCCTTCTTCTTTCATTACATTTCAATTGAGCTCTAATAAAAATGACATGCTCGTTCAGTTTTCGAGACTTACTAGATCGGAGATTGATAAGTTCCGTTTGGATCATGGCATTGATCCTTCCCTTGAGACTGAAGTTCCAGGGGACAGGACTGCTAATCAATGTCCGAAGGGATTTTTGGTATTCTATACCTGTATTCTCAATCAACCAAATTTGCGGTAACCTTTAACAAACTTCCTTTTGGAAGTGCTATCTTTGGGTCAATTAGCCCCTGCTGGTGTTGCACGCATAATGCATTTTGAGATTCTTTGTCGTGCACTGAGTTATGAACCCTCTTTGTTGATGTTCCGTCGTTTTTTCCGTCTTGCCGGAATGGGGATTGGTACACCTTTGAGAAAACTCAGTGTGAGGCTCCCCTTTTTTCTACCACTGTTGGTCATACATATGCTTGGAAAAATCAGTTCTTTTTTATTTCCGACCGGTTACCCCTCAATCTTCTGACCCTATCTATGTTGACAGTGGTGATGAGGATGATGCTAGTGTGATTGTTTCCGTTACCAGGGTGAAATTTGTGAAGAAAGAAGTTCCGAAAGCCTCTGGTGGAGCAGGTGATGCTTCCCGTCTGAAGATATCTATTGTTTTGAGGAAGTTGAATGAGACTAAGAGAAACGTTCCGGAGAAATCTACTAAGACTTTGGGATCAAGTGATGTGAAGGTGTTGAAACCTGTTTTGAAGAAGAAGGTCAAATGGGGATCTTCTAAGCCTGCTTCCTCGGAGGAGCGGTCTTGTGGTGAGGTTGGGAAGGAAACTGTTGTGAAGGATGATGGGCAACCTGTGGTGGAAAAGGAGAAAGATATAGAGAAGGTGAAGGAAAATGTGGAGAAGGTAGTTAAGGAGAGAGATGTAGTTGACAAGGGCATATTCAGGCTGACTCTCCTGTTTTTGTGCCTCAATGGAATGTTTGTTCTTCTGACACTACCAAGAGTAGTGTTGTTTGTCATGAAATGCTGAAGAATATGGCTACTCCTGCTGAGAAGGGGGACTTGTCAAAGTTGTCTGATCAAGATGTTGCCTATCGGGTTATCACTCAAGCTACCCGACTGATCACCTCCCTTCCTGATAGCATTGAGCGTTGGGCTGCCTCTGTTAGCAAAAATGATGAGCTTGCTGCCTCCTTGAAGGATAATAGGTGGAGCTCAAAACCTCTCAAAAAGACTTGACAGCCTTTTAGGTTAAGGTGAATAAGCTTGAAGGTCAACCGCTATCCTCGCAAGCCAAGATGTATGAGGAGACGAAAAAAGTGAGGTCTATGCTAGGCAGCTATCTGATTTTAACAACCAGCTTGCCAAGGAAAAGGCTGAATTTGGGATTAAGAGGGCCAAGTTTAGGCAGGAAAGGATTGCTAATGAATCAGTTATGGAAGAGCTGAGGCAACATGTAAAACAACTCCTCCACCTTTATGTGCTTTAGAGAGAAGTCTAATCAGTTTGACTTATTAGGTTCAAGTTTCAAGGTTGTACAGTAACCTTAGCTCCCTGTCACCAGCCGTTGGTACATCAGCTTCTCGTCGGGAGCCTCCAGCTTCCGACTTCCAGCTTCTTACTTTCAGTTTATGTTTAGCATTCTTTATTGTTTTCTTGCGATTGTTATTAACCTTGGTTTTGCTGACTTGTGTAGGATCGTATTCGGACCTAAACGAGTCTATCAGAAGAGCTTTACTCAGTTTGAGCGGCGGAAACAAACAAACTGAGTTCAATTCAGCAAGTATACAATTTAAACTGTCGATTTGTATTGATTGAATGACTTTTACAACGACTCGACACTTCGGCAGCACTTCGTTGCAAACCGGAAGAACTGATTACTGATTTAGCTCCAAGTGACCCTTTATATAGGGATTCTGATTTAGCTTGAAATGACAAGGTGTCATTTCGAGCGGAATCAGCATAAACATCTCGAGCGGAATCAGGACTTATATGTGATTTAGCTTGAAATGACAAGGTGTCATTTCGAGCGGAATCACTCCTAAAAACCACTATATCGTTTTTAGAGCCCTGATCTAACTAGTACAATACAAGACTCGATACAAGACGTAGACGACAGACGGATGCACCAACAAACTCCCCCTCGGATGTTGACGGAGTCTTCAGTGTCGAGTCTTCGTAACTTCAGTATTTATCAGTCTTTGGGCTTCTTTTTGAAGTATCTAACGCTTTAAGTATCCTCAATCTCTATCTTCTTTTCTTTCACCTTTCAACAAACTTTTTCCTTTAAGTGTCTTCAGACTCCCCCTTTCGATATGCAGGGATCACAGCCTGGCTTGTTAAACTCACAGAGTCCTCAGGTATCAGAACCTGGCTCTTTCTCAAACCTGTACATTCTCTACCACAAACATAAGTATTTTACAATAAAAATTTCACACATTCAGACACCACTTGTAAATATCACAACCTGATCTATCAAATAGTCTCTGATGAACCACTTGCAGGAATATCATTTTCAAAACTTTAGATGATCACTTGTAAGATTTAAAATTCTTTCACATACAATACTCCCAAACCAATTCGTCAAGTTTAGCACTTGGAATTTTGAAAATCAGCTCTTTAACACCAGTTGTCGAAAATCTTTTTGGATTATTCAAAATTTATGCTAAAACACACTAAAATCTTTTTGGAATTTTTGAATAATATAAAATGCAGTAAAGAAATATTTACAAACAATATTTTTGTGAGTTTGTGTAAGAGGATCATATCAGTTTTTGAGACATATCACCAACACCGTTAAGCTTCATTTCATTTTAAGTACTAAACAATTCACCTAGATTGTCAGTATACTTGTCCACTTAAATTTTCACACAAAGTTCAAACTGTTTCGAGATACGATATTAATGTCTTAAGAACTTAAACTCAATCGCGTGTCCCACCTCAGAATATACTCCCGTATCCAGATCCCAATATTCAGTCTTACAGGTGAGTATACCACAGATGATATCTGTAAGGGAATAAATTATAGTACGAAACCGTGAGAGCTCAGGTCAGAACTTCCGTTCAGCAGAGAGATGACAGCTCGACTTTTGGTGTGTCCCCTTTACATGATCTTTTGTATTACAACAGCAATGACTATCAATTTTATTGTTTCATCAATTTGCTGAGGGCGGCGCTATTTTTCAAGCAAGCATAAAGTATTCTCCGGGGACTAGGCCATTGCTTCCGCAAAATCAGAAGTCCCGGGATAATACCCCAGATATCACTGAGTATAAAGACCTAGTATCTCAGAAAGAGGGACCTTTCAAACAAGATTTCGGGGGTTACCCATATATCCAAGAAGATGTTTCCCCACAATATAAGCAAGTTTGAATTTAGGTTTATATCTCGTCACAATCTACTAAATGTGCAAAAACCTACTGGCATATCATCAGTGAGACCGTTTATCACTTTTTAAACTTTCCAATTCTTTAGCATGTTGTGATCGTCCACTGATGTACTATCATTTCCTCTTTTATACAACAAAACTCATTATCATTTTATCATGTTTTTGTATTTTTCAAATTTTCTAATGTTTTTGGATTTTCTAAAATTTTTACTCCCCCTAAAATGCAAACACATTTTAGGAAATTTGAAAATAAACTGTACAATAAAATGACAACTGATATCGAATCACTTCAAATCGCCATTCACTTGGCATAAACAATCAGAACTCCCCCTTTCAACAAACTATTTTCTCATTTAGATTTCAAAACACTTAAGTTTGTTTTAATCAAAATGATTTTTCCGGAAAATAAATTTGTTTTTACCACTTGTAGGGGCATGGTTCATCATATTGTCTTTCAACCACTTGTATGAAGATTACATCAAGTTCAAATTAATGACCTTGAGTAATCACTATGTCAAAACAAACCTCTGTACCACTTGTACGATGAACTTATCAAAGTAAATTTCAAAATAAATGCCGATACCTACTCCACACTTACCAACCTGGGAGTTCCGGCATAGTCCATCACCTGTATACATTTAAACACTTTTTTTAAAAAATTTCACAAACAACCATTTTTATGAAAGATGCCGATTCCTGATCCACGATTACCAACTTGGGATCTCCGGCAAGTCCAGAGACTTACTGTTCGTAATATGTGCCATCCCAGTCACAAACCAGGGATGGTTCAACTTTATCTTTCTTCGTCTTCTTCTCGTAAAACTCTTTAACCCCTTTGACTTTTCGATCAATCATTTTTCCAAAAATATGTTTTACAGTGGGGTTAAAAGCTTTTTCAACATCAAAAACCTTTTTATCATCATAAAATTGGTTTGATATCTCAACTTTACCAATTTTCTGTTTAAAATTTTCAGCCCGAAGTGGTGGAAAATTCTCATCATCCACAGTCGAAACTGATCCTTCACTTTTTGAAACAACCTGTGGCTCCTCTGATTTTGTGGAATCAGACTCATCGCCAGAATATAGCTCCTCTGATTTTGACCTATCAGAATCATCGCTAGAACTACCTCCAGACTTCTTAACCACCCATTTTTGTTTTTCATTTTTAGCTCTCTTCTTGTAAAACTTGTTTGAACATTCACCAATTTCAAATGTAGAATTTTTGAATAACTTTGTTCTGTCAATTGGTGGTTCAAACTCAATCACTTTCTCTTTCTGTTTACGAGAAACTCCCTGTTTTGATGGTATTGCCTTAGAACAATCTCTGGCGATATGTCCAACAGTATTGCATTGAAAACAGGTTCTCGTATCTTTCCTCTTTCCAGCAAACTTCATCTCTTCTTGCTTCTTTGCAAGGAACTCACTGTTTGACTGCCTCCAGAATTCTTTATTTTCTTCCTCATCTGCTGAGGTACCTGAAACAAATGTCATCTTTGATTTAAAATCACGAACATATTTTTCATTTTTCTGTTTTTCTGTTGGATTAAATCCAAGACCTTTCTTTTTGAAATTACAGTTTTGGTTTGGTTTCTTTTGACAACCAGAACCAGAACTGTAACCCTTTTTCTTGTTTAAACGTTGTTGAACTCTTGAGGTGTATTTTTTAGGTTTTTTGTTAAGATTTAAATCTTTTATTTCAGAAATATTAATTTCTGTTAATTTGAAAACCTTTTTTATCAGTTCATTTTTGACACCTCTTATTGGAAATTCCTCATCAAAATATAATTTGTCAGAATCATTCAAAGTATATGCAACTTTAAACGTTTCGTCATTCAAATTAGATTTTGATAACAAAAATTCATTACTGTAAACTCTTTTGCCCTGTTTTTCTGTTTGACCCGGAGTGCTGGACTCAGACTTTGACTCCGACACGGACTCCGACTTTGACTCCTTAGTTTCATCGTTATCTAACACATGATCTACGACTTTCTTCATCAATTGAGATTGTTGATCAGTGTCAGACGATGTAAAAACAACATCAATACTTTCTGGCAAATTGACTGTAGACTCCGACTCCCATTGCAAGTTTGTTGCCTTTTTGACTCTTTCAGAATTTGGATTTCTGGGCAAATATCCATTTTCTAGTGGGGGTGGACACTTGTTGTAATTGACACCTTGTTTCTTACCAGATGCCGTCATTTCAGTGTCTTTCTTCTTTGTATCCCTCTTCTTTTTGTTCTTCTTTTCTGGAGTCTTTTCTTCAGCCACTTTTTCAACATTCTTTACCTCAGTTACTTCATCCTCTTCAAATGCCTTCATGCCTTCAACAGTTGGATAAATCCTGTCAATGACATAAGAAGTACATGAGTAACTTTTCAACAAATGATTTACTCTTTCCGTTTCAATTCTTTGTAACTCTAGCTTCTGTTCAAGAGCATCACACTTCTCAATGTAGTTGTTCACAACTTTCTGCTTGATAATAAACGCTCCCTGAAGTGTCTTCATTGCTGTTGCTTGTTCTTCACTTGTATGATTGTATTGATTCATAGCTTTGTTCAGGACATCATAAGATTCCTTCAAACTGTTCAAGTTATAAATCAATGTGTTGTTCTGCTTCTTTATAGCTTCACAAGTGTCACACTTTACAGGAATCTTTTTAGCATCAACTTCTTCATCAACTTTGAACTTTGGAACTTCAACCTTTACTTTCCTTTTGATCACTGGAACTTCTTCGTCATCACTGCTGACTGGTGTTTTGATCTTTTTCTTTTTCTTTTTGGCTTTGTCATCATCACTGTCACTTTCTGCCATCATTTTCAAATGATCTGCCATTTTCTTTGACCAATACTCATGATCATCATCACTATCTTCTTCAATCCTAGCAACAAAAGCTGTGTGAGCTGGAGTTTGATCTGGAATATAATTATCCCATGTAAAATTTTCCCAGCTAAACCCTTCAGGCATCTTTTCATCATCTTGATCAATCACACAGGCTTTTGCATCAGATGAAATATACTTATCCCAGTTGAACCCTGATGATGTATTCTTCTCATCTTGATTCACCATACAAGCTCTCTTTGATGAATCTTCAATCACATTTCTTCCATGTGCAGTTTGTGCCTGATGTTGTTGTTGTTGAGTTGATTGTTGAGCAACTTGATGGTAGATGGCCTTTCGGTAGTAATCATTGTTGTTGTTGAAAGGATTTTGAGCTCCACTTGCTTCACGATTGGTGCACTCCCTTTTGAAGTGACCTTTCTCCCTGCAACGAAAACAAGTGACTTTAGGTTTATCAAAACCCAAAGTAGAAATATTAGCCTCACGAAGATCATTTCTTCCTGTGATCTGCTTAAATTTCTCAGCTCTCCTCAACACGCTGGCCAAACACCATTTTATATCCATTAGCTCCATCTCCTCAGCATCTATTTGATCATAATCCTCTTTTGTAAGCATTGGATTCCCGATCTTTCCTGCAACAAAACTGTTGTATGATTCTAAAACCATTCCCAATAAAGACATGTGATTCTTAGCAACTTCTTCTGAGTAATCTTGATCATTCTCAAGATTTAATACAATGTTGCATTGAAGTTTTCTTCCATTCTTTGTTGCTGAAATGTTTGGATCGAATGATGGAAATGATGAGAAACTTGTTTTGCTGCTTGATCCTGTTGATGAACTTCCTGATGATCCTTTAGCATTGAATGCAGTTTCCACTTTTGTAGACAAATTTGTAGTTTTCTCATTCAACCCTGTTTTGTAATACAACCCAATATCCTGTTCACCGTCAAAATCTTTCATTCTGACTATCTTTCGTTGCTCCATCTCTTGAGCTTCTAACTTCTCAATGAATTTACTCAAAGTGAGCGTATTAAATCCTTTCTTGTTTCTGAGCATCATCAGATATGTGCCCCAAGTCTCGTGTGGCAAAGCATCAGCTAGCTTTTCAATCAATTCTTCATTGTCTTTCTCAATACTCAGTCTCTTCATGTTTTCTAGCAGATTGCAGTATCTTTCAATAATTTGCCTTGTGCTTTCATTCTTCAACCCACGAAACAGATCGAACTCTTTCTTCAAAAGTGATTTCTTGTTCTTAACCATCTCTTGACTTCCATGAAACTTCGATCTTAATGCTTTCCAAATTGAGTAGGAAGTTCCATTATGTTGTAATAACACCAAGATGTCTTCTTTCACAGCTTGTTGCAATAAACTCAGCATCATTTTTTCATCTTTGTATTTCTTTCTAGCATCGGTACTTAAATCTTTAATTGGAACAATCTCTTCATCATCATTCGTCGGTCTAATGTATTTCGTCTCGACACATTCCCAAGCATCTAAATAATTGGCTTGCACCCAGTTTTCGAAACGACCTTCCCAACCCTTATACTCCTCGATGTTCATGAGTTTGGGCGGTTTCTGCATAGTTCCCGTTTCGTTTTCCAACATCGTGTTCTGTGCAATACTGATCGGGGTAACCGGGGTAGCGAATGCGTTGTAAAAATCCTCGTCCATGTTTCGGTTTTCAAGAAATTTTCAAACAGTCTGTTCAAGCGGAATATTAAACTTCAAACTTTTTCACAGTTCAAGCGAAAACAACTAATTAACCAGAAACACTGATTCAAGCGGAATCAGTTAACTCTTGTTCAAGTGAAACCTTGGTTCAAGCGGACTCTTGTTCAAACGAAACCTTGGTTCAAGCGGAATTACCAAGATTTTTTCAAGCGGGATCACAAAGTAATTTGGAGCGGAATCACGACAACAGTTTGAAGCGAAATCAAACTGAACTTTCAAGCGGAACCTTAGTTCGAGCGGAATCACCCGGAATCTTTCAAGCGGACCCGATTCTGAGCGGAATCAAGACTACAATTCAAGCGGAATCTCAAGTTCAAGCTAAATCAACCGGGAACTTTCAAGCGGAACTTGGATTTGGAGCGGAATCAGAACCAAAACTCAAGCTGAATCATTGTGACGTCATGTTTCTCTCGAATGTTTTCAAGCGGAACCTAAAAAATGACCAGTTTTAGTTCGAATTTGGACTTGAAACTTCTAAGGCTTTGTTAACTATCAATTCCGAGCAGTGTGTGAAAATCTGAGCCAATTCTGACCGTGAAATGATGTTCAGATTGAAAAAGAAAGGTGTAGAAACAGAATTCGCAGCTGAATTGTATAGAACTCTTCCTCCTGAGCTCTGATACCACTTGTAGGATCGTATTCAGACCTAAACGAGTCTATCAGAAGAGCTTTACTCAATTTGAGCGGCGGAAACAAACAAACTGAGTTCAATTCAGCAAGTATACACTTTAAACTGTCGATTTGTATTGATTGAATGACTTTTACAACGACTCGACACTTCGGCAGCACTTCGTTGCAAACCGAAAGAACTGATTACTGATTTAGCTCCAAGTGACCCTTTATATAGGGATTCTGATTTAGCTTGAAATGACAAGGTGTCATTTCGAGCGGAATCAGCATAAACATCTCGAGCGGAATCAGGACTTATATGTGATTTAGCTTGAAATGACAAGGTGTCATTTCGAGCGGAATCACTCCTAAAAACCACTATCTCGTTTTTAGAGCCCTGATCTAACTAGTACAATACAAGACTCGATACAAGACGTAGACGACAGACGGATGCACCAACAACTTGGATCTCTGAGTACCTACGTCATCAAATTTCAAGCTCGACGCCGAGTTGAATTTGCTTCGACTCAACTTGCTTGTAAAACAACCCTATATGAAATGGACATGGAGGCGGGATGCCACAAATATGGTGGCGGATGCGAGGGGAGTAGTGATGGCCTTTAGATATTTTGAAGAGACGAGAGGTTATAGCTATATAGTCATGTTATAATAATTTCAATCATATATAAGATACTCATTATTATACTCTTACTCAAAAATTTTAAATATTTTTAATAATAATAATAATAATAATAATAATAATAATAATAATAATAATAATATATCGTTTTGGTTTTAGTCACTGTATACAAACAGAAATCCAACACACATGTAAATTGCACAACTAATCCAATTATATGTATAATCTCATGACTAAATAAGTGATTTGTTTTTGTTGCTATGTAGGCTATGTAGATTAATGTTTTTTTTCTAAAGATTGTTACTACCATACAGAATATAAAACTAAGATTTATTTGAGTTAAACATTAATGTATAAACTTAAAAAACCATTAGATTTTAATATTTTCATTATATACATGAATAATAAATAATACATACATGATAAGAGGTCACATATCGTTTTGGTTTTTGTCAATATATACAAAAACAAATCTAACACACATGTAAAAGTAGATGGCTAATCCAATTACGTACATATCTCGTGGCTACATAATGTTGATTAGTTTGATATGTATGTAATGATAAACAAATATAATTGTGCACCTGGTAAGCCAACAACCATAGCATGAAGGGAATTATACGACATCATCGTTATCTTGGTTGACTTCTCGTTTAGGGTGTATGTTAATGATGCTTGTTATGTGTTCTTGAGAACACGATATTTGGAGTAGAGAGAGGGTGGACGAATTTGTTATTGATGTTAATGTGAATGTGTACCCTTTATCTCCTTAATAATCTCCCTTATATATACTGATAGAATGTTAATTCCTTGATTTTCTCATTATCACCAATCCAATATATAATGTACAAAACAGAATTGCCTAAACTAAAGGCAATATTTACATTTAACAATTTACAATCGTTTCCTATTATACACATATTCTATTACACCCCCGCAGTCGAAGCGTTGGGAGGCCGAATGCTTAGACTGGATTTGAAGTCATCAAAGAGGACACGAGGGAGGCCTTTGGTGAACATGTCAGCGATCTGGTGGCGAGATGGCACATGAAGGACGCGAATGTTACCTCGTTGAACCTGTTCACGAACAAAGTGTATATCCAGCTCGATGTGCATAGTCTACTGATGCTGAACAGGGTTTCCTGAGAGATAGATAGCACTCACATTGTCACAGTAAACGAGAGTCGCACGAGTCAATGGGTGATGTAATTCTAGAAGAAGATTTCGAAGCCATCAAATATCTGCAACAACATTAGCAACGCCCCGATACTCGGCTTCAGCACTTGAGCGGAAGATCGTTGACTGGCGCTTAGAAGACCAGGATATGAGATTATCACCCAAATACACACAGTAACCCGACGTGGACCGACGAGTGTCCGAGCATCCAGCCCAATCCGCATCCGTATAAGCAATCAGAGAAAGATTCTGAGCCGGGCCGAGATGAAGACCATAATCGGAAGTCCCTTGAATGTATCGTATGATGTGTTTTAAAGCATTCCAATGAGCAACACGGGGAAAGTGCATGTGCATGCATACCTGCTGAACCGTATATGAGATGTCTGGTCTAGTGAATGTCAGATATTGTAGGTCCCCGGCTAAACTTCGATAGGTAGTTGGATCATCGTGTAACGGGCCGGAGTCAGCAGAGAGTTTCGTCTGTGTGTCAACGGGAGTGGCAACTGGCTTACAAGAATCCATGGAAGCACGATGAATAATATCACGAACATAAGCCTGTTGAGAGAGAAACATATGGT
Organism: Helianthus tuberosus; assembly: GCA_030545235.1. Taxonomy (NCBI): domain Eukaryota; kingdom Viridiplantae; phylum Streptophyta; class Magnoliopsida; order Asterales; family Asteraceae; genus Helianthus; species Helianthus tuberosus. The sequence continues at coordinate 12,061,098 of CM060387.1, read as the reverse complement.
TGTCATCCCGCGTAACCTGTATACCCAAAAAATAAGACAGAGAACCCAAATCCTTCATGGAAAATTTCCCAGATAGAGCACACATAAGCCGATGTCGAAGGGCATCCGAGGAGGTGGTGAGAATAATATCATCAATGTAGATAAGAAGATAAGCCACATCATTTCCATGTTTGTAGACAACCAGGGAATTGTCGGATTTGCTTTGGTGGAAGCCCTGAAGGGTGACAAAATTAGTGAACTGATGGTATCAAGCCCTGGGTGCTTGTTTGAGGCTGTACAAGGATTTCTTTAGGAGACAAACATGATCCGGGTAATCTTTGTGATGAAACCCATGGGTTGGTACACGTAGACAGTTTCCTCCAAGTTACCGTGTAGAAAGGCATTAGTTATGTCCAGCTGATGAATCTGCCAGGATTTGGCTAAAGCAAGAGAAAGAACCATCCGAATAGTGGCCGGTTTGACTACCGGGCTAAAAGTATCATCACAATCGATACCTGTCTGTTGATTCCGACCATCACAAACCAACCGTGCTTTATACCGCTCCAAACTGCCGTTGGACCTGTACTTATGCTTGAAGAGGCACATACTACGAATTATGTTGATATTGGGTTGCCTAGGTACAAGTTCCAAGGTGTTGTTTTTAATAAGTACACTAAATTCGTTAGTTATGGCATTATACCACTCCGGAGTGGCTAAGGAAACCTAAGGGTTTTTGGGAACAGGGACAACAGTGGTGGTGTGTGTCACACCCCTTTCTAAGGCGGAAGCACGAGGTGTGATCTTGAAAGTTCTCATTGCATACGAATGGTAAACATATTACATGCTCGTAAAAATAACTCCAAATGCCAATAACATTACGTAATTGAAAACATAGGTTAAGTTTAGAGTTTACATCACAGCATAAAACATTGTCTGAAAAGTTTACAACATTATTCAAGGATAAACATAAAGGTTTTGGTCCTTATATCACCACACGGATTGGAATATAACGACCAAACCCAACAAAACGGCATAGGAGTCTTGACAAACATAGCTAACAACATAAACAACATCCAAGAGCAAGAGTAAAACCGCGCACACATCCACTTTAGTTACCTGAAATACATGTGAGTTTTTGGAAAATCGTCAACATAATGTTGGTGTGAATTCATGCAGTTTTTGTATTGAACATTTGTATACTTGAATGAAAACATGGTATGTAATTTGTATGAAACAAGTATTTCTGTAAATATAAGGAAATCGAGATCGCAAATGGTTTGCAAGGCCATTAACATGTGACATGACATAGGAAGCATCCAAACCATAGGCATTTTTCGTTGTCGATTCACGACTAGAGACACAAAAGCACTGCTTGGTACTAGTTATGACCAAGAGTGTGGCTGCCTGAAACCCATTAGATCTAACCTTTTGTTCTGCGGTCTTGGTATGTAAACGATTAATGGTGCTTATGACACCCTATTCGTGACATGATCTAAAGTATCATTCCTTAGTTTTTGTATCCAACATACCATAACACATGTATTTCCCCAAGTTTAAAAAGCATGTAAAAGTTTAAAAGTGGGGACATGAACTCACAACTCTGCGTTCCCTGCGCCGTAAACTTCACCGGGTTTGCTTATATAGCGTCGTGACCTATACGTGTTTTATTAACGTTAGTCACTAGACTTTTATCGCACAAGTACAAGTCACAATCTTTTATGTATGTGTTCTTTGTTGTTAAAAATAATTTATATTTTTAACTATGTATCTTACTTATATTATTTTCTCAAAAATAAATATAAGTATCTTGTATTTTCACCCGAGTTATATATTTTCGTCCAAGAAGACATTTTAAGTTCGTAACTTGTCCAAGTTACATAATCTTTTAAGAAATATATTTTCATAAATATATGTTCTTGTATTTGTCTAAGCATGTTGTATGTGTATTTTTGTATTTTCACTCCTTAGGAGTATTTAGAGTATTTTCAAGTCCTAATACACTATTACATACAATACATATTACATACACTTAGCACAAAATTTGGTGATCAATAAATATATATTTTCCTCAAAAATATACATACTTAATATCAGTCTTTATCTTGAAGAAACCATCATTTCTTAACTTGAAATTTACAAAAATTAGGGAAACCTTGGTAAATATTTTTTGGGAATAAGTTTCACCAAAACTTATATTTTTCTAAGTGTCAAAATCTTATAAAATTTTTGACATAGTTTCCCCTAAAAATGGAGGTTTCCCATGTTTTCAAAACATGTGTTTATTTTCTTTTAAAATCATCATCAATGACTCAATCAAGACTTATCATGAGCCAAGATCATGTAAATTACACTATATGATGAACTTGAAGTTTTTGTAAAAACTTGTAGTAACTTACCATGTTGTTTAGTAGGTTTAGTTACCCTTAAAAACATATTTATTTGTTTCCAAATCATATTCTTGAATGATTTAGTCATTTACAACTTGTAAGATGATGTTTCTAAAAACATTTCTTTTGTATTTTTCTTGTTACAAACATGTTTCTAGTCTTGATTTAACACTAAAAATGTGATTAGTTTACTTAGAAACCATGACTTTGTAAATCTTATAAATAAACTTGGTTTCTTAAGAAAAAATATTTTTTTTTTGTAATCATCTATTTACAAGATTTTGTATTTTGTTTAAATCATCTTTACATATGAAAACCAATTTCATCATTCAAGTTCATGAAAACATAAAGCATGATGATCTTGGTCTTTCACAAGATCACCACCTTAACTTACTAGATCATGTGTTTAATCACAATCTAGTAGGTTTTCTATGATGTCTAACATAACTAACACAAATCATCAATCATCAAGAAGCAAATCATCATCATTCAACATGTATTCTTATGTTATTAAGCTTATGTTAAAGTATCATGATCATGTTCTTTAGTGTTCTTCAAGATTAACAATGTTCATCATCTTTTAACCATCTAAATATGAAATAACAAGGGTTCATAAGGGCCTTACTACTAGCTCTATGGCTAGGGATGAACACATGATGATGAAGGTGACAAAAGTGTTGGATAATAGCAAATAGAAGAGGTCCTTCAATCTCCAAGACCACCAAGCTTCTTGATGTTGCTCCTAGCACCTTGTGTACACCTTGGATTGGATGAAGATTGGATGAAAGTGGTGGTGGTGTGGGGTGCTATGTTCGGCCGAGAGTGGGGAGCAAGGGAAGGAGGAGAGTGGTGGTGAGAAGTGTGTGTAAGAATGAGGGTTCAAGTTCATGTTATAACCATGCTTATGCTTTAACCAAAGGATATTGTGTTCCTAATAGTACAAGCAAATCTCTAAGTAAATCTTCACAAGATTAGGGGAATCAAGGAGGATCAAGGAAAGATCATGGTAGGGTCACCCTATGACCGTCCACTTTAAGGGGGGGGGGTAAAGTGTAAGTTTGATGGATAGTTAAGTAATCTAATTAGATTTCAAGAGATTTAGTTAGTGTTTATGTGCATGATGTGTTATATAGTGTGTTAGGGTGTTCGGTGATCATAACTAGCTCAGAAATAATAAAACAATGCTTTTAGTATAAATTTGATGTTTCGGGTAGTGTCCGGTTGTTTGGTTAGATACCGGTTCGTTAAAGTGTCAAACTACTCCGTTTAGTGATCTTTAAGTACCCTTTTGTGACACTTTTAATTCCCGACACTTAGGAAAGCATTCAGGACCATTTAGTCATGTTTTTGCATGGTACAAACTTGTCACAATGCTGAATTTTGCTGAAATGTGTTGAATTCAACACTTTAAGTGTATTTCGGGTGCTTTTTAGTGCATATTTTTAGCTTCCGGAAAGTCTATATGTTAACCCTTGTATCCATTCTTGGGTTTTAATGTATTTTTAGACGTTGGACCTATTCCTAAGCCCCAATTCTACTGTCTGACTGCTTTCTGCAGAATTGCTGACACAATGTGTCTTACCGGTGAGTTTACTAGTCTTTTTTTTTACGCAATGCTAACATTAATGCATAAAGCCATATTTGAAGTATAAAACGTGCATGAATTCACATGTATAGCATGAAGTCAGACAATGTTGACTTTTAAGCACATAATTGCATATATTAAATAATAATTAAATTTTACGAAAATTACCGGTTTTGTGCCAGTTGTCACAGTCTCCCCCCGTTAAAAGAATTTCGTCCCGAAATTCAGGCTGAGCTAACTCTCGCAGGAGTTTTCTTGAACATGTGGGGGTACTTGTCTTTAAACTGGTCTTTACGTTCCCATGTGTACTCGGGTCCGTGCCTAGAGTTCCAACGTACTTTGACAAGTTTGACACTACTCCTTCGGGTCTTGTTGACTTTCCAGTCTGTAACCTCAACGGGTTGTTCTGTAAATCGGAGTGTGTCGTCAATTTGCACTTCATCCGCAGGGATGATAACTGTTTCTTGGGTTGGACTCTTCTTGAGGTTGGACACATGAAACGTATCATGTACTCCGTTAAGTTCTTCCGGTAATTCCAACTTGTACGCCACGGTACCGATTCTTTCCAAGATCTTGAATGGTCCGATGTATCGTGGATTCAGCTTTCCACGTTTCCCGAATCTTACTACGCCCTTCCAAGGTGAGACCTTCAACAAAGTTTGTCTCCCACCTCAAATTCTAAGGGTTTCCGTCTTCGATCAGCGTAGCTCTTTTGTCGATCTCGAGCCGCCTTAATGCACTCTCGGATCTGCATGATTTTGTCAGTTGTCTCTTGAACAAGTTCAGGACCAACCATTTGTTTGTCTCCAGCGTCTGCCCAATATAACGGCGAGCGGCACTTGCGGCCATATATAGCTTCGAACGGTGCGGCTTTTATGCTCGTATGATAACTGTTATTGTAGGAAAACTCAACTAAGGGTAGATGAGTATCCCAGCTGCCGCCTAGGTCCATAACACATGCGCGAAGCATATCTTCCAGCGTTTGTATGGTTCGTTCGCTCTGGCCGTCTGTTTGCGGATGGAAGACCGTGCTTAGATCTAGTTGAGATCCAAAGGCCTCCTGGAAGGATTGCCATATCCTCGAGACAAAAAGTCCATCTATGTCTGAAATAATTGAGATAGGCACCCCATGACGTGCCACGATTTCTTTCAGGTACAGCTCAGCAAGCTTTCCAGTGCTATCCTTCTCTCGGATCGGTAGGAAATACGCAGATTTCGTCAATCGATCAACTATCACCCATATCATATCATGCCCCCTAGGGGTCCTGGGTAATTTTGTTATGAAGTCCATTGAGATTTGCTCCCACTTCCACATGGGTATCTCTGGTTGTTGCAGTAGTCCGGACGGTTTTTGATATTCAGCCTTAACCTTAGCACATGTTAGGCATTTTCCAACATAGATAGCCACATCGCTTTTAAGCCTCGGCCATCAATAGTAATCCTTCAAGTCTTGATACATTTTGTCCGATCCTGGATGGATCGGGTATCTCGACTTGTGAGCTTCATTAAGGATGACTTCTTGAATACCGCCATAGAGCGGAACCCAAATACGCCCCTTAAAGTATAAGGTTCCCTCTTTGTTTGGCACCAAATTCTTCAGCATACCTCGGAGGTATTCAGCCCTACGATTCTCCATCTTAAGGGCTTCTTGTTGTGCGTCATGAATGCGTGCAGTGAGGTTCGTTCGAATAGTCATTTCCAATGCTCGAACCCTTAGGGTCTTAACCCTTTCTTTTCGACTTAACGCGTCTGCTACAACGTTTGCCTTTCCAGGATGGTACTTAATCTCACAGTCATAATCGTTTAGCAGCTCGACCCATCGTCGCTGACGCATATTTAATTCCTTCTGATCAAATATGTGCTGCAGGCTTTTGTGATCTGTGAAGATTGTACATCGAGTACCATATAAATAGTGTCGCCAGATCTTTAAGGCGAATACCACTGCGCCTAGCTCTACGTCATGAGTGGTATAGTTCCTTTCATGCACCTTCAACTGTCTTGAAGCGTAAGCAATGACTTTTTGGCGTTGCATGAGCACGCAACCCAAACCTTGACGCGAAGCGTTGCAGTATACCACGAAGTCTTCAGTGCCTTTGGGTAAGGATAGTATCGGTGCATCGCATAGCTTATTTTTGAGAAGTTGGAAGGCTTCTTCCTGCTTACTACCCCGGTCGTACTTCTTATCCTTCTGCGTGAGGGAAGTTAGCGGTTGAGCTATCTTGGAGAAATTTTCGATAAATCGTCGGTAATAGCCCGCTAAGCCCAAAAATTGTCGAACTTCAGTTGGGGTTTTGGGGGCTTCCCAATTCTTTATTGCTTCAATCTTGGCTGGGTCTACATGAATGCCCTTCTCGTTCACAACGTGACCAAGGAACTGTACTTCGCGAATCCAGAATTCACACTTTGAGAACTTTGCATAAAGTTTCTCTTTCTTCAGTAGTTCCAAAATGGTCCTGAGGTGTTGCTCGTGCTCTTCTCTCGTTTGCGAGTAAATCAGGATATCATCGATAAATACAATCACTAATTTATCGAGATATGGTTTGCAAACGCGGTTCATCAGATCTATAAATACCGCTGGCGCGTTCGCCAGTCCGAATGGCATCACAAGGAACTCGTAATGCCCGTAGCGTGTTCTGAATGCAGTCTTTGGTACGCTTTCCTCTTGGATCCTTAACTGATGGTATCCAGATCGGAGGTCGATCTTGGAATAGTAGCTCGATCATTGCAACTGATCAAATAAATCATCAATCCTCGGTAGTGGGTACCGATTCTTGACAGTGAGCTTGTTCAACTCTCTATAGTCGATACACATCCGCAGTGTTCCATCCTTCTTCTTCACGAACAATACTGGAGCTCCCCAAGGCGAGAAGCTTGGCCTTATGAATCCTTTATCCAACAACTCCTGGAGTTGTGTAGATAATTCTTGCATCTCGGATGGTGCAAGCTGATAGGGTGCCTTGGCTACAGGAGCGGCTCCTGGAACCAAGTCTATATGGAATTCGACTTGTCGTTGCGGAGGTAGCCCTGGCAGATCTTCAAGAAAAACATCATGGAATTCCTTCACCACTGGGATGTCTTCGAGTTTCGGCTCCTCAGCCTTCTTATCTAGAACATGCGCTAGGAAAGCAACACATCCTTTCCTTAAGCACTTCTGTGCCTTCATACAACTGATGATTCGTACAGGCGCGTCTTGTTTTTCTCCATGCACGATGAGAGTTTCATCATTCGCCAAAGGGATGCGAATGATTTTCTCGTGACAAATAACTTCAGCCTTGTTCTTGGACAACCAGTCCATTCCGACCACTACATCGAAGCTACCCAATTGAATAGGTAAGAGGTCGATGCTAAATCTTTGCTCACCAAGTTCTAATGAGTAACCCCTAACAACTTCGCCCGATTCAATAAGTTTACCATTGGCTAGTTCTATGGAATAAGGAATATCTAATCTACTAGATTCTATTCCAAGCATACGTTTAAATTCCACAAACATGAAGCTATAATCGGCACCAGTGTCAAATAGTATGGATGCAAAGTGATTGTTAACGAGAAACGTACCGGTGACCACATTAGGGTCCTCGCGTGCGTTCCTTGCTCCAATCACGAATGCTCGAGCCTGAGCATTGTTCTCCCTTGGGAAATCTTTCTTGAAATGATCTTTGTTTCCACAACCATAGCATCCTTGGTTCTGCCCAGCTCCATTACCATTCCGGTTACCATTGCCATTGCCATTTCCACCACCGTTTCTATTACCAGCACCATTGCGGTTTCCATTCCCGTTTCTATTACTACTTCCATTTCCTTTTCCCCAACAGTTCTCAGTATGGTGACCCAGTTTTCCACACTTGTCGCATTTTGGAACGTGACAAACTCCTTCTTGATGACGCTTGCACTGGTTGCAAATGGCCAGAGTGCCCAGGTATCCTCTGGTAGGAGCGTCATTCATGGTTGCAAGAGTTTTTGCCTCCTGAGGCGAGTTGGGGTCGCGCTTCTTGTTGTTGGAACCCTTGTTGTTACGTGTTGCTTGATTCAGGCTCACATGCTTCCTTTTCTTGTCACCAGACGACTCAGCATGCGTCTCGGTCTTTTCAGCTGGGTTCAGTGATAACTTCTTCATACGAACAACATCTTCAGTAAGGCTGACAGCCAGAGTTACAGCCTGAGTGATCGTTTCAGGTTTAGCTGAAGTTACCATGCTGCGAAACTCTGGAGCCAATCCTCAGATGTAGCGTTCAACGCGCTTAAATTCGGGAGTCACCATATAGGGGATCACTCTTGACAAATCGTGGAACCTTCGGGTATAACCAGTAATGTCTGCACCTTCCATGGTCAAGTGCCAGAACTCAGTCTCCAACCTTTGGAGTTCAGCACGAGAGCAATACTTCTCTCTCATTCGTTCCTTTAGGTCATCCCACGTCATGCCGTACGCAGCATCATCACCCAGAGTCTAGACTTGCAAATTCCACCAAGTCAAAGCTTCCTCAACAAACAACCCAGTAACAAAAGTGACTTGCTGGTCCACGGTACACTTGCTCATACGGATAGTGGAATCAGTCTTCTCCGTCTAGCGTACAAAAGCCACTGCACCTCCAGTGCCGTCGTAGTTCAGTGGCTTGCAGTCGAGAAACTGCTTGAAGGTTCAGCCTTGAGTTGTGTTCCCTCCAGATGTATCTCCCTGTCCGTTACGTTTAGCATTGCTTGGTCCTCCACTTTGTTTGGTGCGGTTCGCCTCATATTGGGCGATAGCTGCGGAGATCCTTTCTTCCAGTAGGGCGTTCAGTTCTTCAGCAGTCCTCGGCAGAAGAGGAGGAGGAGGTTGATCAGAATCTTGATTGTTCACAGTTCTCCTAGGTGCCATGTTCTGAAAGAACACAACACGGTAGGGTTAGACATTTGTTTGATATCGTCATATGAGACAGTAGTAGTATATATATATACACATACATATATCCACATAAGTGACATCAAACAGTCCGCCAAACGTATAAATCAATTCATACAGCAACAAGCATGCATAAATAGATAAATACTGATGCGTCATAAGATATTCACCGAGTCTTTACACATACTAGGGCAACTTGTTACATCATTGTTTGTGAGGTAAACAAAATGCATAAGGGTTACATCACCCCTATAGTACAAGTTTAACATATGTAAAGAACAAAATATCTTTCCTCACATTGGCGGTTCTTGTCTTTATACCCCAAACCAATACTTCAATAGAGTATTTAATAGGCTGGGGGAGGGGTGAGTGTGTTCACGTTTGACCTTTTCTTGTATTGAAGGAATCTCGTTTGATACGTGACAAGACTTGCTGTGGTTTCTGTGCACTGAGTTCCATAATTATGTATGCATCCATAATTACGTAACTCCTTGCACAGTCCGCACAGTTCGTTTCATCCTCGTATCACTTCCTTCAGACAGGCCACTGTTTTCAGGCGAAGACACGAGTACCTGAGATATTCTGTTTCTAGTATATATATATATATATATATATATATATATATATCAATTATTACACATAGTTGCAAGTAATTTCTAGTAAAAGACAAGTGCTACTCCAGTGCACCCTAAGTTTCGTAGTGTCCTTACTTGTCTCTTTGAAAAACTGTTTCACGTAGTGGATGTCGCGGAAAGTTTTATGCAATGAAAACTTTTGAAAAATTGTTTTCATTAGAGGATCCTAAAGATTGTAGTCTAGACTCGAGAAGGAATCCTGGTTCACTACAATCGCAGCTCTGATACCAATCTGTCACACCCCTTTCTAAGGCGGAAGCATGAGGTGTGATCTTGAAAGGTTCTCATTGCATACGAATGGTAAACATACTACATGCTCGTAAAAATAACTCCAAATGCCAATAACATTACGTTATTGAAAACATAGGTTAAGTTTAGAGTTTACATCACAGCATAAAATGTTGTCTGAAAAGTTTACAACAATATTCAAGGATAAACATAAAGGTTTTGGTCCTTATATCACCACACGGAGTGGAATATAACGACCAAACCCAGCAAAACGGCATAGGAGTCTTGACACACATAGCTAACAACATAAACAACATCCAAGAGCAAGAGTAAAACCGCGCGCACATCCACTTTAGTTACCTGAAATACATGTGAGTTTTTGGAAAATCGTCAACATAATGTTGGTGTGAATTCATGCAGTTTTTGTATTGAACGTTTGTATACTTGAATGAAAACATGGTATGTAATTTGTATGAAACAAGTATTTCTGTAAATATAAGGAAATCGAGATCGCTAATGGTTTGCAAGGCCATTAACATGTGTCACGACATAGGAAGCATCCAAACCATAGGCATTTTTCGTTGTCGATTCACGACTAGAGACACAAAAGCACTGCTTGGTACTAGTTATGACCAAGAGTGTGGCTGCCTGAAACCCATTAGATCTAACCTTTTGTTCCGCGGTCTTGGTATGTAAACGATTAATGGTGCTTATGACACCCTATTTGTGACATGATCTAAAGTATCATTCCTTAGTTTTTGTATCCAACATACCATAACACATGTATTTTCCCCAAGTTTAAAAAGCATGTAAAAGTTTAAAAGTGGGGACATGAACTCACAACTTTGCGTTCCCTGCGCCGTAAACTTCATCGGGTTTGCTTATATAGCGTCGTGACCTATACGTGTTTTATTAACGTTAGTCACTAGACTTGTATCACACAAGTACAAGTCACCATCTTTTATGTATGCGTTCTTTGTTGTTAAAAATAATTTATATTTTTAACTATGTATCTTACTTATATTATTTTCTCAAAATAAATATAAGTATCTTGTATTTTTCACCCGAGCTATATATTTTCGTCAGAGAAGACATTTTAAGTTCGTAACTTGTCCAAGTTACATAATCTTTTAAGAAATATATTTTCATAAATATATGTTCTTGTATTTGTCTAAGCATGTTGTATGTGTATTTTTGTATTTTCACTCCTTAGGAGTATTTAGTGTATTTTCAAGTCCTAATACACTATTACATACAATATATATTACATACACTTAGCACAGAATTTGGTGATCAATAAATATATATTTTCCAAAAAAATATACATACTTAATATCAATCTTTATCTTGAAGAAACCATCATTTCTTAACTTGAAATTTACAAAAATTAGGGAAACCTTGGTAAATATTTTTAGGGAATAAGTTTCACCAAAACTTATATTTTTCTAAGTGTCAAAATCTTATAAAATTTTTGACATAGTTTCCCCTAAAAATGGAGGTTTCCCATGTTTTCAAAACATGTGTTTATTTTCTTTTAAAATCATCATCAATGACGCAATCAAGACTTATCATGAGCCAAGATCATGTAAATTACACTATATGATGAAATTGAAGTTTTTGTAAAAACTTGTAGTAACTTACCATGTTGTTTAGTAGGTTTAGTTACCCTTAAAAACATAGTTATTTGTTTCCAAATCATATTCTTGAATGATTTAGTCATTTACAACTTGTAAGATGATGTTTCTAAAAACATTTCTTTTGTATTTTTCTTGTTACAAATATGTTTCTAGTCTTGATTTAACACTAAAAATGTGATTAGTTTACTTAGAAACCATGACTTTGTAAATCTTATAAATAAACTTGGTTTCTTAAGAAAACATATTTTTTTTTGTAATCATCTATTTACAAGATTTGTATTTTGTTTAAATCATCTTTAAATATGAAAACCAATTTCATCATTCAAGTTCATGAAGACATAAAGCATGATGATCTTGGTCTTTCACAAGATCACCACCTTAACTTACTAGATCATGTGTTTAATCACAATCTAGTAGGTTTCCTATGATATCTAACATAAATAACACAAATCATCAATCATCAAGAAGCAAATCATCATCATTCAACATGTATTCTTATGTTATTAAGCTTATGTTAAAGTATCATGATCATGTTCTTTAGTGTTCTTCAAGATTAACAATGTTCATCATCTTTTAACCATCTAAATATGAAATAACAAGGGATCATATGGGCCTTACTACTAGCTCTATGGCTAGGGATGAACACAAGATGATGAAGGTGACAAAAGTGTTGGATAATAGCAAATAGAAGAGGTCCTTCAATCTCCAAGACCACCAAGCTTCTTGATGTTGCTCCTAGCACCTTGTGTACACCTTGGATTGGATGAAGATTGGATGAAAGTGGTGGTGGTGTGGGGTGCTATGTTCGGCCGAGAGTGGGGAGCAAGGGAAGGAGGAGAGTGGTGGTGAGAAGTGTGTGTAAGAATGAGGGTTCAAGTTCATGAAATAACCATGCTTATGCTTTAACCAAAGGATATTGTGTTCCTAATAGTACAAGCAAATCTCTAAGTAAATCTTCACAAGATTAGGGGAATCAAGGAGGATCAAGGAGGATCAAGGAAAGATCATGGTGGGGTCACCCTATGACTGTCCACTTTAAAGGGGGGGGGGGGTAAAGTGTAAGTTTGATGGATAGTTAAGTAATCTAATTAGATTTCAAGAGATTTAGTTAGTGTTTATGTGCATAATGTGTTATATAGTGTGTTAGGGTGTTCGGTGATCATAACTAGCTCAGAAATAATAAAACAATGCTTTTAGTATAAATTTGATGTTTCGGGTAGTGTCCGGTTGTTCGGTTAGATACCGGTTCGTTAAAGTGTCAAACTACTCCGTTTAGTGATCTTTAAGTACCCTTTTGTGACACTTTTAATTCCCGACACTTAGGAAAGCATTCACGACCATTTAGTCATGTTTTTGCATGGTACAAACTTGTCACAATGCTGAATTTTGCTGAAATGTGTTGAATTCAGCACTTTAAGTGTATTTCGGTGCTTTTTAGTGCATATTTTTAGCTTCCGGCAAGTCTATATGTTAACCCTTGTATCCATTCTTGGGTTTTAATGTATTTTTAGACGTTGGACCTATTCCTAGGCCCCAATTCTACTGTCTGACTGCTTTCTGCAGAATTGCTGACACAATGTGTCTTACCGGTGAGTTTACTAGTCTTTTTTTTGACGCAACGCTAACATTAATGCATAAAGCCATATTTGAAGTATAAAACGTTCATGAATTCACATGTATAGCATGAAGTCAGACAATGTTGACATTTAAGCACATAATTGCAGATATTTAATAATAATTAAATTGTACGGAAATTACCGGTTTTGTGCCAGTTGTCACAGTGTGCAAGTTAAAATCTGTTTAGGTTTAATGATGCCACTCATAGATCTCGTGTGGATGGTACGAGTCAGGAGTGGAGGAGGTGGTGACAGTGGGGAAGGAATCGATGAAGGGGAGGGGGCAGCCTGGTTCGGGCCGTGGTTTGGGAGGTCGGGTGATAATGTGGTGGGTTGGGGAGGGTTTGAAGTATTTGGCTTAATGTGGGTGGACTGTTGGGCCAAGGTGTGACTTGGGCCGGAAGGGGCGGTGGGAGGTAATGTAGTTGGGCCCGTGGATATGGCTGGAGATGGGCTAGCAGAAGTGGAGTTGGACGGTGTGGATAAGGGACTGGGTGAGGGTGAACCGAGAGGGGGTGATGGGGTTGTCGTGTGGTCCCAAAACAGTGGGTTTAAGGACGAATATAGGAAGTCGTAAGAAGGTGGTGGTGTTGGGGTTTGAATTTTGTAGGATAATATGGACTCTTCAAAATGAACATGACGGGAAATAGTTATTTGATGTGTGGAAAGATCAAGGCACTTGTAACCATGGTGGTTGGGAGGATAGCCGAGAAAAACACAAGGTTTAGAACGGAAAGTGAGGCGATTTATGGTGTTTGGTGGCGTGAGATGGTAGCAGAGACAACCAAGTACGCGTAGGTGATCGTACTCGGCTGTACAATGGTATAGCATGGAGGTGGGGGAGCGAAAGTTGTGATTTTTGCTAGGTAAAATATTAAGAAGGTAAGTGACTGTTTCGAGAGCGTGGTGCCAGAAATTTGGGAGGAGGGAGGCTTGGGCCAAAAGGGTTCAGAGCATGTTATTTATGGTGCGAATCTTTCTTTCGGCTTTGCCATTTCGGGAGGAGGTGTAGGGGCACGAAAAACGAAATTGCATGCCATTGTGGTGACAGAAGTTGAAAAATTGTTGGTTTGCATATTCTTTACCATTATCACACTGAAATTGCTTAATTTTACGTTCAAACTGAGTGTGGATAAGGTTATGAAACTTAGCAAATATGTCAAAGACTTGGGATTTATTTGAGATGGGGTAGGTCCATAAAAAATGGTAAATTCATCCAAAAACAAGATGTAGTAGCGGTGGCCCACAGTGCTAAGGATCGGAGAGGTCCAGAGGTCACTGTGAATAATGTCAAACGGTAGGTGAGTACAATTAGGAGAATCATAAAAAGGAAATTTAATACTTTTCCCAAATATGCAAGGTTCACAATGAGTTTTATTAATTTCTCACAATCAATAAAAGAAGAAAGTTTTAACGAATGCAATAAAGTGTTGCCAGGATGTCCCAAGCGTTGGTGCCAGCGATCTTGAGAAACAGCAACAAATGTAGAAGGTTGGCTAAGGTTGAGCGGTAAATGAGCAGGTAAAGATTGCTGGTACTATTGCATCGTAGGATAGGAGCCCAAGTTTTGAGATCCTTCACAAGAAAACTAAATGGGTCAAATTCAATAGACACTAAGTTATCGGTGGTAAGGCGGTGGACACAGATTAGGTTTTTGATAATATTTGGGGCAAACAAGACATTGTTGAGTTTTAAAGGTGGAAACGGTGGTGGTAAAACCTAGTTGCCTTGTGCCACCACAGGGATAGTCATGCCATTACCAACAATAATATTTTTATTAGTGCATTTATTAAAATTAGACGGGGAATATATACCTTGCTCGTTCGCCGAATGTGCCGATGCGCCAGTGTCCACGACGCCATGATCCGGGGGGTTCAGTACCATTGTGTAGAGAGCCTGCTCAATGTCTGTGGGAGTGTAACCCGTGGTGTAGGCCTGATCAGGACGTGGGCCAAGAATGCCTTGTGAGGTGTTGTTGCTGGGCCTGGAAGGGTAAGGGCAGGGGGTTGGGCCGATTTTTGTGAAGGTGGTGAAGGATGGTTTTGCAGCAGGCCGGCCCACAGAGAGGCGGCCCAACTGCTTGGAAAAAGAATGTATGGGTGAGAAGGATTGGAAGGCTGCTGAGAATATCCTCGGTCGCGGGTTGATGAGCCACGACCCCAACCACGTCCACGTCCTCGAGCCCGACCTCGGCTGCTATCGGGTGAAGCATCGGAAGAGGCCGGTTGGGTGGAGCTTTGGGGATGGGTGGTAACAGTGCCGACAAGAGCAGTGGCGGATGTGTGAGCAGCCCGAGTGGCTTGTCTCTTCTTCTTACTTTCTTCCATGGTCAGGTGAGATCGAACTTCATTAAAGTCCGGTAACGGGTCATGATTCTGGAGCACTATAGAGATCCCGTCGTATTGCTCGGTGAGGCTGGTCAGGATTTTGAGAACAAGCATGCAGTCATCAACAGGTGAGCCAACTCTTTCGAGTTGATCGGCCAGATGCTTGGCATGATGACAGTAGTCGGCCATGGAAGGAAAATTCTCAAGGCACAGGTTAGCAAATTCTTGGCCAAGAAAAACAGCCCTGGTATTTTTGTTATCGTTAAATTCAATTTCAACCGATGTCCAGGCAGCATGAGCGGTCTGTCCGGGTTTGAGGATGAAATGCAAAAGAGCAGGAGAGATTGTGGCGTAAATCCACTGGAGTACAAGAGCATCCAGGCGAGACCACAAGGCGTCAGTAGCCGCCGCTTCGGCTTTGTCAGCGGCTGCTGCATCTGAGGAGGTTGCACCAGCAGTGGGTTTCGGGGAGAGATAATCCAGGACGTCATAAATTTGGCAGTGAACCTTGAATAAGGTTTTCCAAGTGGTGTAATGGATAGAGTCTTTGTCAAGAATGATTGGGATGTGGGTCTTGATGTTTGAGACAGTGAGGGCAGGATGGAGTTTCGGATCCATGAGGGAAGATTGGTGAAGAGATAGTCGGAAGAAGGGTGGGGCCTGCGGCTATGAAGATGGCGGCAGGGAAGAAATTAGGTCAGGATCTAGGAGAGGAAGGATGATACCATGATAGAATGATAATTCCTTGACTTTCTCATTATCACCAATCCAATATATAATGTACAAAACAAAATCGCCTAAACTAAAGGCAATATTTACATTAAACAATTTACAATCGTTTCCTATTTTACACATATTCTATTATATACACAAGGGGAAACCATTGATTAGTTAGGAAGGGTAATTATGTCCATCAAACAATTACACATCTAGTCTAATAAGGTACTAATGGGAATGCTAGCGCGTTACCACGGGTATTTATGTTTTTATGCCGTACATTGCACGTCAGGTTTCACGTGCCGAAAGGAATCACCGCCCCATTTTTTTGCCATTTAATGGGAATGATCGCTATAAACTATAATCAAATTAATAAAGAAACATCATCTTCTAGATTTCACCATGTTTATTGAAAATGGATTCAAGGATTGATGCACTACTCTGCTTCACTTTGGAGCCTTGGACACAAATTATCCCACTTCCATGAGATGAATCATTTCCTACCGATACAGAATGGATATGAATGAATTAAAGGTGGCATGGGTCAAAGTTAAACATTACTATTTATAACTAAAATGGTATTTTCATCAAAATAAGATTATTACTTCAGTAGTATTGTCTGAGAACATAAAATTAGTTTAATTATTTATAAAAGAGTTAATTACTGTTTTCGTCCCTGTGGTTTGTTAAAAATCACTATTTCAGTCCATTAGTTTAAAAATGTGATTTCAGTCCCTGTGGTTTCACTTTCGTAACCATTTCAATCCATTTCTTCTTTAAGTACAGGGATTGAAATGGTTACGAGGTGGACTGAAATGGTTACGAAAGTGAAACCACAGAGACTGAAATCGCAATTTTTAAACTAATGGACTGAAATAGTGATTTTTGACAAACTACAAGGATGAAAACAGTAATTAACTCTTTATAAAACAAAAACTATTTGACCCACAAAAATTAAAGCACCTTTTTTTTTCTAAAAATATGTAGCCCATTTGGATATCTTGTTTCGGCCACATAAACCTATAAATCTTAGAAATGTATAGCCTAATGTAATTTAGCAGAGAGGAAGAGATTTGTACTACTGAATCATGCACAACAGACACATATTCAAACAACTTCCGTCATTCCCCCTTGAAGTCAACGAGTTCTTCACCACCATCATCATATAACACTTAAAAAGATAGTGATAAATGTGATCAACAATACTAAGTATATATAAAATGCTAGTTAGCTTGGACCTAGTTTGCACACAAACATAAATATAAAATATCACAGCGCAAGGGAACTTCAATAGATATATGCAGAAACAAACTTTGAATAAGTATCATCTAATAGACCAGTAGCTATAACACAAATAAAAAAGCCATCAAATATTTTCCATGAAATTCATTCAATTATGTTAAATCAAGAATGAAACAAGCTAACCAATGTATTGGACGAAAGCTCAAACTTGCGATTTATTTGATGCTGTTGGTAGGATCCATCTCCCTCCTAATTTTTCATCTGCCAACTTAAAAATTAGGTATAATTAGATTGATGCCCTAATGCTTTCAATATGTATTTCCAAACAACTTGTTGAAAATAAGATATTTCAAGCATAAGCACTATTCTTCATCCACCAACTGAAGAGTTTTGAAAACAAACTTGGTTTTAGAAACCGCGAGGTGCACCTAGATAATAGGGTCCAAAGAGCCAAGGATGGAAACTAAGACTCACGTATCACATATGCGAGGCACATGGTATTTATATTATGAGTTAATAGCCAAAATGGTCCATGAGGTTTGCTCACTTTTGCCACTTTGGTCCAAAATCCAAAATTTTTAAATCTGGGTCCCTGAGGTTTGCATTTTGTTGCCATTTTAGTCCAAAATTCAAAAACCCATTTTTTTGACTGTTTCAACCAACCTATTTTGTCCTTTTGTGCAGGGGTATTTTAGTCATTACAAGTTTTATTATTACAAATTTCTAATTAAAATAATAAAATAAAATTCATCAATGACCTTATAAACTCAGATCATCTTCCTCCCCCAAATTAAAAACCCTAATCCATATAAACTGCAGACCTATCACTCCTCACTATCATAAATAACCAAATAGCAGTTCTAAACAACCAAAAAGCAGTTGTATCCCCCGGTGTGTTGATGTGTGTGTTAGCATCTTCTTGCTTCCCCAACATCGAGTATCCCCTCTCCTGAAACAAACAGATAAACCAACTAATTTATAAAAGATTTTGAGCAAACTCACCCACCACACATAAGTAACATTATATACCAACAAGCGCCATAAAAAGGGGGTTCCGCTCCTCTTCTTTAACTGCTTCTCAATCACTTCAATCGCTGCAGATACAACCATATCGGATTAGCTTCTACTATTTAACAGTTAACACACACATCAACAACAAGTGGCCATACCCTTTCAAAGAGCTCATCGTCTCCCTATCCTCACCGGAGTGTTTGTCGGAAGTCTATCCTCATCGTCTGAGAGTGAATTAACTGACCGGAATCTCTCATCAGCGATTGCTTGTGCAGAGGTGATTATAAACACCGGTGTGTTTGTTCAGATTTCGACTCGGAATCTCTCATCAGCGATTGCTTGTGCAGAGGTGACGGCCGGTGTGAAACGTACGGTGACGATTGCTGCAGATGAGGTGGACGAGGATGAATATGATGATGAGATGTAGGAGTAGACGGAGATCGGTGAGGCGGCGATGACGATGACATGTCTCCGGCGACTCTACCACGGCCACTGCAGTGGTTATAAAATCATACGAATATAAATCATATGAATGATGAAGATGAAGATGAAATCAGCTGATAATCAACGCTATGATATACAGATTGAATCAACTGAAAGTGGTGGTCGGGTGGTGGTGACGGTTGTGGTGGTAGAGATGGTTGTAGTTGGAGAGGTAGATGGTTGTGTGGATTAGGGTTTAATTTTGGGGGGGGGGGGGGGGAGGAAGATGATCTGAGTTTATAAGGTAATGAATTTTATTTTATTATTTTAATTAGAAATTTGTAATAATAAAACTTGTAATGACCAAAATACCCCTGCACAAAAGGACAAAATAAGTTGGTTGAAACAGTCAAAAAATGAGGTTTTTGAATTTTGGACTAAAATGGCAACAAAATGCAAACCTCAGGGACCCAGATTTAAAAATTTTGGATTTTGGACTAAAGTGGCAAAAGTGAGCAAACCTCAGGGACCATTTTGGCTATTAACTCTTATATTATTATACGATATCAATCTATCATTTACAAAAAATTTAGATATTTTAAGAAATTTAATTTTTAGTTATTTTTTATATTAAAGGCTTTTTATGTAAAATTCTCAATCTCAATGTTTACGTATTATATATATGAACTGGCCGAGTTACATCAATATTGCAGGTAAGCGAGCAACAAGCTGCGCCGCTGCCCCTTTCTGAATAACAAACCCTAGCCTATTAAAGACAAACCCCTGCCCCCTGTTGATGAGCAACTGCTGTGGACAACCTTTTGGACCCTAGTCAACAAACGGATAGCTTCTGGAGCTAGGGAGCCAAAGGTGTCGAAGGCGAAGGGGACAAATGCATGTTGGTTATCAGCATAGGCTTTAGCATGTTTATCCACCTTTTTTGATTCCGCTTTCCTTATAGCTTGTCTTGCTACAAACTCGCTTTCCCTTAAACCAGCTAAGGGGGAGACTCCTGTGAGATCCACACAAGCATGTTTCCCTCCCGCCCAGCCAAAGACGAGCAGATCCGCTGGTCTCAATGTAGAACTCCCTTCCATGGGATCTGTAAGGAAATTCACAGGGGCCTCCTTCTTGGCAGAAATCCCCGCTCTCCTCAAGATGTCCCCCAAAACATCCCTCACCCAGTCATGCCGATATTTGAAACCAGGGAGGTCCTTACAATGTACAACATGCTCCCCGTATTTATCCATGCATGCTTTATGGCAGATTGGGCAGGTTTCATCTTTTGGATACATAAGGATCATCAGCCGGTATTTGAGGATAGCCCTATACTCAACAGCCGACATGCATTGCCCCAGCCCCACAATCGGGATAACAGTAAAAAAGTCTTGTGCATGGGGGCCTTTCAAGCACTCAATCACCGCCTTCTAGTGGGGAGACAAATCAAATGCTTCTCCCAGACTCCGAGTGATTTTGTCAAATAGGGCATTCGCCAAAGTTTTTTTGTGGCTTTGAGGGGGGCAGTGTCCATATTAGAGAAACCGTCAATATCAAAGTCTGGAGCAAATGAAAATGAGGAACCAAAACGTCGTTCGGGTGTGTCGACTATATAGTATATAATATTGTGACCTTTGCGCCAGTCTTTGGATAGCACCATACTAACCATAAAGATGTTTATCATACTGATCACACTGTTCCTGTGGAATTTTACAATTGCTTGCATCAGCACCTTTTTTAAAGAAACATAACAAATCATTATCAAATGTGTGTATATATTCTAATAAATTTAGTATGAAAGAAAGACTCACTCTATCAAAGGTTGCATCTCAAATGATCTATCATCAGCCTCTTGGCTTACTTTTTTGTAACCATTGTTTGGCCATCTCAACTTTGATGCATACTCCAGCATGTTTAAAATATCCGAAAAGCTTGAATACTTTCTAGGGGGTTTCTATTGTAACGCTTTGCATTTATATACTTTCCTTATTTAGAAAGTTGTATTCACATTTCTATTTTTAGAAACTTGTATTCGTAGTGTATTCGTATTTTACTTCCAAACTTCTAATCCAAGACTTCGATCATAATGGAAATTCATGTTTACATCAATCTTATAAACTCATACTTATGTTTTATGCAATCAATTGTCAAATACACATTTACATGCAAATTGAGACTTATTATACGCTTGAAATTGTCAATCATACGTACACGATACTCATCACATGTTTACAAACACATTCTATGCTTGAAAACAAGCTAAAACACAAGAAAACGACATAAAAGAACCTAGAAACCAAGTGCAGGGACCAAAGTTGAACAAAAACTAAAGGTTGGAAAACACTACCCGTCACGCCACGCGACGGGGAAGGTTTTCCTGGTCACATGGCGCAACCAGGTTAATCCGCAACAGGTTTTATTCCCCAATCGAGTTTCACCCTTTTCACCTCCATTCTCCTCCAATCACCTTCTAACCTCTTTAAAACCCAAAACCTAATTTTCCCCTATAAAACCAAGCCTCCTCCAACATATTTTCACTTTCCACAACTCCAAGTTACTCTCAAACACTCCAAAATCATCAAGAAATTCTCCAAGTTTGGGCATAAAGTTCTAAGTGTTCAAGTGAGCTTTCAACTCACTTCCTTCGTTGTTTCTTCTTGTTTTCTTCTTTCATTTCACTTGGATAACCTCTAGGAATGTTTCCACAAGTTTACCATGGTAAACTAAGATGGAACATCACCATATTTGAGGTCCAAAGTTGGATTTAAATACCGTTTTTGTAAAACTTTTATCTTTTGCAACTTTTACTTTTGAACATGAACTCAACCTTGGTTCGAACTAACTTGCATGTTGATGGGCTTGAGTTGGGGCTTCATTTCAGAAAGATTGAGGTGCAAACCCCTCCAATCTAATTAACCTAAGTCATCAAGTACACGTACTAGTAACAAAGTGTCAAAACTACACCAAGTTTCCATACATTTGTCGTAATTGGAATGTACTAGCCTAGTTTGAGTTTCAATTGGTTACTTAACTATTTAGATGAATATCTAACTATGTTCTTATGTTTTATGACCATCCGAATCATCCTTGTGATTATTTGTGTATTACTGAACTTTAGGGTTAATGGATTCATCCAACCCATGCATGACTTTAGTTGACTAACCTAACATTTGGACTACTAACAGTTATAAATACACACACACACACACACATACACACACATACACACACACACACACACACACACACACACACACACATATATATATATATATATGAACTAACCGACCCTAAGGCACTAACCAATTCATGGTTTGATGTAAGAGGATTATGGTTGTAATATCTTGGATTAAACTCCTCACAGTTGGACTTCCAATAGGCGAATTTGTGCCTATGAAAAACACTTAATTATGGTGTCCAAACTTAGGTGTTTTGTCAAGATAAATTTTATGTATTTTCCTACTAAGTAACCATCTTTCATTTGCATATAGATTTCAAAATTAATCTGTCACACCCCAACCGATGGCGGAAACATCGGAGTGAGACGAAAACGCAATTGCTCATTACACATAACGCTAACATGTGACAAGTATTTAAGAATAAATTTCATTTCATTGCATAAAAGAATCAATTACATTGTTTGAAATAAAGTACAACAAGTCAAAAAAAACAAACTACAATACAAGTATTAAAGTTTAAATGTGTTTCTAGGCATCCTACTAAGTTCCGTGCATCGTCAACATCATCATAAACCTGCAACACATTTTAAAAAGCATAGTTCAATACAAAAGTATTGGCGAGTATACAAGTTTGGTGTACTAGCATATAAGTCTTAAAATGATAAGGAACAATCCACATGGCAAACTCAGTTATCAAGATTAACGTATAAACTGGCATGTGAACAAACAAGTCAAACCAAAGATTACCGCAAGTATGAATGAATGACTTAACATGACCTCAAGAATATGGGCTGTGCGTTACTCCTATAGCGCTATACATGTTATGGGAGGCTTGATCGACGTTAATGACAAGTTCATCACATAAGAATCACCCAGAAAACACGAATCATGCATAACAAATAGTAAGCATGTATTGGATTGTATGTTTGTATAATTGCATAAGAATGTGTATGTTAAGTGTGTTTTGTATATTTAAACATGTTACACCCAAAAAGTGTGAAAACGGTAAAATGGGTCAAGTACACTCACAATATTGCACATGGTTTCCGATTATCCATGAGTGACGAGTTGTTTGCGAATAAGGATTCAATGGTAGAGTTACATGTTGTTTAGGAACTGGTAAGATTCGGAATTTAGAATTTAAAGTATCAAAATTAGGTTTATGAAAGTAATATCTAAGTCTAAATGCTTGTTTTTGACAATATGTTTAAGTGGTTTCATGGGTCCTAAATTACCCATTAGAATCATAACAAGTATCTTATAACTTTAGATATATTAGCCTTGGTTTGTGACGAACAATCATGGCTTGATTATCATCACAAACTCAACCATGTTTTATATAATTATATGTATATTTATAAGGTAATAATATAACCTAAACTATGTCTAATCAAAGAATGTCATGTAGTATCAAGTATTGTCAAGCATGGAGGTTTAAAACCTCATTATATGATTCACCGCTACACACACCATCATGAAGATGGTGGGAGGGTCATGAATAACAAGAAAGCAAATCTAATCTAACAAGGCTCAAGTGACCAAGTACACTACAATCCAAGGTGTGCCAACGTGACATGGAAAGGTAATCCTAAGTGTCGGAGGCTAGATGGGGCTAAGTTACTTTGATTCTAGCAAGTCACAAGAGTGTTCATACACAAGGTTAAGAATGAAGGAGTGGAACTTAGTTTGGAAAAGCCCGAACTTCCATTTGTTCACACTTCACAAGTCACAAGTTCATCATATGGAAGATGATGACTTGTGCTTGTTTTCATCATTCAATTAACATGTATGAACAGAAATAAAATGGGTGTTTGAACCCAAAAATTTGATGGAAATCACCCTAACACAAACCCACAACCATAGACTAAGCTGTGAGCTTGGTGGGAACAAGATTCCACCAAGTTTCTATAAAAAACATGAAGATACAAAGATATAAAAACAAGTAGAATTTAAAGTGCACTTTGGACCTAAAAAATGGTGAGGTTTCACCTAAGTTTGCGTAAGCAAACTTGTGAAAATCTTCCTAGAGGTTATTCAAGTGTTTTAGAATAAAGAACAAAGAAGAAGTAGAAGAAGTGAGTTAAAACTCACTTGGTATGGCTGAAAGTTTCTGATGTATGTTGCTGAAACTCAGCTGAGTTTAGGGATGTTTTGAGAGTGATTAGGAGCTTGTAAAAGTGGTAAAATGGCTGGGATAATGTTCATTATATAGGGAAGCAATTAGGGTTTGATTTGGTTGAGCATTAAGTGCAATTAGGTGGGAGTTAAGCATTAAAAAAGAACTTATTGGCTGATGCAAGGCTGTTAACAACCTTGTTTTTTTAAACATATAAGGTGTATAATTATGTTGCATATTATGTATTTAAGATGTTATAATGTTTATGTAACATGTAACAAGGTGTAGCATGTATAACAAATACAAAATCAAGTGTTTAATCAAGCATGTAAGTGTGAATTTAGTGTTGTAAGAAATAAATGAAGTGTTGAAATGATTTAACAAGTATATGTAACAAGTAATGAAGTGTTAAATAAGTATAAGTCTCGTATTAGATTAACCAAGCGTTTTGCATTTAAGTATCACGGATACACGATAGTTGTTAACGAGTTAAACATACGTTTAAGGGAATCATGAATCAGGTAACAAGCGAATGTATGTATCAATGTATAAATATGTATAAACGATGTATATTTCACATAAATGATCAATTTTATTATGATCAAAGTCTCGGATTTACAGTGATTCAAAAATAGGATACAATTACAAGAGAAACAACTTTTCGAAAACAGAAATACATGACACGCTTGCTAAAAACGGAAAGCTGCGAAAAGCGGGGCGTTACACTATCGAACTCATACACCTCGTTTATCCTTATAGGATAACTCAGTGGTTCTCTAAACACTCCACGCATCAACTCACGTACGCGAACTTACTACGCAAACCAAGAGTATACTCGATCTCATTTTCCTTTTTACACACTTTGGGTGCAACATGTACACAATATTACAAATCACATACTCACGATTAAACTTGCTCACATAAAAACTTTATCCATTAAAAACATGATACTTGTTATATTCTTGTTTTTACATGCTATACTCTTTCTTGTGTTCTATATGCTCATTAACTTTGCAAGCCTCCCTAAACAATTATAGCGCTATATGATTAACGCACCGTCCGCAGTTGTGGTATTGTTAAGTAATCTATTTTACGGCCTTGTCGTTTCGGCGACAAGGATACGCACGGTTGTGGTATACTTTGGTTTGACTAATAGTTTACACATGCTAGTATGTTAAGAAACATTATATGCAAATTACCATGTTGGATATCAGACAAATTTTATTCACACTTTTGCTATGTAACCAAACTTGTATACTAGCCAACTTTATGTTGATCTCTAATTTAATACATGTTGTAGGAAACTAGTGACGATACTTGAAGAATGTTACTTAGGGTGGATTAGAAACACACCTAAACTTTAATTTTTGTACTTGCTTCATGTTGTATTTTGAATTTTGCAAGATGTTGTATTTTTGTTTGAAGAAAATGCATTGCCCATCTAGCATGAAATGAAATTTGAATTATTTAATTATTGTCACAATTAGCAAGTTATGAAGTCTCGAACAATCTTGTTTTCATCTCACTCCGATGTTTCCGCCATCGGTTGGGGTGTGACATCTATAGTTTTCCATCAGGAAGAAGATTGTGATTATCAACATTTATCTTCTAAGAACTGACGTCTACACTCACACTTGCTATTCTTCTATGCCCTGGAAACATAACTTTAGCATCCACCTGGGCACACGTCATTTGGTGAGACTACATGTGGCAATATGTGTAGGGAAGGCAGGTTGGATAATGTGTCAAAACATGTATAATTTAGGGACAAGATTAATGAATGTAAGTAAGATGGCGCAAAGAGTGGGATCAAACAAGTAGATATGCAAGGATACATTATGTCCACATGTCGAAGATGCTAACATCGACATATGATAAAAGCTAGTAGTCTGCATCATTCTGCAATAGATAATTTCAAGCTTTAACACTTATCAAAGTTATTAATCTAACCGGTACTTGTGAATTTTTCCTAACGTGTTCTCACTGTTACCCAAAAAGCACTTAAGGACCCACTTTAAATTAAAGCTTATGAACCAAAAACTAATGTCTCGTTGGGTCTATCTCGGTATATTTTGATATCTATCATGTAAAAAGTATCTCTGAGATCCATATGTCAAAACATGTGTCAACAATGTTTTGACTCATGTAAAATGTACTTGTCAAAAGAATGTCATCTATATAAGGATAAGTTTATTTTAGTTGTTCCCACTCATCTTGAGATAGGTGCATTAATACACTTGATTCTTGATGAAAAGAATTGCAATAAGATTTCATCACATTTTGATGTTTGCTTCAACCCATACATGGATTTCATTGACTTACAAAGTAGGTGTTCTTGACCTTTAGTTTAGAATTTTTCAGGTTGTGTCGGGAACATGTAAGTTTTTGTTTAGGTAAAATTGTGTTAATGTCCATCTAATGTATCTCTAACTTATTATAAGCTACTAGAACAACAATGATTCTCAAATAAACCTATTCCCTTAGTATAAAGGAAAACTTTTGTAAGATAAAAGGAAAACTTTAGTATTCTAAGTGTGTAAGAGTCATGATAACGACTTTTACTGTTCTTACTGACCTTAGAAGTCTTTAGGAATTTAGCATGCTTAGGGTCAACATTAGAAGACCAATAGATTCTAGTGGAAAAAACAACTTACCGATGTTAGTTGTTGTAGTTTCTCTTGTTGAGGATTATTTAGTTTTTGTAAGAAATCTAAGTGTGCCCATATTTAAGCAATATCATAACTTTTAAGAGTAACATTAGATTCTAAGAAGATAAATTGTGATGGAGGTGTGTCTTGTACAAGAGGTGTAAATTGAGGTAAAAACAAGTTTTCTCCTCACTTCTTGCAAGTTATGATTAAGACACTTAGTGCTCCCATTGATCTTTGATATCTCTAGGAATGCTACAAGACAAGTTTCAATGATGTACCTGATGTGGGAACTTGTCATATATATATATATATATATATATATATATATATATATATATATATATAGGATTAGGTTCAAACGTGAACATTTTCTCCAGCGTGAACTGCGTGAACTAATCTGGACCATTGATTTTTATGATCTTGAGATTTTAAGTGAATGGCATGATGGTAATTATTTGGTTATTTGGTACTATTTAATTAAGTGAACAAGGGTATTTGTGTAATTTTCCATATTAAATTGGTTGCATAAATCCCGTTTATATCTATATTTAGGTTTTATTCACCTCTTAGTCAAACATACATAACTTTCTCTCTCACATATTATCGCCGACATCAACCACAAAACAGAGGATACCTTCGAAGTTTCCATGCTGCCGGAAGCAGAGGAGACCATCTCCGACAATCATCTCTCTCTTTGCTCTGTTATCAGCCTTGATTATCGCTGATGAAGTAGACGGTGGTCCGATGGGGGTCGACTTCCATGCCGCCGGAAGCAGAGGAGACCATCTCCGACAATCATCTCTCTCTTTGCTCTGTTATCAGCCTTCAAGATCGCTGATGAAGTAGACGGCGGTCCGATGGAGGTCGACGGCGGTCCGATGGGATCTGATAGGTAACACGTACTGCCTCCTATGGTTGTGGTTAACTTTGAAAGGTTAATACTGATTTAACAACTGATTTTACTTGTTTTATTCACGATTCTTAGTTGTTGGTTATTGTGTTTAGACGATTTGTTTTTATAACCTTATTTCAATTTGGGAGGAATTAGGGCTGTGGAAGTGAGAATGTAGGTAATCTTGTGTTTAAACTCAGTTACGACGAGCTTGAAAGAGATTTAATCAATCAAGGGATTTTGTGTAAATGAGTTGTGAATTTGTCATCTGTGAATTTCTGAAAGATCTATGCATGGAAGATTAGGCAGCTTCTAATATGGGTTAAGCATATGATTCTTCTTTTAATATCGTAAACAGTGGATTGATTTCTTGAAGTTCTAAATTATTCAATATTTAACCAAATTACCAAATAGTTTTGCATTTTTTCATTGTTTTGATGTTGAAAATTATTACTGTTTGGTTGAGAATTTGAAGATTTGTTATGAGGTTCTGAAGGTTGTTGTTAATGCAATGTACACACGTGTATTTCTTTTATTTTGCTCTGTTCTTAAGGCGCTATACACATGTGTATTCTGATTTTGCTTGTTTTTAAGGCGCTGTACACATGTGTATTATGATTTTGCTCTGGTTTTAAGTCGCTGTACACATGTGTATTCTGATTTTGCTATGTTTTTAAGGCGATGTACACATGTGTATTTTTGATTTTGCTCTGTTTTTAATGCGATGTACACATGTGTATAGCGTCAGTTTTTGTGATATCTTATATTTTTTTGTGAATTATGCAAAGTATTAATTGCTGAGTTTTTTGTGTTATTATAGGAGACGTCGTAGACGAGAAAAGTGGAGATGGAAGGTCGATAAGGATGATTCACGTATGAGGTCGATAAGGATGATTCACGTATGTTTGTTTGATTGGTCGATAAGGATGATTCAGCATATAACGCGACGAATAGTTGTAAAAGACTATGTCTTTTTTATTTTTCCGATTATGTTGCGTTTATTGTTTTCACGAAACTGGAACTTGTAATTGTATGTTTTTTTTTTGTTTGGCAAACATTATGTAACTTGTTATTTGCTTAATATAAACTAGTTTTACAGGTTTTGTTTGTTTATATGTATGTATTATGTAGCTAATTACACATATGTACCATGCTGAGTACACATGTGTACTGTTCAAAATCCCAAGTACACATGTGTACACCGTTGAAATATGAAGGTTATGTGGATCTTAAAAATCATAATTCGAATTCTGGTGGTGAAATGTGAAAAATAAAAATGAAATAAAAGATATTGTGGATAATGAATTTAAAATAGGAAAGATGTAACTTAATTGAATTATTAAAATAATGATTTAAATCTAATTTTTTATATAATTACAATCATACCCTTAACAACTAAAAATGAAATCAATGGTCCAGATCAGTTCACGCAGTTCACGCTTGGGAGGTTGTTCACGCTGGAACCCTACCCTATATATATATATATATATATATATATATATATATATATAGGGCAAGGATATATAGGAAACTTATTTGTACTAAGAAAACCTAGGAAACCCAATCTATAACCATTGATCAAGATCATCCAATGGCTTATAAAATTTGAAGCCTTTTTGAATTAAATTAAATAGAGTGATAAAGTCAATAAAGGTACTTCAAGGGCATATAGGTAAAATTAACTATGATATTATTACATTTTATATATTATTTTAATACTGATTTGACATGCATTAAATGATATGAAAGGAGGCACACAATTTTCAATAACAACTACTCAAAATCCAACCTCATTTCAAAAGTCATCAACCCCAAGACCATTCATTTCAAAATCATCTCTTTCTCTCTCAAGACCTTCCATCTACCCCAAACCCACTGGAGAAGAAAGACAAGCCGGAGAAGAAAGACACGCCGGAGAAGAAAGAAGGTGCGGCGGTGAATCAAAAACGCCGGAGAAGAAAGAAGATGCACCGGAGAAAAAAGAAGGTGCGGCGGTGAATCGAAATCGCCGGGAAAGAAGGTGCGGCAGTGAATCGAAACTGCAAACCCACCGGAGAAGAATATATATGAGATCAACGTTTCAGTTGTTATCGTCCGGTAAAAGTCGCCGGAAATGGAAGAAAGCAAGAACATGCGGACGCAAGTAAGTTTGATTCGGGTTCCTTATCAGTAGGTGTTTTTTGTTTTTTCCGATCGATCGGTGTTGGAACGGCCGAACAGATTTGCTCCAATTCTATGTATAATTGGTTATTAACAGAGTTGGAAAAATAGTAACAAAAGTTAAAGAGCTCTAGAAGGATCTACTTTGCAATCGCTTTGTCCCAAAAAAATCATATTTAAATTTTAACACTAACTACTTGATGTTTATAAAATATCCGTTCGAGTAAGAAAACATTAAGCAAATTTGTATGCACACATGTGTATGATTGTCCATCATAATTTCCTTTTTGAACTTTTCCCTAAGTAGGTAGGTGTTTGGGTCCGATCAGTGGTGATTTTTTTTTGAATGCGACTAGGTAACATGTGTTAGACCTGCCTTGTTTTTTGTCAAAAAACAAATTAGGTAAACCTATGATATTAGGGTACAAGTGTAAGGGCTCAAAAGCATATAAATATATTAGCGTAACATGTGTTAAACCTGTCTGATATTAGGGTACAAGTCAACGGACTCAAAAGCATATAAACGTATTAGCGTAACATGTGTTAAGCCTCCCTGGTTAGGTAAACATATTAGTGTAACATGTGTTAAACCTGTCTCAAATTTATAAAATGATGTAACATGTGTTAAACCTGTCTTATTACCATGTGTTAAACCTCTCCTATTAGGTAAACATGTTAGTGTAACATGTGTTACACCTGTCTTATTTTTATAAACTTGTCCTATTTTTATAAAAATAGGTAACATATGTTAAACCTGACTTTATTTTATCAAAAACATATTAGGTAACCTGTTTTATTTTTATGAAATTAAGTAACATGTGTTACACCTGTTTTATTTTTATGAAATTAAGTAACGAAGAAACTAACGATGTACAGATTTTGAGGATTGGGACTCGGACACACTAATCGTTGAAAGACAAAAAAAGGATATTTGGTTTGTTCTTTTTATATTGACTAGTGTTTTCATAGGTAGTAAGTTGGGTTGATTTTAACATTTTCATTACCTTTAGAAAGTCCATAATTTAGATGGGTTGTTAGTTGTCTTGTATAAACTTCACTCGGATATCACATTTTCATTACCTTTAGAAAGTCCATAATTTAATAGTTGATGATCTCTTTTATTTTATAAATAAAAAGTTGTTCTTTTTGCTGGCATAATTAGCTACATATGTTGTAACAATGTTACACGTGTTACTTATGTTAAAACCAGCCCTTTCTTGGACATAAAAGGGGCTACCCATATGTAACACATGTTTGTAACGTGTGTTACACTAAAGGGTAACACATCTAAAACAATTGTTGTGGGGAGCACAACTGTTCAGTCTAGAAAACAAAAACAAAAGCTATAGATGTAAAAAAAATGTAATACGACGACAAACAAATACGAAAGGTTCTGCTAACATATGTTACATGTTTTTTTAGTGCTTGCAGCGAGGGAGTTGGTTCCACCGGATAGTAGTTTGAAATGTAGGACAAATAAAGGTATTTCTGGTAACTGTTTACATATGTAATCTTTTTTTGGGTGGTTTTATTTAGTTTTTTTTATGTGTGAAATGATGCAGATAAAAACTCAAAATTTGGGGAATCTTCAACTTCAGGGCATAATTGGGTAGAGGGTAACTTGTGTTAGTTATGTTACTTCAATTCTTTTAATTAGTAGATTAAAAATACTGGACCGTAACTTGTGTTATTACGACTTGACCATAGCAGTTGCAGCCAAACGAGAAGGGATCTTGGTAGGAAGAAAGAGAACCACAATATCGGATATGACAACAGGTGCCATAAAGCGAAAGAAGGTATATGGAGAAACCAATGAAGAATGGGAACAAGAAGTCGATGAAGGGCAGGTGGTGGGTACCTTTGACATTGCACAGAAGTTACCCTCTAGTGTAACACATGTTACAAACATGTGTTACATATGTTCAACCCTTTTGTTACCAAAAATCGGGGCTGCACATATGTAAGGCATGTTTGTAACTTATGTTACACTAGAGGGTAACACATGTATGATCATTTTTGGATCATTTGTATATATTTAAGTCTGTATAAACATTTTTGTTACGTTTAAGTTTTATTGTAATGTCTTGTGAAGGCCATGTTTTTGGATGAAGACGGATGATCTCGTTTATCTTATAAATAAAAAGTTATATTTTTTTGCTAGCATAATTAGCTACATATGTTGTAACAATGTTACACATGTTACTTATAGTTACACCAGCCATTTCTTAGATACAATAATGGGCTACACATATGTAACACATGTATAGCCACGCTACACATGTTATATATAGTTGTTACATGTGTTACAACCAAAGTTTACGCATGTATAACATATTACACAAGATGTAACATGTGTAAATTGGAAACACTTGTGTAACACTTCAGTGTAACACATGTTACAGGTTATATCCCTTAAACTCCAAAGTCAACGTAAGTGATTGTGATTGAACAAGAAATTTCACTCAAATCCAATGTCAACGCAATATCATCCAACTTCTCTATACATGTTACATGATGTAAACAAACCAACAACATCGATACCCACAAAAAGGTTACACGTGTTACGGCAAAATGGGAAATGTGTAGCAGCGTTCAATACTGTTGTTTCACTCTATAGTGTGTAACATGTGTTACGGAAAAATGGGAAATGTTGTTTCACTCTATAGTGTGTAACGTTGTTACTACATATAAGTAACTTTTTTTACTTGTAAAATAAACGAGATATTTCGAATTGGTTACGGGGGTGCACCCTTAAAAAAAATAGGTCCGTAAACATGTTAGAATGTGTTACACATGTTAGAATTGTCCATTGTTTTGAAGTAACAATAGGCATTCTAATATGTATCTGCATAATGTTGTGAAAAAAGATTCCTTCATTGTTACTTCAAAACAATATGCTTTGCTCCTTGATAACCATCTTCATCTTGAACACAAAACATCCATTCACCTATGAACAAAACAAGTACATCAGTATATGTTATAACATGTGTACTTGTGTAAAGTTTTGTTGTAACACGTGTAACAACTATATGTAACATGTGTAATGTGGCTTTACATGTGTTACCACTCTAATGTAACACAAGTTACAAGCATGTGTTACATATGTGCAACCCCCTTTGTGTCAAAAAAGGGTTGGGGTAATTATAAATAACATGTGTAACGTTGTTACTATATATGTATCTAATTATCCCACAAAAAGACACTACTTTTTATTTTTAAAATAAACGAGATATTCTTAATAAATTATGAAGTTTCTAAAGGTAACACATAACATACAGGATAAACAAAAGCACCAAACAAGCAACATATAGGGGCTTGCACATATGTAACACATGTTTGTAACTTGTGTTACACTAGAGTGGTAACAAATGTATAACATGTGTTACGTGTTACACATGTGTAAACTTTTTGTTGTAACACATGTAACATGCCTATACATGTGTTACCGCCTAGTATAACACAAAAAAACAGTTAGTATTCAGATCAAAAGCCCCAAACAAGCAACCAAACTAATAAAAACAGTTACTGTTCAGATCAAAAGTCTCAAACAAGCAACCAAACCAAACACAATTTTTTTTTATAAAATAAACGAGATCATCAACGATTAGATTATGGACTTTTTTAAGGTAACTAATATATAAAAACAACAACAACAACAACAATCATTATCTCAATTCTATTTTTTTAATACATTTAAAACAAAAAATACCCAACAAACTATCAATTCTATTTTACTAATACACACACAAAATCATTCAACTTTTACCAAATAAATAACATTAGGACATGGAACCAGTCCATGTCATACTTGTAAGTATGTTCTTTGTGTTCTAACAACTTTTTCTCTTAACCAAAACCCATGAACCAAATGATTTCTGACCTGCTTCTCTCTCACACAATTGTGTGTGTGCTTGGTGTTCTAACAACTTTCTCTCTCTAAAACCCATGAACCAAATGATTTCTGACCTGCTTCTCACTCTCACACTTGTGTGTGTTTTTGTTCTTGGTGTTCCAATAATTTTCCCTCTCTAGAAACTCATGCAACCAAACGATTTCAGCCTGCTTCGATCTTCAGATCTGGTGGCTTCAAAAGAAAGGGATGAGTACATGAACACATGGTGTCTTCGATCTTCAGATCCGGTGGCTTTGATCTTCGATATTCAGATCTCGTAGCTTTGATGGTGGCTTTGATGAAAAGGTGATGTTTCTCTCTCTCTAATATCTAATGAATTATTTTGAAAATGGTTGGATGAAAATCAGCCATGAAAGATGGGAGAAAGCAAAGGTATTAGGGTTTTTGAAGAAGAAACGAATGTGGGATAAAGAAGAAAGAAAGAGATGCAAGTTCTGTATATATTGTTGGGTTTAAAAAAGTGATGAGATGATGGGTAATAAATAACTTGATGGGATGGGGAAGAGGGTGAAATGATGCCTTGAACAAATGACTAATTTGCCCTTTTAACATGTGTTTAAAGATATGATGTGGATCAATCTTGACCACACAATTCAGGTTTCGCAAGTTTTCTAGATTAAATGGGTTTTCCATAGATACTTACACTATATATATATATATATATATATATATATATATATAGGGTAGGGTTCGGCTACAAAGTCAATTTTTCCTACAAAGTGTACAAAGTCATAAAACACCACAATTTCAGCCATAAAACACATTCAAAACCCACAAATACAGAGTGAAGATCACTAAAACACAATATTCGAACCCTAACAGTCCTTAAAAACTTTAAACACACCATCATAGAACTATGAATATAAAACACAACATGATAATCAACATAAAACACACTAACGTTAGTCATTCGATAATCAAAGCCTTATCATTCAAAACAGAACACAAAACCCACAAGTATGACGTTTTAGTAATCTTCACTTTGTTATTTGTAGGTTTTGAGTGTGTTCTATGGCTGAAATTATGGTGTTTTATGACTTTATACACTTTGTAGGAAAAATGGACTTTGTAGCCAACTCCCACCCTATATATATATATATATACATATATATATATACATATATATATACATATATATATTAGACTTGAATTTCCTTAACGTCCATATTTCATAAGAAAGTATATATGAAGTGATTTCTTTAAGACCTTGATCCATGGGAGATAGATTAGATATAAGTAAATATTATTTGAAATGATAAATTAATTATGTCTGGATATTCCATTTTGGGATAAGCTTCACAAAAGTTAGTGAAATATAACTTCTGATGGACCCATACTTATTCCTTTAGCCAAATATTAGTTAGGGATTTTTACATGATTTAAAATCACTGAGAATGGGATTAGTTGAAAAATCATCCTTAATTATCTGGACATGATTTCTCATGAAATTTAGTTTCAATGGATGAAATTTATAGGTCTCATTTTTCTTTTGTTAAGTTTTCATTTGTATGATAACAAAAGTTATGATAATGTATAATATTATCATCTAGCTTCATTTTATAAAGGTTTCTATCCGGAAAGTGATAATAAATAATATGAGAGTTTAAGGTAAGAGTGGCTTTATTTTGGTCATGCAAACCTCACAACTATCAAAATTTAGCTTTATTTATTGATACTAAATTCTAAGTAAATTTCAAAATATGTAAGATATCAAAATATAGTGTTAGCATTTAAATTTTTTTGCCATTAATTCTCATGTTAAGTATTTGTTGATTTATATTAAGGAAACGTATAGAACTAGATTAAAGCTATCATGTGTTAATTGTAATATCATCATTATCATATTTAAATATCATTAATATGTAACTACATATCTCAGCCAGTTATTCCTTCTAATTATGGATAGTCTCGTTGTCCGTGCCTTATCCTAATGGCATAATTGTGTGATGAGACTTCTCCTTGGAGAACATTAGAGTTGGAAGAGATGCTTGTATTTATTTCCTAGACCCTAGAACTATCCACTTATTAGGATTAGTGGTAGTAAGTTGAATAACATCTTATTTTCTAGTTTTAGGCATTCCTTTTTTCTTATACGTATGTTGCTGATCAATATGCTCATTTTTCTTTGGTACTTCTGAGTTTTGTTGATTCTTAAGGCATCAAATTGTACCGGTGGAAAAGTTAGAAGTAATGCACTAGAAAAGTGTACTTATTTTCATATGTAAGCCCTTAATTTTATGGGTCATGGTATTGTACATTATGATATATTCAGGGACGCCATTTAGCCTTATAGTTAGACTTTAGGAGTGAATGCATGCATCTTAGGAGTTATTTTGATTCTTCCAAAGAAAATAGATTAGTCTAATAAAAATTCAGAATCTGGATAACTCTTACGATAACATTAATGTTTGACTTGTCTCACTTGTCATGCTCTAGTTTTCTTCTTGTTACTGGTATTAGAAGAAGCAACATGATTGTCATGTCTTGAAGGATAATCAAGATCTAATTAGAGCAAATTTTATAGAAACTTTTATGAAGCAAAGCTATCTTAGGTTTTGAAAAGTAGAGTGGATGATTTAGATGAGATACTAACTTATAGAAGTTTTTTATAGTGATTATGTTATGGGGTATTATAGTAAGGTTCACAATGTAAGGATCATCATTTTTTAATAAAGATAATGTCTATTATTAACATCAAAACTAATAGAAAAGGTTAAAAAAATCTACTTAAAAAGAAAACAAATCACATTTGAGCAGAAGTAAAATCTTTTAAATATGTGTGCAATACAATTGTAACACATCACCTTTGGCAGAAGTGAGACGATTATTTTAATTAGGCATAGGTTCGTTATGCTAGACATACATCACATTTGTGCAGAAGTGAGACATTGATGTGCTTAGATAGTAACAATAAAGTGACACAGAACACAACCGAGTTTCAAGGATAAAAACACTAATACTAGCTACACACATTCTAGACAAGTGTACCTATCAGTATATAGTGTAGCCTAGGTAAGTACTCAAGTATCAATCCATGGACACTAAGATCTATAATATCTAACCTAAGTAACTTTTAATGATCAGAAAACACTAAACAACCTAATTAATTAAGTTTAAAAAATAGTGATGAGAAAATAACCAGTTAGGTTTAGAATCATCTTATTACTTTTGCAAAACAGTTGATTATGGTTCTTATGAAAAGATCATGATAGTTCACACTAATAACGAGGGTGTAGTATTAAAAAGCTAGAGCCCTATCAGGTTAGCCCCATGTCCCCAAATAACCAGGCTATATACACACCCAACTATCCGGTTCTAAGTAACTAAGTCATTTACTAATTCCTTGTGATCTAAGAGTCTCTTGTATTGTTCGAGCAACCTAGATTAACGAACCGAGCGAATTACTATCTACACTACTCAATTTAAAGAAAACCCTTATCTTGTTTTCAAACCTTTTAATCAGATTCTTCTTGTAGGTGACCTATATGAATTACCAACACCCAAAAAAAGTTTGTCATTTGCCTACTAAGCATCCAGCCCTAGACTAACGCTCGATACATAGCCGAAAGATAAATAAAGCAGGTCTAGCATGCATAACCTCATAAAAAAGATCTAAATCTTCCAGACAAACTCATTTGAACATCAATACCCACCATACAGATTACACTATCACAAGTTCATAAGCAAACCTTATTAAAAGCACACTTTCATAACAAAATCAACCAATTCATTGCAAAGTAACAAGAATCATCCTACCCTAATCGGCTATGGCGTGGTTAGCTACTCATAGTAACAAACAAAGCCAATGAAATCATTGAATACATGATAGAAATCAACAAGAAATGATAATACGAAGGGTTCTAACTCAGTAAGGATCAATCTCTTGACCTCATGTATGTTATTCTTCCTTGAATCCTCACCCGAATGATCCGATCTTGAATCCTTGTTCTTCAGTAGCTCATTTTTCACTCTTCGCTTTTGATTTCGTCACTTCTTAGGGTTTCTATGACATCTCATTCTATTTATACGATCCATGTATCGATTGGGTGGGTTTCGACCCGTAAACATGACCCGGGTTACGACCCTTAAGCATGAGAGGTGTCACCTTATCGCTCTAGGGTTTTCGATCCATGTTGGTGTACTAGCTTGGGGCCCACGACTCGTAACTCGCTTCTTTGCTCACGACTTGTAAACCAATAGAAAGGGCATGCCTTCTACGCAACTTTAGAAATCCTCCATTTCACTTAGGAACTTCAAAAATACTGAGAAACAAACATCTAATCCAATCCAAGCAATAATTACAACAAACAACTATCAACATGCAGGTTTTAACAATATAAAACATGTTGTCTTTCAGATAAATCAGACACTAATTCATATTAGGCAAAAACTAACAAGCTTTTGTTGAGACTTGAATAATAAAATAGATGTAACACATCACCTTTTGAACAGAAGTAAAATATCAAAAGTTCATTCAAGTTTAAGCTATTCCAGTTTTGTAAAATTTTTGATATATCTAAGTATTTACAAAACTAATTAGTTAGTTATTAGCAAACCACATGTTAAGGTGTATCGAACTCCACGATGAGTTCGCTGGGGGTGTGGGGGGCAACGTTAGAGTTTTTGAGAAAATGGTGATTTTGGATGTATTATGTTTTCGGAATACTAGGGGTTTTTGAGTTAAGGTGTTTTTAGGTTTAGTGGGTTTTTGATGTTCTAAGTATTTTTCAGAAAAGACTTGTGTTTTTAGGAAAAAATGAGTTTTTGAGTTATTGATGTTTTCATGAAAGCTTATGTTTTCGGAAAATTATGATTAGGTCTGAAAACTAAACTCGATAATTCAGGACTTGAAAACTAATTTTGAAAAACCCATAAGTATTAAATCCGAAAACTGTTAATATCCATAAACTTAGATTCTAAAAACCAATAGAATATGAAAACTTGATGGAAACCCCATAAACTCTTGAATTTGAAAACTTATAAAAAAACCCATAAGCTTATTAAATCTGAAAACCAATTAATCTTTAAAATGCTTTTGAAAAAAAAAACTATTAGGATAATGATAAGACTTGGTTCAAATCATTAGATATTATTCTTTATATTTATTTCCTAATTTAAAGGATTCAAATCTTTTAGAGAAATACCTAAGACCTTTTCGTTTATCCAAGATTTCGTAATCATATCTTACGATGATGAACATCGAACACATTGCACTTAATTCAAGACGTAAAACGATAAAACAAGATAGAAAGTGCAGAGGAAACTATCTAATATGATACAATCAACACAGATATACAACACTAAAAGAGTACACATCCTATAGACAAGCTGGTGTATCACTAAAATCTAAACCACACCCTCTCTTTAAAACTCTCTGATCACTTAGAACTAAAGAACTCCTTAAATTACATCCTACTGATCATATATATAGTGAAACATCAATACTTTGGAACTTACACAAAGTTCTGAAGTACCCCTATAAACTGCGGACCACTATAGTTTAGAGGTATACAAAACCTCTTAACATTACATTATATCGGAACATTATATTTATTACATAATTCGGAACTTAATTAAAACTTCATAATGTTACACTCAGAACTCTAAAGTCCTAAGTGTTTTGATCTTTCTCCTTAGGACATAGACTTTTCATAGAATTGATAAAGCCACAGTTACCGGTAGGTTACTGCATTTACAGACTCCCCCTTAACTATTGCTATCAGTTCTGTGTGGCACTGATAATCTTCAGTCACCAGGCACTACACTTACAATATCCCTAACTAATCTAAAGTAGATTTTAATTTAGATTTTGAACCAAAACAGGTAATAATTTTCGAGAATTTTGATCAACACGAAGAACATCATCGAAAATTTAACAATTAAAGCCTAAAATTTATGGAATCAAAATCTATTCAAATTTAACGTGTTCAACAATTTCTTCACTTTCTATCTCAATAATCACTACATTATAGTGCGATTTTCGTCACTAATCAATGATTCAAACACCCGATCAACGTGTTCTTCAGCTTTTTTTTGTTTTTTTGAAGAAAACCAGTTTAATTTCATACAATATCTCATTTTTTTCCTGTGATTTTGAAGCGAATCACTCGATTCGTTCGTTCGATCGCTTATAAGTGTTTCTAACATTCAAATTTCGTCAATCGTTGAAGAAATCTGAAGAAATCGTCTTCGATCTATGTAAGAAATTTTTGAATTGCATTTTTACGATCTTGGTTTTTGAATTGAGTCATTGCGTTTTACGATCTTGGCAGGGGTCCGGGGGCAGCTCCTCTGGGAGCAGGGTCCAAGGTTAGCTTGGAATTTTTTTTGATTAAATTGCTTTAAAAAAATGCATCAGAAAATTTAATTTTCCAGAAATTGCCTCATTTCGAAGACAAAAATCCGTAGACAGTTTTTGATTTCCTACTCCCTGGTTCAGACAATTCACAGACAGTTTTTATGTGTCTATTGTGTTTTAGAAATAAGACAGTTTTATGTGTTTTCTAGCCATTGCGTTTTAGAAAAACACATTTTTGAAGTGTTTTTAGTCCATTGCATTTTAGGTAAACACATTTTATGTGTTTTCAGTCCATTGCGTTTTAGAAAATACACTTTCTTTTGTGTTTTTAGGCCATTTCGTTTTAGAAAAAAGACATTTTTAAGTATTTTCTGGACATTGGGTTTTAGATAAACACATTTTTGAAGTGTTTTTTGTCCATTGCGTTTTAGGTAAAACACATTTTTATGCTTTTTCAGTCCATTGCGTTTTAGAAAGTACACTTTCTTTTGTGTTTTTAGGCCATTGCGTTTTAGAAATAAAACATTTTTAAGTGTTTTCTGGCCATTTCGTTTTAGAAAAACACATTTTGAAGTGTTTTTAGTCCATTGCGTTTTAGGTAAACACATTTTTATGTGTTTTCAGTCAATTGCGTTTTAGAAAGTATATTTTGTTTTGTGTTTTTGCTTTTAGGGCATTGCGTTTTAGAAAATAAGACATTTTTAAATGTTTTATGGCCATTGTGTTTTACAAATAAGATATTTCTTTGTGTTTTTGGTGCATTGCGTTTTTTTAAAAAAAGTTATTTTTTACGTTTTTTGTCTATTACGTTTTACGCAACTGGGTTTTCGAAATTTTTTTTCGAAAATATAGCAATAGTATACTCGTTCTAAAAATAAAAAACGCTCGTTTTTTTGGTGCAATTTTTATAAAAAAATAATGTCGTATGAAAAAGTTATTAACGCTTAAAAAATTAGGGGGAATTGGAGGAGAGAGAAACTGTTGTTCTGCATTGACTAGAATGCCCTTACACAAACTCACGCGCCTCTTTTCTTCCCTTCAATTTCACTCATTTAATCTTAGCACTTGATTAAATCAATTGATGGTCAATATTACTTTCTAGTCTTCTTAGCCAAATAAACTTCCTATTCTTTCCTAACCCAATATACTTAAGCCTATCATAGTGTTTAACGTCTTTGTGAGCATCATAACGCGCGTACAACACGTCAATAGTTGCTCGTAATTTGTTTGTGTTTTGTGGATGTTACTGACGTGGTGTAGAGTGTATATAAACAATGATGATTTTTATCCGACATTTACAATGAATCAAGTCTTAAATTTACAAACACGATAAAATACCATCACTCAAAACATCACGTTGGGGCTAGTGAACCCATCATTGGTGTAATATTGTGATAATTAGATACAGGGTCTTCCAAAGATACAAGAGCTTTTAGTACCTAGATGTCGTCAACAACAACAAATGTTCGCGGGTAAAACAATGACTTCATCGGCGTTCTAAATCATAGAAAAAAGGGCCCAACACACGAAAGTACCAACAACAACCCAAAAATACATCCAATTAGAAAACCAAACAACCACAAACGGCAAACAAACACCAATCTCCGATCACAAACATAAAATTGACCCAAAAAAACTATCTCCGATCGCCGGAAGACAAAGAGACTGAGAAGTGAAAGTAAAGCATTAGAGTTATAAAACCCCAAAATGACATTGCTGGCAAACCCAAATGTGGCCACATGCCCAAAACCAATAACTTAACCCAATAAACCCAAGAAACACAATATACACCACCATAAAGCACAAAACATGTAGCGCGTAGTACAACACCAAGATGTAAAAACCAGTTACAAATTAATATTATATAAATATAAATATACAATTGCTATATGTAAAAAACATTTTAAATTACAATACTACAACATTTATAAGTTATAGTACCTTTACATATAAAAAAAACCCAAATCAAAATTTGAAAATAAATAAAGCAAGGGGCCGAGTCGCAAATCGTAATAAAGGGTAACGTAAGGTGGACATGCCGTGTGTTGATGGGAGTGTGAAAGAGCAACACTTGTCTCTAACCAAAAGTAGGACGTGGACAACCAATTATTAATCATTTAAGAATTATAACAAGTATTTCATAAAAGTCTCAATATCAAAAGAAGCACTATATTTAATGTAACTCAAAATAATTATAGTATAATTATTATAACATATAATATAATTACATCTTTATTCCAAAGCCAAGTTACCTTTTATTCTTTATCTTCCTTTTGTGAAGAAAAATGAGGTATCGAGCACCAATAAGTGTACCCAATAGCAAAAAGCATAAATTCAATGATTGTTCATAAGATAAGATAAGATATAAAAAGCTACATTTTTTCATAAATTAATAGAAGATATATGCACTATGAGTATATATTATTCTTATGCAATAATTATATGTAGGAAATAACTTTTTAGATGTTAGTGTTTACGTACATCATCACTATAGAAAAATATGTATAGTTTGAGAAAAATAAACAGCCTAGAAAATATCACTATAACCTTAAATCCTTAATATTATTTATAAATATTACAGATGGAAATACGTGTATACATAGCATTATATCAATATAATATAATAATAGTATATATAAATACTAACCATGGTAACATGGACACGTGAAAAGGTTAGGTACTAAATCATAAATGAGTAGTTGTGTCGAATGATTTGAAGGGGCAGTGCTAAATTGCTAATTATATATTGTTTCTATTTTTAAAACTTTATAGATAAATACCGTATTAAATAAAGTTATAGATTATTAGAAAATACAGTACATTTTTCACTAAAACAATTTAGTATAATATATAACAATTTAAATACATTCTTTTTTAAACAATTATTAACTCGATTTTGTTATAGCTTATTTACCTCATTATAACTCTAGAACTTTTTTTTGGCGTCTGAACTATCAGTCGAGGAAAGTGGGTATCATGGGTAGTATGTTATTGATAATATATTCTTAAACATGGCGTGGGTAAATAATTATCATCAACATTAAAATTTGAGCGAGATCACCGATGATCCAAAGTTGACAAACATTGATAGTGTTGTGGGTTGAGTTTATTTCAGAACTCTAAATAACTACAGAAATTTCAGAACTCCTAATAAACAATCATTTTATATATAAGTTTTTGTATTTAGGATCTTTTTATCATCTATTATATGTATTTCTTTGATTACATACATGTTAAAAGTAGTTTACATATGTTTGATTGCCAAAATTATATATATGTGTCATAACTAATTACATATATGTAAAAAACTAATTTACATATGTGTAATTATAAAATTACATATAAAAAATGATAAAATTACTCTTAACATGTATGTAATCGTAAAAATACACATAATAAATGATAAAATTATCCTAAACATAAAAATATATAAATAAAAAGATTGTTTATTAGGAGTTCTGCGAGTTCTGTAAATATTTATGGTTCTGAAATGATCCTGGCCCTATATATATATATATATAATATATGAGTAATTATTGTTATAACATCTAATTATATATTATATATATACATATGATCAAGATCAAGGGAAAACTCACTCGAGTTGTCAGAACTTAGATTACTCGGCTTTTCCGTGCGAGTTTTGCCCTCATTTTTTTCACACCCCTAGATTAAAATGTTTAAAATGACTGCCATAAAAAAATTTTAAAAAAATTTTGAAGTGGTGTTTTTCGGCCCCTTACAACAGTTGTAAAATGCCGATTACATAAACATGACATCACTTTTACGGCATTTACCGCTGCCGTAAATGAAATTTTACTTTTTTTTTGAAAAAGTTGATTTTTTTAAAGATTTTTGGTAAATTTTTTTTAAAAAAAAAAAACCTTTCATAAGAATGAGTTCTTTAAATTCTCACAAAACGTATAAATATTACTTTTAAAGCATACACATATAATTGAAGAGTGGAGATACAATAGGAAGTTAATTTGGCTAGGAAGGCTAGGAAGTGATCTTGACCATCCATTTAGTTAATCAAGGGCTAAGATTAAATCAGGGAAATTGAAAAGAAGAAAAGAGGCGCGTGAGTTTGTTTAAGGGCATTCTAGTCAATCCAAGCCAATAGTTTCTCTCTCATCCAATTCCCCCCCCCCCCCATTTTTTAAACGTTAATAACTCTTTCATACGACATTATTTTTTTATAAAAATTGCACAAAAAAAACGAGCGTTTTTTTATCTTTAAAACGAGTATACTATTGCTATATTAAAAAAAAAAAAATTAAACCTAGTTGTGTAAAACGCAATAGAAAAACCAACAGTTACGTAAAACGCAATTAAAAAAAAAACCTAAAAAATGACATTTTTCTAAAACGCAATGCACAAAAAACACAAAGAAATGACTTATTTGTAAAATGCAATGGCCAGAAAACACAAATAAATGT
Organism: Helianthus tuberosus; assembly: GCA_030545235.1. Classification (NCBI taxonomy): domain Eukaryota; kingdom Viridiplantae; phylum Streptophyta; class Magnoliopsida; order Asterales; family Asteraceae; genus Helianthus; species Helianthus tuberosus. Next base: position 12,016,787 of record CM060387.1, on the reverse strand, counting down.
CTTATTTCTAAAACGCAATAGACTGAAAACACATAAAAAAGTGTTTTACCTAAAACACAATGCACAAAAAACACAAAAAAATGTCTTATTTGTAAAACGCAATGGCCAGAAAACACAAAGAAATGTTTTATTTGTAAAACGCAATGGCCAGAAAACACTTAAAAATGTCTCATTTCTAAAACGCAATGACCTAAAAAAACAAAAGAAAGTGTTCTCTGTAAAGCGCAATGGACTGAAAACACCTAAAAATGTGTTTTACCTAAAACGCAATGACTAAAAACACTTCAAAAATGTGTTTTACCTAAAACGCAATGACTAAAAACACTTCAAAAATGTGTTTTACCTAAAATGCAATAACTAAAGATACTTAAAAATATGTTTTTTTCTAAAACGCAATAGCCAGAAAACACATAAAACTCTCTTATTTCTAAAACGCAATGGACACATAAAACTGTTTCTAAACTGTTTGTGAATTGTCTGTGAACTGCCTGAATTGTCTACGAATTACTGTCTTCGAAATGAGCTCAACCCCAGCCAGGGGCTCTGCCCCTTGGACCCCGCCAGGGGCTGCCGCCCCCGGACCCCCGCCAAGATCGTAAAACGCAATGACTAAATAAAAACCCAGATCGTGAAAATGAAATTAAATAATTTCTTACATGGATCGAAGCCGGTTTCTTCATCAATTGACGAAATTTGAAATGATAGAAACACTTATCAGCGATTGAATCGAACAAATCGAGTGATTATCTTCAAAATCACCGGAAAAAACGAGATTTTGTATGAAATTAAACTGGGTTTTCTTCAAAAAAACTGAAGAACACGTTGATCGCGGGTTTGAATCATTGATTGGTGATGAAAATCGCACTATAATGTAGTGATTATTGAGATAGAAAGTGAAGAAATGGTTGAAGATGGTGGGTTTTGAAAATGGTGGGTTTTGAAGTTACTGGGTTTTGAAAAAGGAAGAAGAAAGGGTTGGATTGACTAAAATACCCTTTTTCTTTATTTTAAATGTTGCCACATGTCATCCTCTTATTGCTTCCTATCCTTCATAGCGAAATTAATCTTCCATTTGATCTTTTCCCTATAATTGAATTGAATGGAGTGTACATGAGAACGCATGCATCTTTTCTCAGTTTTTTTTATCATCAACGAAAAAGGTCACAGAGGACAAAAAAATGGGTCGTTTTTGTTCATACATTATAGTTGTATGCTCTACTTTTTTTTATTTATTTAAAAAAAACCTAATTTATGCTAAGTACAAGTTTCATTATGACACATACTAATCATGCCGTTAAAACACATACTAAATTTAACGGGATACGTAAACACACCCAAAACTCATAATAACATCCTAATAATAGCTCTAGCGACGTTAGCAACATTTTCAATATCCTTATTCATTTTTGTTAAGGGTGACTTCTGACCGCGGTCGCTAAAGCTCCGTTCACAAGCTTGAGCCTCAACCGCGGTGTCAGCCATCCCATCCTCCGCGAACTTTGGTTGACCACCATCCAACGCTTGTATGGCTGAGGGCACATCTGCCCTCACCACAGCGATATACATCTGAGCGCACTCGTTCAGAGCATGTCTCAGCTCTGGACGGGACTTATAAATAGACTTGATTTGTTGTATGGCTCGAGTCGCCTTAGCCTTGGTTGCACCAACCATGATGAGCCCCAAGTCACTAATATCACCACTTGAGCTCTTAGGGTTTGTCAAGAGAGTTGACATGCATAAATTGTATGAGGGTGTGGCTTTGCATGTGGTTTCAATCAACCTTCTATCTCCCATGGCTATGAATGGAGTTTGAAGGAGATGAAGTGAGAGAAATAAGAGGAGATGGACCTTCATAGTGAAGAAGTGTTTGATCAAAGATGAAATTTGATTTCTTTCATACATGTAATGTCAATGGTCTATTTATAAACCAACTAGTTACTTTCTTAGAGTTGAAATTGACATGTGTGAGAATAATGTACTAGTTGTAATGTATAGTGTACACGTTTGATGTTAGCTACTGTTCTGGATTTTAAATTTTAGTTTGAACAGAATATTATTTTAAATAAAGTTGAGTGACATGATTTTCAAGGAATTTTAAATACTTTGAGATAGTGGTAATTTAGTAATATTTCAGGTTATTGCTTCCTACTTTAATAAGACCTTGGGTAGGGTGGGGCGGGGGTTTGGGGCATGGGTTGACACGTGGTTTGGGTGGGTTTCGCTGGGCTGACCCACATTGAAGACGGTATGGTGGGGCGGGGGTTTGGGGCGTGGCCAGCCCAAACCTCCATATTTATATTTTTTATAAACAAATTTAAATTTTTTAATAATGTTTTTTAAATAAAAGAAATTACATAAAAAATTCCTAGTGCTTGGAATATTTTTTCTTTATCTCTTCTCTCGTCTCAAACATTAGTTCCAACTCTTCACCTGATAGGTGATCGATGGACTGGGCTAGAAATTTCATATCATCTCGTCTTTGTTTCAGTGCATCCCTAGCTTCTTTGCTCTTTCGAATTTCGGCCCTTTGTTGTTGGAATACGTTAAAGGTATCTAGCTTGCATGCAATGTCTTCCAACTGATCGCTGTATACTCCCCTACGCAAGCTCGAACTCCCAACTGAAGGCGATGGCGTACCCGATCTTGATTTTTGAGCGCACCTTTTTGCGGCATCTCTTCCGTATATTGGCCGGTTTGGCGAATCATCCACATCGTCCTCCAACTCTTGATCTCGTGCATCGGATTGGGCTTGGGCTTGGGACGAGGGTGTCCTTGACCTTTTGGAAGACGTGTTAGTTTCGCTACCACTGGGGATATTCACCCACTTGGGATGAAACTTACAAATGTCCCAACAATGCATGAAACGGAAGTCGCTCCCCACATTCATTTTGTATGTAACCAATGCATTTGTCACAAAGTCGGCTTCGGTTTCACCACTTTTTGGGTTTTGCTTTGCCTTATGTAAATAACCACTAAATTTGGTGAGTTGCCCGCTTATCTCGGTCAACTTCGAGGATAAGCTATCATTTTCACGATAAAGCTCCCTTTCCATTTCTTCATGGAATGCTTTACTGATCGCGTCCCACAAATGGTTTCTATGTTGAGAATTTCCTATTTTAATAAAAACAACATTTAATATATTACAAAGTTATATAATAAAAAAACATAAATATTAAAATAAGGGCTACAAAATTAAAAAAAAAAAAAACCTAAAGTTGGATGTAGAGATTTCTGAACCCAAGCCCTCGCCAATGCAACTTCTTCTTTAAGGACCCATCTTTGTTGTTTTCGTTTGGCGCTTTCAAGTGCTTTCTTGGCCTCAGTTTTTTTCTTGTGACTTCTCTTCTTGATGGGTTTGAATGCGGAAGGACCATCGATGGGGGGTTGAGTTTCGGGGGCGGTTTCGGTTTGGGAAAGGTTGATGGGCGTTTGTGAAAGTTTGATGGGCGTTTGTGGAATCGGGCTAGGTATAGAATCGTCGGTGTGAGGGAAGTTAGTATACAAACGATTCGAGATAAACGATGCGTAACCAGCCATATCCGGTATAGTGGAGTGTATTAAAAAGGAAACAATTGGATGATTGGATGGTGGGCTAGGTGTTTCTTGTAATGCCCACGGATTGTTCGGGTCAAAACCACGATTATGAGGATTCATTTTTCGTATTGTGGTTGGATGAGAATTTTTTTTTTAAAAATAAGATAGAGATGATTATAGAAGAGGTGAAGTAGTTGTGGTAAAAAAATGAATAGAAGTGTGAGTTTTATAGTGAAAAAATAATTTTTTTTATTTTTTTTAACACATAGCCGTTGGCCAACGGCTAGCCCAAACGGCTACTTGTCTTGGTCAATGCGATCCCGCCATGTCATCTTGATAGCACCACCCAACGCCCGGGCTGAAACCCCCGCCCAAGGGGCCACGCCGAAACCCAAGCCCACCCGGGGTGGTGACTTGGGCGTTTGTACCCAACCCACGCCCCATACCCCATAGTCTAGTAGGTGTGATTATTTTCCTTTTGCAATAAACATAAATGAAACAAACACAAACTTTTATGTTCGTGACCCTCATGACCACCATGACCCTTCACGTCATTATCATGTCATCTACCTCTAATTCACAATTCAAAACCAATACCTCAAGGGTATGGTCATGACCCAAACCACTATCCTCTTATTTATTTTAGTTTATCTGTCTAAAGAAAAAAGGAAATGATTTTATGAAAAAATGGAAAGGAGGACCATGGTTGTCATTGTTTAATACATGCAAACCATGGTGGATCATGTAACAAGGTGGTGTAGCTTTTCATTCATGTTCCTAGGTGGCGAATAATGTCCCAATCATGACCCCAACTTGAGGAAGCTACGGTGTCTTTTTTTTAAATAAAAAATCAGTTTCATAATAACATTAATTAATTGTTATCATATCTTTAACTTATTTTCCGTGCCTAAATGTATAATGATAAATAGGAAAAAAATAACTTATAAAGAACCGAAATTTCATAACGTTATGTAAATTATATTAGGGTGAACGGGGCACTATGCGGGGAGTGGTGCGGTGATTGAAGTCCCCGAGCGGGAACACCGCCGCCATCACTTCGGGGAGGGTATTCGGGGAGGGGGGTCGGTGTATGTTCACCGCACAAGAATTGCACAAGGATCGAGAGAGGAACCCACTTTCGGCTATTTTCAAAATTTGTTATCAATGGATCCTCAAACCCCCGCCTTCGACCGTTATGGTTTTCGTTCCCCACAAGTTCCATCTCCACGAGAAAATGTTAAACGTCCTCTACCTATTCACGAGGACGAGGACGAGGAAGTAGTGCCCGAAACTCAAAATTTGGGCGACTATGAAGATGACACCGGCGACGATGAATATAATGTGGATGAAGACGCCGGCAACGAAGAAGATGACGCTCGGGATAAAAAGGGAAAAATGGAGAGCCAAAAATGGACAAAAGACCAAGAAGAGGCGTTGACGAAGGCGTGGGTACATTGCTCTACCAACAAAAAGAAGGACAATCAACAAACCCGCGATGGTTTTTGGCGTAGGATTTTAGATCATTATAACGCCACCGTTGGTGAAAGTAACCGGACCGTGCATCAAGTACGGTCTAAATGGACCCCGATGATGACGAAAATAAACTTTTTCAACGGCCTATACCAACAAGCGGTAAAAATTATATTTTATAACATATTATATTTTTTAATTTTGTTTACTAAATTCATATGTTTTTAACACTTGTTATTTTATAATATGTAGGATCGCACACGAGGAAGCGGGTGTAGCGATCTCAACGTGATGAAAGTCGCTTTAAAGGATTTTAAAGATAGACATCCGAGCGGTTTTCAACATGTCGAGGCATGGGAGGTCGTTCGAAAACACGACAAATGGGCCCAAGTCCCATTGTTGGGTGAGGAAGGGGAAGGTTCGGCACAAAAAAGAAAGCCCGTTGACGTGGACCCTTCCATACCCGATATGAACGAAGACCCCTCGCCACAAAGAACACAACGGCGAGACAAGCGTCAAACGACATCGTCTGAGGGCTCGGCTGAGTTGGCGGCACAATTCAAAGAGTACACCGCCATGAAAGAAACGAAGCACGCGATTGAATTGGAGGCGATTGAATTGAGGAAGAAAAGAGAGTTGGAGGCTCGCGAACTCATAACGGAACAACGCGAGACGATGAGAAACTACGCGCACGATCGAGATATGAAAACATTCCTCAAGCCGCACGACGATGCTCTGCCGGAAATGTTTCCGTTCATCCTCGCCCGAAAGCGCGAGATCACTAACAAGTACGGGTGGCCGTGCAATTTCTAAAATTTTTATGTAGTATTGCGATGTAATTTTTATTTTCTAGTTTGAATGTAATTTTTATTTTTAATCTAATGAAATGTCTTTTATTAAATTTTATTTAATATTTGTTTAATTTATAAACATGCATAATTACAACAAATAAAAAAAAAAGCAAGTCCCCCAAGAGAGGAGTGCCGCAATCAAATTGAGGGTGTGAGGGGAGTTAAGAGGGGAGTTGACGTGGCGCGTGCTGATTGGCCGTGCGTAAGAGGGGGGACTCCCCTAAGAGAGGAGTGCCCCTCTCACCCTTATACTATCTCTTAAAGAAGAAAGTCAGTGCAACCGCCACCTTTCTTATATATAAACAATGTTTCAGTACAAAATATTATTATTGGAGTTTGCTCTGCTGGTTCACCTGCCTCAGGCTAAATAGGATGTCAAGAGTTCGACTCCTGATTTACCTTTTTTCCTCAACTGTAGTTTTATTTTTTTGAGTTTTGATTTACTAAAATTAATTTTTTACACATACTTTAATATTTATAGTCTGGATTTTAAAAATAAAAGTTGGTTCTTACACTTTATAAATTAATACCTACACCCTTTAAGTAAATTATACATTCACTTCTAACTTTTCATAATTAATAGCTTTGATCCACCAAACTTTTGTACTTAATAAGTTGATGTATTCTTTTATTTGAATTGCTTTTACGATTTTAGACCGTAGTGTGTCATACATTAATATTTTTTTTTTAAATTTATGCCGAACGATATTAATGTCTAAATTACTTTTACGATCTTACATGATTGTCAAAATTATTGTCACAACTTTACACATCAAAACGACCGAGATATATTCTCTTTTTATCTATTTCAAATGACATTAGTGTCACGAACGTACCGTTTGTAATAAAGTAAAAAACGCGTAATGTCATATGTGTTAATGTCATCATCATGCACTGTAATTACAATGCTTATATATGTTACATCGAATTAGATCGGATACGTCGAAACACGTGTTTTCATATGGTTATGCATCATATAACGTGCCGATAACTATAAACAACTAGGATGTCACAGCTGTAACGCACGACGTATGGCAGTATTGACGTACCTATCGGTTTGATTCACGTTTCAACGTAAACGACTAACGTTTTGACATAAACTTATTGCTAAAACGAGTCTGGTCAAATACAATAGGTTTTTATAATTTTTTTGTACGTTCGTAAACTGTGTTTGAAAGCGAGTCGGATCAAATATAATAGATGACAAACTGATTTTATTCGGAAACAAGTCGTATCAAATATACGGTATAAATTCGAATTATTTTAACTTTAGATGCCGCCGCAACGCGCGGCGGGTCAAAATCCTAGTTTTATCTTATTACCAGAGTTTGACATAGACATATATCCGTCACGCGCATTTCCTTAGGTGGATAATTATTACTTTACAAAACAAATCTATTATTGCCAAATTTAACTGAGTAACGGAGAGAAGAACACTCAAGGGTAAGTACATTAACCCCAACTAACCATCACCTATCATATCAAATTTGGCTTAAAAGTACTCGCGACGTCTACCCACGCCATAAACTTCATTTTTAATTTTTTTTAATTTAAATGAAGTCTCAAAAATTAAATTTCATTAATAAAACTTAAAACTTAGCATTACATAAAAATAAAACCGAAAACTTAAAACCTTACATTAAAATAAAACATAATACTTAAAACATTACATAACATAAAACCTAAAGCATTACATAAAATTAAAACACAAAACTTAAACATAGGTCTTAATAATTTGTCACGCTGAAACGTGCTCAAAGTACTTGTCGTAGGGTGTTTGTAGTTCACAAGGGTCACTTAGATGATTTCCGCTTCCGAGAGCTCGTTGTAGGATTTTCCACATTCAAGAACCTTCTATTGAATCTTGAACACTTGAAATTGACAAACGTGAAAGGTGAGTCTACTTGATCCACGGTTCGGGTGGTCTCACCAACGTGGATACAAAATTGGTGGAATACCTGATTCCAAAAAGTAGCCCTTCCACTAGGGGATGAGTGTTCGTGATGGATTGTGACATAAGACATTGCCAACGCGATGTCTTCTTCTTCGGTTCATGGGATCCTTGGCATTTTGAGATGAGATTTTTGAAGATGGGAATATACATTAGAGAGGTTTTGGTATATGAAAATATAAAATTGAGAGAGTTTTGTGAATGAGTTGGTTAAATAGAGAAAGTTAATAAATTATTTAAATTTTAATCATTTTTTTAATAGTTATAAACGGTCAAATATGGGTCCAATGGTCAAAAAAGCATCGAACCACACAATCCTCACGTTGGTATCCGTGCTAGCCAGCCGAACCGCCAAGCCTAATCGCGGGGTTGGCGACGGTGTGCTGGCCTGGGTTCGAAGCTGAAGACGCCTACCCGTGGAGTGCCCTGGTTGGTCTAAAGTTTAAATACACATCTCTTACTATTAGAAAGTCAAAGGGAGGGTATTAAACAATCTCCGATTGAATTCATTCAAGCGACGATGAAATCAACTCGTCAAACTCTACGATATGAGATTTTAGGTTTTCGCTTTTAGTTTTTTAGCTTGTAGATTTTAGAATTTTTGTTTAGATAATTGTTTCTTGAGTACTCTTGTGCCTTTTTATTTAACATTATGTCTTTTATTTTTTTGCGACTCATTTTGTCTTTTTTTTTCTCGACATTGTGCTATATTTTTCAGCATTGTGTTATATTTTACGATCTATTGTTTCTTTGTACTATTTCTAGATTTAGAAGACTTTACAGAATACATTAGAGAGGTTTTGGTATATGAAAATATAAAATTGAGAGAGTTTTGTGAATGAGTTGGTTAAATAGAGAAAGTTAATAAATTATTTAAATTTTAATCATTTTTTTAATAGTTATAAACGGTCAAATATGGGTCCAATGGTCAAAAAAGCATCGAACCACACAATCCTCACGTTGGTATCCGTGCTAGCCAGCCGAACCGCCAAGCCTAATCGCGGGGTTGGCGACGGTGTGCTGGCCTGGGTTCGAAGCTGAAGACGCCTACCCGTGGAGTGCCCTGGTTGGTCTAAAGTTTAAATACACATCTCTTACTATTAGAAAGTCAAAGGAAGGGTATTAAACAATCTCCGATTGAATTCATTCAAGCGACGATGAAATCAACTCGTCAAACTCTACGATATGAGATTTTAGGTTTTCGCTTTTAGTTTTTTAGCTTGTAGATTTTAGAATTTTTGTTTAGATAATTGTTTCTTGAGTACTCTTGTGCCTTTTTATTTAACATTATGTCTTTTATTTTTTTGCGACTCATTTTGTCTTTTTTTTCTCGACATTGTGCTATATTTTTCAGCATTGTGTTATATTTTACGATCTATTGTTTCTTTGTACTATTTCTAGATTTAGAAGACTTTACAGAATAACTTTACCCAGTTTCATAAATCATCATTAATTAAATAATATACAATTATACAAAGTAAAGATATGTGGAAGTTAACTTATATCGTGTTTATATATTATTATAACATAAAACATCCTTAATTAAAAGGCCATTCATTCATATATGTCCAAAAAAGTATATTAAGATATACTAAAAAATCATAGACTATTATATTTGTGTATGAGATTCAAGTGCGGACCAAGGTACATGGGTATGGATTTATGTGAACCAATTGAGTTTCGAAATTTTAATAAACGTTATATATAATAAAGAGTAAATTATAAGTTTTGTCCTTTATGTTTGTATCAGATTGCAGGCGGTGTCCTTTACCTTTAAATTTGACGAGTTTTGTCCTTAACGTTTCAAAATCGTGCACGTTACGTCTTTTAGCCCTAACCTAGTTAAATTTTTTTTGTTAGATCTGGTTACCCAAGGGCAATTTAGTCTTTTTACCTATAAATTCAAAATTATTTTAATAAAAAAACGAAAATAAATTTAGAAAACCAATATTATATTATATATACACACACTCTATCTATCTCACACCTTTCTCTCTCTACCCCTCTTTCACTCCTCTCTCTCTCTAGATTTCAGCCACCACCACCCTCATAGCCACCACAACCCCAACCGCCACCTTACTATTCGGTTCTGCGTTGACACCGCCAGAAGTGACCTCTGATGCTGCAAATTTAAAGATAAATTCTCATCCAGTTGTTGATTTTGTTGATTATTACTGAAAGGAGGTGGTTAAATGTGGAATTAATGGTGGAAATTAGGGTTTGTGTTAGGGTTTCTGGTTGTTTGGTTAGGGAGGTAGAGAGAGAGATGTAGAGCGAGAGAGGTAGACATTACAATAAAATAATCTGGGAGATCAAAAGTGAAAAAAAAAATATGCTTTCCTTACAGAATTCGTTGTGGGTCACTGCAAAAGTATGTATTTTCCAAAATTTTTAACCACCAAATCATTTGGATTTATTCCAGGTCAGTGATTTTCAGTTTCTCATTCAATCTTCACTCAATCATATGATATCACCCTTTCTTCTTAAAACCTCTGCAACTGTGTGTGTGAAACAGCGTCATGATGGTAGAGGGTATCGGTTCATTTAAATCCCACATTACCAAAATGCTACTTTGTTTGATAGGTTTTTGATCTTTTTGATGAAAAGAAAAATGGTGTAATTGAATTTGAAGAATTTGTCCATTCTTTTTATAGGGGTTTCCAACGGAATTTTTTGAGTTTTGGAGGATAAGGTTGCCGGAATCGGTGAGATCGGTGGTTGTGACGGTGGTGGTGGTGAGGAGGAGGATAGTGGAGAGGAGGAGGTGGATGGTGGTGAATAAATTTGGTACAAAATAGTCCCTGAATATTTTTTTTACAAAATAGCCCCTGGAAATTTGCAATGACAAAATGCCCTCATGTTCAAGGCACATGACCATACTTAACCAAAAAATCTAACTGAGTTTAGCCTAAAGGACATAACGTGCAGGATTTTGAAACGTTAAGGACAAAACTCGTCAAATTTAAAGGTAAAGGACACCGCCTGCAATTTGGTACAAACATAAAGGACAAAACTTGTAATTTACTCTATAATAAATCTGGAGTGAAGTCACAAAAATAATTAGAGATGAATCTAGATATTATGACAAGTTGTGTTCCAGCAGAGCGGATGAGGGTCTTGTTTCCATCAAAAGAGTGGTGCCTTCGAGTCTCATCCATGACACTCTTTGAATATTTTTTTCTTAAATTTCAAAATTGATTTAAGCCCAGTGTAGATTTTAGGGTTCCAGTTTACAACATACTCACAAAAACAAACACATGCACCTAGCTTACCCTTGGTCCCTTTTGCTTAACCTTGTTGCCGCCTGCCTGCCCAGCCATAGTCGCTTCGCCGCCCAGCCACTACCATCCAACCATCATATTTCATTCATTTGAGTGAATTTTGTTGGGTTTAATCTTGATTACGGGTCAAGTCAGTCATGGGCACGGGTTAGAAAATGGGTTATCCACATCAGTTGGTTAATATAATTTAGAAGTAGTCAAGATTGACCTAGTATTGAGGTGAACGTTGGAATGTTGCTGCGAGAATAAAGGAGATAGTGAGTGTGTTATTTGGGGCCTGAACCAACATTTGGTATCAGAGCGCTCGGGTTAAATAAGTGGGTTTGAGAGTCGGTTCGAGAAAGGGTGTAGCCCTTGGCTGCGGGGCAAACGCAGCAGCAAGAAACGGAGCAAACCGAAGGTCCGAAGGTGAAAGAAGTGTTCGGAACAGCAGGTGTTGTTTCGTGTCTGTTTAACAGTAGAAGACAGAGGCGTTAGCATGTTTCGGTCAACCGTTGTTGTGGTAGACGTACCGTTTGAGACGACGGGGGTGACCGGTGATAAACATTATGTTCCGTGGCTGTTAGCTTTGTGTAAAGGAGTGTGAAGACCGGCTGCTACTGCAGCAAAGACCGAAGAAAGAGACCGTCGCCGGAAAATGACCGTACCGGCGTAAGAAAGAAAGACCGGCGAGAAGAGACCGAAGCCGTAGTAGACAGAACGGCTTGAAAGAAAGACCGAAGAACTCGTGGGTGACAAGACCGTGAAGACCGATATAGACCGTCGTCACCGGATAAGAAGAACTGGTGATCAGAAGACCGCCGTCGGAAAGTTGTTCTGATGGGAGACAAAGACCGAAGACCGCTGCCGGAAATTGTGTTCCGGTGGGAAATAGTAAGATCGAGATTGTGAACAAAGACCGAAAGAGTTCACAATAGACCGAGTCGTGAATGAGAGACCGAAAGCATTCACGTAAGAAAGAGAAAGGCCGGGCCCGCGTGGTTCGTGAAGCAAGAGCAAGAATCGAGTCATATTGGCTCGTAGAAAGATTGAATCTTAATGATTCAAATAGCAAGAAAGTTGAACTTGGATTGAGCAAGAAAGAAAGAGCAAGTTCAGAAAGCATGAAAGTTAGCAAGAAGATTCGATAAGCAAACAAGAACGGGTTCGAATCAAGAAAGTTTAGCAAGACTGAAGACAAGCCAGAAGAAAGAACCGAATCAAGATTAAGGGGGTGAATGTTGGGTTTAATCTTGATTACGGGTCAAGTCAGTCATGGGCACGGGTCAGAAAATGGGTTATCCACATCAGTTGGTTAATATAATTTAGAAGTAGTCAAGATTGACCTAGTATTGAGGTGAACGTTGGAATGTTGCTGCGAGAATAAAGGAGATAGTGAGTGTGTTATTTGGGGCCTGAACCAACATTTCAGTGTTTAGTTTCATAGAGGCAAACTGCAATTTTTTTATTTGTTAAATGAATGCTAATGGAATTGTGAATCAGTTTGAAACTGTTTATTAGGTTCTATGTTATAATTTCAACCTAGACGTTCGTAGTCTCAAAATGTCTATCGTCTTTTTCTGTTATTCTCTAACATTGATTTGTATATCTAAGATTTGTTTTCTGGAGTTCATTGAGGGTTTCTATTCTTGGTTGTTAAAGGGTGAGTTATGTTTATGGTTCTTGTCTTTCAAATCCTAGGTTTAGAACAAACCGTTCTTTTGTTGTGTTTTTTTAGAGTTTTCTTGTTACCCTCGTTTTAGGTTTTATAATTATTCCAATGGGCGGACCTAGTTACATGCGTACGGGCAGGGCTGTAAACAAACACGAACAAGGCCTTGTTCATGTTCAATCATTAAGGAAATAATGTGTTCAGGAACGGTTCATGAACATTTACCGAACGAGATTGTCTGTTTGTGTTTGTTCATTAAGAAAATGAGTGTGTTCATGAATGGTTCACGAACACAAATAAAATCGGTGAAGGCGGCAAAGGATAAAAAAAGGATAGCCGAGGGAGCAACGCCAAAACTTGAACTCCTAATAGTGGAACGGAGGTTGATGTATTCATCGATGTGAATAATGAGAAAGGAAAGGGGAATGGAGCAAAACAAGGTACGAATGAGGTTTCATATTTTAATTGTTTGGGTAATAAATTAGAGAATATTAGATGTTTAGATATAATAAAAAGATGTGCAAAAATCTTTCATGAACAATATAAACAAACTAACATAAATGAATATAATTGAACGAATGTTCATGAACACATTATCGAACGTTCACGAACACTAAGGAACGAGACCTTTGTTTATGTTCGTTCATTTAACTAATCGAACGAAATTTCTTGTTCATGTTAATTCATTTATTAAACGAACGAACGTAAACGAACTTCCCGCCGAATGATTCACGAACTGTTCGCTGAAAGTTCGGTTCGTTTACAGCCCTAGGTACGGGTTCATGTAAACCCACTGAGTTTTGAAATTTTAATACACGTTGTATGTGTCAAATATGGAGTGGACTCATAAAAATAATTAGAGGTGAACCCATATATCATAATCAAGTTTTGTTATAGTGGATGAGAGTCTCGTTTCCATCCAAAGAGTCCCAGGTTTGAGTCTAATCCATGACACTTTATGACTATTTTTTATTTAACAAGAAACCTCTGGATCAACAAATTATTTAAAGAAAAAAAAAGTCAAAGGTAAAAACTGAACCGGCTGGAAAGATTGTGAATAGCACAAACGAAAAGAAACGATTACCGATTTTGATGTTAATGGTGTTCAAGTCTACGCAAAAAGGCGATTTGAAGTCGAGAGTTGATGTCGACGAAAAACGATTTCAAGTTGAGAGTTGATGTTGGTGGTGGAGAAGTCAACGCAAAGGAGCGATTTCTGGTGGAAAGAAATCGTCAGAACAATAACTAATTCATGTTACCCGACAACTCTAGAAGATATAGATGGAAAATATCAAACATAACTACTGCTTTTCCATCAACAACTAACAACATTCAAATGCCAAAGAAGCAGGAGATGTTAAATTACATGTGCAGGTTTGCGAAGAGTTCGTATTACAAATATGATCATATGTTTAAGTATTAATCTCATTGATCATGTTATATGTGAAAATTCACATTCAACACCTCAGAAGTTAGAAGACTCCGAATCAAGATCCTTTTTACAGATGTTACTGCTTGGCAAGTGGAAGTATAATCTTATATAATAATTCTCATTTGTAAAGGTCAAAAATCCATTGACTTACAATACAAAAACTGCATTTGTTTTTTTTCTTTATCCACTCCATTTGACATATGATGTATTGAAAATGCTAACAATATGCTAAATTAAAAGGGAATCATCAACTATTTCAAATTTAATGATCAAGGTGTAACAAAGCAAACCCAAGTGATAAAATTGGTGGATAAGAGAAACCATATCCGTGAAAACTTACCTGATTTGCCTCAGTCCTCCTCTGTATCATGGTCGGCAACCGCCATCACCGGCGTCAACCATAGAAATCCTAGTCTGTACCACAATAGTAGTACCTCCAACGCCGCCTGATTGAGCAAATCTGCCTCACCAGTATGTTCATCACACTTGGCTGTCCACGCGCCTGAAAACCCTAAAGGGTAAAACAGATGGATCCATACAAATGACAACCTGGAAAAGAGAGATAACCACGGCAGAAGTACCACAATAAGTCAATAACCCCGACAGACTACCGCAACAACCCCAGCAAAAGGTCGAAAGTTATAGAGGATCTTTCTCTCTATCAATAGTACCGCCAACGTCGCTTGATTGAGCAAATCTGAAAACGTAAAAGTGCGATGGGCTTGGGTGTTTTCAATGGTGTGTTGAAGACCAGTAGATGTCGGTCAACTGTTCCTAAGGAATTTCAGCAATTGTATGAACAACAAATAAGAGATTACAACTACTTCAACAATAATATAATAAAAAACAACAGAATACTGCCACCGTAGTCTTAATTTGTCTTTTTTTTTTCAAAAGATGGCAACATGTACTATCTTCATTCTTGAGAAGTTCCTAAAACTTGACAAATCATAATCAACAAAAGAAATCAAGGATACAGTGGGCTAGACAGGCTCAGAGTTTTAAAGCCTAAAATAGAAATTCATGGCTGCAAGGGGGTTGCAAGTGAAAACTTACCATCCACCATCCTTGCCAAGCCAAGGCTACATGTTCATCAATTTTTTTAGTCAAATCCTTGAACTCATCATAGCCACAACAGAAAACCTAACCAACGAAGGCATAAGAACCGACAGCAGACAAAACACAATATCAAAGAAAAACCCTAACAAACCAATACGGCTGCCAAGGTCAATCAGAACAAACCACGAACACAAACACCGTTCATTTCCTAGCCTTTGGGAGAGAAAGAGAGAAATTTGTAGAGAGAATAACAGTGGCGGTGGTAAATAGAGAGAGCCTAGTAATCTTTCATATAGATGTCAAAAACCCCACAAAACAGAGACACCAGATGGTGACCGCTGTGGTGGTGTGATGGTGGTGACCCTCCGTCACTGCCTCTCTCTTCTCTCTCCTTTTCCCCCTTCACGTCCTCTTTCATATGAAGCAACCGGAAAGAGCCCAGGGATCATTCGTATAGAGGTTAAAAACCCCACAAAACAGAGAGACAACAGATGGTGACTGCGGTGGTGGTGTAACGGTGATGACCCTCCGGTCACCGCCTCTCTCTTCTCTCTCCCTTTTCCCTCTTCCCATCCTCTCTCATCTGAAGCAAACCAGAAAAAAAGGGTAAGGTGTTAACCTAGAAGACACGCGCCTAAGGGGGAGATGGCCGCCCAAATAGACCAATTGGGAAAAAACCACGAATGGAAACACTATTCATTCACTTTGGTTATTAATATATGTATAATTCCAAAATTGATTTAAACCCAATTTAGATTTTATGAGTCTAGTTTACAACATACTCATAAACACAAAAGCAGACACGTAGCTTACCCTTGGTCCCTTTTGCATAACCCTTAATCCCACACACACCTTGTCAACGTCGCCTACCTACCCAGACATAGTCGGTTCGCTACCCAACCACCGCCCAACCATTTGGTTTCACTCAATTGAGCGAAGTTCAATGTTTCATAGAGATAAACTACTAAGTTTTTTAAGTTGGTAAATGATGACAAGGGTAGCCCGAGACTAAATAATATGACTTAGACACATGAACGCTTAAAAGGTTAAAGGGTTAAAGGGTTCAAATCCCGTGAACCCGGGTAAGCAGCAAAAAGGATGTGAACAGTGAACCATCACTTCATTGATTGCTTGTCCAGCCCTCTCACAGCCGTAAAAGAGAACATGTGCACATAGTATAGTCTTTTATCCGCAGGTCCAAACGCTTCAACCCCTAAAAGGGTAAGTCCCCCATTACAAGCATGTTTCACTAGTCAATGGTTTCCTGTTTGGGCGATGTCCTTCCCTATAAAATGACACATCATTTAGTGGTAAGGGACATTCCGATCAGCTCTGATTCCATTGTGATCTCTGGTCTTTCTTCTCGAGTACTTGTTCCATGCAAGTCTCCATTCTTCACATTCAACACACACATTTCCACTGCTCTCACATCCGAAGCTGAACACACTTCAGTTGAGGATCTTGAGCAAACAACAAAATCTAACTAGTGAACCTCTCTCCACGTCTTGCAAACGTGGGGGGACCCCACGACCTGCGTTAGGCAAACCGGAACCCTCCAACCCTTTTGCCTAACCAGCCTAGCTACTACCATCGGTCTAGTATTTGTTGCATCAACAAGTTGGCGCCCACCGTGGGGTTACGCCACTAATTTTCTTCAAAAGACCTAGCAGTGTAGCTCCATTTCTGCTCAAAATTCAGCATGTCGAAAGGTGACTCTCCGGGAGAGGTAAACCAAATCCCACGTACCTCTACCCCCAAACACTAGCCAAACTCTAGTGGCTATACTAACCTCCATATCAACACCGGGAAGCACCTCAATTGGAGCAACATACCCCGAGTTTCTCACTTTCCAAACGCCGACACCATCTCATTCCGGAGTACCATCTCCCAACGTTGGTGCTTCTAACACCCCCTCACGTGTTGACCTTACTCCCCAAGGGGCTGCCAATAACTTTCTCGTATTAAGGTCTCTTCTTAACCAATACGTGAGTAGGGAAAAAGACAAGGGAGTGAGGATCCGTCTGGATTATGAGGAGCCAGAACCATCACTTTCTCCTGGACCTCCCGCTCTTCCTTTTGCAAGCTCACAACCAACTATGTCTAGGAATGAGGCTGGTCCTAGCAATCCTCCTCCAAATCCTAACCCATATTTGTACACGAGGCCAGATCCAACGTCTTTTCCCCTCTTTTCTTCCCAACCAGTTGCAACCGGTGCTCCCTTGGGGCATGAGCTGACTTTGGACCAGCTCCTACAATCTCCAGTAGCAAGCCTTCCACCCTCAATGACAACTACGTGGGAACAAGCTTTGTCTGTGCTTCACTTGGAACGAAGTGCCGTTATGAGCACTCCTTTGGGGGTAAACTGCCCAGTTTCACCTGGAAGCCTTCAAGGCTTCAACCTTATACCTCAGATGATGGCAAGCTTCCCGTGGCAACACTTTATTAATCAAGTGCTGGCCACCCAAGGGAACAACAATAACAACAACAACACATGTATAAGGAAGAAGATTTGGCGAAGCCATATAAACCAAGTAATTTGTCGTGTTTCTCTCAGTAGATTGCTGATTATGATTTTCAAAAAAACGATCAAAATGCCGTCCCACATCAAAACATATGATGGGATTGAAGACCCAGAGGATCATCTCCAGATCTTTACTGGTGCTGCTAGGATCGAGAAATGGTCTAATGCCGAATGCTATCTCATGTTCATGCAAACCCTTGTTGGGTCAGCCAGAATCTGGTTCAATGATTTACCTGCCAGAAGCGTTCGAAGCTTCGATGTGACTTCTCGTATTTCGGAACCTATCTTCGTGTTAATGTAACGTATGTGGATCCTATGTGATTATGTGAACTTTGATGATTAATGAAATGTTAAGTTTGATATATGTTTATGTGTAACGAATGTATGTATATAAATGAACCGATCGCACAACACAACTCGATCGCACAAGCCCTGTTGGGCCGCACAACTTGTACTCGAATCAAAAGGACAGCCCAAGTTTGGGTTCAGCCCACTCCTCCATGCGCATACACATATCCTTAGGGAGTTTCGTTTCTCATTGGTTGCAAAACAAGAACACATACAAAACCCTAATACCTCTCCCCCTCTCTCTCTCTAGAACCCGACGACAACAACACCCCTTCTCCATCGAGGATTTTCTTGATTCGGATCGCCCTTTTTGTTCTACCTTCTAATCGGTAAGTGTTCTTATTATTGGTTATATGATTTGAACGATGTTGTGATTGAAGTGATTCTACATGATAGCCTTAGGATGCTTCGTAATTGATTGTAATGGAATTTAGAGTTTGTTATTCCGCTCACATGTGTATGATTAGATCATGATACGAATTAGTAATCGGATAATGTTAAAGATGATTAGAACCAAATGTAAGTAAGTCGGCTGTGATGTGTTTGAACTCGGATGACATGTGATGATCCTAGTGTTAGATCCGATTGTATGTTATGATAGATTGCTTTCATGATTCGGATGTTTAATTAGGGTTCATATGAATTTTGTGATAAAAACCTTGTTTTGATCGATATATGGTTTGGTTAGAAACTGTTGATTGATAAACGGCAAATATGGAAATTATCAATAATAGAGTAACTGATTGCATGATTTAAGGAAATACATAACTGATCGTACAAGACCAGTCGCACAAGTGCAATCACACAAGCTCTTGAATCACACAAGAGCTCAATCGCACAAGGTCCCTCTAGGTTGCACAAGATCAGGTCACACAAGATCAGGTCAGACAAGACCAGATCTGATTGCACAAGGTGCATCGCACAAGCCGGGTACACATTAAACACATAGTATTGTTTGGTTATGCATGATCGCACAAGACCTTGTGGATCGCACAAGACAGTGCCGATCGCACAAGGCTTGGGCCACACACGAACGTTTGGACAATTGGGCCTCAAAGCCCAATCCCAATAGCACAAGGACTGGTCAGTCGCACAAGACCATCCGGACCGCACAAGACTCATGTTTATTTGTTGGGCCGTATGCATGTTGGACTGATATGTTAGTGGGCTGGGTATCTTTGGGCTTCAATGGGTGAATCGCACAAGGCTGTTAGACTTGTGCGAGCCTAATCTTTTGAATCGCATAAGTATGAATATGTTATGTACTTGACTGTTAATGTGTTGCCATGATCAATACGTGTTCGTAACCTATTAACTTATGTGTAAACATACGTGCTTTACTTGAACCTAGACCTGACTTGTATGGTAACCATGTTAGGATGTGGTTGACCACACCTAGCTCAAGTAACCTTTTCGTGTATCTGCCGAGCAAACCAAGGTGAGTTCACACTCCTAAGGCATGGGATTCCCGGTGGGTTGGGAATGGGATTGAATAACTACTCGTACTATCATTACTATTAAACTACTTTTCACTGTCCTCAGGTTGGGAAGGGCACGTACGTAAAACCTACGTACACTCATACTTACTACTGTCCTCGGATTGAAGGGCACGTACGTAAAACCTACGTACACTCATACTTGCTATGATCCTTGGATTAAGAAGGGCACGTACGGATACGACTAGTCTAGTAACATACAACATGGGAAGCCCCCACTAATCATCGCAAACATGTTTGGGAAACCGCGATACGGATTAATACGATACACATGGGAAGCCCCCACTAATCATCGCAAACATGTTTGGGAAACCGCGATACAGATTAATACAGTACATGGTTTACGAAATAAACATATGATTTACGAACACTATAACTAAACGACCAATTGTGAACTCGCTCAACTTTGTTGTTGACTCGTTGTTACATGCCTTGCAGGTCGTTAGGTATCTATGGAGCTTGCATTGGAGTGGGAAGAGTCGTTGTGGGACATGGACAGCTGTGTGCCATGTTAAACGTTTGAAACGTTTAAACTTATGATTTGGTTTTAAACATTATGCTTCCACTTACAACTTAAACTACGTTTTGTTTAGACACCAATTATATTGTGTTGGATTTTATATATTACTTACATGCTTGTTCAATATGATTGGTGGCTTGATCCTGGTCAGTCACGCCTCCAAGCGGTGATACTCCGCAGGTGGATTTTGGGGGTGTGACAGATTGGTATCAGAGCCATTGGTTATAGTGAACTTGGTTTTAATAAGGGGAAAAAGTTTTTGTTAAAACCAGACTATAGCCTGTACAGTGCTCAACGATCCACAACGACGCTTCGCTCCACGTGCAAGACTCAACACTATAGGTGATATGATTATGTTTATATTGCCTACTTGCTAGTTATATAGAACTTTGCTCGTGGTATGATTAGATGAACGTAGCAACTATTGTTTAAAAACCCATGTGTGCTTACTCTCTTCTGTCATCGCACTTTCGCGAACCTTTCTCACTCATGTTTCCTTTGATATGAAGACCGTGAGTGGACGCGTTAACCTAACTTAAGCCCAGTTGGCGGCTTTGATCACTGAACAAGTTACTGCAGCACTCGCAGCTGCCCAGGCAGGAAGTCAGCATGCTCAGCCGCCTGTGTGCACGTTCAAGACGTTCATGGACTGTCATCCTAGTACTTTTAGTGGCACTGAAGGAGCCGTTGGACTCCTCCACTGGTTCGAGAAGCTCGAATCGGTTTTCGAGATGTGTGAATGCCCTGAGGCTCATAGGGTGAAGTATGCCACTGGTACTTTCGAAGGCACTGCGCTAACTTGGTGGAACGCGCAAGTTCAAATGTTAGGGCTGGCAGCTGCTAACGCCACCCCATGGAACGACTTCAAGGAACTGATCAAGCGAGAATATTGTAATCGTGATGACATCCACAAGCTGGAAGTGGAGTTCTTTAACCTGAAGATGACGGGGTCAGAGATAGAGGCGTATACGAAGCGATCCAATGAACTGGCAGTGTTATGTCCAACTATGGTGGATCCTCCCATTAAGCGTATCGAACTGTACCTCAAAGGCTTAGTACCAGAGATTCAAAGCCATGTGACTGCTGCTAACCTTGCTACCATCCAGGATGTTACTCGTCTTGCTCATCGTCTCACAGACCAGGCAGTGGAACAGAACAAGCTGCCTAAGCGTATAGGTGCTACTGCTACTACTACTTCTGCTACCCCCAGTGACAACAAACGAAAATGGGAAGGAGCCTCCAGCAAGGGTTCAACTACAGCTCAGTCCCAGGCACAGCAGCGAAAGATCGATGACTACCAGAGTCCTGGTACGCAATCTTCTGGTAGTCAAGGGCAGGGTGGATTTCGAGGAAACCTCCCGAAGTGCAACAAATGCAACAGACACCACAATGGTCAGTGCAACAAGGGTCGTTGCCAGAGGTGTCTCAAGATGGGTCATGAAGCTAAGGATTGCAGGAGCTCACGACCTGCGAATCAGAATCATGAACAACAACCACCCGCTCCACAGAACCAGCAGCAGCAACAGCGAGGCAACCGGGGATGCTTTCAGTGTGGTGCTGAAGGCCACTTCAAGCGGAACTACCCTCAGTTAAACCAGAATCAGAACAACAACAATAATCAGGGCAATGGGAATAACAATGGGGGTAATAACGACGACAATGGTGCCAGGGGTCGAGCGTTCGTGATTGGTCAGGGTGACGCAAGGAATGATCCTAACGTGGTGATGGGTAAGTTTCTTCTCGATGACTTTTATGTTACTGTTTTATTTGATTCGGGTGCCGATACCAGTTATGTGTCTCTAAAAGTTAGTCAAATGCTTAAACGCACACCCACACTTTTGAACACCAAGCACATAGTAGAGTTAGCAAATTGTAAAAGCCTAGAGGCCACGCATATAATTAAGGGTTGTAATCTCGTTTTAGCGGGTCAGACCTTCTCCATCAATCTTATTCCTATAGTTCTGAGTAGTTTTGACATCGTCATTGGGATGGATTGGTTATCCCAACAGCAAGCAGATATCGTATGCAAAGAGAAGATTGTTCGTATTCCCCGTTCTGGTAAAGAACCTCTCGAAATTCAAGGCGACAAGAGTGGTGCTGTTGTGGGCATCATCTCCTTTCTTAAGGCCCAGAAGTGTTTGCGAAAGGGCCACACTGCTATTTTAGCACTCGTTACTGACGCACCAACAAAAGAGAAGAAGATAGAGGAAATTCCTATTGTACGCGACTTTCCTCAAGTGTTTCCTGAGGATTTACCTGGTCTTCCGCCTCATCGTCAGGTTGAATTTCAAATTGAGCTGGCTCCTGGAGCAGCGCCCATAGCTCGAGCACCGTATCGCTTAGCTCCAACCGAACTAGAAGAACTGTCAAAACAATTGCAAGAACTCTTGAATAAGGGTTTCATTCGTCCTAGCTCTTCGCCTTGGGGAGCACTAGTATTATTTGTAAAGAAGAAAGACGGTACCTTCAGGATGTGTATCGATTACCGTGAACACGACAAGGTGACCGTGAAGAATCGCTATCTACTTCCACACATTGATGACTTGTTCGATCAGCTGCAAGGGTCGAGCTACTACTCAAAGATTGATCTGAGGTCAGGCTACTATCAACTGAGACTCCGGGACGAGGACATCTCCAAAACAGCATTCAGAACTCGCTACAGCCACTACGAGTTCCTGGTTATGCCTTTCGGATTGACCAACGCACCAGCGGTCTTCATGGACCTTATGAACAGAGTGTGCAAACCTTACCTGGATAAGTTTGTTATAGTTTTCATCGACGACATCCTGATCTATTCTAAGAGTCAGGAGGAACACGAGCAGCATCTACGACTTATTTTGGAACTCCTTCGAACAGAACAGCTTTATGCTAAGTTCTCGAAATGCGACTTCTGGCTTCGCGAAGTCCATTTCCTAGGTCACGTGGTAAACAAGGATGGGATTCACGTTGATCCATCCAAGATTGATTCAATCAGGAACTGGCCTGCACCCCGTACACCAACAGAAATCCGCCAATTCTTAGGTTTGGCAGGTTACTACAGAAGGTTTATCAAGGATTTCTCCAAGATTGCGCAACCTCTCACTTCGCTAACTCAGAAGGGCGTTACCTATCGTTGGGGTGATGCACAGGAAACGACGTTTCAGCACTTAAAGGATAGACATTGTAGCGCACCTATCCTCTCATTGCCTGAAGGCACAGACGATTTTGTGGTTTATTGCGACGCATCCATTCAGGGTCTTGGATGTGTGTTGATGCCACGTGACAAGGTTATTGGTTACGCGTCACGTCAACTTAAGGTTCACGAAAGGAACTACGCTACGCATGATTTGGAATTGGGAGAAGTGGTTTTTGCTCTTAAGATATGGAGACATTACCTGTACGGTACCAGGTGCACCATTTACACCGATCACAGGAGTCTCGAGCATATCTTCAAGCAGAAGGAGTTGAACATGCAACAACGTCGATGGGTTGAGCTATTGAATGATTACGAATGTGCCATCAGGTACCATCCGGGCAAAGCCAATGTTGTGGCTGACGCCCTCAGTCGAAAGGATACTATACCTAGACGCGTACGTGCTTTACAACTCACTATCCAATCTAATCTTCCTGCACAGATACGAGATGCTCAGGTAGAAGCATTGAAACCAGAAAACGTCAGGGCTGAAGCCCTACGCGGCTCAAGGAAATGGTTAGAACAAAAGGAAGATGGCGCCTACTACGTAACAGGACGCATCTGGGTCCCACTTTATGGCAACTTACGCGGACTTGTGATGGATGAAGCACATAAGTCTCGCTACTCAGTACATACTGGTTCGGATAAGATGTACCACGATCTCAGATCTACATATTGGTGGCTTAGCATGAAAGCTCACATAGCAACTTACGTTAGCAAATGTTTGACTTGCGCAAGAGTCAAGACTGAATATCAGAAACCATCGGGCCTACTTCAACAACCAGAAATACCACAATGGAAATGGGAGCAAATTTCCATGGATTTCATTACTGGCCTGCCCAGATCTCAACGTGCAAATGATACTATTTGGGTGATCATGGATCGACTCACAAAGTCTGCACACTTTTTGGCCATCAAAGAAACAGACAAGTTCTCTACTCTAGCAGACATTTATTTAAAGGAAGTGGTTTCGAGGCACGGGGTGCCAACCTCCATTATTTCTGATCGGGATGCGCGTTTTACTTCTGAACTGTGGCAAGCAATGCACAAGTCCTTTGGCTCACGCTTAGACATGAGCACCGCTTATCATCCGCAAACGGATGGGCAGTCTGAACGCACCATCCAAACTCTAAAAGACATGCTTCGTGCATGTGTAATCGATTCTGGCAACGACTGGGAAAAACATCTCCCGTTAGTGGAGTTTTTGTATAATAACAGTTACCACACTAGCATTCAAGCCGCTCCATTTGAGGCATTGTACGGGCGTAAGTGCCGATCACCTCTTTGTTGGGGCGATAGCCAAATCACTGGCCCATAACTCGTAGTTGATACTACATAAAGGATTGCTCAGATACGACAACGCATGGCGACAGCTCGTGACCGTCAGAAAAGCTACGCTGATAAGCGCAGGAAACCACTCGAGTTCCAGGTTGGGGATCGAGTGCTACTCAAAGTCTCACCTTGGAAAGGTGTAGTTCGTTTTGGCAAACGAGGCAAGCTCAATCCACGATATGTCAGACCGCTCGAAATCATTGAGAAAATAGGCAAGGTGGCCTACAAACTAAACCTACCACCAGAACTCAGTGGAGTTCATAACGTTTTCCACGTGTCGAATCTGAAGAAGTGTCTGTCAGATGAGACTCTTATAGTTCCTTTGAAGGAGCTCACTATCGACGATCAGTTGCGATTCGTCGAGGAACCAGTTGAAATCAAGGACCGAGCCGTTAAGGTCCTCAAGCACACCAGAATACCTCTCGTTCGAGTTCGTTGGAACTCCCGTCGTGGCCCAGAGTTCACCTGGGAACGGGAAGACCAAATGAAAGAAAAGTATCCCCAATTTTTCGAGAACAGTACAACCACTACTGAGGCTGAAGCTACTGCGGAATTTCGGGACGAAATTCCAAACCAACGGGGGAAGGATGTGACACCCCGGGAAAACCATACAACTTAACTAGCTTCTTCAGTAAGTATGTACCAAATTTCGGGACGAAATTTCTTTCAACTTGGGGATAATGTGACAACTCGTATTTCGGAACCTATCTTCGTGTTAATGTAACGTATGTGGATCCTATGTGATTATGTGAACTTTGATGATTAATGAAATGTTATGTTTGATATGTGTTTATGTGTAACGAATGTATGTATATAAATGAACCGATCGCACAACACAACTCGATCGCACAAGCCCTGTTGGGCCGCACAACTTGTACTCGAATAAAAAGGACAGCCCAAGTTTGGGTTCGGCCCACTCCTCCATGCGCATACACATATCCTTAGGGAGTTTCGTTTCTCATTGGTTGCAAAACAAGAACACACACAAAACCCTAATACCTCTCCCTCTCTCTCTCTCTCGAACCCGACGACAACAACACCCCTTCTCCATCGAGGATTTTCTTGATTCGGATCGCCCTTTTTGGTCTACCTTCTAATCGGTAAGTGTTCTTATTATTGGTTATATGATTTGAACGATGTTGTTATTGAAGTGATTCTACATGATAGCCTTAGGATGCTTCGTAATTGATTGTAATGGAATTTAGAGTTTGTTATTCGGCTCACATGTGTATGATTAGATCATGATACGAATTAGTAATCGGATAATGTTAAAGATGATTAGAACCGAATGTAAGTAAGTCGGCTGTGATGTGTTTGAACTCGGATGATATGTGATGATCCTAGTGTTAGATCCGATTGTATGTTATGATAGATTGTTTTCATGATTCGGATGTTTAATTAGGGTTCATATGAATTTTGTGATAAAAACCTTGTTTTGATCGATATATGGTTTGGTTAGAAACTGTTGATTGATAAACTGCAAATATGGAAATTATCAATAATAGAGTAACTGATTGCGTGATTTAAGGAAATACATAACCGATCGTACAAGACCAGTCGCACAAGTGCAATCACACAAGCTCTTGAATCACACAAGAGCTCAATCGCACAAGGTCTCTCTCGGTCGCACAAGATCAGGTCACACAAGACCAGATCTGATTGCACAAGGTGCATCGCACAATTCGGGTATAGTCACATTAAACACAGAGTACTGTTTGGTTATGCATGATCGCACAAGACCTTGTGGATCGCACAAGACAGTGCCGATCGCACAAGGCTTGGGCCACACACGAACGTTTGGACAATTGGGCCTCAAAGCCCAATCCCAATCGCACAAGGACTGGTCAGTCGCACAAGACCATCCGGACCGCACAAGACTCATGTTTATTTGTTGGGCCGTATACATGTTGGACTGATATGTTAGTGGGCCGGGTATCTTTGGGCTTCAATGGGTGAATCGCACTAGGCTGTTAGACTTGTGCGAGCCTAATCTTTTGATTCGCACAAGTATGAATATGTTATGTACTTGATTGTTAATGTGTTGCCATGATCAATAGGTGTTCGTAACCTGTTAGCTTATGTGTAAACATACGTGCTTTACTTGAACCTAGACCTGACTTGTATGGTAACCATGTTAGGACGTGGTTGACCACACCTAGCTCAAGTAACCTTTTCGTGTATCTACCGAGCAAACCAAGGTGAGTTCACACTCCTAAGGCATGGGATTCCCGGTGGGTTGGGAATGGGATTGAATAACTACTCGTACTATCATTACTATTAAACTACTTTTCACTGTCCTCGGGTTGGGAAGGGCATGTACGTAAAACCTACGTACACTCATACTTACTACTGTCCTCGGATTGAAGGGTACGTACGTAAAACCTACGTACACTCATACTTGCTACGGTCCTTGGATTAAGAAGGGCACGTACGGATACGACTAGTCTAGTAGCATACAACATGGGAAGCCCCCACTAATCATCGCAAACATGTTTGGGAAACCGCGATACGGATTAATACGATACACATGGGAAGCCCCCACTAATCATCGCAAACATGTTTGGGAAACCGCGATACAGATTAATACAGTACTTGGTTTACGAAATAAACATATGATTTACGAACACTATAACTAAACAACCAACTGTGAACTCGCTCAACTTTGTTGTTGACTCGTTGTTACATGCCTTGCAGGTCGTTAGGTATCTATGGAGCTTGCATTGGAGTGGGAAGAGTCGTTGTGGGACATGGACAGCTGTGTGCCATGTTAAACTTTTGAAACGTTTAAACTTATGATTTGGTTTTAAACATTATGCTTCCGCTTACAACTTAAACTACGTTTTGTTTAGACACCAATTGTATTGTGTTGGATTTTATATATTACTTACATGCTTGTTCAATATGATTGGTGGCTTGATCCTGGTCAGTCTCGCCTCCAAGCGGTGATACTCCGCAGGTGGATTTTGGGGGTGTGACATTCGATGACCTTAGCAAAGGGTTCCTGGCCAACTTCTCCCAGCAAAGGCGGTACGTTAATGATGCCACGGTGATTTTCCAGATAAAACAAAGGGATGATGAAAGCCTTCGAGAGTTCATAGAAAGGTATAAAAAGGAAGGTCTGACGTATGTGGAGGTGGATGAAAAGATGAGAGTAGTCGGTTTCATGAATGCAATTACCTCCAAATACCTTACCCGGAATTTCAACAAGTCCCTGCCAAAGACCTTAGAAGAAGCTCTCGAAAGGGCCGAAGCCCACATCAGAGGAGAGGAGGCTGTAGACATAAAAGAGCAAAGAAAAAGGGGATCTAGCTGGCGAGGCAACTGTCCAGCAAGGAAAAAGGGAAACTTCCATTCCTATGATAGACGCCAAAGGGGTTCAGAGCAACGAAGGTCTGAAGGCCATAGGCCTTCAAGCAGGGAGAAGGCCATGAACTTCACACCCCTTACCAAGACCCCTCAAGAGATTCTTGCCACTGAGGAAGTGAAACAAAGCTTCCGACCTCCCAGACCTCTCCCTAAGAGCAAAAGGAATGAAAATTCCACTCAATTTTGTGAATTTAATGAAGAGAAGGGCCACCATACTAATGATTGCTTCCAACTCAAAAAGAGGATTGAATAGGCCGTCAAGTCCGGGGAGCTTGCCCACTTAGTAAAGGGGTAAGGGACAAGATAGCCGAAGGAAAGGGCAAGGAAGTTAACATGGTGGATTTTGATGGAAAGGTTCCCCACAAACGGCAGCGGTTGGAAGATTGGGAGCTTCAGTATGTCTGCTTCCCTCCAACAGAAAAAGGACCCACTCTCAAACCCCCTTATGGTTGAAGCAACTGTGGGTACACTAAAGACAAGCAGAACATACATAGACACTGGTGCAGCCACTGAAATTATGTTTGAGAAGTTCTTCAACCGTTTGAGCAATGAGAAACGTTCGAAGCTTTAACCCTCCGGAACCTCCATAAAAGGTATTACCGACATACCCCTCAAGCATTTAGGGCAACTAACCCTTGATGTCTGTTTCAGTGAAGGCAAGATGGAGAGAGAGTCCAACCTCTCACTTTTGTGGTCATCAATTGTCGCAACCCCCGTCCCCTATACTACCCGGGAACGGGCGGCCGCGGCCAGTTTCAGTGGTATCAGTGTTTGTCATTTTGGTAGCGGAATTTACATTAGGACCGTAGTTAGGAATATTTTATCAGAGTAAAAAACCACGCTTTTATAATATTAAACACATGGGAAAATCCCAAGTTTCAAGTACGCACATTTTCATAGTGATAAACCCTATTTTATTTAAATAAAACATCTCTTTATTTTAGGTAACTTTATAGCCACTTTTCTAAGCCTTCAGTGCTGTCCAGCTGGCTTCTATTTGGCTTTCACATTTTGTTACCTGAAACGCGTTTAAAAACATTTTGTCAGTGGGAAATATTGGTGAGTGAATCCCAGTTTAATCAAGGTATGTAAAAACCGTTGTACAGTATTGAGGGCGGTCGCACAATTACATTTGTTTCCACCTACTTTAATTACCACCCACGGTACTGTCAACCCGACTTGTGGTCATGTTACTACTCACAATGTAGTAACAAATTTAGTATACAAAACCCCAACATACCGACGATAATTGTAGAATACAAATACTCAATCACTGTTTAATATATGATAAATTAAGTGAGGTTTTGTAAAAACAGTTTGCAAAAAGGTTTACAAAAAAGAGATTACTCACATTGTCGTCTTAGGGTTTTCCTTAAGGACTTCCTGGTGATTATCTATTAATTACACAAATGCACATGCGTTTGTATAATAACTCAATATTTACATTAGTAATACCCTCCCCGAGACGGCATTCCAACGACTACGTCGGGCAGAACCACGACAGCTGTTACGGAACCCTGGATCAATCGGGCGGCGTATCTAATACGTAACCGGGGGTTATGACACTTACAACGAGCAGGGCTTCGCTAATTAGGGGTATAATACCCGATTATAGTTGCTATAGTATAGAATTGAGAGAGAATTTTCATTTTTGAACATCGACAACTGAAGGCCGATGCTCCCAATTTATAGGAGCTGATCTATGGTTCCTCGCGGCCGGCGTAAGAAAAAGGCCAAGCCTTCGCGGCCCGCGACCTAGGGTGAGTAGGGCCTAGCTATGACGGGTCAGCACTATAGGTTCGACACACATCCCAACACGTGGCAGCACCGGGTTTCTCCTGGTGGCCTATCTGTCGCGACCCGCGTAAGACCAACGGGTGGTCTTCGCGGCTCGCCAAGGACTAATAAAAATTGTTTTTATTTTATTTTAAATTATATAAAGGTATTTAGGGCCAAATTTTGTATTCGGGGGACATTTTAAATATATTAGGGGTGTCGAAAAATATTTTGGAGGGTTGTTATATCCTCCCCACCTTGTTTTAGAACTCGTCCTCGAGGTCTACTGGAATAAGTGCGGGTATTTCCTTTGCATTTCCGATTCAAGCTCCCAAGTGTACTCTGGTCCTCTTTTGGAGTCCCATTTTACTTTGACCAGAACTAATCTTTTGTGTTTCAGATTCTTGACTTTCCTGTCTTCAATTTGTAGAGGTCTTTCTACAAATTTTAACTGTTCATTTACCTCTATATCCTTAAGAGGCACTATCAGTGATTCATCAGCTAAGCACTTTTTGAGATTGCATACATGAAATACATCATGTATTCCTGCCATTTCCTCTGGCAGTTGTAGCTGATAGGCTACAGGTCCTATTCTTCTAATAATCTTAAAAGGTCCAACATACCAGGGGCTTAGCTTTCCCCTTTTGATGAATCTTACCACTCCTTTCCAAGGAGAGACCTTTAATAATACCTTGTCTCCTACCTGAAATTCCAGTGGCTTTCGTCTGTTATTAGCATAGATCTTTTGTCGATCACGTGCTGCTTTCAGTCGTTCCTTGACTTGAATGATCTTGTCGGTTGTTTCTTGCACTATCTCAGGTCTGAATAATTGGTTTTCTCCAATTTCTGCCCAACAGACTGGGGTTCGGCACTTTCGTCCATAAAGTGCTTCGAATGATGCAGCATTGATACTGGTATGATAGCTGTTATTATAAGAAAAATTCTATTAATGGTAAGTGATCGTCCCAATTACCTCCAAAATCAATTACACAAGCTCTAAGCATGTCTTCCATCGTTTGAATTGTCCTTTCGCTTTGTCCGTCCATTTGAGGATGATAAGCTATGCTTAGATTTAGCTTGGTTGCCCTGGCTTTTTGGAAACTTGTCCAAAAATGAGAGGTAAAATGGCTATCCCTATCAGAAACAATTGATAAAGGAATCCCGTGTAATGAAACTATTTCATTTACATATAACTTAGCTAATTGTTCCATACTGAGAGTTTCCTTCATTGGTAGGAAATGTGCTGACTTAGTTAGCCTGTTTACAATCACCCAGATTGTATCATTACCTTTCCTTGTTTTGGGTAGTTTGGTAACAAAATCCATTGTTATCAATTCCCATTTCCAAACTGGCATTTCGAGTTGCTGCAATAATCCTAAGGGTTTCTGATGTTCAGCTTTAACTTGCGAACATGTTAAATATTTAGAAATGTAAGCTGTTATATCTTTCTTCATTCCTATCCACCAGAAATTCTTTCTTAAATCCTGATACATCTTATCATTTCCAAGATGCATTGTATATTTAGACTTATGGGCTTCTTCTAATATACGGTGGCGTAGGTTTCCTAATTTGGGTATCCACATCCTTTTCTTATGGAATCTCCAAATTCCATATGTTCCTTGTTCTAATTCCTTAATCATTCCTTTCAAATTTTCAGTATCATCCTTGATTACTGATTCTTGTGCTTCTTTAATCTGCTCATTTAAATCTACTTGTAGATTTAACTTAAGAGAACGTACTCTTTTTGGCTTTTCGTGATATTTTCGACTTAAAGCATCAGCCACTAAATTAGCTCTTCCTGCATGATACTGGATATTACAATCATAATCACTAAGTATTTCCATCCAGGGTCTCTGTCTGATATTCAACTCCTTTTGCCCGAAGACATATCTTAAACTTTTATGCTCAGTGAAAATGGTGAACTTACTACCGTAAAGGTAATGTCTCCAAATCTTAAGGGCAAAAATTATCGCCCCTAATTCTAAATCATGGGTTGAATAGTTTTCTTCATGATTCTTAAGTTGTCTAGATGCATAAGCTATAACCTTTTGTCGTTGCATTAACACACATCCATAACCTAACTTAGAAGCGTCACAATAGACTACAAAGTCTTCAGTTCCTTCTGGTAACGCTAGTATGGGTGCGTTGGTTTATCTTTGCTTAAGAATTCTAAAGGCTTCTTCTTGTTGTGGTCCCCATTCAAACTTAATGGATTTACAGGTTAGCTTAGTTAAGAGAATGGCTATTCTAGAAAAATCTCGAATAAATCTCCTATAATAACCGGCCAATCCTAAGAAACTTCTAACCTCGGTTGGTGACTCAGGGGTCTTCCATTTGGTAATTGCCTTGATCTTGGTGGGATCCACATGAATTCCTTCATGATTAACTAAATGTCCAAGAAACCGTACCTGTTCTAACCAAAACTCACACTTTGAAAACTTAGAGTAAACGAGAATATCATCTATAAAGACAATTATGAATTTATCCAAATATGGCTTACATATTCGGTTCATCATGTCCATAAATGCAGCTGGGGCATTGGTTAAACCAAATGGCATGACAGTAAATTCATAATGGTCATACCTTGTTCTAAAAGTGGTCTTAGGAATGTCTTCTTCCTGTACTTTTAATTGATGATATCCTGACCGTAAATCAATTTTCGAGAAAAATCAAGCTCCTTGCAACTGATCGAATAGATCATCGATTCTTGGTAATGGATACCGATTTTTGATCTTGACCTTGTTCAATTCACGGTAGTCAATGCACATACGCATTGATCCGTCTTTCTTTTTAACGAATAAGATCGATGCTCCCCATGGTGATGAACTTGGCTGTATGAATCCTTTCTCCAACAGTTCATCTAATTGTTTCTTTAGTTCCGGCATTTCTGCGGGTGCCAAACGGTAAGGTGCTTTGGAAATTGGTGCTGTTCCTGGTAGTAGTTGGATTCTGAATTCAACTTCCCTGTCCGAAGGTAGTCCTGGTAATTCTTCTGGAAACACATCTGGAAACTAAGTTACTACTGAAATATCTTTTAGTTCTTTTCCTTTAGTGTTAGTGATTATGGAAATCAAATACACTAATGATCCTTTTCTTATATAACTTGCTGTTTTCGGTCACAGGGATGAATTTTGTGGATCTAGAGGGATTATTTCCTTTAATTGTGATCTTTTCACCCTTCGGCGAATTTACTTGGATCGACTTTTGATCACATAAAATACTAGATTTATTGGCTACTAACCAATCCATTCCTAATACAACATCAAATCCTGCCAGATTCATTGGATAAAGGTTTGCAATAAAATTTTGATTTAGAAATTCTATTCTTGCTCCCTGCAAGATTTCAGAAATCTTAATGGTTTCTCCATTTGCTGTTTCTACTAGACATTCTTGTGGGAGTTTAGTTAATGGTCGATTGAGAAGTTTGCAAAATGAAGTATTAATAAAACTTTGGTTCGCACCAGAGTCAAATAATACTTTAGCAAAAATATCATTAACTAAAAACGTACTGGCTATCACGTCTGGGATCATCTTAGCTTCTTCTGCAGTCAGAACAAATGCCCTAGCATTTTTAGTAGTCTTGTTGTTCGTGGCTGGAACTAGTTTCGGACAGTTCGGCTTGATGTGACCTTTTTCTCCACAGTTGAAGCACATTCCATTATTAGGTTTCTTCCTACAATCTTCTTCCTTGTGTCCTGGTATCTTGCAGAAATTACAGTAGGTGGAGCATTTTGTGACAACTCGAGTTTCCAAGATTTCCATCTTCGCATTTAGTGCACGTTAAATTTTTTTTTATTTTTTTTTATTGTTATGTTGTTTGTTACACGACTCGTTGTTTCACAACGCTTACAATTGTAATACGTTATATCGTATTTCGATTGACATTTTATACTTGGGATCCATCATATATTTTTTTATGTGATTGTATGTTAATAAGGTTTGTATTAATTAACATGTTAAATAATGTTGGAACTCACTGAGAACATGTACTCATGAAAACACCCAAGTGGTGAAAACACTTTAAGTGTTTTCGTCCACTGATGACCAACGAAATCTGACATGGGCTTGGCCCATGGCCCAATATTGAGATATTTTGTACAATCATTTTTATAAACAAATCTTCTCCGATAAGTTTCCCACTTACCAAATCTTATCACTTTGTCTCTCTACCTCTGAAAACCCAACAAAGAGTTCCTCATTTGAAGCAAAACCTCTGTTTAATACTTGGTTAGTGATTTCATGATTCAAGTTGTTTCTTGTTGCATATCGTATGATTTGGATGTTTAATCATGATGTATGTATATATGAATATATGTGATTATGTGATTGATCATTGTGTGCTTGATAGATAATTATCATCTATGAACCTTCTGTATATTTGATATTTTGAACAACAGTGGGTATATGTTAATGAATGATAAACTGATTAAATCGGGATCCTGGTATCATATGATGTTGGCAAATTATATATTACATATCAATGATTGATTTAAATGACTTGTAGATGATTAAACATGTAACTGTAATGAGTTTTAGTTGCTGGGTTTAAGTTACAGAGAGTGTTGGTGAAGATGATGTTTTGGACGAAATCACCCAGCACCATTAAAGTGGACGAAATCACTTTAGGTGATTTCGGCCCACATGTTTGATTTCGGCCCAGTAAGGGTTTTCGGCCCACATGTGGTTTTCGGCATACATATGTGTTTTCGGCTCTTATGTGATTTCGGCTATAAAGGGGATTTCGGACATAAGTTGGTTTTCGGCTAAGGGGTTTTCGGCACATGAGTGATTTCGGCCACATGTTTACTGTAATTATTAATGTCACTAAACATGTTAAACAATTAAACTAATTACTAGAATAACTCAGTTAGTTTATTTAACTATGTTAAATATGTATGTTGATAACTTTATTGTTTGAGTAACTCTGTTAGTGGACAAACTCTGTTAAGTTGATTAACTGGGTTAACTGACTTACTCTGATTATTTATTATTCCAAATTAAGTGGATTAATTCTGTTATTCCATTGAACTCCGTTAACTTTATTCACTCAGTTGATTTGCTAGATTTGCTAGATGCCAACTCTGTTACATGTATAGATGCAATTAACTGCTTGTGTTGCATGTTATGAACTGTCAAACACTCTGTGATATTACTGTGATGCTTGTTACATGTGAAACATTACGAACGTGAACTGATTGAATATACGTGCACTATAGGACTTGATTGATTTATTGTGAGCACTTAACTTAGCATACCGAGCAAACAAGGTGAGTTCACACTTCTACCAAGGCATGGGATTCCCGGGGTTGGGAATGGGTTGATTGATTGATTATTTATGCTTAAGAGTTATCGGAATTACATACCATAGGCCTCGGGAGAGGAAGGTCAATGGTAGATACTACTAGACTAGTGATACATATACTTCTCTTCGCAAACATGCCGGGATCGGCCGCGATACTAGAACAATCTTCGCAAACATGCCTGGAATGGCCGCGAACTATACTTTAATCTTCGCAAACATGCCTGGAGGGCCGCGATACAAATATACCTAGTCTAGAAAAGTTGGGAAACCCCCACTAAACTTCGCAAACATGCCTTGAGGGCCGCGATGCTATTACATACGATACATGATTGCTAAACGAACATACGATTTACGATACGAACAATATAACTAAGTAACCAACTGTGAACTCGCTCAACTAGTTGTTGACTCTCTGTTACATGCCTTGCAGGACCTTAGGTACTTTTGGAGCTTGCACGGGAGGCACAGTCGTTGTGGACATGGATCGTGAATGTGTTGTTAAACATTATGACATTTTGTACTTAAACTTATGTTGGGTTTTACATTATTGCTTCCGCTACACACTTGTTTATATTTGGTTCTGGAAACACCTATCGTATTGATGAATGACTTTTACTTTATACTTATGTTCAATATGATTGGTGGCTTGATCCTGGTCATGTCACGCCTTCAAGCGGTGGTATTCCGCGAGTGGATTTTGGGGGTGTGACACATTTTCCTGAATATTTCTTCTTGCAAGCCTTACAATAAGGAGCAAAGGTAGAACCTACATTTTTCCCACGGTTGGAATTTCCATAACGAAATTCTTGGATAAGCCTTTGAGCTAGGTTCCTTCTCTGGTCCTCCTCTCGTGTACGCACTAACTCATATGTCAAGGTGTTTGCTAGTTCTACGGCTTCTTCTATAGTTTGAGGTCTAGCCGCCTTGACTACATGCCTAATCTCACTGATTAATCCCCATATATAACAGGAGATTAATACTGGTTCTGGTGATGCAAGGGTTGGCACTATTCTAGCATATTCAAAGAATGTAGTTATGTACCCCTTACTATCCACTCCAGTCATTCTAAGGTTTAAAAACTTATTTGCTATTTGTTCTTTTTCATTGGGAGGGCATAATTTCCTTTCTACCATCTTTTTAAATTCCTCCCATTCCATATTATACACTCTGTCACTTCCCCTAGACTGGAGGATAGTGTTCCACCATTCTAGTGCTGAGTTCTTAAACAGATTGGAGGCAAACATTATCTGTCACGACCCCCGACCCCGCCCTTGGACTGGAGCGGGTGTCGCGAGTAGCCAGGTGGTACCGGTGGTTATTTTGAATAGTATTATAGCGGAAAATTTCATCAGGACCGTGAGTTAGGAAAAATATCAGAGTTTTGAAACACCGGATTTTATTTATTAAACAGATGGGAATAAACCCATATTTTACAAAGATAGCTTTAGTA
The DNA here is from genome assembly GCA_030545235.1 of Helianthus tuberosus. Taxonomy (NCBI): domain Eukaryota; kingdom Viridiplantae; phylum Streptophyta; class Magnoliopsida; order Asterales; family Asteraceae; genus Helianthus; species Helianthus tuberosus. The sequence goes on along the minus strand of CM060387.1, from coordinate 11,980,275 downwards.
TTGGGATAAACCCGAATACATAAAACAACATTTAATTTAATTCATTTGATAAAATAAGCCACTTCTGTAAGCCTTGTTGGTGCCGTATCCAACTCTTATTCCGATCTACTGTAATTACCTGAAACGCGTTTTAAAAAGGTTTTGTCAGCAGGAAATACTGGTGAGTTCATTCATTTTTGTACAAAACGACACAATTGTTATAAATTACAGCATAAGAGCGATTACAATGGCTACTATCTTATTTTTATCTGGCGCCGTGTCACACCCTGGTGACGATGGTCATACCATTATTGGGTCCTTTCACCCAAGTAGTGATGATTATCACTGTTAGGTTTGTGAACCTAACCGTGAGAAATTAGTAATGTGCACAATACCCCACTAGCCAGTGATTCAAGATAACCACGACTTAATCCCTGTAAGTATAACCTTTGAAAATACTTTGAGGTTTAGTAAAATAGTTGCTAAAAAGAGAATGACTCACCTTGTTAGCATATTGTCTTGATTAAGCAAGCATCTTGGTTCTAAGCATCTACTTTATAGTTCTGAATCTTCTGATGATTAAGCATCTATTTTGATTGTAAGTGTATATTGCAGAGTTTCGGGTAGTTAAACATATAGTTTAACAGAGTGGAATACGTATTAGTGTTATACCAAATCAATCCTAACGATGGTCACGAGATCAGAACCTTAACGAAATTCACAAAGTATAGTCTTGTTTAGACATCACTTTGGCATTCGTTTCTTAACGAAATTCACAAAGTATAGTCTTGTTTAGACAACACTTTGGCATTCATTAGTTGGTTCCCGAATCGATCGGACAGAATATCGTATTGGTGATTATTGGTTAGAACACCAATGTATAGAGAGAAGAATAGAAGAAATGAGCAAAGGAAAATGAATCCTAAGCTTCCTATTTATAGCCAAGGGATAAGTCTTACCCCTATATAGAATTTCCCTAGGTGTTAACTTCCTTAGATAAAACATTCCCTAGATAAAACCTTCCTTAGATAATACATACCCCATATATATCTATTTTTCATGTATATCTATTTAGGTGTTTAATAAATCTTACTTAGCTGATTAATTAATCTTACTTAGCTTAATTAATCTTGCTTAGCTTAATTAATCTTGCTTAGATTAATTAATCTTGTTTAACTGATTAATTAATCATACTTAACTTAATTAATCTTACTTAACTGATTAATTTTCCTTAACGGTTTAATTAAGTAATTTACTTAGCCGAATAATTAAATAACGTATTTAGCTGATAAAATTAACTTACTTAGCTTGCTTAACTGCTAAGTTTCCTTTCCTGTTAAGTTTCCTTAGCTATTAAGTTTCTTAACTGCTAAGTTAAGTTTTACATAACCATTAAGTTTACTAAATTACTAAGTTTACTTAATCGCTAAGTATTCTAGTTTAACAACTTCCTGATTATGAGTTCTAATTTCTAATGGAACCCATGGAACTCGTATTAGTGTATTAACTCAATTCAACTTTAACGATAATCACGAGATCAAAATCTTCACGACGAATGACAAAGTATAGCCAAGTACTGGCAGCACTTAAACATCCGTTGGATCGGTTTCAATCGATCGAATATAGTATCGTACCAGTGATTAGAGTTATTACCCTAATATGGGCAGAGTTTCGGGATTTATGGTATAATATCGAGCTACTATTTTGCTATAATAGAAGCTAAGAGAAAGAAAAAAATTGAGCAGTTTAAAATGCCCAAACTTCGCCCAATTTATAGCTGAATTTTAGGTCTCTCGCGGCCCGCGTAAATTTGAAGGGGGATCCTTCGCGGCCCGCGAGGCCATAAAGGCGGCAGTAGGGTTTGCTGAGTCATCGGTGGTCTTGACACGTGGACGACACTTGTCCTTTAAACTTATCCGGAGAGTTGCAAGGCTGTCGCGCCCCACGTAAGCCTTGCCTAACTCTTACGCGGCCCGCGACAGATGGATAAATTTGAATTTTCTTGATTTTTCATGAAGTTTAGGGTTTTAGGGGTCTGGTTTCCACTTACGAAGTATTTTGGGACATTTTTGCAGGTCCTTACATTATCTTATCCTCTTCCGCACACTTGCTTATTTTTAAGACAGCCTCAGTCTTTTCTATCCAACGTAGAGTTGCAACGGCCCCTTCATTGCCCGAGAATTCCATTGATTTACAAGACCAGAATTCTTTATTAGAACAACCATAAGACATGGTTCTTCTTCTTTTGGGAATGGGCACTTGAAGTATGGGTCCATTGTTTATGCTGTGTTCTGGTTCAGTGGGTCGTTTACTGCCATGATCACTTTTGTTTTCTGCTTCCTTAACCGTTTTAATAATATATGGCATCGCATCTATTATTCCTTGTGCCACTATGTGTTGGATGGCACTCTTATCCACTTGGTTTCCATTATTATTGTTGTTCGGGTTGTCATTATTCGGGTTATTGTCATTCTGGTTTTCCTGGTTCACTTCGTTGTCCATCTGAATTTTAAACATTTACCAATTATTAATATCACAAGATAATATTTGATGCAAACAATCACACGACAAATATATTGATCAAAATCGTCGAACATTGCGACTTACTCTTTCTTATATATTATGCATCTTATACAAAGTGAAACTGGAATTTAAAATTACAATACTATTATGCATTCATAGCTATTATCTAAATTTTTTTCTTTTGTTTACATACACACATATTATATATTATTTTATTATTATTATTATTATTATTATTATTATTATCACCACCACGGATATGGGTTCATCCAGAACTCCATATTACGCTCGTCATACTTCCAGACGAGTCATTCTCCGATCTTCCTCATCCTCTCACTACCTTCTAAAATCTCCTCACCAAAGGTTCGCAGTTCTTGCACATTATCTGCACTCATTAGGGGTGCAGGGGCTGGTACTGGGTTTGGGAACTGGGGCATGGGTTCTTGGTAAGGATATGGATTCTCTAAAATTTCCCTAATGTATTGGTCATTATCATAGTAGGGATCTAGAGGGTCCAAGTCTGGGTAGGCTGCTAGGTTTGGCATGGGTTCGTCTTCTGGTATTGGGTAGCGTTGCTGGTAGTCCCTATGGTCGTCAAACCACGGGTCATATTCTGGGTCTATGGGATTGGGTGCTGGTATCCTAGGTATCTCATCTGGGTTGAAATCAGGCATTGGGATTTGATTTTCTGGGTTGTTCTCAATTTCCATTGGCTCTGTGGGAAACAATGGTAAGGGCTAGGGTGCTATGAGTTGCTCCAGGTTAGGGTCTGCAACTGTAGTTGCTAGGATATGGAAATTTGCTAGACTCCTATTGAGCATATCCTGGGTGTGGGCATCTGTTTCTCTCTTAACAGCTGCTAGAGCACGCTGTTGTTGTAACTTTTTCATCCTTTTCCTACGTTCATCCTATCTTTTTAGGAGGGAATGGCTCTTCAGACTGAGCCTTAAACACGAATATCCCATCTTTATTGTTAGCAGAATACCCTGAGAGGCTAGGCTGTGAAGAGGTGCCTTCGCTCCTAGGTGAGCTGGACAACTGACGGTAGGCGTCGGAAGGTCCTTGGTCTCTCATACTGTAAACTAACAAATAGTCAAATAACACACAACGATAATATACAAATATGCACGTAGTTCTGTAATTAATTTCCTAACATCTTGAATAATATCTTGGTGTAAGCAAAACACTTTTGTGGCTGAATCAGTGGCTTAGCTCTGATACCACCTTCTGTTGCAACCCCCGTCCCCTATACTACCCGAGAACGGGCGGCCACGGCCAATTTCAGTGGTATCAGTGTTTGTCATTTTGGCAGCGGAATTTACATCAGGACCGTAGTTAGGAAATATTTTATCAGAGTAAAATACCACGCTTTTATAATATTAAACACATAGGAAAATCCCAAGTTTCAAGTACACACATTTTCATAGGGATAAACCCTATTTTATTTAAATAAAACATCTCTTTATTTTAGGTAACTTTATAGCCACTTTTCCAAGCCTTCAGTGCTGTCCAGCCGGCTTCTATTTGGCTTTCACATTTTTTTTACCTAAAACGCGTTTAAAAACATTTTGTCAGTGGGAAATACTGGTGAGTGAATCCCAGTTTAATCAAGGTATGTAAAAACCGTTGTATAGTATTGAGGGCGGTCGCGCAATTACATTTGTTTCCATCTACTTTAATTACCACCCACGGTACTGTCAACCCGACTTGTGGTCATGTTACTACTCACAATTTAGTAACAAATTTTGTATACAAAACCCCAACATACCGACGATAATTGTAGAATACAAATACTCAATCACTGTTTAATATATGATAAATTAAGTGAGGTTTTGTAAAAATAGTTTGCAAAAAGGTTTGCAAAAAGGTTTACAAAAAGGAGATTACTCACATTGCTGTCTTAGGGTTTTTCTTAAGGACTTCCTGGTGATTATCTATTAATTACACAAATGCACACGCGTTAGTATAATAACCCAATATTTACATTAGTAATACCCTCCCCGAGACGACATTCCAACGACTACGTCGGGCAGAACCACGACAGCCGTTACGGAGCCCTGGATCGATTGGGCAGCGTATCTAATACGTAACCGGGGGTTATGATACTTACAACGAGGCAGGGCTTCACTAATTAGGGGTATAATACCCGATTATAGTTGCTATAGTATAGAATTGAGAGATAATTTTTGTTTTTGAACATCGACAACTGAAGGTCGATGCTCCCAATTTATAGGAGCTGATCCATGGTTCCTCACAGCCCGCGTAAGAAGAAGGCCAAGCCTTCACGGCCCGCGACCTTGGGTGAGTAGGGCCTAGCTATGACTGGTCAGCACTATAGGTTCGACACACAACCCAACACGTGGCAGCACCGGGTTTCTCCTGGTGGCCTATCTGTCGCGGCCCGCATAAGACCAAGGTGTGGTATTCGCGGCCCGCCAAGGACTAATAAAAATTGTTTTTTTTATATTAAATTATATAAAGGTATTTAGGGCCAAATTTCGTATTCGGGGGGCATTTTAAATATATTAGGGGCGTCAAAAAATATTTTGGAGGGTTGTTATATCAATATACCTTCAAACTATGTTGTCATCAAAGGAAGGCTGGGGCAGTGTGCATTTTACATGGTTGTTTCTGTTGGTCATGGCACAGTCAAGTTTCCTACCGAGAGAGGGATTGCAACCCTTCAACCTACTCAAGAGGCTTACATGGTTGAAGGGGGAAAGTTCCAAAAGTGAAGAAAACAAGCAAGGCCTGATCATAAACCCCAAGTATCCTGAGCAAAGGATAAGGGTTAATCCAAGCCTTTCACAAGAAACTCTCTCATATCTTTAAAAGTTGCTAGTACATTATAGCGATGTCTTTGCTTGGTGCCCGAAAGATATGACGGGTATCCCTCGAAGCATTGCTGAACACGAGCTGAAAATACCACCCGATGTCAAGCCTGTCGTCCAAAAGAAGCGAAGTCTAGCACCCGAAAGAAGCTTGGCTGCGTGCCAAGAGGTTGAAAAGCTTGTATCAGCTGGAATTCTTCGAGAAGTAAAGTATCAGTCCTGGGTTGCTAACCCAGTCATGGTCCGAAAGCCCAATAATTCTTGGAGAATGTGCATCGACTTCAAGGACCTTAACAAGGCTTGTCCTAAAGATTGTTATCCACTGCCAGAAATCGATCTTAAGGTTGATTCCCTCAGTGGTTACCATTTCAAGTGTTTTTTTGATGCTTACAAGGGTTACCATCAAATTCTCATGAAAGAAGAAGATGAAGAGAAAACCGCATTTCACACGGATAAAGGCATCTTTTGTTACCAAAAGATGCCTTTTGGCCTTAAAAATGCGGGTGCAACCTACCAACGCCTAGTTGACAAGGCTTTTGCTAGTCAAATTGGTAGGAACATGGAAGTGTATGCCGACGATTTGGTAATCAAAAGCAAAACAGAATACCAAATGCTTGATGACATCCAAGAGACCTTCAAGAACCTAAGGAAGGTCAACATGAAACTTAACCCCGAAAAATGTTCGTTTGGATTTGAAGAAGGTAAATTCCTGGGGCATATTGTGGGAAAACAAAGTATAAAGGCCAATCTAAAAAAAGTCAAAGCTGTTCTCGAAATCAAACCACCACGAAGCAAAAAGGAGGTGGAAAGCCTGAATGGGAAGCTTGCTGCCCTGAAGCGTTTTACCTCAAAGTTGGCTGAAAAGTCTTTGCGTTTCTTTAAAACGCTTAAAGGGTGCTCTGAAAAAAAAAAGATTTCAAATGGACTGAAGAAGCTGAGAAAGCCTTCAACCAGATGAAGCAACACCTAGCTTCCCTCATTGACATTGCAGCCCCAGAAACAGGAGAGCTGATCTCTGTATACCTTTCGGTTGTTGAAGAAGCAATAAGTGCGGTTCTAACCATCAAATGAGACAAAGTTCAGGTACCCATTTATTTCTTCAGCAAAACTCTAAAACTGGCAGAGATCAAGTATCCTCCTTTGGAAAAACTTGCACTAGCCCTAGTCCAAATGGCTAGAAGGCTTCGAAGGTGTTTCCAAGCACACCCTATACAAGTGGTCACCGACCAACCCATTAAGAGTGTCCTTTAAAAACCGGAAAACTCAGGGCGATTAGCCAAATGGGCCGTGGAACTAGGTGAACACAAAATCACCTATGTCCCTAGAAAAGCCATCAAAGCCCAAGTCTTGGCTGATTTCATTGTAGAAGTCCCAAAGCAAACCATCACTGAAGTTAACACAGCTGCCACTGAACCCTCTGACCTTGAAGCCTGGAAGCTTTTTACTGATGGGGCTTCAAGCATTGAAGGGTCAGGGTCTGGGCTCATTCTGATCAACCCTGAAGGGTTAGAATTTACATACGCTCTTCGATTTGAATTTCAGACCACCAACAATGAAGCTGAATACAAAGCGTTGATAGCCGGCTTGAGGTTAGCCAAAGAAATGAAGGTTCAAAAGCTTCAAGTCTTCACAGACTCGTTGCTGGTGTCAAGTCAAGTGAATGACAGTTATGTTGCAAAGGAGCCCAATATGAAGAGGTACAAAGAAAAATCTAAAGAGCTGATGAACACATTCCAAACATGTACCATCAAGCAAATCCCCTGGTCTCAAAACAAGAAAGCTGATGCCTTGAGTAAACTCGCCTCCCTCACATTTGCCCACCTTACCAAAAAGGTATTAGTAGAGGTGTTGAAAACTCCATCAATTGAAGAATTGGAAGTTCAAGATGTAGTCACCGAAGAAGGCCCCAATTGGATGACTCCCATTAAAAAATTCCTTAAAAACGGTGAATTACCTGCTGATCAAACAGAGGCTGAAAGGGTTAAAATCAAGTCTAGGCAGTATGTGCTGCAAGGTGAAATCCTCTACAAAAAGGGTTACCTTGCACCCTTACTGAGATGTGTCGGTCCTGAACAAAGCCAATACTTGGTCAAAGAGGTTCATGAAGGGATTTGCGGAGCTCATTTTGGAGCAAGAACGGTGATTGCTAAGTTAATGAATCTTGGGTATTTTTGGCCTTCCATGCACCGAGACACCGCTGAACAACGGAGAAAATGTGATTCTTGTCAAATTCATGCACCGGTCCCAAAGAGCCCCAAGCATGACCTTTTCCCGATATCCTCAGCCTGGCCATTTTATAAATGGGGAATGGACATTGTTGGTCCATTCCCACTAGCCAAAGGTGGAGTGAAGTTCTTATTGGTGGCCATAGACTACTTCACCAAGTGGCCTGAGGTTAAACCACTTGCAAAAATCACGGGCAAACAGGTCATTGACTTCGTTTGGGAAAACATCATTTGTCGCTATGGGTTGCCGGGAGTGCTGGTCACCGATAATGGAAAGCAATTCGCTGAGAAGCCTTTTAGTGTTTGGTGCAAAGAATTCAGAATAGCTCAGGTTTTCAGCTCAGTTGCATACCCACAATCAAACGACCAAGTTGAAAGGATGAATCGAAGCATAGTTGAAGGAATCAAAACCCGATTAGGAAGGCATGAAAGCAATTGTCTCGAAGAGTTGCCAAGCGTTCTATGGGCTATAAGAACAAATGAAAAAACAAGCCACAAAAGAACACCTTACAGCTTGGTGTTTGGATCCGAAGCAGTGATTCCAGCTGAAGTAGGAGTTGTAACTCAAAGAAAAGTCAACATGGATCCCGAAACAAACAGCAAAGAGACCATGTTGAACTTACAACTCCTCGAGGAAACACGAGACCAAGTTGCAATTCAAGAAGCCAAGTACAAACAAATGATGGAAGCTTATTACAACAAACGAGTCAAGCATGAACGCTTCAAGCCAGGAGACCTTGTGCTTAGAAACAATGAGGCTAGTAAAAAAGAGAACCAAGGAAAACTTGGCCCAAAATGGGAAGGGCTATATACAATCCTTGAGGCACACAAGGGCGGATCCTATAAACTAGCCGACACAGACGGTAAAAAGCTTCACAGACATTGGAATGGAAAGACCCTTAAAAGGTTCCATGTCTGATCAAGAAAGATTGGTTTGTATTTCAAAAGTTGTATTTCAAGAGTTGTCCTACGCTCACTTTTTGTAAAACAATATCTCTTGAATGAATGATGATGTTTTATCAAATTTGTATTTCTATCCTAGATTCAGGTTGAGAACCTAGCAAAAAACTCCATGGAAAGGGCCATGTAAGGGGATGAGCTCCCAGGTCATATCACTCAATAGGTTCAAGGGTTGAATGAACCTATATAAGGGGCGAGTTCCTAAATCAATACAACTCCATGAGACTTATGAAATAATCAAAAACAAAGTTGTCTCATAGACGGGTCTGAACAACCTACACCAAACGTTCCTTAAGCCTTAGAAAACTGATCAAAAATAGGCTTACGAACTAAAATCAAACTAAGGAAAGTGATAAATAGGATAGGTGCTATGTCTTCTTGTTAAAAATACCAAGGCTAAGTGACTGCAGCACTGAACCCTTTAAGGTATAAAAAACATAAAGACAACACAAACCCAACAAAGACAATACTATAAAGATAAAGAATGATTCAAGGAGCAACACAACAACATAGTAAAAGGGTGCATACAACCCAAACTCAGAAATACAAACCAAGGCATCAAGTCATAAAAACAAAGTGACAACCGGAAGCCTTGAAGGCTTCAAGCTACAAACATCCAGCAAAACCACAACACAAGGTAGATAGTCAAAGTTAATAGCATAAAAAGCTTTGAAGGCTTCCAAATATTCGAATAAGTTAAAACAAACCTTAACGGTTTGTAAACATAAATATTGTTCAAATGGCCACCAAGGCCAACCACAACCACAAAACAGAAACCTTAAGGGTTTCTGCAAAAACCTAAAATTGCTCAAAGTAACTTACAAACAATTAAATTGTTTAGTAGTGCTAAGAAAGCTACGAATTTTGTTCAAACATCAGAGGGAGGCTTAGAAGCCCCAGAACCATTACCTTTAGCCTTCTTGGTTTTCTTCGACTTCTTAGCCTTCGAACCACCATCATCACCAACTGCCGAACCTTCGAGGCTTGCATCCTTGGAAGCATCAAGTTCTCCCGAAAGGGTCTCCTGACTATCTCCCGAATGAGAACGCTTCCTCGAAAGGGAATCAAACACTTCAGCACAAACTTTTTCATTGAGACCATCTGACTTCAGCTCCTGCAAGACAGAAAGGGGCTTACCTGACTTACATACGGGTAAGTCAGTCTCTCCATCTGCTGTATGAAACCTTTAAAGACCTCAGAAGCTTCAGGGCGATACAAGGGAGACTTCTCCAAAGGCTGACCAGATTCATGAAGTTTGTAACCAGCAATTAGGCCTTGATACTTCCCCAAGTTTAGCAGCATGGTGTAGACTTCTCCAAGAGCAGAATTGAATTCCTTGGACTGAAGAAGGTAGGTAACAACTTGACGAAAACCTTGCTCAATTAGCCACTGGTTATCACCAGTAGCTTGATCAACCAAAGCCTTCAGGCCTTCCTTCTCTTCTTCGAAGGCCCTCTGCTGAACATCCAAGGCTCCCCTGTCAGCCTTCAGCTTTAATCGATCAGCTTCAAAACTTTTCTTGAGATCATTCATGTAACAACTCATATCAAAAGTCCTATTTATTTTATTAGTTTATCCAAAAGGAAACCCTAATTGAGACACCCAAGTGATTCTACACAAACCCTAAAATTTTCAGAATAATTGGAATTAGGATCAGGGCCCCTAAAACTCAAGGGGGGTAAAACCTTATTAACGATTATCTTTATAAAATGTTGTCGAAATAGAATTTTCATGCAATGTCGACTCATCAGGGCTAGATAGGTGACGAAGCAGGCCTACCCTACTTTGACACCCTAGGCGATACGCGACACGTACCGCGGATTCTTCCGCGACTAGCGCGAGGCGTCAATTTTGGGTATAAATAGAAGGGCCTGGCACTTGCATTCTGTTGTTCGTTCGACGATCAAATTACAAATATTCGCTGAGATATCATAGAAATACTATCAAAACACACACGGATCACTAATCGACGCCGCAATCAGGGTAATAACTCGATCGCTGATACGATTCAATGTCCGATTGATCAAAATATCCAATGGATGTTTAAGTGCTGCCCACATTAGGGTTATGCTTTGTCATTCGTCGTTAATTCGATGGATGTTTAAGTATCGCACTTTGTCATTCGTTGTGAGAGTTTGATCTCGTGAGTTATCGTAAATGCTGTATTAAGTTACTGACTGAATTGTGTGCCTGTTATTAATTTAGGTTAAAAGGCTAATCAGTAGGCTAGACTCGATCTGCTCAAAATTAAATCTGCAATGTGAGTCATTCTCTTTTTATCAACTATTTTACAATACCTCAAATTATTTTCAAAAGTTAGAATTACAGGGACTAAGTCGTGGATATCTTGAATCACTGGCTAGTGGGGTATTGTGCACATTACTAATTTTCTCCCAGTTAGGTTCATTGACTACTAGGGATAATCATCACTATTTAGGTTCATTGACCTAATAGTGGTATGGCCATCATCACCATTGTGACATGTCACCATTGTGACACGGCGCCAGATAAAAATAAGATAGAAGCCATTGTAATCGCTCTTATGCTGTAATTAATAACTATGCATCATTTTATGTAAATAGAATGATTCACTCAGTATTTCCCGCTGACAAAACCTTTTCAAACATGTTTCAGGTGATCTGTTGTGATCCAGGAAAAGTGCCTTGAAGCACTACAAGCTTAAGGAAGTGGCTCATGATAAAATAAAGAAACATGTTTTGTAAAATAAAGATTTCTTCGTGAAATCAAAAGATTGTAAATTACCGGGGTTTTATCTCGAGTTGTTAAATAAAATAATCGGGAAATATTTCAGCTTTAAAAAGATCCTGATGATAAACTTCCGCTGTTAATTAAATACCATGGGATTTCTGTCCCGCGGCTCCTGAAACGGGTCAAACCGGGTCGGGGGCAGTGACAGAAAAAGGTGGTATCAGAGCCACTGATCGAGCCACTGATTTAAGCCAATTAAGTATTTAGAAATACTTAATTTTACTGATTGCCAATTATGTGATTATGTGTTTTTATTAAATTAAATAACTGTGTTATGAACTTTGTATAATTATTTTGTGTGTATTTTGCTAAACAGCATGAGTGACTTGTCTGACGCCCTTCAGAACTTAAATCTCTATCCAGTAAGAATAGAGGTTTCCAGAGATTTCAATAGGTATATACCAGACATAGAAGAACCTATAGAATTCAACGCTTTACCTCTCGAGAAACCCAAGCCTAAGAAAATGGAAATTGGGGAAAGCTCTAGGCAAATTGAGGGGTTACCATCTCAGGAAGAGCTAGATTTTATATTGACAAGCTATAATACTATTAAGCCTGTTAATGAAAATATTCTTATTCACTCTCTTGAAACACAACTACCAATAAACTTAGAACCAGCTATTCCAATCCACTCGCAAATAGACGAATGGTTGACTAATGAAATACAGTTACAAAACAATCCTTATAAGCTTTTTCCTCAGTTAAATCCAGAACCTTTACCAAATCCACCAATGAGTAACGAGAATATGGCTGAACTCCATCATTTTGGTGAAGAACTAATGGATGCTGGGAATAGGATCCAAGAGATTGGGAGACAGATCTCCTGAAAATACGATGAGAGGGAACGCCGTTACTAGAATATCATCTGACAAAGGATAGGGGATTTATGAAACTGTGATTGTGTAATAGTAATAGTAAAATCAATATGTGTAAAATAAATAATAAAACAGGTGTATATAGAAGCATGATATAATCTATAAAACAAATGAAATTTTAGAAAGTTACAATTTGGTTTGTATATTCGATTACGGGATTATGTGCAATTAATTGTGACATTGGATTATTTCTTTTATACTAATTATTTATCTATAAATTAGTTATCAGATGGAAAACGCTAATAATGAACCAGTTAATGAGGTTAATCAATCTGAGCAACAACCGGGGGATCAATATATGACCAGGCAGGATATAGAAAATATCGTTGCTCAAGGGATAGCCAACGCTATTCCAGCAATCGTTGCTGCTGTTAAAAATCCAATCGAACCGCAACAAATCATTCCTAGCAAACGTATTTCTGAAGATAACTTCAGTAATAGCATAAACGGAGGCAATGATTATATTAATCACAATAATGAACCACGGCAAGTTCCGCTCCCTAAGAAAATGAAAGCTGCAACGCCTGGTTGCACTTACAAAGAATTTCTTGCTTGTAAACCCACTGAGTTTGCAGGCAATGAAGGAACGACTGCGGCACTGCGTTGGTTAGAGAAAACCGAGGCAGTAATTGCCATAAGTAAATGTGCTCAGGATGATCAGGTCATGTACGCGTCAAACCTTTTCAAAGAAGGGCCCTAGAATGGTGGAATACGGTGTTACAAGCAAAAGGAAGAAGGATGGCGTATGCTATGAACTAGGAAGAATTTAAGAGCTTTGTAGAAAGAAAATTCTATCCCGAATATGAAAAGGAACAAATGACAAATAAGTTTCTAACCCACCGGATGGTGGATGTAGATTGTCGAGGGTATACTTCGACATTCTTCGAGTATGCTCGAGTGGTACCAACCCTAGCTTCGCCAGAACCGGTACTTATTTCTCGTTATATTTGGGGATTGATTGCCGAAATCTGTAATAACGTCAAGGCTGCGAAACCTCGCACGATTGATGATGCGGTGGATTTAGCCAATACTCTGACTGACGAACTAGTACGGACAAGAGAAGAAAATAGAAGGAAGGAAGTAGCCCAAAAGATTACCCAAGGATTTCGTCCGGGTAACCATAACAATTTCAAGAGAGGAGGGAATGGGCAATCTTCCACTAGCCCATTTTGCAATTCTTGCAAAAGGAAGCATTTTGGAAGATGCAAAGGATATTGCAATTTTTGCAAAATTCCGGGGCATCAAGAAGAAGACTGCAGGAGGAAGAAATTTTCAGTCTGCTACAACTGTGGAGAAGCTGGACATCTTAGGCCAGATTGTCCAAAATTGAACAAACCATCTGACAATAAAGCCAAACCTACAGAAGGAGCAAAAAGGAATGTAAGAGCCTTCCAACTGACTACTCAGGAAGCAGAGCTCATTCCAGACGTGATAGCTGGTACGTTCTTAGTTCACAACGTTTACACAAAAGTATTATTTGACTCTGGTGCAAACCAAAGTTTTATAAATACTTCATTCTGCCAAACTCTTAACTTACCTTTAACCAGCATTAGGCAAATTTCTACAGTAGAAACGGCAGATGGGAATTCAGTTAAAATAAATAAGGTTTTGCAAAACGTAGAAATAGAACTTTTAAGTTATAAATTTTCTGCAACCCTACTATCTATGAAATTAGTTGAATTCGATGTTGTGTTAGGAATGGATTGGTTAGTAAACAATCATGCTCGAATTATTTGTGATAAGAATTCCATAGAAATGTGTGCACCCACTGGAGAAGTAATAATGATTACAGGAGATAAGCCATGTAAACCCATAAAGTTCATATCTGTAATGAAAGTTGCTAATTATGAACGAAAGCAAGGAATAGTATATATGATTTCAGTAATCATTAATACTAAAGATAAAGAACTTAAGGAAATTTCTGTAGTTTCAGAATACCCAGAAGAGTTACCAGGGTTATCACCAGATAGGGAGGTAGAATTTAGGATTCATCTAATTCCAGGAACTATACCGATAGCCAAGGCATCTTATCGGTTAGCACCCACAAGAATATTAAAACTGAAAAAGCAATTAGATGAATTATTAAGTAAAGGTTTCATACAACCTAGTTTATCCCCGTGGGGGGGGGGGGGGCGCCAGTGTTGTTTGTTATGAAAAAGGATGGTTCGATGAGAATGTGTATTGATTATAGGGAATTGAATAAAGGTTACAATTAAGAATCGATACCCATTACCTAGAATTAATGATCTATTAGATCAATTCCAGGGAGATAGATATTTTTCTAAAATCGACTTACGTTCCGGATATCATCAATTGAAAGTACAAGAGGAAGACATACCTAAAACTGCTTTCAGGACTAGGTATGGTCATTACGAGTTTACAATCATGCCCTTCGGATTAACGAATGCACCTGCAGCATTCATGGACATAATAAATAGGATCTGTAAACCATATTTGGATAAATTTGTAATTGTCTTCATCGACGATATACTTATTTATTCCAAAAGTCAGGAAGAATATTATCAGCACTTGCATGCACTCTTAACTTTGTTAAGAAAAGAGAAGCTTTACGCCAAATTCTCGAAGTATGAATTTTGGCTGCCAGAAGTGCAATTTCTAGGTCATATGGTGAATCATGAAGGTATTCACGTAGATCCTGCTAAGATAGCAGCAATTACCAAAATGGAAGGTTCCACAATCCGCAATGGAAATTAGGAGTTTTGTAGGTTTAGCCGGATACTATAGACGGTTTATTAAGGATTATTTCCAAGATAGCTATACCATTAATTAAGTTAACCTGTAAAACAGTTAAGTTTGAATGGGGACCTAAACAAGAAGAAGCCTTTAGGATCTTAAAGCATAAATTAACAAAATCCTAGCCTTACCAGAGGAAACAGAAGATTTTAAAGTATACGGTGATGCTTCAAAGCTAGGATTTGGATGTATGTTTGCAACGCAAAAAGGTAATTGCGTAAGCATCAAGGCAATTGAAAAAGCACGAAGAAAACTATACCACTTATGACTTAGAATTAGGAGTCATAATTTTTGCCCTTAAGATTTGGAGACATTATCTGTATGGAAGTAAGTTTACTGTCTATACGGATCATAAGAATTTAAGATATATATTTGGGCAAAAAGAATTAAACATGAGGCAAAAGAGATGGATGAAAATCCTAAGTGACTACGACTGTGATATTCAGTATCACGAAGGAAAGGCTGAAGACGGTTAGAGATCGCCAAAAGAGTTATACAGATAATAGACGAAAACCGTTGGAGTTTCAAGTTGGAGACAAAATGCTATTGAAAGTATCTCCTTGGAAAGGAGTTGTAGATTCGGTAAGAAAGAAAAGCTAAGTCCAAGGTACGAAAGACCATTTCCAGTGATCTAACGTATAGGACCAGTTGCTTATCATTTTACAACTACCAGGAGACTTAGCTGGAGTACATGATTTATTTCATGTATCCAATTTCAAGAAATATCTATCAGACGAATCTTTGGTAGTACCTCTCCAAGATATAAAGGTAAACGAAAAATTTAAAATTTGTAGAGAAACCTCTTCAAATAGAAGATAGAAAGATCAAATTTCTCAAAACACAAACGACTAGTGCTAGTTAAAGTTAAGTGGGATTCGAAGAGAGGATCGAGCTGAATACACTTGGGAGCTGGAATCAGAGATGAAGCGAAAGTATCCTCAATTATTCCAGTAAATCTCAAGGACGAGATTTTTATTAAGGTGGGGAGAATGTAACAACTCGTATCAAAAGTCCTATTTATTTTATTGGTTTATCCAAAAGGAAACCCTAATTGAGACACCCAAGTGATTCTACACAAACCCTAAAATTTTCAGAATAATTGGAATTAGGATCAGGGCCCCTAAAACTCAAGGGGGGTAAAACCCTATTACCGATTATCTTTATAAAATGCTGTCGAAATAGAATTTTCATGGAACGTCGACTCATCAGGGCTAGATAGGTGACGAAGCAGGCCTACCCTACTTTGACACCCCAGGCGATACGCGGCACGTACCGCGGATTCTTCCGCGACTAGCGGGAGGCGTCAATTTTGGGTATAAATAGAAGGGTTGGCACTTGCATTCTGTTGTTCGTTCGATGATCAAATTACAAATATTCGCTGAGATATCATAGAAATACTATCAAAACACACACGGATCACTAATCGACGTCGCAATCAGGGTAATAACTCGATCGCTGATACGATTCAATGTCCGATTGATCAAAATATCCAATGGATGTTTAAGTGCTGCCCACATTAGGGTTATGCTTTGTCATTCGTCGTTAATTCGATGGATGTTTAAGTATCGCACTTTGTCATTCGTTGTGAGAGTTTGATCTCGTGAGTTATCGTAAATGCTGTATTAAGTTAGGTTCATTGACCTACTAGGGATAATCATCACTATTTAGGTTCATTGACCTAATAGTGGTATGACCATCGTCACCATTGTGATATGTCACCATTGTGACACGGCGCCAGATAAAAATAAGATAGAAGCCATTGTAATCGCTCTTATGCTGTAATTAATAACTATGCATCATTTTATGTAAATAGAATGATTCACTCAGTATTTCCCGCTGACAAAACCTTTTCAAACATGTTTCAGGTGATCTGTTATGATCCAGGAAAAGTGCCTTGAAGCACTACAAGCTTAAGGAAGTGGCTCATGATAAAATAAAGAAACATGTTTTGTAAAATAAAGATTTCTTCGTGAAACCAAATGTCTCCTTGTCAACTCTCCAACCTTCTTCTGTGACAACCGGTGATTTACGGCTCTTAATTACGTGATTAACAGGTGACTAACACGATAATAAATAGTGTTTGCAACACAAATTAACTTAATTAGGCCATTGGAGTGCCCGGGAACGTTTATCCGACTTTACAAGTACGCGTATGAAGATTCGCGTGGAATCTGCGGAACATCAAATGACAACGAACTGATACCGTACAAAATACTGACAACGCCGACAATTATGAATGTTACACGAAAATTTTATGCTTATGAAATTAATTTTGTGAAATTATGGGGCTTCCGTGCGACACAAATGCAAACGTAAACTAAAAACGCGATGGCAGGAAACGCATCGGCAACGAAACGGAAGCAACGGAGACGCCTATCACCTTTGAAACTTACATTTTAATCTATATTTAGCTCCGTAACAAAATTTTAGTAACTACAATCGAAACCGGATCGAAAAACGGATTAAAGACAGCAACGATATAATTTTTCACGATTATTACCGTAATCGACGAACGAACGCGTCACACGACAAACGCCACTATTATACGCCTTTTAATTTTAAAATTTTATTCTTTCAACACTTATGGAGATTGGGTTGCGATATCAGGTCTCGTAGAAATTACGGGTCACTTAAACTCGGGGATTGGGTTTGTGGGCCTTGGGCCCAAGCCCACTAGCTAAAACACT
This sequence comes from Helianthus tuberosus, assembly GCA_030545235.1. NCBI lineage: Eukaryota > Viridiplantae > Streptophyta > Magnoliopsida > Asterales > Asteraceae > Helianthus > Helianthus tuberosus. The sequence continues at coordinate 11,962,672 of CM060387.1, read as the reverse complement.
AAGTATATATATATACCTTAGTGTACCCTATCCCTCATTTGGGAAAACCTCAGACAAACATACATACACACAACCAAACTGTATATTTTGGGTTTCTTGAAGATCAAACAAAATCTCTACAAAATCTCAACAAGAGATCTTGTCTCCAAAGTTGAACGCACAAGATCTCTATAAGATCTTAACACCTCTATAAAAGACCTCACCCTCTCTTGAATATACTTACAGACACACAAACACAAAGAATAACTTCTCCTTCTCTTTCATTTCCTAACCCTAGCCAAACACCTTCTTATTTCCTTCTCATATCTCGATCCATCAGACACACCACAAAAATCTACTCCCTCATCTCCTCTCTCAAGCTCAGCCGATAACTCAGATACCCCCCAACCCATTTTCTTCTCCGGTGGAACCATCGGCGGAGCCGACTGCGGCGGCGGTGGCTCACGGTGGTGGGTGAAGACTGGCTAAAAGAGAACGACGGGAGAGAGAAGCACGGAGAGAGAGAGAAGACGGAGATGAACGGCAGAACCGGCGTCGAACGCCAGCGAGGTGCAGCGGTGGAAATGGGGCTCCGATAATCGATACTCCGGTAAGCCATGGTCCTTTTCTTTTCACTTTCTTTTAGATCCGGCTAAATCCACAAACTCTTGGCCATTTGGTTATCGGTATTAGCCTGATGATGATGAGATCAGTGGTGGTGTGACGACAAAAACCGTCCGCTCACAGCGGCGGCGGTAGAGTCGACGACGGTTTTGGTGAACTCCGACGGGTTTCATGGTAAACCCCTCCCCCCTGTTTATTGCCTGTATTCTCTGAAGATGATATTTTTGTTTCATGAAAATGATGAAGATGATGTTTTGGTGTGGGTTCACGGGTTTCAGCGGTCAAATCCAACAGGTTCAGGCTCGACTCAGTCAAACTCGGCTCGACTCGGTCCAACTCGGCTCGACTCGGTTCATCACGTCTCAACTCAGTCAACATGAGTTGACCCGGTCAACTCAGTCGACCCGGTCAACTCAGTCGACCCGGTCAACTCAGTCGACCCGGTCAACTCAGTCGACCCGGTCAACTCAGTCGACCCGGTCAACTTAGTCAAACGGCTCGACATTTCGACGCGAAGACTTGGTAAAAATTAACGTCACGTTTATTTTGTTATTTTTTTATAGTGTTAACCTTACGTGACGACGAGCTCGAATCGATTAAATATTAGTTCGCATCTTGAAAATATTCGACAAATCTTATATAAATATTGTTATTATTGTTTGATAAATTGTTGAATTGAGATATAACGACAACTTGCGTTGTCAGGGCCGTCCAAAAACAGAGGAAACTCTGCCCATTTATAGAGAAAATCCGTAAAATAAAATGAGTTTTTATTATGAAACGAAACTATCAAATGAATACATACACGAATGCATTTTACTTTAAATGACACTTTGCGACTTTCGAAAACGACCATTCGGAAATTATTTAAAACAAATAAATGTAGTTATTATATTTATTTTTAAAACTTGAATATTTTACAAATCTTTTATAAAAAATTATATTGTTTTAAACGACGATAACCTGAATTCGTTACTACAAATAAATATAGTTTTTCGGACGTCAAACAAAACGACGGTTCTTTTAAAAACTTAAATATAGTTTATATTTATTTCAAACTTCAAACAACTCGAGGATCCTTTTATAAAATAAATATAACTTTTTATATTTATTTCAAACACCTAAACGGCATATACATGTATTTTGATACATACCATACGAGACGTGATACATAATACGAGTTTGTTACATGTTATTTTCATATAAATGTTTGTTACATACACAACGATTTCTCAAGACGACTAACGAGATTCTACCGAAATATTTATATATTTTTGTTTAAATATTTATATATTTTAAATCTCACGAGAACTAAGTGTTTTTCAAAGACTTAGTAAACTATTACCGACATTAGACGAAACTTAACGAGTATAACTTAATCGCCACTATTAAGTTATCAACTTACTGTTGAATCGTTCGTTTAACGATTCGGTAGAGCTCGATGACACGTAGTTCAGTTACTGCGTTTATTTAGAAACTTATAAGATATTCCGTGTTAGGAATATGATAGAATGCACGCTAGCGAGTCACGTCTTGGAAACGACATCACGAAGTCGTATTAAGCTAGCTTTGCACATGGAAATCCAGGTGAGTTCATAACCCCACCTTTTTATGGTTTTACATTTTCATAAATGTTTTCGGGGTGGAAAGACATGCACGTTTTTCAGAAACATACAAAGTTTTCGATAAACAAAGATTGCACATTTTAGACAAAGCACGTTTTGCAAGAACATACAAAGTTTTTGAACGAACGAAAACTCATATTTCTACATCATGTTACGAATGGATTTCGAGGAACTCAAATGGTTTACGAATGAATCATACTAAATGTACCGTTTTTTACAACACAAATGCGTATTATCGAAATGTGAATGATTTTCATGACTAGGGATGGGTTCGTCTAGTTATAATATTGGGACTGGGTTGGTTTGCGTTTGGGGAACGGGACACCTAGTGAGTTCATGTCCCCACTTTTAAAATTTTACTTGTTTTCTAAACTTGGGGAAAATACATGTGTTATGGTATGTTGAATACAAAAACTAAGGAATGATACTTTAGATCATGTCACGAATAGGGTACTATAAGCACCATTAATCAACGTATACATTTAGACCGCGGAACAGAAGTGTTAGATCTAACGGGTATGGCCGAACCCCACTCATGGTACTTGTGACCACTTGAGTGCTTCGGTGTCCCAGTCGAGGTGAATCGACAATAGTCAAGGTAAATCGACATAGTCAAGGTAAATTGACATAGTTGAAAGGGGAATTCGACACAGTCGAGGGAAATCGACGAGGGTATAAGCCTACTCATTTTGAGTGCTCCCTATGTCCTCACATGTTTTAATGTCCTTGTAAAACATTAATTTGATATGTTCATAAATGCTTTTCATACCGGGGTTTTACAAATTACACACCATGTTTTATACAAATTCAAAGCATAGGATTATGCGGGAATGAAGTCAAAGTCAGGGTGGGCATTCACGGTTATACAAACTTTACAAATACAAGAGTTTACAAATACATGGTTCTACGAACATAATGCGTTACAAATACAATGTTTCCATATAACTTGACAAGAAAATGATTTTTAAATTCGTTTTCTCAATAATATTTCACAAACCGGTCATCAAAAAGATTTGTTTTAAATCTTTTCCAAAAACAAACTATGAACTCGCTCAACTTTATGTTGACTTTTTCGCATGTTTCTTTCTCAGGTTACTTTTCAGAAATTATGGCACGGTTGGAATAGGAGAACCATTGGAGATACGAGTACTTAGTGGCATTCATTTTCTAGAAGTCTTAGCTTATTTGCTTCCGCTGTGCAATGAAGATACCAGTCCAGTCACGCCAGCTCTGATAATTTCGGGGTGTGATAGATTGGTATCAGAGCTATAGGTTACAGCGAATTAGGTTTCTGTAGGAATACCTAGGCTCTAACCTCACCTTTCTTTGGGACTTAGACTATTAAGACTTTGAGTACATACCGAACGCCTAAGACTCGAATATGGTCTCCAACCGTTGCCGAAAAACAATGTGTCAAAATTTTGTTTTCAAACATACGCTAAAGTGGTGTTTTACCCACGATACACAAAACAATCGCATACAGTGCACAAAACATTGAGAGCTTAGGAAACATGCATTTAAGACCTTCGGAAACTTATGTTGAAGTTCATTAAAGGTCATCACGTAGGAACTGCTAATATTAACTCGGGCACACACTATTATCCATATTGTCTATGATATTTTAACTTCCTGAGCGGGCAGCCTACGCATAACAAAATGCTAGTGCACGAGTATACATGGAACTCAAATTTTACGTCAACGGATTTCGGAGTACATCACATTCTACGCGGAACGAAACGCTAGTGCACAAGTATACGTGAAACTTAAGCTATACATCAACGGAGGTTGAAGTACATCACATACGATTTTCGAGGTGAAGTCACTGAGAAGACACTATGGGGCATTTCAGCGACGACGCTAGATTCCTGTCAGCAGGAGAACTATTGATCAGGAAGCGGCGATTTGGCACGCGGTCCTGCAAACGACACGAGGCACGCTAAGGAGAATACGCATGTCTCCGCATTCCCCCCTATTTCAGTTAACGACGAATACGCTATGTTCGGCATTCCATGGTAATGTCAACTAACAACCGATCATCACATCAAACCCCGAATAAAGTCCTTAAATTTCTGTTATTGAAATTTTGACTTTTGCATCTAATGTGTAGATTTTCACATCTCTACTCCTCTTAATGGTCATTGTATCACGATCGTTTCTATCATTTTAGCAAATACTCATTTGCTTTGTTTCTTAAAAATTCATATGTTACGCATGCATCGTTTATAACGCATGTGGTTTCATTGAAGCTATCCCCAACCTTCACATCCCAGTTGGGAACATAAACTTCTTCAGCCTCTGGACCCTCCAAGCTCTCAACACTTTTGCCCGATGAACCCTGGATGGTAGGAGTGCTACCTTTCTTGACCAACTTCTTCTTCCCAGAAACCACTAGCTCTTTTTCCTTACCCTTTCCCACTTCAACCTCAAGAACCTGTTCTGCAGACACCTCTATGTCATCACTAATATTAATGGCCTCTGATCCAGAGGATTGATCAGCACCTTTCAAGCGACGCTTTGAACGACGAACAAAAACTTTGGAACCCGGAGCTTTCATGAAACCCTTAACATTGGGAACATTTACATAGCCAGAACCCTCGAACCTATGCTCGGACCCCCTAACCACTGCATCTTCACCTGGAGTAGCCGCAACATCCCCAAAAGCAACATCAGAAGTAGCATCGCTCTTGACAAAGTCAAGTGCAGACATCACTACAAAATGAACAAACATAAAATATCAGCAAGAAAAAATAAGAACATAACAGCACAGCAAGATAAATGCATACCCTGCCCATCTCTCATAAGCACCGGATCTCGATCACGTTTGTCCCATAACTTACTAAGACCCAACAACACCAGTAAGTGCTCAGGAAAGGGACGAAGCCTTGAAGGGCACTCCCTAAGAGTATCAACAAAACAGGTATTTATCTCAGAAGCAGATGGTTCAGGTTCATTCAAAACGGCATCTGGATGCCTCCAAACAAGTTTGAAAAGAAAAATTTCATCGGAAACCCAGAAAAACCGGTCTTTCCAGACACCAAGACTAGAAACCATAGATGAAATTAAGCAAGTGTCAACCTGAGATGTCTCGAATGTAAACCAGTCACCATTCTCGGCCAACCAGAAAAAATGACGGAACGATAAAAGGGTGGGATCATACCTAGAAGCCCGACACAGAACTTCGAAGTGCAAAGCCCTAGCCAGACCCTGAGGGTGAATCTGGCCAAAGGATACGCGATAATACTCTAAAACGTTCAAAACAAAGTTCGAAAAGGGATGGCGAAGGTTTGAAAACTCAAAATGGCGACTGTAGAGAGCAATGGAACCAGGGGACATTTATCAATTGAAACATCACAAGCCGGTGTAACCGGTTTAAACTTCATCCCAATCCCCCATTCCATACAAAAATTTTCTACTTCCTCTTGAGTTAATCGAGAAAACGATTTCGCTAGATCTTTACGAGCACCCATGCTATAAGAAAATAACCATAAAATAAGAAATTGGAACTAACCTGGGCAAAGGAAAGGAAGATATGGAAGGAAACTTGAGAGAAAATAGAGAAAGATTGTTGGTTATCTTGAATAATAAATGAAAAATAAAACCAATAGAGGTTATGATTACACGACAGTTAATTAAACTGCCTTCTGCAAAAACCGCCGTTAGTCACATCAACCGTCTTGTCAAAAATTCAAATTTCAAAAAACTCAACTGTAACGAACCCTTTAAGACTTCAAGCCTTGAAGCCTTTAAACAATACAAATAAATGTGTAAAAGTCAAAAGTCTTTGAGCTCATTTCCCAAAAATCTCTGACTTGGGGGGCTGATGACGGGGGTATCCCGAGACTAAATAATATAACTTAGACACATGAACGCTTAAAAGGTTAAAGGGTTCAAATCCCGTGAACTCGGGTAAGCAGCAAAAAGGATGTGAACAGTGAACCATCACTTCACTGATTGCTTGTCCAGCCCTCTCACAGCCGTAAAAGAGAACATGTGCACAGAGTATAGTCTTTTATCCGCAGGTCCAAATGCTTCAACCCCTAAAAGGGTAAGTCCCCCACTGCAAACATGTTTCACTAGTCAATGGTTTCATCTTTGGGCGATGTCATTCCCTATAAAATGTAACTTCATTTAGTGCTAAGGGACATTCCGATCAGCTCTGATTCCATTGTGATCTCTGGTCTTTCTTCTCGAGTACCTGTTCCATGCAAGTCTCCATTCTTCACATTCAACACACACATTTCCACTGCTCTCACATCCGAAGCTGAACACACTTCAGTTGAGGATCTTGAGGAAACAACAAAATCTAACTAGTGAACCTCTCTCCACTTCTTGCAAACGTGGGGGGACCCCATTACCTGTGTTAGGCAAACCGGAACCCTCCAACCCTTTTTCCTAACCAGCCTAGCTACTACCATCGGTCTAGTATTTTTTGCATCAACATTAAATGAAGGCTAATTAGGGATGGCAAAAAAAAAAAAAAAACATGAGCCCGGCGGGTATACCCAAAATCTAATACATTTGAAATAGGTATACCAAAACCCGGTGAGTATGGGCTGGGTGTGGGATTAGTTTTAAACAACTTCACGAGTATCGGATGTGTATAGGTTAGGTAATACCTAGCCCAATCCTGAAACCACATACCCTTTTACCCGAACTATATACTCGATCATATATCCAATTTTTTTTTTACCCTTTTACCTGAAGGGGTATGGTCCCAAAAAGCCACGCAGACCAATCAGGTCGCGCGCTGAACCATACTCCTTATTCACTAACCTGATTATTCTGCAGACCCCGCGCGAACTACTTAGTCAACATCCAAGCCGCGCGCGAGGTCAAAGGAAGGTATAACATCAGGTTTCACACTTAGCATCCTGAATAAGAGCCCTCAACCCCTGAACCTTGTGCCGACTACTTGGACACACACCAAAGGTCGCGTGTGGGTAACGGCACAGGGCCATTTTAGGAAGCATCAAAGGTACAAATGGCAGAAGAATGAGCCAATCAGCGTCCAGCAGGCTGTACCCTATCGTGCTCCACGATTGACGACCGTTCAGGAGACAAAAGGTACACAAGGACGCCTACGTGGCACCAATCAGGGGGCGACGACAACTGCCCCACGGTCTCCACTCACCTGCTGATGTCAGAAGGACAACAGGGTCGACAAACCGGACACATGGCTCCAATCAAGGTGCGCCAGCACCGAAGATCTTCTAGAAGTCACTAATGGTCGACACCAGAGGGACAAAGAGGATATTCCTTGTTGTTGCCTTCCGGCCCAAGGCCCATCAGCCCATCTCCTCCTACACCACTCTGGCTATAAATAGGGACCTTCATACACAGGTTAAACATTCTGTTCTCTCTACTCTCACTCTTAACACACACTTAATTTCCTCAAAACAGTTACTTATTCTCACTCCGGAGAGTGGTTAAGAGGGAAACCCCCATATTCCCCTCTTAACGAGCTTAACTGTGTGTTATTGTTTTACAGGAAGGATCACGTTCAAGCTCAGGAAAGATAAAGGAGATTAACCCTCATGTTTGAAACATAAACCCAACTAATAGCCTAAAATTAGTTCCGTGTTTCTTCATTGGCGCCCACCAATTTTTTTACAATCACTTGATCTTCTTTTTTCTGAGTTTTTTTCTATTCTCTCGATCATGGCTGGTCAGGGAATACCCGATTTCGGCTTCGGTACACACTCTAACGTAGGAGAGGGGGAGGACAACTCACACGTCTAACTCTAATCTACTGATGAGTTGGTCGAAGGCGAAGCAACAAACACTAGGGGAACCCGCGCGAGTATCAATCGCATCACTCAAATGGGTACCCCAGCAAGCAATATCGCTGGTCCGTCAAACTCAGCTCCAAACCCGAACATTTTGACGTTACTAGGGCTCCCAGAGGGCGAAACCTTAGCTTCCTAGTATGCCAAGCAGATTGCTACTATAAATGCTGCCTACCAGTCTTTAAGTGCACAACAGGTGATTCTGCAAGCGGAACCATCCATGGTTACACCTCGAGGTCCAACGCAGGGGGCGCACCAGACAACCCCTCAACAAAACATACAAGGGCAGTTCAACAGACCTCCTCCCCAATGAAGACCAAGCGTGCATGATACGCGCAACACATACGGGGAGACATGCAGTTATTATGACCATCCGTCTAATGCCTAGCACAAGCGTCCATTTCATAGCCGGCTAGGGCCACGCAACATGAACAATGAGTGGGATGACATAGATCTCGATGATCCTACTTGGCAAGAAGACGAAGGTTCCTCAGTTTTCAACCGCTTGCAGAAAAATCATGAATCTTACAAACCACGACCTCGCGCCGCCTACAACGAAGCAGCAGAGCATGATTTTAGTCTTGTCTACAGACCAGCTGAAGCCGCAAAACACTCGAAGTTTATCCGAAGTATCGCTCTGGCCCCGCTAGAAAAAGCAAAGTTGCCACAAAATGTGGGAAAATTCAACGGTCTTACTGACCCAGATGATCATGTAAGAGTATTCACAAGTGTTGGTGTTCTAGGACAATGGACCATGCCAATGTGGTGCCATCTGTTCGTCCAAATGTAGATAGGGGCTGCTCGCGCTTGGTTTGACAACCTCCCATCTGGAAGAATCAAGTCATGGGTCAACTTCAGAGACCATTTGTAACCCATTTCATCCAGCAGAGATGTTATCAGCGCGACACGTCCGAAGTGACAGACATCTGGCGCAGAGAGAATGAGGGGTTAGAGGATTTCATCACTCGCTTCAATAAGGAGTGTTTAGAGATTGGAGGTGTCAGCGAAAATCTAATGCGCGCCCACTTCAAAAGGTCATCCGTTGTGATAGTCTAATCAGGACTATCACAGGAAAAGACAGCATGCCCAAAGAATGGGACAAACTCATGGCAGCAGCAAAGATTGTTGCGCAGACTGAAGAATCCTTGGCAGGAGCCAAGAATTCGTATTATGAAGATCGTTTTTCAAGAGCAAACTCGTGTGACAATAACAGACGAAACAGAAACAGAAATCCTGGCTGGAAGGCAGGCCAGTCCAACGGTTATGAAGAGAGGCCTCGCTTTAAAGAAGACGCGCGAGAAACAATCGACCGCATCGGCTATCGCAAGGCCGTCAAGAATGAAAACCGAGAGAAACATTGAACTCCGCTCATTAAAACACCTAAAGAGGTGCTCATGACGGAGAACCATGACTTTAAGGCACCAAAGCCTATGACGAACAAGAAGGGGCAAGACCCGAACCTGTATTGTGATTTTCACAAAGATACAAGTCATTTGACAGATGATTGTATCAGTCTAAGGCAAGAGATCGAAAAGGCATTGAAGACCGGAAAATTAAGCCATCTGGTTAAGAACTTGCGCAAGGAAACGCGCCAGATTCAAAGAAACGATGACGGAAACCAGAAGAAGGTTAGGCGCCTGGAAACTCACATGGTCAATGGACCAAGACATAGTGAGAGGAACAAGGGCAAACGCCCATTCGAACCAGCATGGCAGGAACAACAAGTCATCTTTCTGGTAGTGTGCGGGGGACCACGCGCCACGCGCCCCGTTGTCATTACCGGCATCATAGGCCACTATGAAACAGAATACGTCTTCATTGATCCAAGAAGCACAACTGACATCATTTATGAACAATGTTTCAACCACTTTGATCCAGAAGACAATGCGCGTCTTGAGCCTTTTGATTATCCTCTTTCCAGATTCTGCAATGAGACAGTCTTCCCATTGGGCCAAATCAGCTTCCCCGTCACGCTGTCTGACGGGAAGCATTCAAGAACTACGAACGTCAACTTCATGGTGACGCCAGTCAAGTCAAGACACGATGTTCTAATTGGAAGAGAGACACAAGGTGAGATGAACATGGTAACATCCACACCCCACTCAGCCATTGGCTTCCCAACTGAAACGGGGGTGGCGATTATCTACTCAAAGAAGGAAGTAATGGCGACAGAAGATGCGTGCCCGGTCAAAGCAGCCAAGATCTCACCAACCGAGCCAGAAAAATGGGTCTTGAACCGTAAGTACCCAGAACAGACGGTGACGATCGGCCATGCAATCTCACCAAGTATCAGGACGCACCTCAAGCAATTACTGTTCCGAAACATGGACATCTTCGCCTGGACCCCGCCTGACATGACAGGCGTCCCGCGTGATGTCACTGAACGTTGTTTGAATACTTATCCATCTGTCGAGCCGAAGGTCCAAAGAAAGCGCAGCCTAGGATCGGATAAAACAAAAGCCATGAATGAACAAGTTTGTGAACTGCTGAAGGCAGGTATACTGAGGGAGGTGCGCTACCAAAGTTGGGTTGCAAACCCCTAATGGTCTAGAAGTCTACAGGAGGATGGCGCATGTGTGTCGACTACACAGATCTCAATAAGGAGTGTCCTAAAGATTGTTATTCATTGCCTGAGATCGATAAGAAGATAGACTCTCTCGTGCCATTCAGGTGGAAATGTTTTTTAGATTGTTACAAGGGATATCACCAAGTCCAGATAAAGCTGGAAGACGAAGATAAAACAGCCTTCCATACTAACATTGGAAACTTTTGCTACACAAAGATGCCCTTCGGGCACAAAAATGTTGGCGCAACTTACCAGCGATTGATGGACAAAATATCTGGTGTCACACCCCGATATTTACAGCTCAGCCCGGTGGGCCCGGTGGGGAGTATCGTGACGTAGTTGATACCATCATAGTCAATTTACATAATTATAGCATAGCGGAAGTCTTGGAATATAAAATATTATTACAAACCCAAATGTTAGTAAATATCAAGTATTAATTTATAGACGAGCTTGTAATAATAGATCCACGGGCGGATCATTAAAGAATTCTATAAAATGAAGTTTAGCAGACTTTAAGGCATCTTTAAGGATTTGCAAGATCCTCTATTTCGACAACGAGCAGTTCCCAGCCTATTTCGAGTAGTACCTGTCACTTAATCTTTTGAAAATACGTCAGTTTACACTGGTAAATACAATTAACCGACTCGTTTGAAAAGAGTTTATGAAAATTGATTTAGGCGCACAAGGCACGAAACCATTTATAACCTGGGATAATTTTTATATAAAATCTTGTATACAGATTTACATGTTTGTCATACATATGGGGCCGGTTTGGAAGCCGGTCATGATTAACCAACTCACCACTATAAAACCCACAAAGGAGTTATCCCCAACATGTGGGTTATTTAGCATTTGCATCTGTCAGGTGTATGCCTACACCCCGTGCATAGGTCGTGGCCATTTACAAATGAAATGAGCCGAGGATATCCAGGACACGGTCGTGTTAACCCCCAATTTTTATGTTATCAAGCATAAGTGATTAAAACGGGGTTATGTAATTCATTAACCATTATTTGATTAAATGATTTTATACCCGACCAAGCGGTAATATAATACCGTATCCCAAGCCCGTATAAGGGAAAATAAGTTAAAAGTATTTACTTGAGCTAATACTTGATTAACAGCTAAATAACTCAGTCGTATCCAATCTAACTAATCGCAGGTAGCTTTTACCAGGTGGCTTAGTCTGGAATCATGGTAATATGTAACCAATTCAGAATGCTAATGGTCTTATTTAAGTCGTAGACTTAGACCGGCTAGCTTAAAGTATCTAAAACGGTACGATACGCTAGATTAAGCGATGACAGGAATAGAATGTAAATTAGACCCAACAAGTATGAAGACTTGCATAATATGGGTAAACTAGGTACATTCTGGATTTTGAAGTAAAAACGATAAGGTTAAACACGTTTCGGCAACTTACGTAAACTAGTTACGTAAGTCTAACCGTACACGTATAAGCGATAACGAGTAACCGGATGAGCCATGAACAAGTTCCCTATGCCAATATACTTTAAACAAGTTGTAATATCAGTGGGATATCAACTTGTATGCACGTTTAGGTTTTAAAATCAAACTATGCCTCGTAAGGGTGTTTTGGTCATTTTACGACGTAGAAAATTATCTTGAGTAAAATCTGATGTTATGATCATACACATTCTTTGAAAACACTTTATTTATGATATAATATCAGTATGATATCAAACATATGTGTGTTTTATAGTTTAAAACGATACTATGCTCCGTAGGGGCATTTTGGTAATTTTACACATAGTTTCGAAGGCTAATTTGGGAATCTGAGTTTATAACATACTGTAAAAATATTTAAAAATTATTTATAAATTCAGTAGGTAACAAGTCTTGGTTGGTAGTTATGGTATAAAACCATACTACGCGCCGAAACGGCGTTGAAGTTGTTAAACGATGATATGTGCGATGTTTAAGGAAAACTGATGTTATGACCAGGTCTATATGATCCAAATATGTTAATTAATATGACATATCAGTTGTCAAAAGGTTTTGTATAAAAATTATGCTTTTAAATCCTTTTAGGTGCAAAAAGGGCATTATCGTCATTTAAGAACACAATTCAAGAACGTATACGTAAACTCAGTTTGCAATGTGAATGAACATCCCAAATTATCCTAATTATGATGTTACATCAGTAGTCAATGAGTATGGTATGAAAAATTATGCTTAAAACCGATCTATGCGCATAAAGGGCATTTTGGTCAATTTAAAGCACAATTTACGATATTATATGCAAACTCAGTTTATGATCAGATTCGTAACATCATAATATGTTAAACATGTTAATATATCAGTACCTAAGTTGTTTGAAAGCTTATTGGTGTCTAAAACCTTATTTTTGCTAAAAAGGGCATAATAGTCAAAGTACGGCATATTAATGGAAACTTGCATAAAACTAATATTACTAGTATGATCGTGTAATATAACCCAGAGGGTTATGCTATATTAAATTACGATCATAACGGAACCTAAAATCAGTAGCAAACTAATCTAATTCGGTTCATAATCAAAAGTCAACGCTTAAGTCGAACTTCGCGACTTTCACCGACCCTAAAATTGGAATTGACGAGCCGAACATGTTTACACATGTTCTAATAATTATTACCAAGTTGTTTAAGTGATAAAACATATTTTAGAACACTTCTAAACTCATGTCGCAATTATTTTAAAAACTGACCCGTTGACTTTTTAAATTAATATTACTTTGACTCGTCCATTGTCCAAGCAAACGTGATTCTTAGGAGGTGCCCTTTTGAGGGATTAACACCTACCTAATTACGATCACGTAGCCATGTTCGTTGCGAACAATGGCTTGACCGTTTTAAGGTCTAACTAAAAGTCAAAGCATTTTATCGTAAACGCTTGACTTTTTGGCTTTAAGAGCCAAACAAAATAACCAGCCACGAAAGGAACACTTACATGTGTCTTAGGGACTGAAGAGAACTTATTGGTATGCTCCTAATGCTCAGGAGCTCCCAGAATGAGAAGTTAGAAAGAATTGAAAGGGGCAAAGTGAATGAATGGATGAACACCTCTATATATAGTGTTTGGGTGATTCATGGGATCATTCCATGTGTTTAGAGGGCTCTTAGGATGAAGACATGTGTTATGGCAGCTGTCCAATACAATTTGCAGCCCAAGGTATCGATTTACATGGTTTAGGATTGATTGGAGTGGTGAACAAGCAAGGAAAAAAAAATGATTCTGCAGCTGTTGGTCTTTGGCGGCCCGCGACCGCCCCGGCCCATGTCTACGCGGCCTGCGAGCGAGTGGAGTCCAGCCCAAACATGTTTCTGCTTTGGCAGTTTCAGCCTCTAATCCTTTTAAGCTCTTTTGAACTTTAAAAGTTGGCATTTTTTGGCACAATATTTTCATATCAACTAGGTTATATTAGTATAAGGTATGAAAATCTCTAGTGGCCCAACTTAGGCACACCCAGGAGTACGACTGAGCATTACGGAGTTCCTGGTTTGTTTAAAAGGTCACTCGAAAGCGTAGTTTTGAATGTTAACGCTTTTAGTCCTTTTAACGCACAAACTTGCGCGTATTATCATTTAATAGCATCAAAGCCCTATGCAATCCATAATAAGCATTATCGAGAGTATGATTGCATATCATAATGCTTCGGGTTCATTAAAAGATCATTCAGATGTATAATTAAACATGTTAATGCTTTTAACCCCTCTACCTCGCAAACTTGCGCGTAACTTCACTTATTGGCATAAAAGCCTTGAATAGCCAATATTAGGCATTCCCGAGAATATGATCAAACATCATGAAGCTCTCGGTTTGTTAAAAGGTCACTCAGAGGTACGAATTAACATGTTGACATTTTTAACCCTTCATCGCGCAAACTTTCAAATAATTACGCAAACGGCTCCTCTCGTCCAACAAGTGGCTCATTTGAGAATACGGACACCGTATAAGGTCACTCAGAGGCCTAGTTTAGGCATGTTGACACTTTCAGTCCTTATATATTCAAGGTTTTCGATTTTGACGAAATTAGTCCCTCATAGTCAACGTTTGACTTTATTAGGGTTTATTACACGTGTCAACACATCATTGGACATGATTTTACAAGGTGTTACATCCTCACCCCTTAAAAGAAATCTCGACCTTGAAATTTGCTCAAAAGATAGGAGTACGTCTGTCACGTAGTGAACACAACCTCCCATGTATAATCGGGGCCTCTACGGCATCCCGCTTAACCTTAATAATAGGTATGTGTTTTCATCGGAGCTTCTTAATCCTTATCAGTTCTTGATCGATATCGGATTCTTAACAAACCAAACGTTTTTATTATCTGCACATTTTTATGTGACAATGCTAGCAATTCATTGGCTAGATATGTGACATCTGTGGTTGTTATCATTGTACAAACTTTGAATACTTCAATTATCAATAAAAAAATGTGATTTGATCCCAATATTTGTTTAATTATGTTTGACATTTTGCACGTTTTGATTTTTGTTCAATTTCAAACTCTATATCGCTTTCTGGAAAGTTATATGCAAACTGGTGCGTAAACGTAATCAGTTTAATGCGACATACACTCCGAAACACCAACATATGCTTAACATACCTTAAATAACCTTTACATAACTTAGGAATAAGTTTCGAAGGGTTTGGTATGGCAAAATCAAGTTTATTCGCTTTCAGGGACTAATTTTGACAAACTGCGAAACTATGCCGATTCGTATAGTAACGAACACTCCGAAACTTGATCATAATCTAAACATACCCTAAATATCCTTTACATATCTTAGAAATAGGCTTTGAGGGTTCAGTATGCGAAAATAAACTTATTGGTCAATCAGGGACTAAAAGCGTCAAAAAGTGCATAAGTTTGCATTTACGCGTATAACTTACGTTCTGAACATATCCGGACATCCAAAATTTTTTTCAATCATTAAAATATTTTATTTTAGCATTTGAAATGCTAAAATTTCATTCGTCGCGCAATTTGGATTGTTTTTCGCGTCCGTTCGTGTTTCGTCGTAATTAACCGAACAACGTGACCATACGACCAAACGAACCGACATCCGTGATATTCTCAAGCATATTTCATGTCCCCTACACTTTGGCATCATTGTTGAGCCTTGAAAATGGTTTAACGGGGCTTAAACGAGTAAAAAATGGCTTTATATCCATGCAGGGACTAAACATGTAATTTTTAAAACTGTTGCTGAACTAGCCATAGGTCCCGGGCCGCGTAAGAGTAGGCTCCAGCTTACGCGGGGCCTGAGAGCTTCCCAGTTCTGCAAAACTCAGTTTTCTGCAAACAGCAACTGGTTTCTAGGTTTTCTTCATGGTTTTACAACTCTATGGACTGGTTTTCAAGCTCCCATGGTATATAAAACCATGGGCAACACTTGTAAGGTCCAGATCAAAGCTCGAAATCCAAGAAACGATCCTAACGGTTGTCCCCAAAAATCTTAAATACTCGTTTCTTTTAAGAAACAAAGCCAATATTCCTATTAAGATCTTCCTATCTTCATAGTTAGAATTTTAAAAATGTTTAAAGTACCAACCGGAATTCACGGATTTGATTCCTTGTGTGCTTTGAATACTCATATGCTCAATTAACAAGAAAAATTAACAAAATAAAGATCAAGTTAATTAATTATGTGATTATGTGCTTATGTGATATCTTTTATGTCTTGTGTGATCCGAATATTCATTATCCAAATCCTCATAGAATCTTCCATATCTCCATATGAGGGATTCATAGTAGGATACCCAAAATGTACTATCTTAAATCCTTAATGGGCTTCTACGTAATAGTTAAGTCCCTTGGATTATGAAGTGATATTCTTTAATTGGACCCCTTAAGGAGTCTAGTTAAACAGTTTGGTTCAAAAATCTGGTTAGGAATATCATGTGATGATATAGCTGAAAAGATCCCTTAAGCGGTCTATTTAAGGAGATCATACGACAGTCTAGTTAAGGAGATCATGTGTTGATCTAGTTAAAAAGATCCTTTGGTGGTCTAGTCAAGTCACTTCATGTTTATTCAATTGATTTCCCCCCTACGCATTATGAAATGAACTGTGCGGACTGTGCAAGGAATTACGTAATTATGGATGCATACATAATAATGGAATTCAGTGCACAGAAACCACAACAAGTTTTGTCATGTGTTAAGACCTATAGTGATGAGAATAACGAGACGGGAACAATGTAAAAAGGGGCATGGTGGATACGCCGCTGATACTTCCTATAAATAAGTGTTCCTTATTACATTGCGAACGTAACGTTATTTAAGTTACTAGAAGTCCTGGACCTTGACCAATGATTATCTTATCTTTCACTCTCCGACTCTGATATCGAGCACACACAAGTTTCCTCTAAAATTAAATTTCGGGACGAAATTTCCTAAAGTAGGGGAGACTGTGACACCTGTGTTACTTCAACCATCATACAAATACCAAACCAATGAAATATTGTATTTCATACATGGGATTTGTATAAATATGTGTATCGTTTGCACATATCAATTCTTGTTCGATTTCGAGCTCTAAATCGCTTTCTGGAAGGTTATACGCGAACTGATGCGTAAATATAACCAGTTTAATGCAAAAAACACTCCGGAACAGTGAAATAGGCTTAACATACCTTAAAAAACCACTACATAACTTAGAAATAAGTTTTGGATGGTTTGGTGTGTTGAAATCAAGTTTATTCGATCGTAGGGACTATTTGTGTCAAACTGCGAATGTATGCCAATTCGTGCGGTAACGAACCTTCTGGAATATGATCATAAGTTAAACATGCCTTAAATATCCTTTACATAGCTTATAAATAGGCTTTGAGGTGTTCGGTATGCTAAAATAAACTTTTTGGTCATTCAGGGACTAAAAGCGTCAAAAAGTGCATAAGTTTGCATTTTCGCACATATCTTACGTTCTGAATATATCCGGACATCCAAAAATTTATGTAATCATTAAAATATTTTATTTTAGTGATTGGCATGATAAAATTCCATTCGTCGCGTCCGTTAGTGTTTCGTCGTAATTAACCGAACAACGCAACCGTACGGCCAAACGAACCGACATCCGAGATGTTTTTGAGCATGTTTTATGTTCCATATACTTTAACTTCATTTTAGAGCCTTGAAATGAGGTTAACGGGCCTTAAACGTGTCAAAAATACATCAAAATGCATGTTTTTCAAGTTCAGGGGCCAAAACTGACAATCTGTGAAAGTCAGCTAGGAGGGGCGCGTAAGACTTGTCTATTTATTACGCGGGCCGTGGGAGCCCATCAGACAGAAACTTCATTTTCAGCATTCTGGTAATATTTCAGGGGTTTAAATGTAAAATTCTCAATACCTTGGGCTAGAATTTGATGGTTTTTAGCATTCCCATGGTTTTGAAAACCATGTGCCCAAGTGGAGGGTCAAGATCGAAGCACGATTTACGAGGAACAATCCTAAGGGTTATGGGTTTCCTTTAAATACCCACTTTCATTCACTTGTTTCCTCACAAAATCTGATTGAATTACTCTAAGTTGGAGTTCAAGGACTTCATACCTGAGTAGTTTGATCAAGATTTCTTGCAATGACCCTTTGTAAGTATTCTTTCGTGCTTTTACGCGTTTTAAGCGTGAAAGTCAAACAAGTGTTTGACTTTCAGCTTTGACCAGTTTATGGTCAACACGAAGTTCGTTTGAACTTCGCAACGTGAGCATAATCATGATGGTCATAGTCCTTTGTGACTATACCTACTGATTACCACGTTATTTAGGCTTAGTGACGAGTCATAGTTTCAGTCAAAATGCGCATTTATGCGTATTTTGCAACCAAACTATTTTTGGGTATCAAGACCCTTTGTCTTGATATCAAACTTGTTTTCTAACTTTGTTAAACATGTTTTAACATGTTTAACTCGTCACTTTTAGATTAGTGCTTATATGGGGTCGTAAGATAAGCGGTCTAAACAACCGCTTAGACTTTCGAACCCGACCCGTTTGGTCGATCATTAGGATCCGACCAAACATATTTTGTGACCATAGTTATATAAGGAATAACCTTCCGAGGTTATACCTTATGGTCACTTCGTTTAAGTAGTTGCATGATAGGTAGTTTATATGCCTTAGGTAAATGACCAAAATGCCCTTTTTACGCATAAATTCTTTTTAAGCATATGTAACATAAATTTTGACATCTAAACTGATTAGGCAACATTATTAGACATGTTAAGGCATATATTACTTGTCATAGGACTAGTTAGGCGGTCCGAACGCGTTTTACGCGAACGACGCGTCAAAGTAGCGTAAGCTACCTAAACGGGTCGTAATGGGTCGTAAACACTTAGGTTAGGTTTCGATTTAGTATGTAGGTTTTGTTAAACCATATTACATGAGTTCCCATACTCATTTGGTTTGCGAAACGTCATTCTATCCGATCTTCCGATTTAGGTACAAATTATTTACTTAGTTACCTATATTAGGTGCCGTTTGATTCCGTGATCCCTCTAGCTTTGCTTGGTTGTTATTCAAGACTTCTAAGCAATCTTAAGTGAGTACATAGTCCCCTCTTTTACTGTTTTCAATGTTTTGGGGTGAAACATGTGTACCTATTTGTCATGTTCATGATTTCAAAGTATAAATTAATTATACATGTTAGCACTTATCTTTTGACAAACTGCATGATTATTTATGTTTTAAACACTAATTTTTCAAAGATTATAAAATTAATTGTTGGATTGTACTTAGTTGATACATTCACCAGACCGATTGGTAGTATAATATAGGGCTATAGGATTTGACACCCCATTCCTGTTGTATGGAATGTCTTTGTGGTATTTCTATAGTCTCAAAGGTGTAGTTTGATGCACTAAGGTTTGGTTGAATTCTAAAATCACATTTTTATTGTATATTTTGTTATACTCCCAAAAGTATAGTTTGATATGCTCTTATGTGTGATATTATACAAAACAACATATATTTTGTTAATTACTAAAACATAGTTTAATATGTTATTTACAAAACCAAAGCATAGTTTAATATGTTATGTATAAAACCAAAGTATAATTTTGATATACTACTGAAAGCTATTATTTTGACACTAAAGTATATTTAATATACTATCTGTTTTGGAATTGAAATATATTTTAATATCTTACTTATTCGACTTTCTTAAAACCAAAGTATATTTTTATATATACTACAAACCTTTTTATCTAAACATTGTTTTACAAACAACATATTTTGTACAATCTCATTTTACTTGATTATTTAATTATCTATGCATCATTCTTTTATATCATCAAGTTTCTTGTAAAATTTCGCATGATTTATAAAGATAACACTTTTAAAGTTCATGACTACTTTTTGTTAAAACATTCTTTTAAACTTACAAGTCATGAATCATGCATTAATAAAACCTATGTATCTCACATGCATTTTTATACTGACGTACCTATTTTTATACATGTTTCAGGTGTTGCTATGTGATGATTGTTGATACATGCTATACATATGATGGACTCGTGCCTTAGCGACTTTAAAACTTGAAAGACAATAATTGTATTTATTTGATTTGTAATAAGACAATGTGTTCAATAATTCAATAAAACAAAATTATTAAATCCACGGTTGTGAAACAATGATTATGTTACAACACTCCCCGACGTTTCCGCCACGATTTGTTGTTTTATCGTGGTCGGGGTGTGACATTATACTTTATACAAATAACTTATTTTCACAAGACATTGTTTACAAACGACATTACTTATACAAATCCATTATTACTTGGTTATTTATTTAACCAAGCAGTATTCTTTTATATATCATCTGATTTACTTATCGCTTTTCGTATGATTTATAAAAGAAAACGTTTTCCTAAGATTCACGACTAACTTTTGTTAAACACTTCTTTCAACTAAAAGTTATGAATCCAAAATCAATAAACCTATGTATCTCAGAGGCATTTTTATGCTGACGTACCTATTTTCACATGTGTTTTCAGGAGCAGATGCATAGGGTTATTCAAGATACACTTAGGCGGACTTGGGCCTTAGTGACAATAAAAGATGCAAGACTAGTTTAAATTCTGTTATGTACTCTTTGTTTCCTTTGTTTTAAGAGAAGGTAATCCTTTTATTTCAAATAAAATTAAAACTTTAAATACCTTGGTTGTGAAACAATAATTCTGCCACTCCACTCCCCGACGTTTCCGCCGCGGTTTGTTGTTTTACGCGGTCGGGGTGTGACAGAAGAGTTGGTATCAGAGCCGATGGTTATAGGGAATTAGGTTATTAGTAATGCTTTAACCTAGACTATAACTTTTCTAGGACCCCAACACAAGTTATCTTGTGTTTATATCTCAAAACATTACCGTCACCTATCTTTAGGTTATTACCAAAACAAGAACACAATTTTCCAAAACGATTTTTGAAGATCAATCATCTACTCTTAGATGATTTGTTATAAGGTTTTGAACTCTCCAAAATTTCAAAACGATTTTGAAAATCAATCATCCATTCTTGAATGATTCGTTTTTGGCTTAATGCCTTCCAAGTTTTCAAAATCTCGCCAAAGTTTTGGGTCTAAATAATGTGAACACGTGCAATCTGGAAGGGTGGATGCCTGTATCTTGAGTTTTCTGTCTAGGCTAGAGTGTTCGTACAAATCCACATAATCGGACCAGCCACTCTTACCTGGGAACTCTTGGGGTGAGTGTCCACTTATAGGCTAAAGCATGTCTTCGCGATACATTATTATGACCCATTTACTTTGATTAGTCACTGTGTGTCGTTTGTTTGCTTTGTGATACAAACGAATGACCACCATCTATGCTTTTTGTCGATATTTGTATCATCTCATTTTCCCATCTAATCATCTCACTCATTTTCTCTCATGTTTCCTCTTTTAGAATGCCTCCTCGACGCAACAATCAGCCACCTAATGCCGAACTGGCAGCAATCATTGCGCAGCACATGGCAGCTGCACTCCCGAATCTCATTGCTCAAATTAACCAGGCCAACAATAACAACAATAATGCTCCATGCAACTTTAAAAGTTTCAATTCGGCTAAACCACTCAAGTTTAGTGGTTCTGAATGAGAAACTGGGCTCCTACAGTGGTTTGAAAGCATTGAGAGTACTTTTCGTCATGTTCAGTGTCCTGATATTTGCAAGTCGAGTTCGCTTCTAGTGTGTTTCAAAAGAGGGATCTTACTTGGTGGAATGGGTTAATGAGAGATTGTGGTGCTAATGTCGCTTTGGGTCAAACTTGGGAAGAGCTTAGGGCTCTTATGATGAGGGAATTCTGTCCTTGTCACGAACAGAGGGCGTTGGAAAGAGAGTTTGATGATCTGAAACAGGATAGTGGTGAACATCGGGCTTATACACACAGATACAAGGAGCTGAGTTTGTTATGCCCTACAATGGTTACCCCACTCGAGAAAGCTATCGAGAGGTATGTCGATGGTTTACCTGACCCCGTGCAAGATATCGTCACTGGTAGAAACCCTACCATAGTTCATCAGGAAATCGAGTTGGCTGCGACTTTGACTGAGTCACAAATCAGAAAGGGTAAGCTTCATAGGAAGGGTGACAAGAAACAGAATCAGTCTGACAAGGGTGAGAACAAGAAGGGTAAGAAAGCAGGATCTTCAAAGAGGTCTAGGAAGCGCAAGGCTTCCCAAAATTTCGCTATTACTTCATAAGCCAATCAGGCAGCTCCCAACCAACCTGCACAACCACCAGCAAAGAAACAGTATGCGGGGAATGCACCGTTGTACAACAGGTGCAACAGTCACCATCAACCACAGGTTCAGTGTCGTTTTTGTGCCAACTGTGGGAAATCGGGTCATCTTGCCAATGTTTGTTGTTTTGCTCCAAATCAAGCCGTACAAAACCTTGCTCAGCAAGCTGCTCAACCGCCTGCTCAACAACAAGCACAGGCTGCACGACCTCATTATCCGCCTGGATCTTGTTACAATTGTGGGGATCTGACCAACTATCGAAATCTGTGTCTGAGGTTGGCCAATGCAAATCAGGCGCAGGCTCGTGGTCGAGTCTTTAATATGAACGCTAATGAGGCGCGAGCAGACAATGAGGTGGTCAATGGTACGTTCTTTGTTAACAATCAGCCTGCATCTGTTCTTTTTTATTCGGGTGCCGATAAGAGTTTTGTGTCATTATCTTTTGAGCCTTTGCTTTGCATGACTAGAACCAAACTAGGAAAGCCTTTGACAGTAGAGGTAGCTAGTGGTGAACCCGTTGTTCTCGATTCTATTCTTCGAAACTGCCAGTTGAACCTAAATAACCATCTTTCCCTATCGACCTCACACCGATGCAACTTGGAAGCTTCGACATTATAGTGGGAATGGATTGGTTAACCAAGTATCACACAGAGGTAGTTTGTTTTGAAAAGATTATTCGAGTACCTCTTTCGTCAGGTGAGATCTTAGAGGTTCGTGGTGAGAAGCCTGCTAGTAGTCTCAAACTCATGTCTTGTACTCAAGCTTAAAAGTACCTACGAAAGAACTATGTGGCCTTCTTGGCATATGTTGTAAAGGATAAAGGCAAAGGTAAGTCTATTCAAGGTATCCCTGTTGTTCAGGATTATCCTGAAGTGTTTCCTGAAGAATTACCTGGTTTACCCCCAGCACGCCAAGTTGAATTTCGTATTGATCTTGTACCTGGTGCAAATCCTATCGCTAGATCTCCTTATCGTATTGCACCGTCTGAGATGCAAGAGTTGTCTAAGCAGGTTCAGGAGCTTTCTAACAAAGGTTTCATTCGTCCTAGCTTTTCACCTTGGGGTGCTCCCGTTCTTTTTGTCAAGAAGAAAGATGGCTCTTTCAGGATGTGCATCGATTATCATGAGCTTAACAAGCTTACCATCAAGAATGGATATCCCCTACCTCGGATTGATGATCTCTTTGATCAGTTACAGGGTGCCACTTATTTTTCAAAGATTGATCTACGTTCTAGGTATCATCAGCTTCGTGTGCTTGAAGAAGATATTCCTAAAACTGCATTCCGCACGAGATATGGTCATTATAAGTTCACAGTTATGCCATTCGGTTTGACTAATGCTCCTGCTATTTTCATGGACTTGATGAATAGGGTTTGTAAGCCTTATCTAGATAAGTTCATCATCGTTTTCATTGATGACATCTTGATTTATTCTAAGACACGAGCTGACCATGAACAACATCTCCGTCTTACTATGGAACTCCTAAAGAAAGAATAACTTTTCACCAAATTCTCCAAGTGCGAATTTTGGCTTAAGGAATTTCAATTTTTGGGTCACATTGTCGATGAACAAGGTATTCATGTAGATCCCTCCAAAATCAGTGCAATTAAGGACTGGGATACACCTACTACTCCTACTGAAGTTCGTTCATTTCTTGGTCTCGTGGGTTGTTTTCGCCGCTTTATCGAAAACTTCTCCAAGATTGCAGTTCCTCTCACTGCACTAACTCAGAAGAATAAACCCTTTGATTGGGGATCCAAACAGGAAGAAGTTTTTTGGACCTTGAAATAGAAACTCTGTGATGCACCTATTTTGTCTTTACCTGAGGGCAATGATGATTTTGTGGTATATTGTGATGCATCCAATTTAGGCCTTGGCTGTGTTCTCATGAAAAGGAACAAAGTCATAGCTTACGCATCGAGGAAGTTGAAGATACACGAGAAGAACTACACGACTCATGATCTTGAGTTAGGTGCGGTAGTTTTTGCTCTCAAAATCTGGAGACACTACTTGTATTGCACAAAATGTGTGGTTTTCACTGACCACAAAAGTCTTCAGCATATCTTCAATAAGAAAGAACTTAACATGAGTCAAAGACGTTGGGTTGAACTTATAAACGACTACGATTGTGAAATTCGCTACCATCCTGGTAAGGCGAATGTCGTGGCCGACGCACTAAGTCGTAAAGAGCGTGTCAAGCTTCACTGTGTACAAGTTCGATCTAATATTCAAACCAACATTTCTCAGGCTCAACATACTTGTGTTTCACAAGACTTGATGGGTAAGGAATTACCATGTCACATTAAGCCTGATCTTGAACTGAAAGACAACGGGTTATATTATTTCATGGACCGTTTGTGGGTCCCAAGTCAAGATAATCTTTGCACCTTGCTAATGGATGAAGCTCATAAGTCTCGTTATTCTATTCATCCTGGTGCAGATAAAATGTATAAGGATCTTCGAACCCAGTATTGGTTTCCCAGTATGAAGAAAGACATTGCCTTATACGTATCCAAATGCCTTACATGCCTTGAGGTTAAGGTTGAACATCAACATCCCTCTGGATTATTGGAGCAACCAGCGATACCAGTTTGGAAATGGGAAAACATTGCTATGGTGTGACAACCCGCACTAAACCAGGTATCCGTACAACTTAATTAATGATTAATTACTACTTGATTACTGTGCTTGTTTGAACTAGCTGATAAACTGCTACCTGAATACTGATACATGAACTTACTTGCATCATACTTGCTTACTGTCACTACATTATTTACATGCTGAACCTTGGTGACAAACATGATGCACAAAAAGCACAGTAGCACTAAACGGATACACAGTGAACATGCTGATATAACCAGCATCAGGCAGACACTGCCTCTAAGGCCTGTTAAGAGCCTCAAATATCTGACTACACTGGTAGTGAGTGTAGGGTTATAAGGGTTGTGGAACTGCGTCTCTAGGAATAAGATACACTGATTGGATGTGCCTAAAACGTACTTTAAGTACCAAACACAGCACTTTAATAAATAATCCAGCTTCTAGCTGACTAGTAAAGTGCCAAAATATGGGGAAAATACTACTAGACACTTTCTAAAGTATGGAAACAAAATGTGTCACTAAAAATAACAATAACGACACTTTAAAGCATTTGTAACGCTTTAACGGATTACTATCCAACCGAACAACCGGACTTTACCCGGAACATGAAAATATTACTATTTTCACTAATTATATTTTTCTAAGCCAGTTAGGGTCCCTGATTACCCTAACACCCGTCCTAACACGCTATATATTACTAACGAGGTTAAACCCTTAACTTAACTTAGTTAACACAACTAACCTCCTAATTACTTAGTTACAATCGAACAAACCCCCCCCCCCCCTTCCTTCTAACCGTCCCCATGTATGGGGGACATGATTGTACAATCAAGATTATTTTAATTAGCAATGCCTAATATCTAAAGAACACATCTTCCATTGGACAAAACCCTTACATTTTGTCTATAAGAACAAGTGATTACATAACATAATCTTTCACTCCACAACACCAACCAACTAAACTCTCTCCCTCCCTATTCACTCTCGGCCGAACACCCCACCCCCCATACACCCACTTTCGGTTCTTGTTCAAGCCATTCCAAGGTGATACAAACGTCAAGGGTCTCACATTAGGAGTCTTGGTGCACTCGGAGCGCGAAGGACCACTTCCGTTAGCTTTTATCCACCCATTTTTCATCAAGATTCTTCCCTAGCCTTGAGCTAGAGGTATAACATTTAAAACTCGTTTTTACACTTATCTAAAGTGGTTAAAAGGGTTCGTGTCGGTTAAATATCTATAACATACGTTTTGAAGCATTAAAGTCTAGTAAAAACTCTAAAGATGGTGGTTAATAGCTTGTAACATGTGTAAAAGTTGTAGTATTTGGGATTTGTGATTTTTGAGACCCGATCTATGATGTGGTAGCTCGGATCATCGTTTAACCCGACTTTGTAAGATCATGGATCTTCACATAAGCTCGTTTTTAGTTAACACAAGGGTTAAAAGGTGAAACTCTACCACACACGAGACATGAACTTGTGTAAAAATATTTTACTTGTGTAAAAGTGATTTAACTTGTACGGTAGTGTTTAAAACTAGCGGATCTACGTATCTGCAAGTGGTATTTTCAAAGAACCACACATTTAAGAAACCATGTATTTTAAAGAAAGGATCTTACACTAACAAATATGATATTTTTATAAACCACAAGTGTGTAAACACTTGTGAAACAAGAAGATCCGACAAAGGACTAGCTTTGTCACCTGTTACTAGAAGTTGTAAAGACGGATTTCTCTAAACACGAGGTTTTTATGAGATTAAGGTTACTTATATAAAGATCTACAAAATATAATGGGATTTACATTATAGATGCGGAAAAATTACAAGTTCATGCGATTATACAATTTACATACTTGTCGACTAGTTTGAGGTGTCGGAAATTGTTTGATTGAATAAAGAAGTTGTTGAATTGATTGTTAAAAGAAAATGATACGCATGAAAGCGTGGCCACCTCCAGTTACAGAGGAAACTCTGGCGAAATTTTTCTAAAAACCTAACACTTAGAATTATTTACACAACAAGTGTTAGAACTATTTTTGACATATTCTCGAAATATAAATTTCGCCAGAACTTTAATTACTAAACATTCGGAGGTGGGATTTTCACAAAAATTAACGTGATAAATATGTTTTGTCACAACACTGTTTATGATTATTTTGTGAAATTACATAAATATTATTTTAGAGTGAAAATAATATTTACAAGCGTTAATGATTCCAAAACTTTGCGAACGCTTTCACTATGATTATATAAGTTACACCGGTAATTACATTACCACACGATTGTTAAAACGTAACTTACGCACATGTATTGTATCCCCCATCCTTGGGAAGGAAATTAACTACCAAGTGTATACAAAATGTAAACACGGAATAGTTGCCTAACTATTTCCCAAAGAATTAAACTATAAAGCTAAGGCACGGCCGTCCGTCTAATAGAATTAGCACTTGTAGGTCGTCGCACAGCTTTCAGATTCGGAGACACTTGGTAGAGACGCACCGACTGTGAGTTCATGTCCCCCTTTTCTCTAACTGTTTTCAGTTTTCTTAACTGCGGGGGTGAAATACATGTTACTTTGTTTACAAGTACTTTATACATGGTATGATTAACGTAAGGAGGTTTTAGATCATGTGAATGGGTAGTTAGAACACCGAGGGACTTAAGCGGTAGATCTATCTGGGTGTAGCGAGCCCAGCTCTAGGCCCAATAGAACGGACCTCTCTGAGGACCAACAGAACGGACCTGGAGTGACTTGGTTGCCCAACGCAAAAATCGGCTAGGGTTGTGTCTTCCTACTTGCATTTCACAACATGCTAATGGCCTTGCAAACCATTGGTGATCACAAGTCCTCTTACACTGCTACATACCAGGAAACTTTTATACTTACAAGTGTTTTACTTACTCACTTGCACATGAACTCGCTCAACATTATTGTTGATTTTTCAACTTACATGTATTTCAGGAAATTAACGAGATCTGGCACGGTATGGCATGTTTTCCGCTGCACTTGTTTCCAAGGTCATCCGGGGTTTAGGGGATGTGTCTCTTTCCTGGACAAGACACAATCCTTAAACCATGTCTATGTTATGTTTCAGTTGTAAAGTTTGTTGAACAAGATTATGTTTGTCAGGGTATGTTAAAATAATGGTATTGTGTTTGATTTTCAAAACTTAATGGATGATCTTGCATGTTTTTAACTCATATAGCTTTGGTATGATTAAGCTATGGTATTAAGAAGTCACACCAAAATTAACCACGCTTCCGCAAAGCCAGGGTGTGACATATGGATCTTATTACCAAACTTCCACGCACTAAAAGTGGTCATGACGCTATCTAGGTAGTTGTTGATCGTCTTACAAAGTCAGCACATTTCTTGCCGATCCGTGAGGATCTATCTACCGACAAGCTTGCTAAAATCTATGTGGATGAGATTGTATCCCGTCATGGCGTTCCTTTAAACATTATATCTGACAGAGATGCTCGATTCTCATCTCGTTTTTGGAGAACCATGCAATCTGCTATGGGAACCCAACTTAATTTGAGCACAGCTTATCATCCGCAAACGAATGGTCAATCTGAAAGAACAATACAGACATTGGAGGATATGCTTAGAGCTTGTGTGATCGATTTTGGTGGTAGTTGGGATTAGTATCTACCGTTGATTGAATTCTCCTACAATAATAGTTATCACTCCAGCATCAACATGGCTCCATTCGAGGCTTTATACGGTCGAAAATGTCGTTCACCAGTCTGCTGGAATGAGATCGGTGAAGCTCAGCTTACTGGACCTGAGCTCATTCTAGAGACTACAGATAAAGTCAAGAAAATTCGCGACAACCTTCAGACAGCTAGAAGCCGTCAAAAGAGTTACGCGGATAGACGACGCAAGCCTTTGGAATTTCAAGTCGGTGATCGCGTCTTACTTAAGGTTTAACCTTGGAAAGGTGTGATCAGATTTGGAAAGACAGGAAAACTTGCACCTAGATATGTTGGACCATTCAAGATCATAGAAAGAATTGGAAAGGTAGCCTACAGACTTGAGTTACCTCCTGAACTTGGAAATGTTCATCCAACCTTTCACGTGTCCAATTTTAAAAAGTGTTTAGCTGATGAGAACCTCCACATACCACTTGATGAAATTCATGTTGATGACACGATGCACTTTGTTGAGAAGCTTGTGGAAATTATGGACAGTGAAGTCAAATGGCTCAAACGCAAGCGCATTCCACTTGTTAAAGTTTACTGGGAATCTAAACGTGGACCAGAATTTACTTGGGAACGTGAAGATCAAATGAAGGCGAAATATCCACATCTATTCTCACAAGTTTCCTCTAAATAAATTTCGAAACGAAATTTCCTAAGGTAGGGGAGACTGTGACATCTGTGCTTGTAATCATTGTACAAACTTTTAATAGTTCAATTATCAATAAAACAATGTGATTTGATCCCAATATTTGTTTAATTATGTTTGACATTTTGCACGTTTCGATTTTTGTTCAATTTCAAACTCTATATCGCTTTCTGGAAAGTTATACGCAAACTGGTGCGTAAACGTAATCATTTTAACGTGACAAACACTCCAGAACATCAACATATGCTTAACATACCTTAAATAACCTTTACATAAATTAGGAATAAGTTTCGAAGGGTTTGGTATGACAAAATCAAGTTTATTCTCTTTCAGGGACTAATTTCGACAAACTGCAAAACTATGCTAATTCGTATAGTAACGAACACTCCAAAACTTGATCATAAGCTAAACATACCCTAAATATCCTTTACATTGCTTAGAAATAGGTTTTGAGGGGTTCGGTATGCGAAAATAAACTTATTGGTTAATCAGGGACTAAAAGCGTCAAAAAGTGCATAAGTTTGCATTTACGCGCATAACTTACGTTCTGAACATATCCGGACATCCAAAAATTTTTGTAATCATTAAAATATTTTATTTTAGTGTTTGGAATGCTAAAATTGCATTCGTCGCGCAATTTGGATCGTTTTTTGCGTCCGTTCGTGTTTCATCGTAATTAACCGAACATCGTGACCGTACGACCAAATGAACCGACATCCGAGATATTCTCAAGCATATTTCATGTCCCCTACACTTTGGCATCATTTTTGAGCCTTGAAAATGGCTTAACGGGGCTTAAACGAGTCAAAAATGGCCTTATATGCATGCAGGGACTAAACATGTAATTTTTAAAACTGTTGCTGAACTAGCCATAGGTCGCGGGCCGCGTAAGAGTAGGCTCCAGCCTACGCGGGGCGCGAGAGCTTCCCAGTTCTGCAAAACTCAGTTTTCTACAAACAGCAACTGGTTTCTGGGTTTTCTTCATGGTTTTACAACTCTATGGACTGGTTTTCAAGCTCCTATGGTATATAAAACCATGGGCAACACTTGTAAGGTCCAGATCAAAGCTCGAAATCCAAGAAACGATCCTAACGGTTGTCCGAAATCTATATATACCCAATGATTTTCATTCCGCACTTGCTCAAATCAGTTTTTCCATCTTCATCTGCACAAAAGGAGCTATCCCTTCTGGTTGAAGGCTCCTTTCTTCTTGTTTTCTTGTTCTATCTTCAAGCTTTGGACCTCTTGTAAGCTTCTTTCATGCTTTTTTATGCATTTTAAGCATGAAAGTCAAACAATGTTTGACTTTCTGCTTTGACCAGTCTTTGGTCAACACAAAGTTCGTTTGAACTTTGCAACGTGAGCGTAATCACGATGGTCATAGTCCTTTGTGACTATACCTACTGATTACCATGTTAATTAGGCGTAGTGATGTGACTATACCTACTGATTACCATGTTAATTAGGCGTAGTGATGAGTCATAGTTTCGGTCAAAGTACGTGTTTATGCGTATTTTGCAACGAAACTATCTTTGGGTATCAAAACATGTTGTTTTGATATCAAACTTGTTTTCTAACTTAGTTAAACATGTTTTAACATGTTTAACACGTCACTTTTAGTTTAGTGCTTATACAGGGTCATAAGATAAGCGGTCTAAACAACCTCTTAGACTTTCAAACCCGACCCGTTTGGTCGATCACTAGGATCCGACCAAACACATTTTGTGACCATAGTTGTATAGGGAATAACCTTCCGAGGTTATACCTTATGGTCACTTCGTTTTGTTAGTTGTATTGTGACACTTGTGCTCCGTAAACACACACAATGTAGGACACTATCTTTTATCAAAGAAACAATGTGTTTTGGTCTCAAAAATTTGTTTATTTTGGTTTTACAATTTCACATTTTGATTCAAGTTCATTTTCAAGCTTTAAATCACTTTCTGGAAAGTTAAACGCGAACTGATGCGTAAACGTAATCAGTTTAATGCGGCAAACACTCTGAAACAGTGACGTAGGCCTAACATACCTTAAATAACTTTTATATAACTTAGAAATAAGTTTTGAAAGCTTTGGTGTGTCAAAAACAAGTATATTCACACTCAGGGACTATTTGCGTCAAACTGCGAAACTCTGCTGATTCACATAGTATCGCACATTACGGAACTTGATCATAAGTTAAATATGCCCTAAATATCCTTTACATGGCTTAGAAATAGGCTTTGAGGTGTTTGGTGCGCAAAAATAAACTTTCTTGATCAATAGGGACTAAAAGCGTCAAAAAGTGTATAAGTTTGCATTTTCGCGCATATCTTACGTTCCGAATATATCCGGACTCCCAAAAGTTTATGTAATCATTAAAATATTTTATTTTAGTGATTGGCATGATAAAATTTCATTCGTCGCGTAGTTTGGATCGTTTTACGCGTTCGTTCGTGTTTCGTAGTAATTAACAGAACAACGCAACCGTACGACCAAATGAACCGACATCCGAGATATTTTTGAGCATGTTTCATGTTCCCTATACTTTAACTTCATTTTAGAGCCTTGAAATGGGGTTAACGGGGCTTAAACGTGCCAAAAATGCGTCGAAAACCAAGTTTTCACATGTAGGGACCTGTTTTGACATTTCTGCCAAACTTATGCCCCGATCTGCAGAATTGTTTTCCAGCTTGCTCCAGCTGTTTCCAACACTTGCAAATGGTTTTTAAGCTTCCTATGGGCTATTTTGAGATGCCCATGGTATTCCAAAACCATGGGTGCATGTGTACGGCTCAGATCGAAGCACGTTTCTCGATAAACGATCCTAACGGTTCTTGTTTTCCTATAAATACCAAACCCCATTTGCTTCAAACCCACACCTTGATCTGATTTGTTCTCTAAGTTGGGGTTCTAACACTCCATACCTGAGAATAATTAGATCAAAGCCTCCATTCTTGGACCTTTTGTAAGTATTCTTTCGTTCTTTTATGCGTTTTAAGCACGAAAGTCAAACTATGTTTGACTTTCAGCTTTGACCAGTTTATAGTCAACACAAAGTTTGTTTGAACTTCGCAACGTGAGTGTAATCACGATGGTTATAGTCCCTTATGACTATACCTACTGATTACCACGTTACTTAGGTATAGTGACGAGTCGTAGTTTCGGTCAAAATGCGTATTCTTGCGTATTTTGCAACCAAACTACTTTTAGGTATCAAGACCCTTTGTTTTGATACCAAACTTGTTTTAAAACTTCTTTAAACATGTTTTAACATGTTTAACTCGTCACTTTAGGTTTAGTGCTTATATAGGGTCATAAGATAAGCGGTCAAAACAACCGCTTAGACTTTCGAACCCGACCCGTTTGTTTAATCATTAGGATCCGACCAAACATATAATGTGACCATAGTTGTATAGGGAATAACCTTCCAAGGTTATACCTTATGGTCACTTCGTTTAGTTAGTCGTCTGATAGGTAGTTTATATGCCTTAGGAAAATGACCAAAATGCCCTTTTCCGCATAATTTCATTTTAAGCATATGTAACACACGTTTTGACATTTAAATTGATTATATAACATAATTAGATATGTTAAGGCATATAATACTTGTCATAGGACTAGTTAGGCGTCTCGAACGCGCTTTCGCGCGAACGACGCGTTAAAGTGGCATAAGCTACCTTAATGGGTCGTAATGGGTCGTAATGGGTCGTAAGCACTTAGGATAGGTT
Organism: Helianthus tuberosus; assembly: GCA_030545235.1. NCBI lineage: Eukaryota > Viridiplantae > Streptophyta > Magnoliopsida > Asterales > Asteraceae > Helianthus > Helianthus tuberosus. The sequence continues at coordinate 11,929,688 of CM060387.1, read as the reverse complement.
TCGATTTAGAATGTAGGCTTTGTTAAACCATATCACATGAGTTCCAACACTCATTTGGTTTACAAGACCTCGTTCTACCCGATCTTCCGATTTAGGTGTCAATTCCCTAACATAGTATCTGTTACCCTAGGAACCGCTTCAACACTTGAACTTTTGGTCTTTTGAGCTTTGTTATACCCTTTGAACCGGGACTATACGCAACCCCAGGCGAGTACATAGATCCCATCTTTTACTGTTTTCAAATGTTTTGGGGTGATTCATATGTGTAATCGATCTATTTTCAAAATGTATGGAATATATGTGTTCACTAAGTGCTTTTATGTGTTTATTTCCGATTATGCAAACTCAATGTTTTATCCTTAAGTGATCTGCCTATCTTCATAGTTAGATTCATGCAGGATATTTGAAGTACAGTCTTAGATCTTCCTATCTTCATAGTAAGATTTTTAAGAAGTACTTTACAATTCGATGGTTGGTTTTTGTGTAGTTTGTTGGTGATTTAGATAACGAAACTCGATAATACAATAAGCACATGGTGGATACGCCGCTGGTACTTCCTATATATATAGGTGTGCTTATTGTATTACCTTTCGTGGCGTTATCCCGAATCACCATTAGGATTTAGGATTGTTTTGATTCAATAATTCAATATGAGAGAACCCAGGATCCCTGTAGTATCTATCTATCCTCATAGTTAGACTTATATGGATGTTTAGAGTACTAATATTGGAGTCCATGTTTGGATTCATTGTGTACTTTAATGCATGTTAGTTTAGACAATGTGATAAGAACCTGATCCCTATAGTATCTACCTATCTTCATAGTTAGACATGTATGGGATATTTAAAGTACTGATATTGGAGTCCTTGATTGGATTCATTGTGTGCTTTAATGCGTGTTTACAAGTTGGTACAAGTTGACGATTTATGTGTTACGTGGTAGTTGTGATTTGGATAACGAAACAGGTGTAATAAAATAAGAACATGGTGGATACGCCGCTGGAAATTCCTATATATAAGTGTACTTATTTTATTATTCTTGTAGCGTTATCTGGATCACTTTAGGATTTTGTGTATGATTGTTTCAATGTTCAATTATTCAAATCTTTGTAGAATCTTCCATATCTCTATGTGTTGGATTCTTAGAAAGATATCTGAAGTATTATCTTGTCTCATTGATTTGATTTATATAATACTTTCAGAAGTTTTTGATTTATTTCAAAACAATTATTATTAATCCTTGATTGGATTCCTAATAACACATTAACAAGTTTTTACAATGGTTTAATCGAGATTACAATGTAAGGCATAAAATGACTTGGTAATAATCATATTGCCATATACAAACCCATTTTGTTACAAGTTTTCACAATTAAGATTTTGTAATTCAATACTAATTTTTTGCCATTTACTTGGCTAATAAAACCTATGTATTCGCCGACATTTTTATACTGACTGTTTTTGCATATGTTTCAGGTTTTCGACTGTTCAAGCATGCAACGCATAGGACTGCATACGGGCCTTAGACTTCTAAAACAAAAGAACAATTACATGTATTCTTTGCTTGTAAAACGATTTTAATGATATTGAAACAATTTAGTACCAGTAGTTGTGAGCAATTTGTAACGTGACTCCCCGATATTTCCGCTGCGTGTTGTTATATTACGTGATTGGGGTGTTACAGATTGGTATCAGAGCACTGGTTATAGGGAATTAGGTTATTAGCATGCCTTAAACCTAGTCTATAACCTTCCTAGGACACAAACGTGAGTAGACTTAGGAACTCTTTCCTAATCCTCATCCTTATTCGTGCCATAACTACTTTATGAATTACAAATCATCTAGCCTTAGATGATTTATCCTGAACCTTAGGCTTCATGCCATAGAGTATTTTTCAAAATGTTTTCTCAAAACATTTTCATTGAAATATTTTTTTTTTCAAAATGTTTTCTTAAATGTTTTTGTCAAAATATTTCACAACATGTTTTATCTCAAACTAATTGTATCAAAAGATTTCTTAAATGTTTTCCTCAAACGTTTTTCATCGAAATCTTGGGTTTTTAATAATGTGAACACATGCAATCTGGAAGGGTGGATGCCTGTACCCCGAGTTTTCTGTCTAAGGCTAGAGTGTTCGTACAAATCCGCATATTCGGACCAATCACTCTTACCTGGGAACTCTTAGGGTGAGTGTCCACTTATAGGCTAAAGCATGTCTTCGTGAAGCATTATAAAAACCTATCCATCTTGACCCTACCGATCGATTTCTAAACGACCTTTGTAACCCTACTCATTCATATTACCCTCGGTAATATGTTTACTCTTCACGACAATCGAAACATATTTCCTTTCCCAATACTATTTCATCATATTACCTTCGGTGATATGTTTGATTCGATACAGTTGAAATGAATCTCATTTCATTTCACGACTCCACGAGATCCTATTTTATTTTCAAAATACTACCTTTGTTTTTCAAAAATTTCAAATTTTTACCATTTGGATGAGAAATTTCAAATTTTCAAACACAAAGTTTATTTATTTTAATTTTTTTAAATTTAAAAACAATTTTGTCTTAAAATTAATAAATTTTTAACAGGTAAAGAATTTATGATACAAACCATTAACCCGGTTTGTATTCTCTCATCCAAAAATATTACAAAAGTTTATTTTCAAACAACTCTTGTTTCAATACAATAAATGTTACAAACTCATAACAATTGAATAAATCTAACTTAAATGGTTTTCTCTATAGCTGAATTTTCAAAATGTCTCCTCGACGAGATACACAACCTCAAACCAATGAAGAAGTCGCAGCCCTTGTCGCTCAGCAAATGGCTGCAGTGCTTCCGGGCGTAGTAACCCAGATTCATCAGATATACAACAACAACAACAACAACGCCCAGTGTAATTTCAAGACCTTCAATTCAGCCAAACCACTAAAATTTTCTGGGTCTAAAGGAGCAACCGCACTCCTTCAATGGTTCGAAAGTATAGAAAGCACATTCTGCCATGTTCAGTGTCCTAATGAGCGCAAGGTGGATTTCGCTTCGAGTGTCTTTCAAAGGAGAGCACTCACTTGGTGGAATGGTATTATGAGAGACCGAGGTGCCGATGTAGCAATGGAACTGACGTGGGAGGAATTTAAGGATCTTATGAAGAAAGAATTCTGCCCACGAAGCGAAATTCGGGCTCTTGAAATTGAGTTCTATTATTTAAAACAGGATAGTGGGGAAAACCGTGCCTACACTGACCGATTTGAACAGTTAAGCCTACTTTGCCCCACTATGGTCACCCCTTTGGATCGGGCCATTGAGAAATACATCGATGGTTTACCTGACCCTGTCCAAGACATTATCACTGGCAGCCAACCTGCAACGCTTAGGGAGGCTAAGGAATTAGCTGCTATCTTGACTGACTCTCAGGTTAGAAAAGGTAAGTTATTTCGACAAGGAGACAAGAAACAAGACACCGAATCTGCTACCGAGAATTTGAAAGGAACAAAGGCCGAATCTTCTAAAAGATATAGGAAGTGCAAGGCTTCAAAGAATTTTGCAATTCCTGCACCTGCTCCACTGAACTCAGTACCCTTTAAGGGATTTTATCGTGGGAAGCAACCTCGGTGCAATCATTGCAATTATCATCATGCGTCAAATTCCCCTTGTCGCCAGTGTACAATTTGTGGTTTATTTGGACATCTAGCTGTGACCTGTCGTATCCAGATCTGAGCAGCCCTTACTCAGACTCGCCCAAGAGTATGTTTCAATTGTGGTGACTTAAATCATTTCAAGCGAAACTGCCCCAAGCTTGCCAATGCTAATGGACGAGTATTTAACATCAACGAGGCTCAAGCTAATGATCAAGCGCTTATGATCATTTGAACCTCTAAATTTCCTGTTTATTTTCAAGATCAATGTACATATTTTAATTATGTTTGTAATGACGATATAAATTTCAAGAAGTTTATCTTTAACCTTGTTATTCAATTTTCAATTTCAAATTCTAATGTGATTGCACTATGTGTGATTTCAAATTTATGCTGATTTTTGAGGATTCCATTCTTTAGGAACTAAATCTTATAATATTAGCATAATTAAATTGCACTCCGGTGCATTCGTACAAATTTGGTAACACGATCAATACAAGTTAATACTGTTTTATGATCATAGCATTATATACATGATTTGTTTATCTAATATGTATAGCACATGATTATAAATTCAATTTGCTTCGTATGCTGATTTAACGTACTTAGTTTGTTAACTTAGTGTACCTAGCACATGATTTGAGAACATCTTCTTGATATGCTTACATTATGGTGATAATATATAATTAATATATGTTGCATTCTACCTGTTTGGTTAATATGAAACATATATAAAAATTCGTACTAGAATGAAATACCTACTCCCAATTTGTTGTATGCGGAATAAGTAGTGCTATTATTTCTAGTATGAAATGCAATTCGATTTGACATATATTATGTTGTGATAATGTTTATTTGATTTAGACGATAGTTCGACCTTATTATTTGTTACACTCGCTTAACAAGAGGAGCTATGTGGACCATGCGACGAAACGAGTAATTATGGGTGCACACTTAATTATGAGTTTCGACGCATGAGAATCATAGTAAGCCTTGTTAAGTATGGTGGCATAAAATCTAGAGTGATTAAGGTAACAGGAGAAGTATGATGCGATAAGAACACGGTGGATACGCCGATGGTACTTCCTATTTATAAGTGTTCTTATTATGTTATTCTTCAGAACGTTGCTGAGATCATTTGGTGATTTTATGTTATCTTGGACCATTATGTGATTATATGTTTTAGTATTATTGTGTGGTCATTTCCGAATGGACTACAACAAGTACATTTATTAACTCAAATCGAGCCGACCGGGAGTATATTATGGTGTTAAAGGTGACGATCTTGATGCCATAGGTATGTTGACCCGTCTCCTATGCATGAGATGCTCATGGTGCATTGGATGTACCTCATGGGATGTTGGAAACTGTGTACGTGAAGGGCTTGAATGTACACCCCCTTTGTTTGCTAGGAATTACACTAGGAGCTTAGTATAACATAGTGCCATACTTAAATGATTTTTGAACACTAGTCGACTATCACAAGTTTCAAGGGATTGAATGCCTTGAGACACTTTGAATATCCCAAATCACATTTTGAATTCCCTTCCAAATGATGCTCCGCATCTTTGGGATCTAGCAATCTGCTTATCCATTAGTTGTTTCAATTCCACTCTACGGTCTCCTTCGAATAAATTTCGGGACGAAATTTCCTGAAGTAGGGGAGACTGTGACACTTGTGCTCCGTAAACACACACAATGTAGGACACTATCTTTTATCAAAGAAACAATGTGTTTTGGTCTCAAAAATTTGTTTATTTTGGTTTTACAATTTCACATTTTGATTCTAGTTCATTTTCAAGCTTTAAATCATTTTCTGGAAAGTTAAACGCGAACTGATGCGTAAACGTAATCAGTTTAATGCGGAAAACACTCCGGAACAGTGAAATAGGCTTAACATATCTTAAATAACTTTTATATAACTTAGAAATAAGTTTTGAAAGCTTTGGTGTGTCAAAAACAAGTTTATTCACACTCAGGGACTATTTGCGTCAAACTACGAAAGTCTACTGATTCACATAGTATCGCACATTCCGGAACTTGATCATAAGTTAAATATATCCTAAATGTCCTTTACATGGCTTAGAAATAGGCTTTGAGGTGTTTGGTGCGCAAAAATAAACTTTATTGATCAATAGGGACTAAAAGCGTCAAAAAGTGCATAAGTTTGCATTTTCGCGCATATCTTACGTACCGAATATATCCGGACTCCCAAAAATTTATGTAATCATTAAAATATTTTATTTTAGTGATTGGCATGATAAAATTTCATTCGTCGCGTAGTTTGGATCGTTTTACGCGTTCGTTCATGTTTCGTCGTAATTAACCGAACAACGCAACCATACGACCAAACGAACCGACATCCGAGATATTTTTGAGCATGTTTCATGTTCCCTATACTTTAACTTAATTTTAGAGCCTTGAAATGGGGTTAACGGGGCCTAAACATGCCAAAAATGCGTCAAAAACCAAGTTTTCACATGCAGGGACCTGTTTTGACATTTCTGCCAAACTTATCTCAGGAGGGGCGCGTAAGCCAGTGTCTCTGCTTACGCGGCCCATGTAAATATGCCCAGATCTATAGAATTGTTTTCCAGCTTGTTCCAGCTGTTTCCAACACTTGCAAATGGTTTTTAAGCTTCCTATGGGCTATTTTGAGATGCCCATGGTATTCCAAAACCATGGGTGCATGTGTACGGCTCAGATCGAAGCACGTTTCTCAATAAACGATCCTAACGGTTCTTGTTTTCCTATAAATACCCAACCCCATTTGCTTCAAACCCACACCTTGATCTGATTTGTTCTCTAAGTTGGGGTTCTAACACTCCATACCTGAGAATAATTAGATCAAAGCCTCCATTCTTGGACCTTTTGTAATTATTCTTTCGTTCTTTTACGCGTTTTAAGCACGAAAGTCAAACTATGTTTGACTTTCAGCTTTGACCAGTTTATGGTCAACACGAAGTTCGTTTGAACTTTGTAACTTGAGCGTAATCACGATGGTTATAATCCCTTGTGACTATACCTACTGATTACCACGTTACTTAGGCATAGTAACGAGTCGTAGTTTCGGTCAAAATGCGTATTCTTGCGTATTTTGCAACCAAACTACTTTTAGGTATCAAGACCCTTTGTTTTGATACCAAACTTGTTTTCAAACTTCGTTAAACATGTTTTAACTTGTTTAACTCATCACTTTAGGTTTAGTGCTTATATAGGGTCGTAAGATAAGCGGTCTAAACAACCGCTTAGACTTTCGAACCCAACCCGTTTGGTCAATCATTAGGATCCGACCAAACATATAATGTGCCCATAGTTGTATAGGGAATAACCTTCCGAGGTTATACCTTATGGTCACTTCGTTTAGTTAGTCGTATGATAGGTAGTTTATATGCCTTAGGAAAATGACCAAAATGCCCTTTTTCGCATAATTTCATTTTAAGCATGTGTAACACACATTTTGACATCTAAACTGATTATATAACATAATTAGATATGTTAAGGCATATAATACTTGTCATAGGACTAGTTAGGCATCTCGAACGCGCTTTCGCGCGAATGACGCGTTAAAGTGGCATAAGCTACCTTAATGGGTCGTAAGCACTTATGATAGGTTTTGATTTAGAATGTAGGCTTTGTTAAACCATATCACATAAATTCCAACACTCATTTGGTTTACAAGACCTCATTCTACCCGATCTTCCGATTTAGGTGTCAATTCCCTAACATAGTACCTGTTACCCTAGGAACCGCTTTAACACTTGAACTCTTGGTCTTTTGAGCTTTGTTATACCCTTTGAACTAGGACTATACGCAACCCCAGGCGAGTACATAGATCCCTTCTTTTACTGTTTTCAAATGTTTTGGGTTGATTCATATGTGTAATCGATCTGTTTTCAAAATGTATGGCATATATGTGTTCACTAGGTGCTTTTATGTGTTTATTTCCGATTATGTAAACTCAATGTTTTATCCTTAAGTGATCTGCCTATCTTCATAGTTAGATTCATGCAGGATATTTGAAGTACACTCTTAGATCTTCCTATCTTCATAGTAAGATTTTTAAGAAGTACTTTACAACTCGATGGTTGGTTTTTGTGTAGTTTGTTGGTGCAATAAGCACATGGTGGATACGCCGCTGGTACTTCCTATATATAAGTGTGCTTATTGTATTACCTTTCGTGGCGTTATCCCGAATCACCATTAGGATTTAGGATTGTTTTGATTCAATAATTCAATATGACAGAACCCAAGATCCCTGTGGTATCTATCTATCATCATAGTTAGACTTATATGGGATGTTTAGAGTACTAATATTGGAGTCCATGTTTGGATTCATTGTGTACTTTAATGCATGTTAGTTTAGACAATGTGATAAGAACCTGATCCCTATAGTATCTACCTATCTTCATAGTTAGACATGTATGGGATATTTAAAATACTGATATTGGAGTCCTTGATTGGATTCATTGTGTGCTTTAATGCGTGTTTACGAGTTGGTACAAGTTGACGATTTATGTGTTATGTGGTAGTTGTGATTTGGATAACGAAACTGGTGTAATAAAATAAGAACATGGTGGATACGCCGCTAGTACTTCCTATATATAAGTGTACTTATTTTATTATTCTTGTAGCGTTATCTGGATCACTTTAGGATTTTGTGTATGATTGTTTCAATGTTCAATTATTCAAATTTTTGTAGAATCTTCCATATCTCTATGTGTTGGATTCTTAGAAAGATATCTGAAGTATTATCTTGTCTCATTGATTTGATTTATATAATACTTTCAGAAGTTTTTTATTTTTTTCAAAACAGTTATTATTAATCCTTGATTGGATTCCTAATAACACATTAACAAGTTTTTACAATGGTTTAATCGAGATTACAATGTAAGGCATAAAATGACTTAGTAATAATCATATTGCCATATACAAACCCATTTTGTCACAAGTTTTCACAATTTAGATTTTGTAATGCAATACTAATTTTTTTCCATTTACTTGGCTAATAAAACCTATGTATTTGCCGGCATTTTTATGCCGACTGTTTTCGCATATGTTTCAGGTTTTCGACTGTTCAAGCATGCAACGCATAGGACTGCATACGGGCCTTAGACTTCTAAAACAAAAGAACAATTACATGTATTCTTTGCTTGTAAAACGATGTTAATGATATTGAAACAATTTAGTACCAGTAGTTGTGAGCAATTTGTAACGTGACTCCCCGATATTTCTGCCGCGTGTTGTTATATTACGCGATTGGGGTGTTACATGTATGATAGGTAGTTTATATGCCTTAGGAAAATGACCAAAATGGCCTTTTTGCGCATAACTTCATTTTAAGCATATGTAACTTAACTTTTGCCATATAAACTGATTATTAAACATGTTAGGGCATATAATACTTGTCATAGGACTAGTTAGGCTACTCATTTGCGCTTTTGCACAAATGACGCGTTAAAGTAGCATAAGCTACCTAAACGGGTCATAAGCACTTAGGATAGGTTCCGATTTAGAATGTAGGCTTTGTTAAACCATATCATATGAGTTCCAATACTCATTTGGTTTACAAGACCTCATTCTATCTGATCTTCCGATTTAGGTCCCGTTTATTAACATAGTTACCTATATTAGGTGCCGTTTGATTTCCGTGATCCTTCTAGCATTGTTTGGTGGTTATTACAAGACTTATAAGCATTATCAAGTGAGTACATAGTCCCCTCTTTTACTGTTTTCAAATATTTTGGGGTGATACACATGTGCCTACTTGTTACTTTCATGCTTTCGTGCTTTCATGACACATACTTGCTACATTCATTAGTACGCATATAGTACATGATTTCATCTATGTTTATGCTATGTATGTTTAATTAACATGCTAGTACATTGATTTCATAAACACATTTGTTTCATATGTTTATTTCAGCATATGTACACATTGATTTACATCACATTTTTGCTATGTATGTTCATTTAGCATACTTAGTACATTATTTTCACATAACATGCTTACATTTTGGTATGCCATTTGGTTGGTTTAACGGGACAAAAATATGTTTATTAGCATTGATCACGCCGCTCGATAGTATGTAGTGCTACCATAGGAATTGACAACTCCCGTTTCTAGCTTTCTAGGTTTGTTTGGAAGTAGGAAATGACTGAATCCGATATACATAAATTTTGATAAACCTTTAATTTGTTTAAGGGTTTGTCTCCACAGTCGCAAGGCTTGAATGTATGCGTTTTAACATTACCACATAAGTGTTTGTATCAGTAAAGCATGGATTTTGCAAAACATAACTCTTGACTTAAACTATGATTTATATCAAATACATTGTTTTGTACATTTTACCTATGGGCTTGAGTAATTCTATTATTCACCATACATTTCATTTGATTATACATAAACATTACGCATATGGTTTGAGTAGTTATTTTTACTTGCCATACATAACATTTGATTATACAAGACATGATTTACATTTGACATTAGACATTGCATACACATAAACATTCTGACATTAGATTAAACAAGATACATTATAGTGATTTATTTGATAAGTGATTTACATAATGACGCGACGTGTAATATGATAAAAGCATGGTGGATACGTCGCTGGTACTTCCTATATATAAGTGCTTTTATGGTATTACATATCGTGGCGTTATTTAAATCATTTCGACAAGAACATGTTATACTTTATACAAATAACTTATTTTCACAAGACGTTGTTTGCAAACGACATTACTTTTACAAATCCATTATTACTTGGTTATTTATTTAACCAAGCAGTATTCTTTTATATATCATCTGATTTACTTATCGCTTTTCGTATGATTTATAAAAGAAAACGTTTTCCTAAGATTCATGACTAACTTTTGTTAAACACTTCTTTCAACTACAAGTTATGAATCCAAAATCAATAAACCTACGTATCTCACAGGCATTTTTATGCTGACGTACCTATTTTCACATGTGTTTTCAGGAGCTGATGCATAGGGTTGTTCAAGATACACTTAGGTGGACTTGGGCCTTAGTGACAATAAAAGATGCAAGACTAGTTTAAATTCTGTTATGTACTCTTTGTTTCCTTTGTTTTAAGACAATGTAATCCTTTTATTTCAAATAAAATTAAAACTTTAAATACCTTGGTTGTGAAACAATAATTCTGCCACTCCACTCCCCGACGTTTCCGCCGCGGTTTGTTGTTTTACGCGGTCGGGGTGTGACAAGATATTTCTTAAATTATAAATGTGGAATACATCGTGGATTTCACCAAGCTCCTCGAATAGGTTTTAGCTTATAGGCTACGTATCAGACGTATTTGATTCTTTCGAATGGTTTTATATGTCCAGGGCTCGATCCACCCTTTATACTGAAATGTATCATACCCTTCATGTTGGTATTTTCAATAGAGTCTTGTTCCCTACTTGGAAGTTTAAGAGATTTGCGCCTCTCTTTCGCATTGCTCTTTTGCCGATTACTGGCACCTTTCAGATGATTATGGATTCATATTATCTTATCCGTCGTCTTTAGGAAAATCTCAGATTCTGATAATTGGGATTTCCAAACTCCTGCCCAACAAACGGGCGTTGACACTTTCTCCTATACAAGGTCTCTAAGGGAGCAGCCTTGATGCTTATATAATTCTATTAGTTATAGGAGAACTTAATTAGGGTGAGATAGTCATTCCAACTACTACTTAAATCAATATTAAAGAATAGCTACCCTTAGTTAGTCATACAAATCGACGATCCTGGGCAGCTGATAACGATTTCTTAATTGTTTCCTACTTAGGTTTGCGGTAATCAATGCACGAGTGTATTGCACCGTGCTTTCTTTTATCAATAATAATCGGAGCTCCTAGGACGATGAGCGAGGCTTTACAATCCTTTCTCCATAAACTCATCTGGTTAGCTCTCAGTTCTTTCATTTCAGTTGGTGCTAACCGATATAGAGCTTCTGTAACAGATACGACTCCTAATAGGATGTCAATGCTAACTCCACTTTTCCTCTCAGGAGGTAAACAGGGTTGTTCGTCACTGGTGCCATGCAAATGACACATCTGTTTTACGAGTGCATGGATGCCTTAAGTAGAGACACCTACTTAGGCATTTCTATAATGGATATCTTCCTTGAATACCACTAGCTGACTTCAGTACTACATGACCATTGGAATATCTTAGTGGTTCCATCCATTAAATCTCCATACTGATCAGGCATGGACGCAATCTATGGGACGCACTAGGATACGCCAATCCTCATATGGCTCTTTTATCAATCATAGTTGGCACTCGTAGTTGATAGAAATCAATGAGAAAATACTTAAGATAACATATATTGTCGTACTGTATTCGAAGAAAGAGTACTCTTAGATTTTACAGAAAGATCATTGACGAAAAATAGAAGAAATGGTCTTTATGGTTTCATTGGTAAGTTCTACCTTATACTTAGTATCTGAAGTTCTTATGAGTATACTCAAAAGTTTTCCAAGCTTAGTTGTACCTTCATTGACAGCTTTAGGGCAATTGGTACTGATGTGGTCTTTCTCGCCACAGCCGAAACAGACCGATTCTTTATGTCCCTACATTCGTGGGACAAATGACCATTTCTTTTACAAACGCCACAATGCTTTGGACTTTGTTCTATTTGACACTGTCCCCAGTGCCTTTTATAGCAGGTCTTGCATACAGGCTTCTTATTGGACTTTTGTTGATTCTTATTGAGCCCGAACTTGCTATTTTTCTTTGATTCCTGGGAGTTATCCTCCTCCTTTTTCCTTTTTCCGTCAGTCTCAATTTTGGCTGACTTATTTCTCAACCTACCTAGTATGAGTGGCTGAGATAGATCCATAGTGGATCTATAAGAAGCATGCTTTGAAGCTTTATCATGCTCCTTTATCTATGGTGCTAAATCACCAAAACATTGTGCATTACGCTTAGATCCTGGGTTAACTAAATAGGGTACTATCCCAGATAATGAACTAAAGTCGGTGACATACTTTCGACAGTCTAGATTTTTCATTTTAAGAGTCAGAAAATCAGATTCCACCTTTTTCCATTTCATGTCGTGAACAGTGAGTTTTTCTGATAAGGTCCATAAACTGGGACCATTCCATATTGTATAGGGGTATTTTCCCCGTGGACTTTATTAATGTCCTCCACCAAGTGAGGGCATCGCCATTGAATGACTGTGATACATACTTCACAGTGTCTTCCTTAGCACAACCGCTGATTTCTACAACGGTTTCCATTTCGTCCAACCATCTCATGCAATCGATGGCTCCTTTCTCGCCATTGAAGTCTCTTGGCTTGCAAGAGACGAAGTACTCGTAAGTACATCCTTTGGAGGAACGAAGTTCCTCACTATACATTATCTTCTTTGGTTCATTCTTCACATTCGAAGGGTGAACAAAGCTCTCTTCATGAGTAGATGAATGTATTTTTTAAATGGGATTTGGGGCGAGTAACATTTGGCTCTTTGAACTTTTCCATGTCCCTTTTCAAAAACCTTTCCGACAGCTGCTTCAATTACAGCTTGGAGATTAACTCCATTAATATTGAGGTTTACGTTTGTAGCATCATTAGCATTTGTCGCATTATTAATATCGTGACTGTTGTCTGCCTCATCCGAGTTTGCCATACTCGAGGCTTAGTACTAATCATCAAATTGAACAATAGTTAGTCATCATCTTGACGACCTGACATAGATTAGCCACGGCATAATTAAACTGTATAGGCTATTAAGTTCCGAACATTCTTAATGAATGTTATTTAAAAGAATATTAATTTCATTTAGCCTAGGTCACAAGAGAACCATCAATGGCCATCAAGGTTTGGACCGAGTCCATTACCTGTTTCATAGGGGATCATAATGTCACAACTGTCTTTGTCACAAAGACGATTATGAATAGCTTGAAGGCTAGCCTTATTGGACTTTTAATATATATATATATATATATATAGGGAGAGGATCATAAGAAAACTAGATATAAATGAGAAAACCAAAAAACTAACCAAAAAAACACTAAAAAGGAGGGGGGAGACTTTTAATGAAGGAGGGGGAGACTTTTAATAAAGGAGGGGTAAAATTGGAAAAAAAATTATAACTTTTCAAACATTTCTCATTTCTCCATACGTTATCATTTTAAAACAAAAATGGCACCATAAGATCGCAAATTTTTGTATCTTTCATTCAAGTATATTCGAGCATATTTTTTATCACATAAAAAAAGATTTATGGTGTCGTCTTGTTTTCAATACTATTATTATAGTAGTGCACATGTGCAATATAACATGTACTACAATTGCATTACATGCTTAAAATTAGCTTTTTGAGTCTAGTTTAGCTTTTAGGGTTAGTTTTTTTTGAGGTTTAGGATTAGGATTAGGTTTTTGGGTGTGGGGGGAGGGGGTTTAGGTTTTTGGGTGGTGGGGGTGGGGGGTTTAGGTTTTTTCGGGTTTATGTTTAGGGTTTAGTTTTAGGTTTTCGGGAGGGTGGGGGTGGGGGGTTTAGGTTTTTGGGGGGTCGGGGGGGGGGGGGGGGGTTAGGCTTTTGGTGGGAGGGTGAATTTAGGTTTTTGGGGGGTGGGGGTGGGGGGTTTAGGTTTTTGGGGGGTGTCGGTGGGGGGTGGGTTAAGCTTTATGTATTAGTGCACATGTGCAGTACAACAAAAAATTTTTTTTTTTTTTTTGAAATTTTTTTCTAGGCATAAAAACTAGCGATTTTTTTATTAAAAATTGTAAAAAAAAAAAAAAAATTGGTATGTTTTTAGGTTTTTTTTAGGCTTTTTTGGTTAGTTTTTTGGTTTTCTCATTTAAACTAGTTTTCTCATTATCCATCCCCTATATATATATATATATGGCACAGAGGCCTGTCACGAGGGACATAAAAGGATATGGCATAAGCCTAGTCATGAAAGACATAATTAGTCATATGGCGCGAAGGCCTTGTCGCAAAGGACATTTATATGTGGCACAAAATGGCCTCGTCACCAAGACGTTATAAGATATGGCACCAAAGGCCTGTCACGGAGGACATTATAAAATCTGACACAAAAGGCCTGTCACAAGGGATGTTAACATTTAAAATGTTAACTTGTCATGAACGACAAATTATAGCACATTGGCTTGTCATGATGGACTTTAAAATATAACTCCTTGGTTTATCACAATGGACATTAATTTATAAGCCACAATCTTATTAGATCAGGGGCTTTAAGATTTGAACATAGTTCTTTACCTTTGGACAGGGAGTCATAGACTACAACTGTCATCGTCTTGAAAGACGATTTATTTTGACCCATAGGCAAATCAATTGACATCACTAATGGATGTTTATATTTATATAATCATCGTATTTGATGATATTAGTCATGATCACATTGATCATATAGACTATTAGGTTTGAGCATAGCTCACTACCTTGGACAGGGAATCATAAAAGATTACCACTGTCTTTGTCACAAATGGACAATATAATAGGGCCCGTAGGCTAAACATCACTTAAGGATATTAAATAATATGATCATCGTATTAGATGATATCAGTCTCGATTACATTGATCGTATAGACTATTATGTTTGGACATAGTCCAATATCTTTAGACAGGGGGTCGTAGACCACAACTGTCGTTGTCGTATTGGATAACAAGTATAGCCCATAGGCACTTCATACTAATGGATGTTTACAATATGATCATCATTTTAGATAATATTAGTCATGATCGCATTGATCACATAGACTATGAGGCTTGGACATAGTCCAACATTCTTAGACAGGGGGTCGTGGACCACAACTGTCGTTGTCTTATTAGACAACAAGTTTAATCCGTAGGCACTTCATCACTCACGGATGTTTATATTTTGATCATCACATTGATGATACTTGCCATGATCTAATTTGATCATATAGGCTTTAAGGCTTGGACAAATCCAAATACCTTGACGACTGGTGTGGTTTCTCATGTCACACTGCCAGGAGTGTTAACATGTTCTGGGATGTTAACAAGGATTAATTGTCTTAAGAGGGTTTTACCATCATAGCATGTCTGTATTGACATATTGGCTAGGTTATACCATTAAGAAGATCTTTTGAAATTATTTAGCAGATCAATAAAGTTCGAATAAAATTGATACTATTGTTTGATAAAGGACGAAATGATTACCTATATAAAATTTTCAAAAATTTCCATAAATCATTAGGAAATCTACAATAGTGCCTTTATAAGGACTTTTAGTATCTTATTTGTCCACAAAGGACTAAGAGGAGAAATATAAGTCCGTATAAGGACTATAAAATATTATTAGTCCATATAGGGACTATAATGAAATGTCATGTCTAAAAAGGGGTTATAATGAAATATCATGTCCACCAGGGGACTTTAATGAAATAATATGTCCACCAAAGGATTTCAATGAAATAATATGCCCATGAAAGGACTATAATGGAGTATAATGTCCATGAAATGACTATTTTGAAGTTTGATGTCCATGTAAGGACTATATTGGAATACCAAGTCCACTAAGGGACTATTTTAAAATAGTGTATCCACAAAGGGATTTTATTGAAATATAATGTCCACGAAGGGACTAATAGCAAATGCCCATACAGGGTCATAAGTCGAAAGGTATGTCCACACAGAGACTATATAGAAGAGATAGGTCCTTATAGGGACTTAAAAGATAATGAATATTATAAAAGAAGGATTCTCTAACGTCTTCCTTGCTTCATTTCGATTGTTTCTCTTCTTTGTTTACCGTACACGGTAGGGATACTGAAGACCTCAGTGAATAAGGTAAGTATTCCAATCAGGATCCGTTATAGAAGTAGAATTCAAGGATTCTATGGTTAAGGAATGATATAGATCATGGATTGGGTTTTGACTGATATAATCCAAGTCTGGGATTCTAGAACTTGGAGGTAAGAATTAGGGATCATTAGGATCTTCTGATATTATTTTCAATACGGGAGACTCGGGGACCATCTGGTATGGACTCCATACAAACTTCAAAATTTTTAAGCGTCAGGGACCTCCGGTATGGATTCCGAAGTTTGATTACAAGTTTCAATGTGTTTGGTTTTTGGAAAAACTCCATGAAGGTCTTCCTCCAAACCGGTCACACGCTTATCCTAGCCGTGATACGAAGCTTAACATTCTTTGGCTTCGGATGAGGAGAATCTCCATCAACGGCCTCCTTGCTTGGCGACATATTCAAAACACATAAAAATCGAAAACAATGATTACTTAATAGGGATGAGAGCATTCCTTATGTTAAGTCTAGACTCAGAAAGTCTAAGGAATATGCTACTGTGTCATTGAGATTAAACACAAACGACTAGTGTTTAATTCACTCAATGTTGGCTCTGATACCAACCTGTCACACCACGATATTTACAGCTCAGCCTGGTGGGCCCGATGGGGAGTATCG
Organism: Helianthus tuberosus; assembly: GCA_030545235.1. Lineage (NCBI taxonomy): Eukaryota > Viridiplantae > Streptophyta > Magnoliopsida > Asterales > Asteraceae > Helianthus > Helianthus tuberosus. The sequence goes on along the minus strand of CM060387.1, from coordinate 11,912,613 downwards.
TGACGTAGTTGATACCATCATAGCCAATTTACACAATTATAGCACAGCGCAAGTCTTGGAATATAAAATATTATTACAAACCCAAATGTCTGTAAATATCAAGTATTAATTTATAGACGAGCTTGTAATAATAGATCAACAGGCGGATCATTACAAAATTGTATAAAATGAAGTTTAGCAGACTTTAAGGCATCTTTAAGGATTTGCAAGATCCTCTATTTCGACACCGAGCAGTTCCCAGCCTATTTCGAGTAGTACTTGTCACTTAGTCTTTTGAAAATACGTCAGATTACACTGGTAAATACAATTAACTGACTCGTTTGAAAAGAGTTTATGAAAATTGATTTAGGCGCACAAGGCACGAAACCATTTATAACCTGGGACAATTTTTATATAAAATCTTGTATACAGATTTACATGTTTATCATACATATGGGGCAGGTTTGGAAGCCGGTTATGATTAACCGACTCACCACTATAAAACCCACAAAGGAGTTATCCCCAACATGTGGGTTATTTAGCATTTGCATCTGTCAGGTGTATGCCTACACCCCGTGCATAGGTCGTGGCCATTTACAAATGAAATGAGCTGAGGATATCCCGGACACGGTTGCGTTAACCCCCAATGTTTATGTTATCAAGCATAACTGATAAAATGGGGTTATGTAATTCATTAACCATTATTTGATTAAATGATTTTATACCTGACCAAGCGGTAATATAATACCGTATCCCAAGCCCGTATAAGGGAAAATAAGATAAAAGTATTTACCTAAGCTAATACTTGATTAACAGCTAAATATCTCCGTCGTATCCAATCTAACTAATCGCAGGTAGCTTTTACCAGGTGGCTCTAGTCTGGAATGATGGTAATATATAACCAATTCAGAATGCTAACGGTCTTATTTAAGTCGTAGACTTAGACCGACTAGCTTAAAGTATCTAAAACGGTACGATACGCTAGATTAAGCGATGACCAAAATAGAATGTAATTTAGACCCAACAAGTATGAAGACTTGTATAATATGGGTAAACTAAGTACATTCTGGATTTTGAAGTAAAAACGATGAGGTTAAACCCGTTTCGGCAAACTTACGTAAATTAGTTATGTAAGTCTAACTGTACGCGTATAAGCGATAACGAGTAACCAGATGAGTCATGAACAAGTTCCCTATGCCAATATACTTTAAACAAGTTGTAATATCAATGGGATATCAACTTGTATGCACGTTTAGGTTTTAAAATCAAACTATGCCTCGTAAGGGCGTTTTTGTCATTTTACGACGTATAAATGGATCTTGAGTACAATCTGATGTTGCGATCATAAACATTCTTTGAAAACACTTTATTTATGATATAATACCAGTATGATATCAAACATATGTGTGTTTTATAGTTTAAAACCATACTATGCTCCGTAGGGGCATTTTGGTAATTTTATACATAGTTTCGAAGGCTAATTTAGGAATCTGAGTTTATAACATATACCTACTGTAAAAATATTTAAAAATGAATTATAAAATCAGTAGGTAATAAGTCTTGGTTGGTAGTTATGGTTTAAAACCATACTACGCGCCGAAACGGCGTTGAAGTTGTTTAACGACGATATGTGCGATGTTTAAGGAAAACTGATGTTATGACCAGGTCTATATGATCCAAATATGTTAATTAATATGACATATCAGTTGTCAAAAGGTTTTGTATAAAAATCATGCTTTTAAATCCTTTTTGGTGCAAAAAGGGCATTATCGTCATTTAAGAACATAATTCAAGAACGTATGCGTAAACTCAGTTTGCATTATAAATGAACATCCCAAATTATCCTAATTATAATATTACATCAGTAGTCAATGAGTTTGGTATGAAAAATTATGCTTAAAACCAATCTATGCGCATAAAGGGCATTTTGGTCAATTTAAAGCACAATTTACGATATTATATGCAAACTCAGTTTATGATCAGATTCGTAACATCATAATATGTTAAACATGTTAACATATCAGTACCTAAGTTGTTTGAAAGCTTATTGGTGTCTAAAACCTTATTTTTGCTAAAAAAAGGCATAATAGTCAAAGTACGGCATATTAACGGAAACTTGCATAAAACTCAGATTACTAGTATGATCATGTAATATAACCCCAGGGGGTTATGCTGCATTAAATTACGATCATAACGGAACCTAAAATCAGTAGCAAACTATTCTAATTCGGTTCATAATCAAAAGTCAACGCTGAAGTCAAACTTCACGACTTTCGGTTGCGAACCAACCCTAAAATTGGAATTGACAAGCCGAACATGTTTACACATGTTCTAATAATTATTACCAAGTTGTTTAAGTGATAAAACATATTTTAGAACACTTCTAAACTCATGTCGCAATTATTTTAAAAACTGACGTTGACTTTTTAAATTAATATTACTTTGACTCGTCCATTGACCAAGCAAACGTGATTCTTAGGAGGTGCCCTTTTGAGGGATTAACACCTACCTAATTACGATCACGTAGCCATGTTCATTGCGAACAATGGCTTGACCGTTTTAAGGTCTAACGAAAAGTCAAAGCGTTTTATCGTAAACGATTGACTTTTTGGCTTTAAGAGCCAAACAAAATAACTAGCCACGAAAGGAACACTTACATGTGTCCTAGGGACTGAAGAGAACTTACTGGTATGCTCCTAATGCTTAGGAGCTCCAAGAATGAGAAGTTAGAAAGAATTGAAAGGTGCAAAGTGAATGAATGGATGAACACCTCTATACATAGTGTTTGGGTGATTCATGGGATCATTCCATGTGTTTAGAGGGCTCTTAGGATTAAGACATGTGTTATGGCAGCTGTCCAAAACAATTTGCACCCCAAGATATCGATTTACATGGTTTAGGATTGATTAGAGTGGTGAACAAGCAAAGAAAAATAAAAAAAATATGATTCTGCAGCTGTTGGTCTCTGGCGGCCCGCGACCGCCCCGACCCATGTCTATGTGGCCCGCGAGCGAGTGGAGTCCAGCCCAAACATGTTTCTGCTTTGGCAGTTTCAGCCCCTAAACCTTGAAGCTCTTTTGAGCTTTAAAAGTTGTCATTTTTGGCACAATATTTTCATATCAACTAGGTTATATTAGTATAAGGTATGAAAATCTCTAGTGGCCCAACTTAGTCACACCCGGGAGTACAACCGAGCATTACGGAGTTCCCGGTTTGTTTAAAAGGTCACTCGAAAGCGTAGTTTCGAATGTTAACGCTTTTATTCCTTTTAACGCACAAACTTGTGCGTATTATCGTTTAATAGCATCAAATCCCTGTGCAATCTATAATAAGCATTCTCGAGAGTATGATTGCATATCATAATGCTTCGGGTTCGTTAAAAGGTCATTCAGAGGTATAATTTAACATGTTGACGCTTTTAACCCCTCTAACTCGCAAACTTGTGCGTAACTTCACTTAATGGCATAAAAGCCTTGAATGGCCAATATTAGGCATTCCCAAGAATATGATCAAACATCATGAAGCTCTCGGTTTGTTAAAAGGTCACTCAGAGGTAAGAATTAACATGTTGACACTTTTAACCCTTCGTCGCGCAAACTTTCAAATAATTATGCAAACGGCTCCTTTCGTCCAACAAGTGGCTCATTTGAGAATACAGACACCGTATAAGGTCACTCAGAGGCCTATTTTAGGCATGTTGACATTTTCAGTCCTTCTATAGTCAAGGTTTTCGATTTTGACAAAATTAGTCCCTCATAGTCAACGTTTAACTTAATTAGCGTTTATTACACGTATCAATACATCATTGGACACGATTTTACGAGGTGTTACATTTTGTGATGACATTGGAAAGCATATCGAAGTATACATTGACGATCTTGTGATCAAGAGTCCCGAAGAGGACCAGATGCTGAAAGACATAGAGAAGACGTTCAATTCTCTAAGAAGCGTGAACATGAAGTTGAACCCAGCGAAGTGTTCTTTTGGAATAGAGGAAGGCATGTTTCTAGGCTTTGTGGTTACAAACGGCGGTTTTAAAGTCAACCCCCAAAAAGTTCAAGCCATTGCACGAATGGCATCACCGCGCACTATTAAAGAAATTTAAAGATTAGCCTGTCGTCTAGCCACGCTTAATCATTTTTTTGTCAAATCACGCAGCAAAGTCTTATCCTTTCATCAGTATGTTGCGCAACTGCGTAAAAAAGAAAGAATTTAAATGGACACCAGAAGCAGAAGCAGCCTTCCAACAGATGAAAGAGTGCTTGATCAAGCTCCATACTTTAACCGCGTCATTCGAGAAGGAACCGCTCATCTTGTACTTGTCATCTTCAGACAAGGCAATTGGGTCGGTATTGTTAGTAGAAAGGGATGGAGTCCAAACTCCGATCTACTACGTTAGTAGGGTGCTCACCGATCCGGAAACATGCTATTCAACTATGGAGAAGTTAGTGCTCGCGCTGCTACACGCCTCCAGGGGGTTGCGCAGGTATTTCACTGGGCATATCATCACTGTACTCACTAACTTACATATTGGCACCATCTTGCAAAAACCAGAGACATCAGACCATTTGGCAAAATGGGCAATTGAACTGGGGGGCCACAACATCCTGTATAGGCCACACCCAACTATCAAAGGCCAGGTATTAGTAGACTTCATCACTGAAGTCCCAGAAGACAAGATCAAGGAATGTGAAGCAGTAGATACTCCCATCAAAGACACATCGGATGAATTATGGCTGTTATTCACCGATGGAGCCTCAAATGAAGACGACGCATGAGCTGGTTTGCACCTCGTCAGCCCAGAGAAGCATGAGTTCACCTATGCCATCAAGTTGGATTTCAAAAACACCAACAACGAGGCAGAGTATGAAGCGTTCTTGGTAGGCTTGCGCCTGGCCATCAAGATTGGAGCACATAATTTACAAGCGCATATCGACTCTCTCTTAATCGCAAGTCAAATCAATGGGGTGTACGATGCAAAAGGCGAGGTCATGGCTTTATACTTGGAGCAAGCTAAAGAGCTACTCCAAAAGTTCAAATCATATAAGGTGGTTCATATCAACCGATCAGAAAAAAGCCAGCTGACGCGCTAAGCAAGCTTGCTTCAACAGCATTTCAGCACCTCGCCAAAGACATAAGAATCGAAGTCTTGAAAAATCCGTTGGTACTCATGCGCCAGGTGAACGTCATAGAAACCAGGCTAACTTCTTGGATGACCCCTATCATTCAGTATCTTCAAGAGGGGATTCTCCTAGAAAACAAGGCGGAAGCTAGAAAGATACAAAATAAAGCGTTGTTTTATGAGATGAACGGGGGCATTCATTACAGGAGATATTTTTTGGGCCCACTACTACGATGTGTAGACCCCCAAGATGCAAGCTATTTGATAAGAGAAATTCATGAAGGCATCTATGGAATACATGCGGGCCCACGCATGGTCGTTGCAAAGATAGTGAACGCAGGTTATTATTGGTTAGGGATGCACGTTGACGCTTTAAATGAGCTGCGCAAATGTGATGCCTGCCAGAGGCACACACCAAAGACCCTGCGCCCAAAGAATGACTTGATTCCAGTATCTACAGCCTTACCCATCCAACAGTGGGGGATTGACATGGTGAGACCCTTCCCTGAAGATCCCGGCGCAGTAAAGTTTATAATTGTTGCTGTTGACTACTTCACTAAATGGGTGGAGGCAAAGGCCCTTGCTTCAACCTCTGCAATAATGGTGCGAAAATTCTTATGGGAGCACATCATTTGCAGATTTGGCCTCCCACTCAAGATCGTGACTGATAACGGCACCAATTTTGCATCCAAAGACCTTCAGAAATGGATGGAGGAGCTAAACATTGAGCACACTTTCTCTTCCGTTGCGCACCCTCAAGGCAACGGTCAAGTAGAAAGTGTCAACAAAAGCATTGTTAAAGGGATAAAGGCCCGTCTAGGCACCAAAAGAAGAGGCTGGGTTGATGAGGTTCCTAGCATTTTGTGGGCTCATCGAACCATGCCAAAAACAAGCAATGGCGAAACCCCCTTTAGCCTTGTTTACGGCTCAGAGGCGGTTATCCCAGCAGAAATAGGCCACCCCTCGCCGTGCTTATCAGCAGTCAACAAAATTGATAACGAGGCGGAGCGCCGTTTAGACTTGGACCTACTCGAAGAGAGGCGCGACATCCCTCGAATCAAAGAGGCCAAGTACAAAACCCAGCTGGAGCGATACTACAATGCGAGGGTGCGCATCTGTACGTATACCCCAGGAGAATATGTGTTCAGGGACAACGAAGCCTCTAATGCCGAGCGCCCTGGAAAACTAGCACCAAAATGGGAAGGCCTATACTTGGTTCACGAAGTGCTAGGAAAAGGGGCGTACAAACTGCGCACTTTAGATGGCCATATCATCCCGCACACATGGAACGCGCAACAATTGTGTAAGTGCTACATGTGATTAGCCTAAATGTACGGTTGGCCACGTGCCTTTTCTATTAGTTATGTTGGCCACACGCCTTTTGTGACACCCGACTTTTCAGGCCGTACCGTACAATTGTAACACGTGTTGTGAATAGATAAAAAGGCTGTATGGGACTGATTATGATATTTATATATGATATTTAATGTGTTGGTGAAATCCAGACATTTATAAAATTATGTTGCAACGAAAAAATAAACGCTTATCGCGTAACGATTAAAATGCGAAACGAACATCGATGACCACCCGATCAGTGTTAAAATCCTAAAAATAGTCTATTATGATTAGAATAGTAATTTTAATCATATTTGTGAGGAAAAATAAACTAAAATGCTAAGAAACTCTATTTTTCGAATTTGAGCGCGTACCGCGCGATACTGAGCGTATTAGACAAAATACTGTCAACGCAGCCAGTCAAGACAACTGGTAATTATTTCAGTAATAATTTCATGTGATTATTTTTATAAAACGATAAAAATAATTTAAAACGCACTAAAACAGGATTAAAACGCTAGATAAAATACCCGGTATCCAGTAAAATACCAGTTTTTGAACTAATGTACATACATATATGTATGTATATAAAAGATTGTGAGTTATGTGAGAGATGGGTGCAAGGTGGCGGCTAGGGGGTGCTCTGTCTCTCCTCTCTCTAACACTTGTTGGCCTAAGAATGTGTGTGTGATGATTATAACTTTTGCAACCTTCCATAACTCACCATTTTCCAAGAAACCCTTTCACAAGTTCTCTCTCTCTCTCTCTCTATCTCTCTCTCTTTAGCATATCTCGGCTGAACACCCCTAAACACACACACATTTCATAATTTTAAAACTTTTCTTGAAGATTTGAAGGCATTCCAAGGTGTTTGCAAGCTTACATGAAGGTTTAGAGGTGATTCCAAGGAGATTTGAGCAAGAACAAGGCTTCATATCATCACTATTATTAAAAACCCACTAAGAATCTTGAAGGTATAACATTTTTTCTTTCAAATCTTGTTCATGATTCATGGTGATAAAGATGATAGTGAAAGTTTCTCTTGTTCTTGAATCTAAACATTAACTTGAAAACTAAAACAAATGGATTTTTAAAGAAAAATAAAATGGATGAACTTGTATGTATATATGTGGCGGTATGCATGTATATATATATGTATGGAGTTTGAGTTTTGACTTGTAGAATGTTCTTGATTGATAAGAATCCAAAAAGGTGAATGCATGCATGTTTAAAAAGTTGTCATGTGGAACTTTTGATTTGAAATGGATATTTGAAAAGTGAAATTTTGGAACTATATATATGTATATATGTATGGCCGAAAATATATGTATATATATATGCATGCAATTAAATTTTTGTTGTTAGATCATAAAGATGTAAGAGCATGATTCTTGCATTTATGATAAATGATGAAGTAATGATCATAAATGGATTATGATGTTCTTGAATACTTGAACATGATTTAAATGCATATTGAATTTATTTTAGTTGATATAAAATAATGATAATGTTATATGGATGCATTATATGCATTTACTTGAAAATGCATGATGATTAGTGGTCATGAAATGATGATTTAAATATGATTTGATAAATATAAATTTTAATCAGATTCTAAACACTAAAAATGTAAATATTTGAAGTGTTTAATGGTATATAACTTTGTCATAATGTTTACTAGCTTTGCATGTTGTACTTGGTGCATTAGAAGTTGTAAAATACATGAAATCGCATGATTTATGTGACTTACACAAAAAATGCACTAATCTTATTATAATCACTATTTTAATTAGTAAATAACATTTATTGTGTTAAAAGATCAAGTCATTTCGAGTTGGGATGATTATAGTAATGTTAACGCAAAACTATGCGTTAAAACGGTCAAAAATCGGCTTTTCGAACGATTTTTATGAAACTGATTTAGATCAGTAATTAAACTGATATTTTTAGTTTAAACATAAGTATTTTAACTAATTCTAAGTTTACTTGGTGTTTGGTTGGTCATACGTGACTTCCGACGCCCGAAAACGTTACCGAATCATTAAAATACGCATTTTTCAATGAACACTAGTATGGGTAATTTTGGGTGAACCTTATGTGTTAAAATGTGTTATGTGATTTAAACATGTGAATGTGAAAATATGTTAAATATTAACATGATATTGGGAAATTTAGACTATGTATGTACACTTGTGTGTTTTATGTGGTAAAAACGGTAAAATCGCGTTAAACGTGTAACTTGTTTGTCGAGCATGAAATTTGATACATATAAGATATTTTATGTATGCTTGCCTTAAAAATGACAAAATAGATAAGTTAACGAGATTACGCGTGTTACGATGTTAATTTATGTGTACGTTTACGTATATATATTACGACGCGCAAATCGTAGATATATTACGTATAAGCGGGTGTGTTAATGGATTTACGTAATAACGGTCACCAATAAAATCGTTCAAGTCGCAAAATCTTAAAAATATATATATGGACTCATATATATATTAATGTGCCAACATAATAAAAAATGATAACTTTTCGAGTAAATCTCAAAGTTATGTGAAAATTCTAAGAAACAGAGAAACTTAAGATTTTTGTGATATATTGATTTAAAAATCATTCCTACGTATAATAGGACGTGTAGAAATCAATCTGTGGGATTGCGCTATTTAAAAATACGCACCCAAAGGTGAGTGTCACTAAACCCCCTCTTTTTATTGTTTTGTATATGTTTTGGGGGAAGAACACGCCTAAAAGGGTTTAATAACGTTTTTGGATTAAAACATACCTTTTAATATAAATTATATATTTTCGTTGAAAATATATGGATTTTTGATAAATTATACGTTTCAAGATAAAACGTTCTTGATAAATATATGTTTCGGGGGAGAAACGGGGATATGTACGGCGTTTGTGGGAAAACGACCGTGTAGTTGGAACGAATTTTGCTTGATCTCAAGAGAGTAAGTATCGACTTAGGCTTACCTTTCAGCGGGGATTTAAGGGAATTCGTACAACATCATATATTAAATTTGTCATATTAGTAGGATATATATATATATATATTGTACGTGAGACAGAAATCAAAGATGGTCTCGATATGGACCATGCGCCAATGTTGTCGTTTAATCATTTAAGTATTACAAGCGAGGAATTGTTGGTAGATCAATCCGGTTGACAACCCCGTCGTGACCGCTCGCCCCGTGTCAAGTCAAACGACGAATTTATATTCTGTTTATAGTCTAGCCTTGATTATCCCTACATTGTAAATATATAGTTCGTAATGTCTAGCTAACTTACGAGTCCGAATATTTGATGCTATAAATTTAATATGTAAAATTTGGGAAAATGCTTTATTCAGAGGTTTCAGCTGAAAAACCTACGACATATGACCCATGAAATTTTAATAAGGAAATAAATTGACTTTCAAAAATTATATGGATGTTTTATAATAAACACATAATTAGAAAGCTTTTTCCTTGGAAAGCAATTTGTTTAAATTTGAATATGTGAACTCACATTCCTTTGTGTTGACACTTGATTTTAAACGTGTTCTACAGGTACTTGAGTTCGGTTTCGGGAATCATGGCGTATCTTGTGGTTGTTGATGCATGTTTTGTCACTTAAAATGTTGGACTAACTTTTAAACTTTCTGGGATAAATGTAATAAGATTCGTGAGGATCAAAGACAACTTAAATATGTCGTGGTTGTGTTATGTTTTGGAACACTATGTTTAAAATTTATGTTTTAACTAAGTTATTATGTCCAACAATATAATGCATCAAACATCAAGATAGAAATGGGCACCAACTTCCATCACCAGTACGTTTTATATTCTGCTGCGACGTTTTGGGGTGTGACACCTTTTAATTATCTATGTTGGCCATGCGCCTTTTTTCGATTATGTATGATGGCCTTGCGCTTGTTTCCAGCTACTTAATGCAAATGTTGGCTATGCCTTATGATTATCATCAAATGTTTTCTACGTTACAAATGCATGTTAAACTTTTGATTAGCGCGAAAATACTACAGTAAATTACGAGCTCTTGAGTTAAGCCTCCAAGGTCCTGCGCGAACATAGCGCGAGACCAGGCAACAATACTAATGAACGAGCCACACTTACATTTATTCAAGCTAATTTAACCAAAGTTTCTAACAACAATGCAATAATTGTAACTTGAGAAAAAAATAATAAGAGGCAAACTTAATAATCCATTCAAAAAGCGCAAACGCGCAACGTTTACATGGGTTAAAAACGAGAAACATTACAAGGCAAAAGCCTACACATACTACCACCTATTCATTACCACCGTCACCATCATCGTCGGCCTTCTCCTCTTCATTTGTTAACTCCACAGTCTCTGGAGGATCAAGAATGGACTTCAGCCGCGCACTCCAATCATCATGCTTTAATGCATCAGTGACCAACTCCATAACTGGTAATGAAAGATGGTCATAAACTTCTTCGGCACGAGAGAGCATAGAGTCAGCTTGATCAGTCACCGAGCAGTGATGAGTATCGAACTGCTGGCCAAGCGCCTCTTCGACATGCTGAGCACACTCCAGATAGCCACCACGATGCCCGACGGCACGCGAGGCATCTGTCAGCGCGGCAACAGCTTCAACCAGCTCAGTAGCATTTAATATGGAATTGGCGATCTATACAAAAGAAGGAAATCATGAAAACAAGTCGACAATAAATAAAAACCTAAGGCAAAAGAGGAGAAACTCACCACAGCTGCTCCTCTATTGTGCATCCATTCGGACTCAGAAACAAGCGTCTCGACGATTGTTTAGGCCTCAGCATAATTATTTTGAGCCACATTCATGGCAGAAGTACTGATGTCGCGCGCCTCCACGGCCGTGTTCTTCGCCTCTTCGGCGGTTTCAGCCTTCACCCTTTCGGCCTCATGATCTATTTCTAAGGACTCGTTTTTCTCGTGAGCCTCAAACAATCGACGTTTCAGCTCTGCAATCTCCATGTCCTTCGCAGCCAAATCCTTATCCCTGTTCTCAACCCGCGCATTCAGCTCAGCCTGTAAGTCGTGAAAAGAGAAGTTAGAAATATTTCGACAAGCAAAGATATGTAGGAGGAAAAAGAGTTAGCCTGTTGAACCTCAACACGATCTTTGTCTGCTTGAGTCTCCTCAACCTTCCCCTTCAGAGTGGCAATTTCAGCCTCGAGGTCGGTAATTTTGGAACGCGCAGCATACATGCGTTGGTTGTCCTTTTCACATACCTTCTTCCACTCTGCGCGCTCCTTTGACAGCAGCTCTTCAGCTGTTTGGAGCTTACTCTTCAGGCCTTCGCGTCCCCATTCCTCTGAATTTATCTCCGCCGCAAAGGAGGCCCTCTCTTCTGCAAATTTATTTTTCTGCTGCTCAAAATCCTGGACTTCTTTCACTAGACGTTCCTGGTACCTCTCCCAACTGGCTCGTTCTTTATACATTTTGCGCCATTCGCGCACAATCTTGTGATTAGCAGAGCGGGCGTTGGCCTCCCCAATAACATAGGCGCGATACAAACCCTCATGGTTTCGGGCCCTTTGCCTGTTCACTTCCCCATGAGGAAAAGAACCTAGGAACCAGTCTCGGCAAGCTCCAAACTCAACAAATGTATCCTTCTGCTTCAAACCCTAAACAGGCTGGTGGGGAGCATCGCCGCGAGCCTCTTCAGTATAAGATTTGTAATAGATATCCCCCAGGGTATCGTCCGCACCTATCGGGGATCGTGGCCTTGACGCCTTCTTCCCATTACCTTTGTGGCACCCGCACCAGAACCACCAGCACCTGCGCCAGCCGACGAAGCACCTTTATGAACCACCTGCGCCTGTACTTGGGCAGAGGACCCCCCCAGCATCGGTTGTCACTTGAACAGTTTGAGTGGGGGGTCAGGCTGCGCAGGTTCCGTAGGCTTAACAACATCCGGCTCTTTTCTCTTGAAGGGTTGGTCAAGCCCAGTGACATGTACAACCTCCGGAACCTGCGCTTCAACACGCTTGGTACCAGCAGCAGTCTCAGTCTCCTTCGCCTTTTCCTGCTCAGGGATCACATCCCTACAGGCTCTTCAATCGTCTTCTCAGCCTCCTTCTCAGTTGTCCTAGGAGGCTTGATAATAAACTTAGTTTTCTTCGATGCCGGCTCTTTAGGCTTCTCAAGCCCAGTATCCTTAACCTTCTCAGGGGCTCTCTTCAGTGCCTCTGCAGAAAACAAATGTTAGGAATTTTAATAAGGAAGAAAACATAAGAGTTCGAGTTGCATAACACTAACCTGGTGAAAACTTGTAAAGGGAGCGTAGGCTACTTTGCTTCCCTATCACCGGGCCCACAACAATCTTCTGCGCCGGTCCAGCCCCGATAGCGGTTTCCTCACGTGACCTCTTCCTAGTCACCAACTTCGCAGCTTCCTCTTCTTCATGTTTTTCTTCTTCCTCCTCAGGGAAAGAGGATGGAGTCGCGCCGGCTTCAGGGGCCCTGGATCCTGCGCTTCCAGAGCTCTTTGACCCAGCCGCGCTGCTCTTTTTTCTCTCACCTATACGGGATAAACCTTCTAGTGAGTCACTTGCAATGACATAATCTTCAAGGTTACTCTGTCGAAATCGAAGAGTACCTTTCTCAGTAGCTGCGATAGTCGCACAGCTAGTTCCGCCCTTCTTACTGGTCGCGCCGGTATCAACGGTCACCTTCTTAGAAGTCTTCTTCTTGGTAGGAGCCTTCTTTGGTCTCTCCTCTGGGTCTATCCCCAAGTCGTGCAACACACCTGCAAAGATGTTAGACCATGAGCTCAACTCTTCTTGCGACGAGCCTACGGATTCCTCATTGGAAAGAAACAAGATTTCCTTTCCAGCAGAATTCACGCCGCGCAAAGGTCTCGGTTTGGGAAGTTGCGCACCTTCGGTGGCGGTAGGAGGACTGGCAAACACTCTTGATTTGTTCATACCAGTAAGCCTCTCCAGATCGTAGTGGGCGCACACCCATTGACCCACCAAAAGTGGGAAATGCAGCTTGATAAAGTTGCGCCTCTGCGATAAAAAACAACAATCAGGCGCAGGTATATTACAAGAAAAGGAAATGGGAATAGAACATACCTTCACCATTGAACCTCAGAATTGGAACCTCTTCACTACGCTCCGGCCATTTATCACTCATGGCAGCGGCGACCAACACCTGCTCACCAAAGATCCGGTTTGGTGTAGCCAGTAGGTGCATGTACCAGTCAATAGTCTTCGGGATAGGGAGTTCCTCCTTTTCAATCTTGTCCGATTCACGAAAGATCATCACGATCGGCATCACCTCCTCCCTGATGAAGAAGAACTTCATCTTCCAGTCATGGAAGCTTTTGGGAGGACTAATCAAAATCTTCTTAGCAGCACCACGGTTACCGAAGGAATAGAACCCAATATTCCTAATCAACAGGTAGAAGGCCCTGAACTTCTCCACAGTAGGCTCTATCCCCTGGGATCTGCATAAGAACTCAAAGTGCCTAACCCTAACCATTCCTGCTGGGCTCATCTGCGAAATATGGAAGACGTAATGGTGAAGAATTGAAGCCATGAAGTTCGTCGCCGGGAACCGGAAGTTTCCTTCCAGGAAAAAGTCAGCAAATAACGTTATATATCCCTGTGGTGCGTCGGCGGCCGTCTGGCCTTGCCGGGGATAACGGGCATCCAACTCTGCTGCAAACTGGTACCCTCTAACGATTTGTTTGAACAGTCCTTGATCCTACTTCAAAACCAGGACTAGACCTTCTTCAACTTGGACTGCTTCTTCTTTAGCCATGTGTATAAGAAAAATAGAAGTCAGATGACGACCTTCTAATTTCTGGAAAACTTGAAGAATACTCAAGAAATCCTTGAAGATTTGAAGGAGATTGGAAGAAGATTTGAATATCAAAGAGATAAGAAGAGAGTGCAAAGGAAACGTTGTGGAAATCTCTTTCTACCACCGGATATACATACCCATCGCATTTAATGCGATTGGTAAACGTACTGAGATCACCGCGCCGCGTAACCAATCAGCAGCCGCCACGTAAGCCGGGATTCTCAGGGTGACGGTTACCACGCGTGCGTGGGCCTCACTCGCCTGACAGAAAGACGAACCGTCAGTGACAGCATGATGATTGCCGTGTCAGCAGTCAACTCAATCTTCGCCATCAACGACATTTGCAGCAACTTGTCAGAATTCAAAATTCGAGGAATTTCCCGCCTAAATTTACAATAAAACCTCATGAAGAAGTTAGCAAGGATTGCGCCGCATACATCATTAGCCAATGAGCTCGCGCGCTAACCCTCAAAAGCAACAGCTATCAATAAACAAGTCCGGTAGTCACGCCATAGTAATCGACAAGCACCTACACCCGCGCCGGCCACCAGGGCATAGCAGACGCTTTGAAAATCCAGCACACTTTCTTTTTTCTGAGTCCAGAGCTCCAACCATTTACTACGCGCATGGAAGCAGCACTGGACTTGGGGAACTTGAAGGGGTATGGTCCCAAAAAGCCGCGCAGACCAATCAGGTCGCGCGCTGAACCATACTCCTTATTCACTAACCTGATTATTCTACAGACCCCGCGCGAACTACTTAGTCAACACCCAAGCCGTGCGCGAGGTCAAAGGAAGGTATAACATCAGGTTTCACACTTAGCATCCTGAATAAGAGCCCTCAACCCCTAAACCTTGCGCCGACTACTTGGACACACACCAAAGGTCGTGCGAGGGTAACGGCGCAGGGCCATTTTAGGAAGCATCAAAGGTACAAGTGGCAGAAGAATGAGCCAATCAGCGTCCAGCAGGCTGTACCCTATCGTGCTCCATGATTGACGATCGTGCAGGAGACAAAAGGTACACAGGGACGCCTACGTGGCACCAATCAGGGGGCGGCAACAACTGCCCCACGATCTCCACTCACCTGCTGATGTCAGAAGGACTACAGGGTCGACAACCCGGACACGTGGCTCCAATCAAGGTGCGCCAGTACCGAAGATCTTCTAGAAGTCACTAACGGTCGACACCAGAGGGATAAAGAGGGTATTCCTTTTTGTTGCCTTCCGGCCCAAGGCCCATCAGCCCATCTCCTCCTACACCACTCCGGCTATAAATAGGGACCTTCATACACAGGTTAAACATTCCGTTCTCTCTACTCTCACTCTTAACACACACTTAATTTCCTCAAAACAGTTACTTATTCTCACGCTGGAGAGTGCTTAAGAGGGAAACCCTCATATTCCCCTCTTAACGAGCTTAACGGTGTGTTATTGTTTTGCATGAAGGATCACCTTCAAGCTCAGGAAAGATAAAGGAGATTAACCCTCATGTTTGAAACATAAACCCAACTAATAGCCTAAAATTAGTTTCGTGTTTCTTCAATTTGGAATAGGTATACCCGAAACCCGGTGAGTATGGGCTGGGTGTGGGATTAGTTTTAAACAACTTCACGAGTATCGGATGTGTATGGGTTAGGTAATACCTAGCCCAATCCTGAAACCACATACCCTTTTACCCGAACTATATACTCGATCATATATCCAATTTTTTTATTTATAATTTATTTTCCCTTAAATCTTATCTATTAGTGACTTATTTTTAGTAGGTTCATTATGTGAAAAAAAATAATTTTTTTGAATTATGTATTTGATAATATTATTTATATTTTGTGTGTTGTGAAGTATATAAATAAAACTATAGAAAAATTATAATGTGTTGTGAAGTATATAAATAAAACTATATAAAAATTATAATGTTATTATTTATTTATGATAAAACTTATATCTATGTAATATATATTTTTATTTATTTATGATAAAACTTATATGTATTTAATATATATTTTAATGGTAAAAAAGAAATGTATTTGGATATCCTAATTGGTATCTTTAAAAAAATTAAGGGAAATTGGCATGTAATAATCTCACATAGACCTTATTGACCATTAATAATCCCACCTCAGAATATTCCTCTCACCAGTCCCACATTTCACCTATTTTTCCTACAATGGTCCCCCGTTAAAAAAAACTTAACGGAGTTCAGCTTTTTTCCAACTTACAAACAGATTTTTTAGGGCTTTAGATTAGAATGACGATACGATTCCATTGATGTAAAACTTGCCTCGAAATGGTGCTCCAAACGATGAAAACGGCGCTTCAATTCGGGTGTTTAAATTTCCAATTAACCAAACACTTGGAGCACCATTTTGAAGTAAGTTTTACATCAATGGACTCGTATCATCGTTCTGATCAAAAGCCCTAAAAATCTGTTTGTAATTTGGAAAAAAGCTTAACTCCGTTAAGTTTTTTTAACGGGAGACCATTGTAGGAAAAATAGGTGAAATGTGAGACTGGTGGGGGCAATATTCTGAGGTGAGATTATTAATGGCCAATAAGGTCTAGGTGGGATTATTACAGGCCAATTCCCCAAAAATTAACGAACATACCCAATACCCGGGAGTATGCCCGATATCTGATTAGTAAGTACCCAAAAATATCCAACGGGTATTAGGACAAGTATGGAACACGATTTACAACCGAATATGGATATGTGATTACCAATACCTGTCTGAATTTGACCCATTACCATCATTGCTAATGGAATTTTGTATTAGTTTCCATTTTGTAATTTCAACCTTGAGCATTTACAGTCTCAAAATGTCTCCCGTATTCTTTTGTTATTCTCTAACATTGGTTTGTATCTCTAAGACTTGTTTTCTGGAGTTCATTGGGGGGTTTCTATCCTTGGTCATTAAAGGATGGGTTAGGTTTAGGGTTCTTGTCTTTCAAATCTTAGGATTAGAACAAAGCATTCTTTTTTTAAGTTTTCTTTTAACCATCGTTTTAGGGTTTTATAATTGTTCCTTCAAGTTGAAGGTAGTCAATTGTAGTTAAAGTTATTCCTGTTTTTAAAGCATTCACGCGAGAGATGAAAACTGGCAAGCAAGTTTGTTATATATCTTTTGCTGATTGTGATTTTTTTGTTCATATCTTCCATATACTTATGAGAATTCAGTTTTGCTCTGAATCGTCTAGTTTATTATTTTGTATTATTTTAATGTTGTTGAAGGAATAATTCGAAACAAATTGAATGTTCTTTCAAAACACGTAGCTAAAATTCTTTTTTTTTTTTTTTTGCTAGCTTTCTATATATCTCTTATTTTTTCAAAACTGAATAATTCAAAACATGATTATGTGAGTATGTGAACGTGAATTAGACAATTAGGGATGTAAATATATTTGCGTATGTTTTCGGTTGATCTACATTTTGACGTAAATTGTGTTCGAAACGGGTCGGGTCAAATGGAATACGTTTTCATTTGCCGGGATAAATTCAATTTACTGTACAACATCGCTAAGTCTTGATGCAAAGGTGTAGTTGTTAGGTTGACTCTTACTAAACAAACCAACCCGGGTTCTATTCCTCTTTTGTAACCACAATGTTTGTATAGGTTACACTGAATTAGATCGGATACGTCGAAACACGCGTTTCACATAACATGTTGTCAGCTATAAACAGCTAAGGCGTCGCCACTGCAATGTACGACCTATAGCAACAATCTAGTTTATCAACAAAATTGAGGCCAAATTGTCAATTAATGTGAGATTTAAGTATTCACCATGTAACAAATGTAGGATCGTGTACGGACCCGAAATGAGTCGATCAGAGGCGTTCTACACAATATGAAAGGCGGAAACAGACATATTGTGTGTGATTCAGCTAGAATATCACTTTTAACTCTCTTTCTATTGATCTGGTAACAATTACAAGTCTGTAGACACTTCGACAGAGCTTCGCCGTCGAAAAACCTTAACCTAATTCCGTTTCAAATGACACAGACCTATCCCCTATTTATAGTCCTTCTAATTCCGCTTGAACATGACTCAAGCGGAATCACAGTTCAAACGAAAATACAAACTCAAACGAGATTACATGTTTCAAACGGAATTACATGTTGACTTCTTCAAGCGGAATTAGCTTTTTGACAAGATTTCTCGATCTTCGTGCCATGAACAATGCAAGACTCGATACAAGACGAAGTCGACAGACGTATGCACCAACAGACTCCCCCTCGGATGTTGACGAGTCTTAAGTGTCGAGTCTTCAACGTCTCCAGTCTTTATCAGTCTGATCGCTCTCTGAAGTATCTTGACAGTGTAAGCATTCTCAAACTTTATCTTTTTCTCCTCTTCAGCATCACCAACATACTCCTCTCGAACTCTTCCCTCGGATGTTGATCGCAATCTGGCTTTCACAGAATCGGGATTATGACCTGGCTTTATATTCAAACTCAGAATCCGGGCTATCCTTCACATCCTCTACCTCACAATAAATTTCACAAATTTAACATTTTACAAATTTATATATCCATACTCCCCCTCAAATTTATCTAGAATGATTTTACAATGTTAATAATTGATGAACCATTTGTAAGTAAATATTCAAAATTTTTAGTTTAAATGACTCCCCCTCAAAATATGCTCATCATGTTTAGCACTTGGAATTTTGAAAATCAGCTCTCCAACATCAGTTTTCGAAAATCTTTTTGGATTTTTCAAAATTTATGCTAAAACACACTAAAATCTTTTTGGATTTTTGAATGAAATGAAATGCAGTAAAGAAATATATACAGACACTATTTTTGTGAGTTCGTGCAAGAGGATCATATCAGTTTTTGACAAGTCACAAGTACCGTTGAGCTTAGTTACACATTAAGAATTAAACAATTCACTTAGATTGCCGATATACTGATCCATTTAAAATTTTCACACAAATTTCAACTGATTCAGGATATGAATTAGGTGTATTAAGAACTTAAACTCATTCATGTGTCCCACCTCTTGAATATACTCCCGTATCCAGATCCCAATATTCAGTCTTACAGGTGAGTATACCACATATGATATCTGTAAGGGGTTAAATGCAAAGACCGTGAGAGCTCAGGTCAGAACTTCCGTTCAGCAGAGAGATGACGGCTTCGACTTTTGGTGGGTCCCCTTTAGAGGATCTTTTTTACAACAGCACATGATTTTGCATTTTTCAATGTTTCATCATTTTTATGCTGAGGGTAGGCTTTTATTTCAAGCAAGCGTAAAGTATTCTCCGGGGACTAGGCCATTGCTTCCGCAAAATCAGAAGTCCCGGGATAATACCCCAGATATCACTGAGCATAAAGACCTAGTATCTCAGAAAGAGGGACCTTTCAAACGAAATTTCAGGGGTTACCTATATATCCAAGTAGTGTTCCCCACGAAAAAAGCAAGTTTGAATTTAAGTTTATATCCCGAAAAAGCTTACTAAATGTATAAAAACCTATCGGCATATCATCAGTGAGACCGTTTAATGCTATTTAATCATTACATTTCTTTAGCATACTGTAACTGTCTACTGATGTACTATCATTTCCTCTTATTTACAACAAAACTCATTTTTAATTTTATCATGTTTTTTATTTTTTCAAATTTTCTAATGTTTTTGGATTTTCTGAAAATTTCTTACTCCCCCTAAAATTCAAACACATTTAAAGGAAAATTTGAAAACAAACTGTACAAGTAAATTGACAACTGATATCGAATCACTTCAATTCGCCATCCACTTGGCATTAACAATCAGAACTCCCCCTTACAACAAATTATTTTCTCATTATGATTTCAAAACACTTAAGTTTGTTTTAACCAAAATGATTTTTCCGGAAAATAAGTTTTGTTGATTTTAAACCACTTGTAGGTTAAGGGATAAACTCATCACTTTGTTTCTTTCCTCTTTTCAATGAAATGAACCCCATATATTCTTTAACCAATAGTAAGAAAGATAAATCAAGTACAATTTAATGTCACTGATTAATCTTGAAAATTCAAAGTTCTCATGAATAAAATTCTCAAGAAATATGCCGATACCTACTCCTCACTTACCAACCTGGGAGTTCCGGCACTATCCACAACCTGTAAAATTTAACAATTTTTGTGATTCATTCACAAAAAACAAATTTTATCGAGAAAGATGTCGATTCCTGCTCCACGATTAAAACTTGGGAGCTCCGGGTCAGGATTTTACTTATGAAAAACTTCCATCCAAGCCTGACCAAACTTGGATGTTTTCTTCTCATTTTCACTTGGGTAAAAAGTTGCTTTCTTTGTTTCATAAAAGTCCTTTACCCCTTTGGCCTTTCCCTCGACCATTTTCCCAAACATCTTTTTAACATTCCCATTAAAAGCTTTTTCAACATCAAATTCATTATTTTCAGAATAAAATTGATTTGAAATTTCAACTTTTCCAACCTTTGATTTTAAATTCTCAGCCCGCAATGGTGGAAAATGAACATCATCCAAAGGCGGAACTGAGGTTTCATCATTTTTAACAACATGTGGCTCCTCTGATTTTGTGGAATCAGATTCATTGCCAGATTTACATCTGATTTTTAACAACCCAAGCTTGGTTGTCAAGATTTCCCCTCTTCTTGTAAAATCTTTTTGAACATGTCTTGCTTGTATAATATTAGAAGATATTCTTCAAGGAGAGGCGTTAAAAGCTTTGAGTGTTGGTAGTGTATATTTTTGTAATCATGTCTTGCTTGTATAATATTAGAGAGTTTTACTTATATTCTTGTATAATGTCGTCATATAGATGTTGCTGGATCTATGATTTGTTATGGAGATCTTGAAATCTTTGATCGACCTCCAAAGGAGACTAAGAAGATGAATTTCGATATTGAAGACTTGGAGTAAGTTGTTGTTTACATGTGCAGTCATGTACTGATCATTGTTTGTATTTAATGATGTTAATAAATAAGATGAAGAATGTTGGTATTTAATGTGGGATCATGGTAATGGTAATAAATGAGATCTATAGTGTTTGTATGTAATGCTGAATCATGGTAATAAATGAGGTCTACAGTTTATTCTTAGTGAATATGGTAGTTAATGCATGGCTCATTTGCTACTTTAATAAATGTCATAATTTTCCTTTGATTTTCTGTTTTTATTCATTCAATGTTGTTTTGATATTAGAGATTTGTAAAGAAATGGTCATAAATTAGTCTTTAGTATATCCTCATATGAATATTCTTTTCATGTAGAGGTAAGGTTTTGCGGTGTACTGTGTGGAATGATTATGCTCTGTAGATTAAGGACTTCATTTCTAAAATCCCACCTCATGAGCATGTGATGGCTGTTATACAGCATGGAAAGTGTAAGGAATGGAAAGGTATTTTTGTTACTTTCTGCAAATCCCACCTCAGAGTGTTTTTCCATTGCATAAAGATTTTTTAACTGATGGTGTGAAGAAACATGTTGATGAGATTAGTGAGATAGAAAAGGTTTCACATCTTTTTATATAGTTTGGTTATTTGTTTGGTTTGTCACCTGCATGTTTTTACAGGAAATGTCTTGTGTTGTGGTTGCGACAATTAAGATTGTGCAAGAAGAGTATGGTTGGTTTTATCCTGCCTGTCGTAAGTGTTTCAAGAAGGTGATGGGTAAAAGTGAATACTTGCAGAATGTTGAAAATGTTTCAGATGATATTGTTCGATTTCCTGCGACTTCTTTGGTTTGTCCCAAATGTCATAGTGAATGTACATTGTCGCAACCCCCGATCCCTTATCTGTCCTGGGAACGGGCGGACGCGAACTCAGATTTTCGGTGGTATCAGTTGGTTAGTTTCGCAGCGGAAATTACATCAGAACCGTAGTTAGGAAATGTTTATCAGAGTAAAACCACCATATTTAATATTAATAATAACATGGATAAAACCCAAGTTTCTTTTTACAATACGTTTATAGGGATAAACCCTATTTTATTGGATTTAAAACATCCTCTTTTAGGTAACTTTTATAGCCACACTTTTCCCAAGCCTTCAGTGCTCTCCAGCTGGCTTTTTACTAATTGGCTGTTACATTGTGTTACCTGAAACGCGTTTTAAAAACATTTGTCAGTGGGAAATACTGGTGAGTGAATCCCAGTTTAATCAAGAAACATTTTATTAATTAAAACAGTATTGAGAGTAATCACATTGTTTATTTCTACACAATTACTCATTCAGTACTGTCAATCCTGACTTGCGGGTCATATTACACATTGGCTAACTCGTTGTCCAATGGTAACATACTGTCATCCCGACTTACTACATGCAGTAGTAAATTTTGTATACAAAACCCCAACATACCGGCAGTAATTGAAGAACTACAAAGACTCAATCACCGCTTTAATCACATTGTAAAGCATTAAGGTTTTGTAAAATATTACAAAAAGGTTCACAAAAATTGGATAAACTCACATTGCTATCTTAGACTTCGAGTAAGGGTTTCCTGGGAATAATCTATAATTTACACAAATGTACATAGGTTAGTATCATAACCCTTTGAAAATATTAATGATACCCTCCCCGAGACGGCATTCCAACAACTACGTCGGGCAGAACCACGACAGTTGTTACGGAACACTAAATCAATCGGGTATCGTAGCTACTACGAAACTGGGGTTATAATACTTACAACGGAGCAGAACCTTGCTAATTCGGGGGTATAATACCAGCTTTCTATAGCCTATATTTCAGAATTTGAGATTGAGAATCGAAGAATGAACGAACTGAAATGAAATCCGATGCGTTCTTTATATAGTGCTGAAATTTGGTCTTCATGCGGCCCGCGTAAAGGTAAGCTAAGGATTACGCGGGGCGCGTCAAATCTGGGTCAACACGTAGCTTATCTGGGTCATCTACTAGGCTCGACACGATGATGACACGTGTCATCACCGGGCTGCGCCACATTTTGGGACACTCGCGGCCCGCGTTAACTTAACGGGATCTTACGCGGCCCGCTTGAACTTAAGAAAATCAAAGGAATCCGGTTCTAACCCTTATACCGCCCGCGTAAGGATTCGGGTGGGTCTACGCGGCCTGCCTCAACTACTATTTTCTTGTTTTTCATTTTATATTTAATACTATATTGTATTTCGGGCTCGGTTTTCACATACGGGTTGTATTATAAGACATATTGGAACATTTTAAAATATACTAGGGTGTAGGAAATATTATGAGGGTGTCGGTTTTATTGAGGGTTGTTACATCCTCCCCACCTTATTTTAGAGCTCGTCCTCGAGATCTACTGGAACAAGTACGGATATTTCTTTTGCATTTCAGATTTAAGCTCCCATGTGTACTCTTGTCCTCTTTTGGAGTCCCACCTCACTTTGACCAGAACTAGTCTCTTATGCTTGAGGTTCTTGACTTTCTTGTCTTCAATTTGTAAAGGCCTTTCTACAAATATGAGTTGTTCATTTACCTCTATATCCTTAAGAGGTGCTATTAGCGATTCATCAGCTAAGCATTTCTTGAGATTAGATACATGAAACACATCATGTATTCCTGCCATTTCCTCTAGTAGTTGTAGCTGATAGGCTACAGGTCCTATTCTTTTAATGATCTCAAAAGGTCCAATATACCTAGGACTTAGCTTTCCCCGTTTGATGAATCTTACTACTCCTTTCCAAGGAGAGACCTTTAACAATACTTTATCTCCTACTTGAAATTCCAATGGCTTGCGTCGGTTATCAGCATAACTCTTCTGTCGGTCACGTGCTGCTTTCAATCGTTCCTTGACTTGAATAATCTTGTCGGTTGTTTCTTGTACTATCTGAGGTCCAGATAGTTGCTTTTCCCCAATTTTTGCCCAACAGACTGGGGTTCGACACTTTCGTCCATAAAGTGCTTCGAATGGTGCAGCATTGATACTTGTGTGATAACTATTATTATAAGAAAATTCTATTAAAGGTAAGTGATCATCCCAATTACCTCCGAAATCAATTATACAAGCTCTAAGCATGTCTTCCATTGTTTGAATTGTCCTTTCGCTTTGTCCATCCGTTTGAGGATGATAAGTTGTGCTTATTTTTAACTTGGTTCCCATTGCCTTTTGGAAACTTGACCAAAAATGAGAGGTAAATCGGCTATCTCTATCAGAAACAATTGATAAAGGAATTCCATGTAAAGAAACAATTTCACTTACATACAATTTGGCTAATTGTTCCATACTGAAAGTTTCTTTCATTGGTAGAAAATGAGCTGACTTGGTTAGCCTATCTACAATCATCCAAATTGTATCATTACCTTTCTTTGTTTTGGGTAATTAAGTGACAAAATCCATTGTTATTAATTCCCATTTCCACACTGGCATTTCTAATTGTTGTAAAAATCCTGAGGGTTTCTGGTGTTCAGCTTTGACTTATGAACAAGTTAAACATTTAGAAACGTAGGCTGCTATGTCCTTTTTCATTCCTATCCACCAGAAATTTTTCCTTAAATCCTGGTACATTTTATCATTTCCTGGGTGCATCGTATATTTGGACTTATGGGCTTCTTCTAATATACGATAACGTAGGTTTCCTAATTTAGGTATCCATATTCTCTTTTTATGGAATCTCCAAATTCCATCTGTTCCTTGTTCTAACTCTTTAATCATACCTTTCAATTTTTCAGCATCATCCTTGATTACTGATTCTTGTACTTCTCTTATTTGGTCATTTAAATCTACTTGCAGATTTAATTCAAGAGAACGTACCCTTTTTTGGCTTTTCATGATACTTTCAGCTTAAAGCATCTGCCACTACATTTGCTTTTCCTTCATGATACTGGATATCACAATCATAGTCACTAAGCATCTCCATCCAGCGTCTTTGTCTCATATTCAATTCCTTTTGCTTGAAAATATACCTTAAACTCTTATGATCGGAAAATATGGTAAACTTACTACCATAAAGGTAATGTCTCCAAATCTTAAGAGCAAAAATTATAGCTCCTAATTCTAGATCATGGGTTGAATAATTCTCTTCATGATTCTTAAGTTGTCTAGATGCATATGCTATAACCTTTTGACGTTGCATCAACACACATCCATAACCTAATTTAGAAGTATCACAATAGACTACAAAGTCTTCAGCTCCTTTTGGTAATGCTAGTATGGGTTAATCTTTGCTTAAGAATTCTAAAAGCTTCTTCTTGTTTTAATCCCCATTCAAACTTAACAGATTTACAGGTTAGCTTAGTTAAGGGAATGGCTATTCTAGAGAAATCTTGAATAAATCTTCTATAATAACCGGCCAATCCTAAGAAACTTCTAACCTCGGTTGGTGACTCAGGAGTTTTCCATTTAGTAATTGCCTTGATTTTTGTTGGATCTACATGAATTCCTTCATGATTGACTAGGTGTCCGAGAAATTGTACCTGTTCTAACCAAAATCCGCACTTAGAAAATTTAGCATAAAGTTTTTCCTTTCTTAATAAGCTTAAAAGTGCGTGCAAATGCTTTGCATGATCCTCTTTATTCTTAGAATAAATGAGAATATCATCTATGAAGACGATTATGAATTTATCCAAATATGGCTTACATATTCGGTTCATCATGTCCATAAATACAGCTGGGGCATTGGTTAAACCAAATGGCATGACAGTAAATTCATAATGACCATACCTCGTTCTGAATGCGGTCTTAGGAATGTCCTCTTCCTGTACCTTTAATTGATGATATCCTGACCTTAAATCAATTTTAGAGAAAAATCGAGCTCCTTGTAGTTGATCAAACAGATCATCGATTCTCAGTAATGGGTACCGATTCTTAATCGTGACCTTGTTTAATTCACAGTAATCAATACACATACGCATCGATCCGTCTTTCTTTTTAACAAACAGTATCGGCGCTCCCTATGGTGATGAGCTTGGTTGTATGAATCCTTTCTCTAACAATTCGTCTAATTGTTTCTTTAATTCTTGCATTTCTACAGGTGCCAAACGGTAAGGTGCTTTGGCAACCGGTGTTATTCCTGGTATTAAATGGATTCTGAATTCAACTTCTCTATCTGGAGGTTGTCCTGGCAATTCTTCTGGAAATACATCTGAAAACTTAGATACTACTGGAATATCTTTTAAATCCTTTCCTTTAGTGTTAGTGATTATGGAAATCAAATACACTAATGATCCTTTTCTTATATAACTTGCAGTTTTCATCACAGAGATGAATTTTGTGGATCTAGATGATTTATCTCCTTTAATTGTGATCGTTTTACCTTTTGGTGAATTTACTTGAATTGACTTTTGATCACATAAAATACTGGCTTTATTGGCTATTAACCAATCCATTCCTAAAATTAACATCGAATCCTGTCAGATTCATGGGATAAAGATTTGCAATAAATTTCTGATTTAAAATTTCTATGCTTGCTCCCTGCAAGATTTCAGAAATCCTAACAGTTTCTCCATTAGCTGTCTCTACTAAGCATTCTTGTGGTAGTTTAGTTAATGATTGATTTAGAAATTTGCAAAATGATGTATTAATAAAACTTTGGTTTGCACCAGAGTCAAATAATACTTTAGCAAAAACATTATTAACTAAAAACATACCAGCTATGACATCTGGAATCATCTTAGCTTCATCTGCAGTTAGAACAAATGCTCTAGCATTTTGAGTATTCTTGTTGTTTGTAGCTGGAGCTAATTTTGGGCAATTAGGCTTGATATGACCTTGTTCTCCGCAGTTGTAACATATCCTGTTATTAGCTTTCTTCCTGCAGTTTTCTTCCTTGTGTCCCGATATTTTGCAAAAGTTACAGTATATGGAGCATCTTCCTGAATGCTTTCTTTTGCAATTCTTACAGTAAGGTGTAGAGGTAGAACCTATATTTTCCCACGATTAAAATTTCCAGAACGAAATTCTTGTGTGAGTTTCTGGGTTAGGTTCCTTCTTTGATCCTGTTCTCGGGTACGGACTAATTCATCTGTCAAGGTATTTGCTAGTTCTACAGCTTCTTCTATAGTTTGAGGTCTAGCTGCCTTGACTACGTGTCTAATCTCCCCAATCAATCCCCAGATATAACGGGAGATTAATACTGGTTCTGGTGAAGAAAGAGTTGGCACTATTCTAGCATATTCGAAGAATATTTTAGTGTATCCCTTACTATCCACACCAGTCATCCTAAGGTTTAGGAATTTGTTTGCTATCTGTTCCTTCTCATTAGGTGGGCAGAATTTTATTTCTACCTTATCCTTAAATTCTTCCCATTCCATATTGTAAGTTCTATCACTTCTTCTTGATTGGAGGATAGTGTTCCACCATTCTAGTGTTGCATTTTTAAATAGATTAGAAGCAAACAATATCTTATCTTCTTCAGCACATTTGCTTATTCTTAAGACTGCCTCAGTTTTCTCTATCCAGCGTAGGGTTGCAATGGCCCCTTCGTTGCCCGAGAATTCCATTGGTTTACAAGACCAGAATTCTTTATAAGAACAACTGTAAGACACGGTTCTTCTTCTTTTGGGAATGGACATTTGAAGTACGGGTCCATTGTTTACGCTATTTTCGGGTTCGATGGGTCGCTTACTGCTATGCTTACTTTTATTATTCGCTTCTTGAATAGTTTGAATAATAAATGGCACTGCATCTATGATTCCTTGTGCTACTATATGTTGCACGACACTATTATCCATTTGTTTTCCATTGTTATTGATGCTCGGATTTTCATTAACCACATTAATGTTACTCTGGTTATTATTATTCAGATTTCCTTGATTTCCTTCGTCGGCCATCTGAATTTTAAACATTTATCCCATATTAATATCACAAGATAATATTTAATATAGTTAATCACATGATACGCAATCTAGCCCAAAAACGTCGATCATTGCGACTTGTACTCTATTCATATACTATTATGCATCTATTACATACTAGTACTGAAATAAAAATTACAATACCAACAGAAATAGAATCACACTAATAGTAATAGGCATCCGTACACACATATTTTATTTTATTTTTATTTTATTATATTATTACTACTATTACTGTTTCCTCCATCACATCTATGGATATGGATTCTTCCAAAAATCCATATTGCGCTCATCGTATTTCCATACGAGACGCTCTCCCACCTGTCGCATTCTCTCACTGCTTTCTAAAATTTCCTCCCCAAAAGTCCTAAGTTCTTGCACGTTTTCTGCACTCATTGGGGGTGCAGGTTCTAGGACTGGGTTCGGAATCTGGGGTGCGGGTTCCTGATATGGGGGTGAAAGTGCCTGAAATCGGTAATGATCTTCTAAGATCTCCCTAATGTATTCATCATGGTAATAGGGATCTAAAGGGTCCATACCTGGATAGGCTCCTATGTTCTGTATGGGTGTGTCTTCATGTATCGGGTAACGTTGCACAAAGTCCCTATTATCGTCCCACCAGGGATCGTAATTTGGGTCTAGGGGGTTTGGTGCAGGTACCCTAGGGATTTCCTCTGGGTTGAAGTCATGCATCTCCACTTGGTTTTCAGGGTTTTCTATCTCCATGGGTTGGTCTGGGATTGGTGGTTGTGGGGCTACTAGTTGTTCCAGACTTGGGTCAGCAGCAGTGGTAGCTAGGATATGGAAATTGGCTAGGCTTCTATTAAGCATATCCTATGTATGGGCATCTGTCTTTCGCTTAACGGCTGCTAAGGCTCTTTGCTGTTGCAACTTTCGCATTCTTTTCCTACGTGCAAAAGCTTCCTTACTGAACCATCCTCGTTTCTTATGAGGGAATGGCTAAAAGCAAACATCCCTTCTTCCTGATCAGCAGAATACCCAGAGAGGGCAGGCTGTGAAGCGGTACCTTCACTCTTAGGTGAATCAGACAACTGACGACTCATGTCTAAGGGTTCTTGATCACTCATACTGTAAACTAACAAATAGTCAAATAACACATAACAAACAAATACAGTTATGCATGTATTTCCATAATTTATTTCCTAACACAAAGTTTAGAATTTAAGTGTCAGCAGAACACTTCTTTGGCTCAGACCAGTGGCTAGGCTCTGATACCACCTTCTGTCGCAACCCTCGATCCCTTATCTGTCCCGGGAACGAACTCAGATTTTCAGTGGTATCAGTTGGTTAATTTGGCAGCAGAAATTACATCAGGACCGTAGTTAGGAAATGTTTATCAGAGTAAAACCACCATATTTAATATTAATAATAACATGGGGCAAAACCCAAGTTTCTTATTACAATACATTTATAGGGATAAACCCAATTTTATTGGATTTAAAAGATCGTCTTTTAGGTAACTTTTATAGCCACATTTTTTCCAAGTCTTCAGTGCTCTCCAGCTGGCTTTTTACTAATTGGCTGTCACATTGTGTTACCTGAAACGCGTTTTAAAAACATTTGTCAGTGGGAAATACTGGTGAGTGAATCCCAGTTTAATCAAGAAACATTTTATTAATTAAAACAGTATTGAGAGCGATCACATTGTTTATTTCTACACAATTACTCATTCAGTACTGTCAATCCTGACTTGCGGGTCATATTACACATTGGCTAACTCGTTGTCCAATGGTAACGTACTGTCATCCTGACTTACTACACGCAGTAGTAAATTTTGTATACAAAACCCCAACATACCGGCAGTAATTGAAGTACTAAAAAGACTCAATCACCGCTTTAATCACATTGTAAAGCATTAATGTTTTGTAAAATATTACAAAAAGGTTAACAAAAATTGGATAAACTCACATTGTTATCTTAGACTTCGAGTAAGGGGTTCCTGGGAATAACCTATAATTTACACAAATGTACATAGGTTAGTATCATAACCCTTTGAAAATATTAATGATACCCTCCCCGAGACGGCATTCCAACAACTACGTCGGTCAGAACCACGACAGTTGTTACGGAACCCTAAATCAATCGGGTATCGTATCTACTACGAAACTGGGGTTATAATACTTACAACGGAGCAGAACCTTGCTAATTAGGGGGTATAATACTAGCTTTCTATAGCCTATACTTCAGAATTTGAGATTGAGAATCGAAGAATGAATGAACTGAAATGAAATCCGATTCGTTCTTTATATAGTGCTGAAATCTGGTCTTCACGCGGCCAGCGTAAAGGTAAGCTAAGGCTTACGCGGCCCGCGTCAAATCTGGGTCAACGCGTAGCTTATCCGGGTCATCTATTAGGCTCGACACGATGATGACACGTGTCATCACCGAGCTGCGCCACATTTTGGGACACTCGTGGCCCGCGTTAACTTAACGGGATCTTACGCGGCCCGCTTGAACTTAAGAAAATCAAAGGAATCCGGTTCTAACCCTTATACCGCCCGCGTAAGGATTGGGGTGGGTCTACGCGGCCCGCCTCAACTACTATTTTCTTGTTTTTCATTTTATTTTTAATACTATATTGTATTTCGGGCTCGGTTTTCACATACGGGTTGTATTATAAGACATATTGGGACATTTTAAAATATACTAGGGTGTAGGAAATATTATGAGGGTGTCGGTTTTATTGAGGGTTGTTACATACATCGGTCACCACAAAGTAAGCAATGATGATTATTTAGCGTTATATTTATATAAGTAACATTCTAAGACTGATATTTGAATATAGTTTTGCAGTTTACTTAGTTAGTTGTGTATATTTCAGGTTCAAGGTGCAAGTGCGGGTGCAGGATGAGAGTGGTAGTGTTTCTTTTGTTATGTTTGATAGAGATGTTCAGAAGCTTCTTGGATTAGCGGCGAGTGACATAAGAGAGAGGCAGGTTATCGCCAATGATACTGGATTCCCTCATGAGATATTTCGATTGGTTGATAAGAAGGCTGCTTTTAAGATTGATGTTTCAGAGTTCAATCTTAGAAATGACTATCGTGTTTATACTGTGCGTAAAACATGTGATGATCCAGTAATAATTGCTGAGTCGGTTGGTGGAGATGGTAATGGTGATGAAAATACTGATGAGGTAGCATATAAAATTACTCTTTCAATATATTTATTTTTCTTTTGAGTTTTAAACACTGGATTCTGCACTTTTTTATATGATATCATATATTATGATCCTGTAGGTTACTCAAGAGGTAGCTGACGTTAAAGATGTTAACCTTTCAGAATCTTCCTAGGTGTCTGCTGAACAAACTTCAAGGGTGAGTATTTATTTTTAAAGTATGTTTAAAAAGAGTTCATTATTTTATTAAATGATATCAATAGTTGTTTTGTGATCTGTTGCAAGGATGTTGTCTCTGTTATGGCCAACTCTTCAGCCGTTGAAGTTGAAAAGGATTCTGGATCAAGTCCCAATGGAAAGCGGATGGCTCAAGATGCTGATGTTGTCAACATTGGTGAGCTATCCACTAATGTGAGAAGAACCTGGAAGAAGCTGACTAAGCTTAACAATTAGATGCTTATGAAAAAACAATTCTTATGAGAGATAAGTAGAAACCACTTATATTTGAAGAATCCTTGTGGTTTTTATTTATGTCTGTTAACTGTTGTTTTAACAAACTGTGGTTAAAAGTTTGGTTTGTAAGGGCTACAATGATGAATATGGTATGTAATGTCTACGATTTGAACATCAAGTAAGGTTAACCTTTTGTTTGTTATATAATATTGTTATGATACATTATATACATTTTTTTTGTGATATTGATGGACTGGATAAGTAGTAGGCTTGTATATTATTGTTAGAAGATTGATGAATGAAAATTTAATCAATTGGTTAGTCGGAAAACTATTGGGGTCTGAGATACATTAACATCTGTTAGAGGCTAAGCACTGTTATAGCGTGCTAACATCTGTTAACCCCTACGCAGTGTTAAAGATCTGTTAAAGGCTAAGCACTGTTATAGCGTGCTTCAACAGACCTTATGAGCTGTTGATCATCATCTGTTAAATATCTTATATTATAGATCTTCTGTTGAATTGTGTAATATCTGTTGGTGAACAGCAGAACTTAGGTTCATCATACATTTTGCTTCATCAGCAGAGGTTCTCTTTAGCAGACCTTTGCTTCAGCAGTCTTTGTCTTAACAGACCTTTTGGTTCATCAGTAGAGTTTGTTTGCCTCATGAGCTGAGGTTGTTTGGTTTAAGTAACAGACTTTTCTTTCAACAGTGGTTGTCTTCAACAGATGTTTTGGTTTGCAAAGTTTAGCGAAACAGATGTTGAGTTTGTCCCTTTGGTAGGAGCAGTTTTTAAAACACTGTTATTTGTAATTACAAGTTGTATACTATTTTATTAATTTTGAGTCTTATATTTCTTTTTTTTGAGTGACCGGGAAATGTATGGAAAATAGTAATGTTTAGATGCAAAATATAGTAATGTTTACTTGAAAAATATAAAAAGGTAAAACCACAAAGTTTTGAAGGTATATACTAAGACTACATAATTTGTCCATCAAACATGTCAACTAAAACATAAATTATCAAAGGATGAAAAGGTGTTCAAAGACCATGTCAACAAACTTCAAAGTGTATTTTATCTCCTGTTACACTTTTTTCTTCGACTATCTCAAACCTCAGCTTTTTCCCCACAGATATTCCAGTTTCATCCATGATACGCTGCCAGTTTGTATGCATAACTAGATGGTTGTTGTCGTCAGGTCTTCTAGGATCTCTCCTAACAACCAGCTGTACCAAAAACTATGACCAAATGACAGCACAGCTCTACGGTAATCATTTAGCTGGTGTTCTCGAACAAAGTTCCTCGGTATTGCCTGTAAAGGAAAATTCTTTCTTTAGTTATTCATTCAAAACAGCATATACTTTAAGTAATAAAAGATAGATCCAACATTATAAGTAAAATCAACCATATTAAAAGTAGATATGTAAATACCAAGTTGTGTGTCTCTAAAACATGGTATTCAAACTGTTTTTTATAACGTGGACGCTTTTTGCGGTGTTGGTGATTGGTACGGCTGCAGTGATGTTTAGTCTCCCCGTGAAGTCCAATCCCGTCTTTGTTAAAAACCTTCATAGTGAAGTTAAAGTCGTCTTCAGGAGTACTTCCCATCCATTGAAACAGCAGTTGGCAGCTTTCCTCAATGTCATTTTCGAAGCAAAAAGTTGTCCATCCTGGTCCCATAAAACCAGCAGCCAATCCCTTTTTGTTTTTAGGAGAGAAAACATAATACACATCAACTTTACTACTCTGCTTGGGTCCATGTACTTTTGCAACCAAGTTATCAATTTTTAATCTCTTCTCCGACAACAGCTTCAGCAAATCGTGTGGTAAATGCTATAATTTTCATACATTTCAGAAATGTCATATTAGATTTTATATAGGATACAAAATATAAATTAGAAGTTTTTCTAACAGTCCAAAAGATACACTGGCAATATATAAAAATAAGGTAGCAATTTTTAACCTGCTTGTAGTATGTTTCTTCTTCAGCCTGTATCAAGCAACCATGAACATAAGCTCTGTTCGAGCCATCGTTTCTAATCTCCAATCCCTCATTGTTCAAAACATTTATCTCAAATTTTGCTTCCTTCAATTTTTTTAAACACAACTTGTCTATGTTGTTATTTCTATAAGTTTCAACAAACCGAGTCCATTCTGGCCCGTTTATCCTCTTACTTTTATGACCGATGCTCTGTACTGCAATCTTATACTTAAAACCCACATAATCAACCAACTTTATTACTTCACACTTTCTTGGTAATTGGTTACTCATTATCCTTGGAAGTACCTATGTATATAAAATACACAACATTTAATATATCTTTAACTTTATAAATACAGTTTTTAGCATACAATTGTGATTTGAGCTAATTTGTTCTAAGAATATAGCTTACCAATCCCTCATTTAGGTCTGCCAATTCAGAGACGTTGATAATTATCATAAACTCCATCTGAAAGTAAAAAATACAATAACAGTTAAATACTAAAACATAAAATCAATTGTATCTGAAAAGCATTCTATTTAAGGTATAAAAAAATATCCAACACTCTGTAGGACCAAACTTATATGTTGTGTACTTCAATATGGTCCCTACAACCAACAATATGAATCTAACACTGTGTAAGATCAATTTTATATTCTTGTATAATAAAAAAGTATTATATGGCAATAAAGTTTTCAAATATCCATGTTTGTGTCTACTTCATACTTCAGTTTTTTTCAGCAGACAAGGCTATATTCACTTACAAATCAGACATATGAGTACTATAAACTGATTGCAGAATATTTTATCAAAATTAATATTGATAGAACAAATGTATCAACACTACATGGCAGTTCATACAATAATTCTAAAACCATTCGTAAAATTTACAACCAAATATTTATGAAACAATAGTATTTCAGATTGTTATTTAGATGGAATGAATCAAAATGTAACTAAATAGGTTGATATAAATCTTATTATAAAATAAAGAAAACAAGTTCATATACGTTTATCTATTTTAACATCAGTAGATTATGATTTTGATGTTTATATAATTTGAAATAAGGAAACTGAAAGGAACATGTCAAAGCATACCTGTAAAATACACAAGAGAACAAAAAAAATACCTGATCTAAAACTTTAAACTTCTGATCGTCAAGTCTGAAGAAGAAGAAACTGTGGAGTTTTTTCGCCGGAGAAGAAGAGGTGAGATTGTATTGGGATTGTTGAAAATAAGATATTTATCTATTAACTTGTAATTGTTTATTTATTAACTTATAATAATCTTTAATATCGGGATTTAAAAACTATTTTTAATTATATAAATATAAATATATTAAATTAATAGATAAGTTTTTCGTATTTAACATTTTAAATTTATAGTCAATCTGTGGTTATCGCTGTGCAAAAATTGCCCTGTTTTAATGTAAAAGGGGGTAAAGTATAAATTTTACAAAACTTAATTTCAACCAACCAATGTAAATGTAACATCTGTATTAACTCCATTTAATATACTTTTCATCTCCATTATTGAATATAAGCTCCAGAAAACATATTCGGAAGTTTTCTCAAATAACTTTCTTATCAAAATTGACAAGGTTCTATTGCATAATATAAATTACACGCTATAAAATCAAGTATTGTTTCTTTGAATTTATTGTTTGTATTATATATGTTAGATTAATCATTATTTGATGTTATGAGTATGTGTTTGTTACTGACGGCGTTTCATATTCTTTCTTGAAGCAAATAATAGTTGCTGTAATCCGGTGTATTTTTATCGATTAAGTACTGCATTAACTTAAATGAAGTTACTGATAGCATTCTCTATCAGAATTTGTGCATGCATCTTCGTGATGTTGTCTTCTACATTACGATTGATAAATTAACCATATAATTTTTGGTTGATGCTCATTTGCTTAACTGTTGTGAGAGATGATGATTTTCGTTTTGTGTTTTGTTTTTATAATACCTTAAGTGTGTGATTATACAAATAGTCCGGTTAATATTTGGTACTTTTGTTTTTTAAGTGCTGATTTAATTTAAGGGATGTTAGTGATGTATATTTTACAATGTTGTTTGTCTATGACTTTTGTTGGATGCTGTTCATCTTTATAACTTGTAAGTTTAAATTGTTTATTGCAGATATGAATCTATCCAATCAAACACCATCCTTTATACAATTCCTTAATAAAGATGATGTTATATTTTTGGTATGTTTTTTAACTTTCTTGCTACTATTAGGATTCTACGTTAATTTTTATGTAAGATGTTTGTTAAATACTGTTGCAGAATATATCACTTGATTTTGAGACTCTGTTGTGGGGCAAGGAGGTCCCGTACGGTCGAATTGTAGAGTTACTTGATGGTGACAAATCATGGTTAGTACGAGTAAGGAAGAGAGATGATCATTGTATATTTACGGATGGATGGACAAAGTTTGTTAGAGATTGTTGTTTGAAAACGTAAGATGTTGTATTGGTGAAAGCTATTAGACGTTTGTCATTCGTTGTCTCATGTTTTAAAGAAAATGTCTACGAGAACTCTTACATTTCAGCAAATATTAGACCTGAATTTGGCATGACTGTAAGTAACGATATATTATTTTGTTACTTACTGTAAACATTTTTTGCTAGCTCAACAACTTGCTAACATCTGTTTGCCCTTTTAACGTATGTTTCCTTATAATCTTAACATCTGTTGACTAACCCTTTTAACTTCTGTTGACTAAGTCTTTTAACCTCGGTTGACTAACATCTGATATTTAAGATCTGTCCACGTTGCAACCTCTGCTGGACATAATGGATGACAGTTTTTATGAAACCTCTGATGGATAGCAACAGCGGTATGTAATAGTTGATAGCCAAACAGTGGTTAGGTTGTGTGTAAATACTGTAACTACTGTTGACTAACCATGTTGAGTGATTCTCATTTTAACTTTTGTTGACTAAATACTGTAGCTCAACAACTTGCTATCATCTATTTTCTCTTTTAACGTCTGTTTCCTTATAATCTTAACATCTGTTGACTAACCTTTTTAACTTCTGTTGACTAAGTTTTTTAACCTCGGTTGACTAACATCTGATATTTAAGATCTGTCCACGTTGCAACCTCTGCTGGACATAATGGATGACAGTTGTTACGAAACCTCTGTTGGATAGCAACAGAGGTATGTAATCGTTGATAGATAAACAGTGGTTAGGTTGTGTGTAAATACTGTAACTACTATTGACTAACCCTGTTGAGTAATTATCATTTTAACTTTTGTTGACTAATATGTTGTAACTTCTGTTGTTCATTAGTTCATATCAAATTTGTAAGTCTGCACTAAATATTCCTTTGCTTATTCTATAGCTAATTGCTGACAAATTTTGGAAACAATTCTATGGTAAACATTACGACTATGGGATGGCAACTATCTATGTTGGCGAAGGGTTTTGGAATGTGATGATGAAAGGATGGACTGATGGATGCGGATTTACTGATGGATGGTTAAAATTGATTGAAGAAATTCCCATACCAGTTGAATCTTGGTTGGTTTTCACCATGATTGCATCTAAAACGTTTGAGCTTTCCGTTTTACATTCCGAGACTGGAACTGAGGTTTTCTTCAAGAAAGCTGATGTAGTTGTTTTGGATGATTCAGTTTATGGAGATGATGGGTTTGATTTACTGGCTGCGGTATAAAATTTTGATGATAACATACATTGTTTGATAACATGACGGTGATAAGTAACTTTTATTATATTATGCTAATAACTTTTGAAATCTCATTTTATAGGCTAAACACAAACAGGTTCTGGATTTCAGGGAAGTTGCTTTAGATGATGAAGATACTAGAGCTTCGGTTGGTAATTCTAAGCAGTTTACGAGTTTTGAGGATATTTTTAATGTATATATACACATGTAATATTTATATATTATTATGATTTAAAATATGGTTTCTTATATATGATACTTCTTATAAATATAGTTTGCTGATGATGGGCTATTTGATTCAAAGATTGCGCGTCTGGTTGATGAGTCAGATGTTAAAAATGCTGTAAATTTATAATTTCCTACGCATATATTTTATTGTATAATAAGTATAAGAATGTTTTTTTAAATTTTGTTGTAGCCTGAAGATCATTCTGTAAGAATAGCTGATGATGTTAACGATCCTCAACTACAGTCTAAAGATTTTCCTGTTCGTGACATTTCTGCCTCTTCAAGTCTTGTATCTAATGTAAGTGTTTATTAGTTTTATACTGTCTATTTTATTATTGTCTCAATATATTGATATTCTTCTGTATGATTGAGTCTTAAACTTCAAAGCTGAGTTTAGAAGATAGTTTGTGTTGATAAAGAAAGTTATAAAATTTCAAGAATTTAGAGTTGTTATATTCTAAATTAATTTACTTAGGTGGAAAAGATGCACAAACTTCGTGGCAAGACAATTGTAGAGGATAATGAAGCTGTTGATAGACCGTGTAAAGTTCGAAAGGTTCGTTTAGTATCATCCACTTCGGAATAAGTCTTACACTTCACCACACATGCTGAAGACAGACTTTTAAGCTTTTGCAGTTGTTTCTTTGTTTCGTTATTTCAACAATTTCAGTTATATATCAATATTTTATAAAATTCACTATTCAATTTTCTGTTTTTTAGCATATGCCATCAGATGTATCTTCTACGTTGGATCTGCATACTGATAATCCTAAGCCTATCAAAATCTAGAATCTCAAATGTGAAGTCCAGGAACTATTTACAACATCTCAAAAAACCAATACTGGATTCAACTACGTTGTTGTTGGATGGTTGGATGGTCTTCTTATCTGAGATCTTGCAATATTGCTTTTGGTGATGAACTTTTGTTAGAGTTTCACAAGTCTACTCAATTGCTGAAGTTAAAAAAAGTTGTGCATATCGTGACAAAGATAAAGTCCTCTTAGTTTCATGTCATGATTGTTTGTGGTTGTACATTTGGTTTGTTGGTGGTCCTAATTTTGCTTCTTAGACATGTTCTATATGTAGTTATGTCTATAAACAGGTTTCATTGTCAATCGGTGGGTGCTACTTTTTTTGTGGACAGCACAATGGAAATACTCATATGTATCTTATATATTAACTGATGATGCATGTCTATAGTTGTCTTTTAGCTATAATAGATAACACGTTTTGGTACAATATCTATACACATATCTATATGTTCTATCAATATGTGTTATGAATGGTTTTCTAAGAAACGACCCGTGTTTGCACACGGGTCTTACCGCTAGTACTATATAATAAAAGAAACCATTTTGGGGACACTTGTCATCATATTAGGCCACGTCTCTTATGGATAATTATTATTTAGTTTAATCTCTTCTAATTAATTATAGATAACCCTCATACTAAATATTATTTAATTTAATCTTTTATGTATAATTATTATTTTGTTTAATCTCTTCTAATTAATTATAGATAACTCTTCTACTAAATAATATTTAGTTTAATCTCTTCTACTTAACTATATATAATTATTATTTAGTTTAAATTTAATGTATACTTCTCATTATAATATCATCTATTTGATTTTCTATATCATATTATCTTCATTGTTTATATTACCTAACGTGTTGTATAACAGTTACATTTTTTAGTTTCCTTTTACCCCAACTATTCAATCATATATTTTTTCTATCTTATATTAACTAAATAAAAAATAATAATATTAAATCTTATCCTAATTTAAATGTCGAATAAAATACTTCTATTTTTCTAATAAAATATTATCCTTAAATTTAAATTGCTAATTTAAGAGATTTTTAAATAGCCAAATTATTTATCACAAAAACCAAACTTTGTGATAATATATTATTTATTTATTTTTATTTTCATTATTAAAAAAATTGTTATATTAATTTTATTACATAATTTTAAGGGCTTTTTAAATATAATTTATATTTTATCACTCATATGTTTGCTTATTGCTTCTTGAATAACATGTTTGACCACCGTATCTTCTTTCAATAATCATCTCCGTAATCACCATATCTATTGCGTACCGAGTATATTCATTAGTTTTTTTAAATATAATTTTCTTATTATTTGGTATATAAAATAATATTTATTCAACCCGTGTAATACACAAGGGTTTTTAAAGATATAACTCTTTTTATTATTTGGTAAAAAGTATTACATTTATTCAACCCATGTAATACACGTGCTTTTAAATATATAACTTTTTTTATTTGGTATATAAAATTACATTTATTCAACCCGTAATGGTTCTTATAGATATAGCTTTTTATTATTTAATATATTAGATTACATGTATTCAAACCATGCAATAAAGAAGGTTTTTAAAGATATATTACTTTATTATTTAGTATATAAAATCTATTTATTCAACTCGTGTAATACACGGGGTTATAACCTAGTATGGTATATAAATTATAAGCTTGTAGTGTATATAACATAATTACATGCACTGAGAAAAAGAAATCTATGGGATTTAATTCCACTTTTTGAATTACATTTAAAGCGATAAATATAAGTGGTTATATAGTTCTTTCAGTTTCCTATTTAATGTTGATTATGAGACAAATGGGTTTTCCTGAAATATGGTGCAAGTGGATTAATGGAGTGGTAACTTCGGCGAGATCCTCGGTTTTGGTTAATGGGTCTCCTACGTTCGAGTTCGATTGTAACAAAGGTCTTAGACAGGGAGATCCTATTTCATCGTTTTTGTTTATTATTGTAATGGGGCCTTTTCGGCTTTCTTTAACAAAGCGGTGAAGATTGGTGCTTTTGGTGGTGTGCGGCTCCCGAATGGAGGTCCGAACTTGAGTCATTTATTATACGCCGATGACGCTATTATATTGGGAGAATGGTCAAGTTTTAATTTTAAAAACTTGAGGAGGATCTTACGAATATTTTATATGTGTTCGGGTCTGAGGATTAATCTTAACAAGTCGACGCTTTTTGGTATTGGTAAGAGTAACATGGAGGTGCAACTTAAAGGGAATGGGTTTGGATGTAAGGTTGGGGAGGTGCCGTTTGTTTATTTGGGGATTTTGGTGGGAGCAAATATGAATAGGGAGAATAATTGGGAGGCGGTGGTCAAAGTGTTTGAGTCTCGTCTTTCGAAATGGAAAGCAAATTCCATTTTTATTGGTGGTCGTGTTACGCTGATAAAGTCGGTTCTTGAATCTCTTCCTACATATTATTTCTCTTTATATAAAGCTTCGGTTTGCGTAATCAAGAAGCTAGAAGCTTTAATTAAGAAGTTTCTTTGGGGAAGTGGAAA
The DNA here is from genome assembly GCA_030545235.1 of Helianthus tuberosus. NCBI lineage: Eukaryota > Viridiplantae > Streptophyta > Magnoliopsida > Asterales > Asteraceae > Helianthus > Helianthus tuberosus. The sequence continues at coordinate 11,871,756 of CM060387.1, read as the reverse complement.
TGGCGTAAAAAAGGTACATTGGATGGGTTGGGATACTGTTACATGTTCAAAACGAAAGGGAGGTTTGGGATTAACTAAACTTGAATGGTCTAATAAAGCTTTATTATTAAAGTGGCTATGGAGGTACCGTAATGAAGTTGATGCTTTGTGGAGAAGAATTATCGATGCTATTCATGGGTCCAAACGGAAGTGGGATATGGTTAAGTGTAATAGACGTTTCTCCAGTACGTGGACTAAAATTGTTTCTTTTGGTTACAAGGTGAAGGTTCAAGACATGGGTTTTAATAATAGGTTGAGAGGTGTTGTGGGGAATGGTTCAAATATATGCTTTTGGATAGACAATTGGGTGGATAATATTCCTTTAAAAGACCGATTTCCAGCTTTGTTTCGGTTGGAAACCAATAAATGGTGTAAAGTTAAAGACCGGATTGGGAGGGGTGGAGACTCGGCTGCTTTGACTTGGGCTTGGTCGTCGTATCCAGCTTCGGTTCAGGAAGTGACTGAGTTGATTCAGTGTCATCGGTTAGTGCTTGACACTCAATTAACTGACCGGAAAGATTATTGGAAATGGATTGCAGGTTCGGATGGGGAGTTTTCAGTGGCAATAGTGAAGAAGTGGTTGATAGACGATTCGGCTAATGGTGATTCCAATCGGTTCGAGTGGTGCACATGGCTGCCTAAGAAATGCAATATTTTTATGTTGAGAGCATTTTCGAATCGTATTCCAACAAAAACGTCCCTTAGAAGGAGAAAGATCGATGTGGGAAATGTGTTATGTGTTCTTTGCGGTGATCAAGATGAGACCTCGGATCATATTTTTTCCGGTTGTGGGTATACTATGGGTGTTTGGCAAGGTATTGCAAGATGGTGTGGTCTTCCCCCGGTTTATTTGTTTGACACAAAAGACACGATGGAGCTCCATAAGTATTATGAGAGATCGAAGATAAAGAAACAGGTGATGCAAGGTATTGCTATTCTAACGTGTTGGAGGATTTGGAAAGCTAGGAACGAAATGGTCTTCTCAAACAAGAGGCGAAACGTGGTCGAGATAGTGGCGGATATCAAAACGTTGGGTTTTCTTTGGTTTACAAGTAGATGTAAAACGGTTTCGATTGATTGGTTTATGTGGTGTAATTTCGATTTTATGTAACTTGTGGCCATTTTTTGACGCTTCTGTTTCCATCTTGGAGATAGTTCGTCGGCCTTTGTGAATGAAGTTTGATTTTCAAAAAAAAAATTTTAAATTGTTTGTCAATTATGGCTAGGATTACAAACCTGCTGAGCCGTGTATTAACTTACTCGAGACCGACTCTTTTAGAATATGTAGAACTTTAATTTATGTTTAAACATACTTTATTATTTAGTGATCTTACTTCAATTAATTTTCAAAACATCAAACTAAAACACAAGAATATAAATTATGTAAAGTAAAAGCATTTAATTTCAAGTGTAAAAAATAGATATATATTTTTAATGTAACAAATAGTTTTACACGGAATTTCAAGTGTAAAAAATAGATACATATTTTTAATGTAACATATCGTTTTACACCGAAACTAAATTAGTTGGATTTATGATCGATACCTTTTACCATATAAAATCCTAAGATCGAAACTAGGGGTGTTCAAAACCGTTAAGATATCCGAAATTTTCGGATATCAAATTTCACTATCCGAATCCGTATCCGAAATTTCGGATATCCGAATATCCAATTTCTTGTTTAATTTTTATTTTTTATTATTTTTTAAATTCAGAACCGGATAGTTCAAAATAGTTTTAGATATCCGAATATAAGTTTTCGGATATTTCGGATATTTTTCAGATATTTTTGGATATTTTCGGATACTTCGGATATCTGAAATTTTTTAAAATCACTAACCGAATCCGCATACAAAAATTCGGATATCCGAAATTTCAGATCGGATGTCAGATAATTCCGATCAGATTTTGGGATACAGATAGTTTTGAACACCCCAAATCAAACCCGTTATAGGACACTCCGAAAATGTATGAAACTTTTATAGCAATGGTTTATATTTTGGGTGCAAATGAAAACGTTTTACTATATAAATTAAATTATGCAATTGATAAGTCTCTCTCTCTCTATATATATAGGAGAAGAATCCGTTAGAAACCACCCTTTATTGCGAGAACCGCGAGAACCAACGTGAACACAACCAAAAATACCTAAAAAACACACAAATTTTTTTTTTAACATTTTATATAAAAAAATCGCTACTTTTAGTAGAAAAAAAAATTAATTTAAAAAAAAAAATTTAGATATTACGGAATTTGTCAAAGAAATAATACATATGCACATGTGCATGGAGAAACTGTTACTCGAATTTTTTTATTATCAACGAAATATAGCGATTTTTCCAAAAAAAAATAGTAAAAAAAAAATTGGGTGTTTTTTAGATATTACTGTTGTGTTCACACTGGTTCTCGCGGTTCTCGCAATAAAGGGTGGTTCCTAACGGATCAGGAGAGAACGCCCTAAAGTGTGAGAACGGTGAGAATGGATCCTGGTCAAATATGTGGCGCGTGATATTATTAGGGCGGAGAGGATTTTTTTCATTTTATCTTCCCTTTTTCCAATTTTCGTGTGTCACAATACTGCTTTATTTTTGGCGTATAAGATTTGTTTGGCGTTTAGTTAGATTCAATAACTATCTAGCGTTTTACTTTTCTTTTTTAGATCTGTCTCGTTTAATTAATCGTTTTCGTGTCACATAGATAACAGTTTGGCGTTTATGACGTTCCCGAATTCAATAAAATTAATTAACAAATCTAACATCTTAGAGTCCATGGTGTTACCAAAATCATTATAGACATTTAATAATTAAAACTATACATTTGTTTGGCGTTTTGTAGATTTTACCAGTTGAATAAATTATAAAGGTAATTCTTTTGGTGTTCATGGCTTTCTTAATAATTCATTAATAATTCAAAAGATTATAATAAGACGAGATCAAAACAAACTAATAGTCTTCTGTGTATGGGATTACATCAGAAATGTACCCATCGCTTTGTTCATCGCTTTCTTCAGATTCATTATCATCATGTTGTGCATTGGCGTATAAGGCCATTATGTCGTCTCGTCTTTGCTGCAGCCTATACTTAAATATCATAACAACCCTTGATCTTGCATCGTTCGAAGGTGCTAAATCACAAAGTTGTTCAAGAAGATGTAGTCTCTCTGTTTTCAGCATTTCTTCCATCGGCAATGAATATTTCACCCCGTGTTGATAGGTCACTTTAACCGTTCTTGTTTTTCCATCCAAACCCCAACTGCTAACTGTTGGTAGACCAGTATCGTCAATATCATCATCATCATCATCTGCTGGAAATTTTCTTTTCAATCTTCTTATTACCCTTTGATTTCTTTCACAATCGTCGGCTATTGGAACCCCAAGGGCCAGAATATCCCTTTGAACGGCTTCATCCATACTAAGTATGGCCTTGATTGTCTTGACCTTCACCCTTCTCCTGTCAGAGAACTTTAGGACGAAACGTTTCTCCGACCTATCAAACCTCCATGCAATAACTTGAACCATTTTTTCTTAAGTTTTTATGGCGTTTTAGTCAAGGTCTAGCGTGTTAGAGAATATATGGAGTGTTAAGTTTTGTTTACCTGTTCTACTTATGTAATGACTTTTCATTTTGCCGCCATGTAGGATGCAGTCCTATAACGTGACATGCAATTATGGCGTTTTTGAAAAGATAAATAAATTCAAGTTCCGATGTAGTGGGTTTTAATTATAAAGTTAGTAATAAAGTTTCTGTCATTTCAGTTTACTGTTTGTAGTTACTGTTCGTTCAGCTTCATCTGTTTTATTGTTGTAACACGTCCCATCTTTTTTAGATTTTGGCGTTTTGTATTTTTAGTGGTGTTTAGGAAAAGATGGCATATTGTTTTGTTTCTCTTGCACATTGTTTTATACATTTTTTTCTAAAAAAATGTGTGTAAAACCCCAAGATGCCACAAATTTTATTACAATTGTAGAGTTTGTCGTTTGTGGCATCTTCGCGTTTTACAAGCAATTTTTTAGAGAAATAATGTATTTTTTATTGGAAAACTAGAAAACAAACCACAGAAAGAAAAAAATAGAAGCGAAAGGAATAAATTAAAAATCCTAATCGAATTTCTCTTCCAAATCTTCACTGCCACCCGTCTCTTTCTTCTTTGAAACTACAAGAACCGTCACAAATATATGGCGTTTTTTTAGTTTGGTGTGATTTATTATTTTTTGTTGTTGAAGTGGTTTTTTGTGGATGTTAGAGACAAAATGACGTGGGGTTTTTTTGGTCTTCATCTTTATCTTCATCCCACTCTTCAGTGTAATCGGTCTCTTCACGCCATTCAAATATTCATCAAGAACAAAGCACACAAAATGACATATGTCTGTCATCAGTCTCTTTTTCTTGAAGATTTGTCCATCTCATGTAGCAAAATGTTATTGAGTTACCCCCCTCAGCTAACAATCCGTTCAGTGAAACTTCACATAGAACAATATTGAATATCCAAGAAACGATGTTTGCCATCTTTGACTTTTTTTAACTTTTTGGCATTTTACAGTGAGTGGTATTTAGGAACCATGGCCTTTGTTTTTTGGTGTGATCAACGGAAGGTGCAGACGTTTCTGTTTATAGGATGTCTTTGGCGCGTAGTTTAGGTGAGATATTATTAATAAGTGCAGTTAATAAAATATATGTCGTTTTCAGTTACTATTTATATTTCATGTTTTGTTCAGCTTTTATCTGTTAAGTTTGTAACACGTCCCATCTTTCAATTTTGGCGTTTTATATTTTGTGGCGTTTTTTGTAGGCTAAGATCATAAAATACAACAACTAAAACACAGAAAAAGCCACGCAGGAAAAATATTTTTAACTTGTTGGCGTTTTGTATTTAGTTGGTGTAACACCCCGAAAATATAAAACTTTATATTAGAAATATAAATTATAAATAAATGAGAATTTACTAACTAGGAATTTTAACCTAGTTACTTAATAGTCTAGAAATAACTTATAGTAGGATTAAAAAGCAACCAAATTACATGTTGATCAAAGTGGAGGGGCTTAAGTTGTTAAAAATTGAAACTTGATTTTTATTAAACAAATAAAAACAAAACCAAACACCCCATTTTGGGGGTCTGGTCGATCAGAGCAAGCAGGGGGCGACACCCCACTCTCAAACCCTAGAAACTTACTTAAACTCTCAAATTGGAGGTGCAAATCTGGTCCAAAACGAAAATCAAGCATAGATTATTGATCCTCATCACAAGAGGATTACAAGGTATGTAAAATTTAATGAAAACTCTCAACTTGAAATTCTCATGAAATTGGGAAAATCTGAGATTTTGGTTGCATGTGTGCCTTATGATGATTTAGGAACAACTATAGTGTTTAGGGACAAACCCTAGACAATTACAAGTTGAAATCATGTGAAATTTTAGTGAAACCTATGAACACATTTGTAGGTAATTAATGGGTTATGTATAATTTGATAAACACTAGGAAATAAAGTGTTGATCTAGTGTAAATTGACAAAATTGAAGTGATTTCAGAATTTTAGAAGCTAATACTCATGTAAAATGATTGAATGTTGTAAAATTGGGGTTAAGTGATAAACTAGAGATTTGATGTTTAATCATGAAAAATCTGCCCTTAAAGTGTTTGTTGAAATGCCTCTAAGAAGGCCTAAAATTGAAATTAAAAGTGTAAACGCATAATTATGATGTTTCGGCGCATTATGCGATATGTGGTTTAAAGAGAGTTCTAAACATTGTCATAAATGAACTCTATAGGAAAGGGTGCAGGAGCGTCAAGCGGACAAGCGGGCGGCGAACCACGTTTGAAAGGCCCACTTTGAAGGTATGTAACTTGAACCGTTACATTTGAATAAATTGTTGTTAAACTATGCGTTGTTGATAAAAATTATGTTGGATGTAGCAATCATGTATGTTACTTAAATTCGTAGGTTATGATTTGGTTGGTAGACGTTTGGTAGCCATCAATATGGAGGATTTTCCAAAGATGGACCAAACGGGTTGAATAATGTTACATTGTAGTAATAACTTTGTAAGTAGATAGAGATGGCGAAAATGATCACGAGAGCACGAAGCCATAGATTTGGTAATGAAATGCCGGTGATAATAAGCCCCGGAAGTTGGGTAATAAGCGCCTTAGGTTTTCTAGTTAAAGGGTAACAAAATAAATAGAGTTATAATGGGTTGATAAAATGCATAGCGACATTTAGTTGTTCGGTCCGTAAGTTAAATTTTTGGTATCTAATTTATAATAGTTATGTCGGTAATTAAATTACAGACATATAGGAAGAAAAATCACTTAAAACGGACTTACGAGTCAAAAGTTATGGCCAAACGAAGTTTAAAACTGGGTTTTCCGGAGCTGGCAGAAAATGCAGCTCACAAAACACAACCTGCTGGAAAACCGTTCCTGCCGCGCCACGCGACAGGATCACCGAGACACTTCGCGACACGCGGGAGCCGCCGCGCCACGCGACATATTTAACGAAACCTGCCGCGACACGCGGCAGGGTAACTTCTGAAAAATGTTTGTTTTTCTTATATTTTGATGATAGGACTTGTTTGTACTATACAAATTGTTGTCAAAACTAATATTTTGGGTGGTTTTGACCTTAGGTAATTTGGGAACTATCCGGATGGCGATCAAGTTAATGTTGAAGAACCGAACACTCATTTTGAATGCTTCCGCAATATCTCAACTTTTAATAGACAATGTTTATGGATTGTAAACAATTTGTTTTGAAACTTTTGAATGTGTCAATTAGTCTATAGTTGACTAAGGGCTTGATACTTTTGAATCTCACTTATGGAAACTATGTCGTAACTTTAGACATCTTTTATATAAAATGGTATGTAATATTATTAAATTCAAGTGAAAAATTTAAGGGTGTTACAAGTTGGTAATCAGAGCTTAAGGTTGTCAACAAAGTGTTCGGTTCAAGCTTGATCGATCGTCCGGTAAGAATTAACTCATTATGTTAGTAGATTATGTCTTATGTAAGGAATGAGAAACGAATTGTTATGCATGGGAAGAGCGTGTTAACACACTCAAACCCGGAAAGTGCATTAAATGTGAACGGTTAAAGCAAGTTAAGAACTTGGCCAAACCGAAACAAACAAAGCAATGTCATGAATGAAATGTTTAACGTTTGATGTAAACATTTCAGTTTCAAGATGTCGAAAGGGAGCAATAAGGATCCGGTGCCGACAAGCACCGAACAAATGAAAGAAATAATTTCCGAGGAAGTAGGAAAGGCAATTGAAAGCAGTATATCCGGGTTTATAGACAAGATTCAAGGTACGGTGTTGTCACTCGTAGAAGAACGAGTTAAAAGGTTGGAGGATACGGTCAACCTTATGAAAGATAAAACTGGAGAACGTAAAGGGTGCTCATATAAGGAATTCATGGCGTGTAAACCGCCAATCTATAACGGGGAAGTCGACCCGATAATTTGCCAAAGATGATTGGGCGACATTGAAGGGGTGTTTGAAAGGACCCATTGCGACGAAAGCGATTTCGTTGCTTACGAAACGGGTCAGTTAAGAGGACAAGCCAAGGATTGGTGGGATAACAAAAAGAATGAAATAGGGGCCGAAGCGGCAAGGACCATGACATGGGAAGAGTTTAAGACACCATTTCTTAAACATCATAGTCCCAAAGCGGTCATTAACAAAATCAAGGAAGAGTTCATGCAACTTAGGCATAAGGGTGAAACCATAGACAAGATCACGGTGATGTTTATGGATAAGATGAAGTTTAGTAGTGAATTGGTGACGAACGAAGAACAGAAAATATACTACTACTACTACTACTACTACTACTACAATATGTTGAGCGCTGAATATAGGGAGTTTATGACTCCTTCAAAATACGAGACCCTTACCGAAATCATTAACGTTGCTCGGGAACGGGAAATCGAGTTGAAGAAAGAAGTCGAAAGAGGTGAGCGAAGGTCACATGATGTGAATCCAAGCCCTACAAAGAAAGCCCGAACTGGAGAATCGGGAAAGAAGGTGGATGCTAAAGGTGGGTCGCCAAGTTGTAAAGTGTGCGGGAAAGGACACAAAGGAGAATGTCGGTTCAAAGACAAGCCATGCCCCATATGTAATAAGACGGGGCACACGCCTCGTTATGCCCGGGAAAAGTCTCCGTTTGCTACAAATGTTATCAACCCGGCCACAAAAAGTCTGAATGTCCGGACTTAGTTGGAAAGAGAGATGTTAAAGAATCTCCAACAGAAGCTCCTAAAGCGAAGGCTAGGTCCTTCCAACTTACCGCGGCTGAAGCAAATGTGACAACTGGCCCAAACCGGTAATTTCCGTACACATTAATTATTGCTTAATGACTGCAATTATGTGCTTAATTGTCAGCAATATCTGATTACATACTAAACAAGTGAATTCATGCATGTTGTATACTACAAAATATTGCTTTATGCATAAACGAGAGCGTTGCGTCAGAGATACTAGTAAACTCACCGGTAAGACACACTGTGTCAACAGAACTGTAGAAAGCAGTCAGACAATAAAATTGGAGCCTAGGTGTAGGTCCGACAACAAGAATGCGTTAAAACCCAAGAGTACATACAAGGGTTTAATATATATACATTGCGAAAGCAAAAATAAGCACTAAAAAGCACCCGAAACGCAGAATTTATATAATTCAGCAATAATTCAGCATTTAGACATATGAATATTTTGCAGAAATGTCGTTTTATTTTCCAGAATATTTCCCTAAGTGTTGGGAATCGATAGTGTTACAAAAAGATACTTATTAAACACTAAAAGGTGCAATTTAGCACTTTAACGAATCGGTATGCAACCGAACAACCGGACTATACCCGGAACATGAAAATATTGTTAATAACATTATTTATCTTTTTCTGAGCCAGTTAGGGTCCCTGAATACCCTAACACCCGTCATAACACATGACACACAACTAACCGGGTTAAGCACTTAACTAACTTACTTAACCTAACTAATATCCAACTAATTAGTTGGAATCGGACCAAGACCCCCCCCCCCCCCTTTAGAAACCGTCCCCATCTAGGGGACATACCTTGTCCTCTAAATTATTATTATAATACATATGTTTAGTATCTAAGTGACATATAATCCAATGGACCATGACTCTAATCTTTGTCTATAAGTTGCTAGCTTAACACACATGATCATTCACTTAACACACACCACAACAACACTCTCTCTCTCTCTAAATAAGTCACGGCCGAACACCCCCCTTGTGCATACAACCATTTTCGATTTTTGATCTTCACATTCCAAGCTCATACGAGTGATAAGGATCGCGTATAAGGAACTTTGGTGCAATCGGAAGGCGAAGGACCTCATTCTCTTGCTTTTATCCACCCTATTTGCGCTTAGATTCTTCCCTAGCCTCGAGCTAGTGGTATGTTGCTTGAATCACCTTCTCGAACTATTTTGAAATGGTTAAAATGATTTGTAACGGTTAAAACTCGTAAACATACAAGTTGAAGCTTAAAAGTCTACTAAAAACACTAAAAGTGATGGTTAAAAGCTCATATGTTGTGTAAAAGTTGTAGTAATTGATTTGTGTGATTATTTGGACCCGATCTATGTTGTGGTATCTCGGATCGTCATTTAACCCGGGTGGTCATGATCATGGATCATGACATAAGGTTGTTTTGGAAGTAACGAGGGTTAAATGATGAAACTCTACCACACACGAATCATGAACTTGTGTAAAAGCGATTTAACTTGTGAAATAGTGTTCAAAACTAGTAGATCTACGGATCTACAAGCGGTACTTTCAAAGGACCAAGTGTCCAAGAAATCATATTTTCTAAAGCCGAGTCTTACATGAAAAAGAATGATTTTAGCAAACACACGAGTATGTAAACACTTGTGTAACACAAAGTTTCGACAAAATAACTATTTTTGTAAATGTTGACCGGAAGTTGTAAAGATGTAACTTCTTTAAAAGCGAGACTTTCAAGAAACAAAGTTGGTCTATACAAAGATCCACTAAAAATAATGGAAAGATACTACCTATTTTGGAAAAACCACAAGTTCATGTATTTCTGCGATTATATCTATTTTAACTAGTTGCATATTGCTTATTGTTGAATGAGGAGATTGTTGACGAATTAAAAGAAAATAAACACATGTTTTGAAAACATGAGAAACCTCCATTTTTAGGGGAAACTTTGTCAAAATTTTTATAAATTTTGACACTTAGAAAAATATAAGTTTTTGAGAAACTTATTCCCTAAAAATGTGATTAAAAGTATTACCAAGGTTTCCCTAATTTTTGGTGATAAGAAATGAGGACTTCTTCAAAAATAAAAATGGATATTAAGTATGTATATATTTTTGAGAAAAAAATATATATATTATTTTATCACCAACTTTTGTGCTAAGTGTATATAGTATGTGTTATACGTGCTAGCGTATTAAGACTTAAAAATACACTAAATACTCGTGAGGAGTATAAACATAAAAATACACATACAAAATACAAGATACATAATTCGGGTGCGAAGTGCAAAACACAAAAGACTTATATTTATTTTAGAGGAAATAATATAAGTAAGATACGTAGTTAAAAATATGAAATATTTTTAACACAACAATACAAATACAAAAGAGAGTGACTGTACTTGTGCGATGCAAGTCTAGTGACTAACATTAAGAAAACGCGTATAGGTTACGACGTTAATTAAGCAAATCCGGTGAAGTTTACGACGCACAGGAACGCAAAGTTGTGAGTTCATGCTCCCCCTTTTCTTTTAACTGTTTTCAGTTTTATACCTTCGGGGGTGAAATACATGTTACAAATATTACAATGTTTACAAATGGTATGATGGATACAAGAATGATACGAGAAATCGTGTCACGAATAGGGTACCATAAGCACCATTAATCGTGTACATACTTAGACCGCAGAACAAAAGGTTAGATCTAATGGGTTTCCGGGCAGCCCCACTCTTGGCCACTCTTTTACCAAGCAGTGTTTTTGTGTCTCAGTCGTGAATCGACTACAGAAAAATGCCTATGGTTTGGTGACTTCCTATGTCGTGTCACATGTTAATGGCTTTGCAACCCATTAACACTTGATACATACAGAAATACTTGATTTAAACATGAGTACGTGGTGTACACAAAAGACTTGATTTATACAAAATACAAATTATGTTTTCATACAAAGTATACAAACGTGAAATACAAAAATTGCATGAATTCACACCAACTTTATGTTGACGTTTTTCCAAAACTCACATGTATTTCAGGTAACTAGGATGGATGTGCGCGTGGTCTTACTCATGCTCGTGGATGTCGCTTTGTCTATCTTTAAATAAAGTTGTGACTTTTAAGACAATATGTTATCTCGTGTTGTAAACACTTGACATATGTTTTCAGTAATGTAATATTTGAAGATATTTTTGAGCATGTAGTATGTTTACTCTTCGTATGCAATGAGAACCTTTCATGATCACACCTCGTGCTTCCGCCGCAGAAAGGGGTGTGACAGCAAAGACAGAATCCGATGTGGTTTCAGGTATATTCACAATTAACTCAATTCCAGCACGTGTATTGTTTGATACGGGTGTGAATAAATCCTTCATTTCGCATGGATTTATTCGACATCCTTCATTTGTATTGACGAAATTACCTGTGCCCTTAGAAGTTGAAATAGGGGACAACAAAAGTTTTATAGTTTGTGATGTTTGTAGAGGCTGCAAATTAAGCATCGACGATGAGGAATACTTGATAGACCTAATCCCGATGTCAATGGGGGAATTCCAAGTACTCGTTGGGATGGATTGGCTAGCCCAGCACCATGCAAAAGCTGTGTGTTTTCGTAAAGAGATAAAACTAACATCTCCGAGCGGGAAACACGTTACCATTTATGGCGAAAAAGGAGGTAACCCCATAGTGTGCTCAATGTTGAAAGCTCACAAGCTGTGAATGCTCGCAATGACGATCAACCTCCTCCTCCCCCACTGCCAAGAACTGCTGATGAGCTGAACGCCCTACTGGAGGAAAGGATCTCCGCTGCTATCGCCCAGTACGAGGCGAACCGAACTCAAGACAGTGGAGGACCAAGCAACGCTAGGCGTAATGGGAATGGAGATTCGTCTGGAGGCAATGCAGCTCAAGGTAACCTTAAGACACTGTGCTAAGCATGAGGAAATTTATGAACGGTCTTTGTTTCATTATTTCTTCGATTGCTCACATGTGAATTGGTTGAATCAATTCCAGGCTGCACTTTCAAGCAGTTCCTCGACTGCAAGCCGATGAACTATGACGGCACAGGAGGTGCAGTAGCATTTGTGCGCTGGACGGAGAAGACTGAAGCTACCTTCCGCATGAGCAAGTGTACTGCGGATCAACAAGTCACCTTTGCTACTGGGTTGTTTGTCGATGAAGCTCTGACTTGGTGGAACCTGCAAGTCCAAACCTTGGGCGATGATGCCGCATATGGCCTAACTTGGGATGAACTAAAGGAAAGAATGAGAGAGAAGTACTGCTCTCGTGCCAAACTCCAAAGGCTGGAAACGGAATTCTGGCACTTGACTATGGAAGGTGCTGACATTAATGGTTACACTCGAAGGTTCCACGATCTGTCCAGAGTGCTTCCCTACACGGTGACTCCTGAATTCAAGCGTGTTGAACGCTACATTTGGGGACTGGCCTCAGAGTTTCGTGGCATGGTGACGTCGGCCAAACCACAAACAATCACCGAGGCTGTAACTCTGGCTGTCAGCCTTACTGAAAATTGTGTTCGAATGAAGACGCTATCACTGAACCCAACAGAAAGTGCCGAGACGCATGCTGAGTCGTCTGGCGACAAGAAAAGGAAATATGCAAACTTGAATCAAGCAACTCGTAACAACAAAGGTTCCAACAAGAAGCGTGACCCTAACCCGCCTCAAGGGGCGAAATCTCTGCAGCTATGAGCGATGCTCCAGCAAGGGGATACCTGGGCACCTTGTCCAAATGCCATCGGTGTAAACACCACCACAAGGGAGCTTGTCGCATCTCAAAGTGTGACAAGTGTGGAAAGTTGGGTCACCGCACTGAAGACTGCTGGAGTAAGAGGAACGGGAATGGAAATCGTAATGGGGCTGATGATAGGAACAATGGTGGAAATGGAAATGGTGCTGGTAACGGGAATGGGCGAAACCAAGGATGCTTCAGATGTGGAAGCAAGGATCATTTCATGAAGGACTGCCCAGAGAGAAACAATGCTCAGGCCCGAGCATTTGTGATTGGAGCAAGGGACGCACGCGAGGACCCTAATGTGGTCAACGGTACGTTCCTCATTAACAATCACTTTGCATCCATATTATTCGACACTGGCGCCGATTATAGTTTCATGTATGTGGAATTTAAACGCATACTTGGAATAGAATCTAGTAGATTAGAAATTCCTTATTCCATAGAACTAGCCAATGGTAAACTTGTTGAATCGGGCGAAGTTGTTAGAGGCTGCATGCTAGAACTTGGTGAACGAAGATTTAGCATCGACCTCTTACCTATTCAATTAGGTAGCTTCGATGTAGTGGTCGGAATGGACTGGTTGTCCAAGAACAAAGCTGAAGTCATTTGTCATGAGAAAATCATTCGCATCCCTCTGGCGAATGATGAAACTCTCATAGTACATGGAGAAAGACGAAACGCGCCTCTACGAATCATCAGTTGTATGAAGGCACAGAAGTGCATAAGGAAAGGATGTGTTGCTTTCTTAGCACACGTTGTAGATAAGAAGGCTGTGGAGCCAAAACTCGAAGACATTCCTGTGGTGAAGGAATTTCCCGATGTGTTCCCTGAAGATCTGCCAGGACTACCTCCGCAACGACAAGTCGAATTCCATATAGACTTGGTTCCGGGAGCTACTCCTGTAGCCAAGGCACCCTATCGACTTGCACCATCCGAAATGCAAGAATTATCTACACAACTTCAGGAGTTGTTGGATAAAGGATTCATAAGGCCAAGCTTCTCACCCTGGGGAGCTCCAGTATTATTCGTGAAGAAGAAGGATGGATCACTGCGGATGTGTATCGATTACAGGGAACTGAACAAGCTCACAATCAAGAATCGGTATCCGCTACCGAGGATTGATGACTTGTTTGATCAACTGCAAGGATCAAGCTACTATTCCAAGATCGACCTTCGATCTGGATACCATCAGCTGAGAATCCAAGATGAAAGCGTGCCAAAGACTGCATTCAGAACACGCTATGGGCACTACGAATTTCTTGTGATGCCGTTTGGGCTGACGAATGCACCAGCGGTCTTTATGGATCTGATGAACCGCGTATGTAAACCATATCTCGATAAATTCGTGATTGTATTTATCGATGATATCCTGATTTACTCGCGAACGAAAGAAGAGCATGAGCAACATCTCAAAACCATCTTGGAACTACTGAAGAAGGAGAAGCTTTATGCAAAGTTCTCGAAATGCGAATTCTGGATTCGCGAAGTACAATTTCTTGGTCACGTTGTGAATGTGAAGGGCATTCATGTAGACCCGTCCAAGATTGAAGCAATAAAGAATTGGGAAGCTCCTAAGACCCCAACTGAAGTTCGACAATTTTTGGGCTTAGCGGGCTATTATCGGCGATTCATCGAGAATTTCTCAAAGATAGCTCAACCGCTAACGACCCTTACCCGGAAAGACAAGAAGTACGACTGGGGTCACAAACAGGAAGAAGCCTTTCAGCTACTTAAGAACAAGCTCTGCGATGCACCGATACTATCATTACCCGAAGGCACTGAAGACTTCGTGGTATACTGCGATGCCTCACGACAAGGCCTGGGTTGCGTGCTCATGCAACGCCAAAAAGTCATCGCTTATGCTTCAAGACAACTGAAGGTTCACGAGAGAAATTATACCACTCACAACCTGGAGCTGGGTGCAGTGGTATTCGCCTTGAAGATTTGGCGACATTACTTATATGGTACTCGATGTACAATCTTCACAGATCACAAAAGCTTACAACACATATTTGATCAGAAGGAATTGAATATGCGCCAGCGACTTGGGGTTGACTGTGAGATTAAGTACCATCCTGGAAAGGCGAACGTTGTAGCGGACGCGTTGAGCCGAAAAGAAAGGGTTAAGACCCTAAGGGTTCGAGCATTGGAAATGACCATTCGAACGAACCTCACTGCACGCATTCGTGATGCACAACAAGAAGCTCTTAAAGGAGAGAACCGTAAAGCTGAATACCTACGGAGTATGCTGAAATACATGGTGCCAAATGAAGATGGAGCCTTATACTTCAAGAAGCGTATTTGGGTTCCACTCTATGGTGGCATACGAGAAGTCATCCTTAATGAAGCGCATAAATCGAGATACTCGATCCATCCAGGATCAGATAAAATGTATCAAGATTTGAAAGAATACTATTGGTGGCCGAGACTCAAGAGCGACGTTGCTGTTTATGTTGGAAAATGCCTAACCTGTGCCAAGGTTAAGGCAGAATATCAGAAGCCGTCCGGCCTACTACAACAACCAGAGATTCCCGTGTGGAAGTGGGAACAAATCTCGATGGACTTCATAACGAAATTACCCAGGACCCCGAGAGGGCACGATATGATATGGGTAATAGTTGATCGATTGACGAAGTCTGCGTATTTCCTACCAATCCGAGAAAAAGACAGCACTGGAAAGCTTGCAGAGATATACTTAAGGGAAATTGTGGCACGTCATGGAGTGCCAATCTCAATCATTTCAGATAGAGATGGACGCTTTGTCTCGAGAATCTGGCAATCATTTCAGGAAGCCTTTGGATCTCAGTTAGATCTAAGCACGGCATTCCATCCACAAACAGATGGCCAGAGCGAACGGACTATACAAACGTTAGAAGATATGCTTCGCGCATGTGTCATGGATCTAGGCGGCAGCTGGGATACTCATCTACCTTTAGTTGAGTTTTCCTACAATAACAGCTATCATACGAGCATAAAAGCCGCACCGTTCGAAGCTCTGTATGGCCGCAAATGCCGATCGCCCTTATGTTGGGCAGATGCTGGAGATAAGCGTATGGTTGGTCCTGAACTTGTACAAGAGACAACCGACAAGATTGCGCAGATCCGAGAGCGCATTAAGGCGGCTCGAGATCGACAAAAGAGCTACGCCGATCCAAAAAGGAAATCAGTAGAGTTCAAGGTGGGAGACAAGGTGTTGTTAAAAGTCTCACCATGGAAGGGCGTAGTCAGATTTGGAAAGCGTGGAAAGCTGAACCCACGATATATCGGACCATTCAGAATATTGAAGAGAATTGGTACCGTGGCATACAAATTGGAGTTACCGGAAGAACTTAATGGAGTACATGATACGTTTCATGTATCCAACCTGAAGAAGAGTCCAACACAAGAAAGCGTGATCATCCCAATGGATGAAGTGCATATTGATGAAGCCCTCCGATTTACAGAACAACCCGTTGAGGTTACCGACTGGAAAGTCAACAAGACCAGGAGGAGCAGCGTAAAACTTGTCAAAGTACGTTGGAGCTCTAAGCACGGACCCGAGTACACATGGGAACGTGAAGACCAGTCAAGAAAAAGTATCCCCACCTATTCAAGAAGACTCCTGTGAGAGTTAGTTCAACCTGAATTTCGGGACGAAATTCTTTTAACGGGGGGAGACTGTGACAACTGGCCCAAACCGGTAATTTCCGTACACATTAATTATTGCTTAATGATTGCAATTATGTGCTTAATTGTCAGCAATATCTGATTACATACTAAACAAGTGAATTCATTCATGTTGTATACTACAAAATATTGCTTTATGCATAAACGAGAGCGTTGCGTCAGAGATACTAGTAAACTCACCGGTAAGACACACTGTGTCAACAGAACTGTAGAAAGCAGTCAGACAATAAAATTGGAGCCTAGGTGTAGGTCCGACAACAAGAATGCGTTAAAACCCAAGAGTACATACAAGGGTTTAATATATATACATTGCGAAAGCAAAAATAAGCACTAAAAAGCACCCGAAACGCAGAATTTATATAATTCAGCAATAATTCAGCATTTAGACATATGAATATTTTGCAGAAATGTCGTTTTATTTTCCAGAATATTTCCCTAAGTGTTGGGAATCGATAGTGTTACAAAAAGATACTTATTAAACACTAAAAGGTGCAATTTAGCACTTTAACGAATCGGTATGCAACCGAACAACCGGACTATACCCGGAACATGAAAATATTGTTAATAACATTATTTATCTTTTTCTGAGCCAGTTAGGGTCCCTGAATACCCTAACACCCGTCATAACACATGACACACAACTAACCGGGTTAAGCACTTAACTAACTTACTTAACCTAACTAATATCCAACTAATTAGTTGGAATCGGACCAAGACCCCCCCCCCTTTAGAAACCGTCCCCATCTAGGGGACATACCTTGTCCTCTAAATTATTATTATAATACATATGTTTAGTATCTAAGTGACATATAATCCAATGGACCATGACTCTAATCTTTGTCTATAAGTTGCTAGCTTAACACACATGATCATTCACTTAACACACACCACAACAACACTCTCTCTCTCTCTAAATAAGTCACGGCCGAACACCCCCCTTGTGCATACAACCATTTTCGATTTTTGATCTTCACATTCCAAGCTCATACGAGTGATAAGGATCGCGTATAAGGAACTTTGGTGCAATCGGAAGGCGAAGGACCTCATTCTCTTGCTTTTATCCACCCTATTTGCGCTTAGATTCTTCCCTAGCCTCGAGCTAGTGGTATGTTGCTTGAATCACCTTCTCGAACTATTTTGAAATGGTTAAAATGATTTGTAACGGTTAAAACTCGTAAACATACAAGTTGAAGCTTAAAAGTCTACTAAAAACACTAAAAGTGATGGTTAAAAGCTCATATGTTGTGTAAAAGTTGTAGTAATTGATTTGTGTGATTATTTGGACCCGATCTATGTTGTGGTATCTCGGATCGTCATTTAACCCGGGTGGTCATGATCATGGATCATGACATAAGGTTGTTTTGGAAGTAACGAGGGTTAAATGATGAAACTCTACCACACACGAATCATGAACTTGTGTAAAAGCGATTTAACTTGTGAAATAGTGTTCAAAACTAGTAGATCTACGGATCTACAAGCGGTACTTTAAAAGGACCAAGTGTCCAAGAAATCATATTTTCTAAAGCCGAGTCTTACATGAAAAAGAATGATTTTAGCAAACACACGAGTATGTAAACACTTGTGTAACACAAAGTTTCGACAAAATAACTATTTTTGTAAATGTTGACCGGAAGTTGTAAAGA
Organism: Helianthus tuberosus; assembly: GCA_030545235.1. Taxonomy (NCBI): domain Eukaryota; kingdom Viridiplantae; phylum Streptophyta; class Magnoliopsida; order Asterales; family Asteraceae; genus Helianthus; species Helianthus tuberosus. Next base: position 11,853,415 of record CM060387.1, on the reverse strand, counting down.
TGTAACTTCTTTAAAAGCGAGACTTTCAAGAAACAAAGTTGGTCTATACAAAGATCCACTAAAAATAATGGAAAGATACTACCTATTTTGGAAAAACCACAAGTTCATGTATTTCTGCGATTATATCTATTTTAACTAGTTGCATATTGCTTATTGTTGAATGAGGAGATTGTTGACGAATTAAAAGAAAATAAACACATGTTTTGAAAACATGAGAAACCTCCATTTTTAGGGGAAACTCTGTCAAAATTTTTATAAATTTTGACACTTAGAAAAATATAAGTTTTTGAGAAACTTATTCCCTAAAAATGTGATTAAAAGTATTACCAAGGTTTCCCTAATTTTTGGTGATAAGAAATGAGGACTTCTTCAAAAATAAAAATGGATATTAAGTATGTATATATTTTTGAGAAAAAAATATATATATTATTTTATCACCAACTTTTGTGCTAAGTGTATATAGTATGTGTTATACGTGCTAGCGTATTAAGACTTAAAAATACACTAAATACTCGTGAGGAGTATAAACATAAAAATACACATACAAAATACAAGATACATAATTCGGGTGCGAAGTGCAAAACACAAAAGACTTATATTTATTTTAGAGGAAATAATATAAGTAAGATACGTAGTTAAAAATATGAAATATTTTTAACACAACAATACAAATACAAAAGAGAGTGACTGTACTTGTGCGATGCAAGTCTAGTGACTAACATTAAGAAAACGCGTATAGGTTACGACGTTAATTAAGCAAATCCGGTGAAGTTTACGACGCACAGGAACGCAAAGTTGTGAGTTCATGCTCCCCCTTTTCTTTTAACTGTTTTCAGTTTTATACCTTCGGGGGTGAAATACATGTTACAAATATTACAATGTTTACAAATGGTATGATGGATACAAGAATGATACGAGAAATCGTGTCACGAATAGGGTACCATAAGCACCATTAATCGTGTACATACTTAGACCGCAGAACAAAAGGTTAGATCTAATGGGTTTCGGGGCAGCCCCACTCTTGGCCACTCTTTTACCAAGCAGTGTTTTTGTGTCTCAGTCGTGAATCGACTACAGAAAAATGCCTATGGTTTGGTGACTTCCTATGTCGTGTCACATGTTAATGGCTTTGCAACCCATTAACACTTGATACATACAGAAATATTTGATTTAAACATGAGTACGTGGTGTACACAAAAGACTTGATTTATACAAAATACAAATTATGTTTTCATACAAAGTATACAAACGTGAAATACAAAAATTGCATGAATTCACACCAACTTTATGTTGACGTTTTTCCAAAACTCACATGTATTTCAGGTAACTAGGATGGATGTGCGCGTGGTCTTACTCATGCTCGTGGATGTCGCTTTGTCTATCTTTAAATAAAGTTGTGACTTTTAAGACAATATGTTATCTCGTGTTGTAAACACTTGACATATGTTTTCAGTAATGTAATATTTGAAGATATTTTTGAGCATGTAGTATGTTTACTCTTCGTATGCAATGAGAACCTTTCATGATCACACCTCGTGCTTCCGCCGCAGAAAGGGGTGTGACAGCAAAGACAGAATCCGATGTGGTTTCAGGTATATTCACAATTAACTCAATTCCAGCACGTGTATTGTTTGATACGGGTGTGAATAAATCCTTCATTTCGCATGGATTTATTCGACATCCTTCATTTGTATTGACGAAATTACCTGTGCCCTTAGAAGTTGAAATAGGGGACAACAAAAGTTTTATAGTTTGTGATGTTTGTCGAGGCTGCAAATTAAGCATCGACGATGAGGAATACTTGATAGACCTAATCCCGATGTCAATGGGGGAATTCCAAGTAGTCGTTGGGATGGATTGGCTAGCCCAGCACCATGCAAAAGCCGTGTGTTTTCGTAAAGAGATAAAACTAACATCTCCGAGCGGGAAACACGTTACCATTTATGGCGAAAAAGGAGGTAACCCCATAGTGTGCTCAATGTTGAAAGCTCACAAGCTTATGAAGCGAGGATGCAAGGCGTTCATGATATACGCAAATGAGCCCGAGAAAGAATCACGGAAGATTGAAGATGTACCGGTAGTACGAGATTATGGAGATGTGTTTCCGGAGGATTTACCAGGGATACCGCCTGAACGGGAAGTAGAGTTCGGGATCGAATTGATTCCGGGCGCAAAACCCGTAGCAAAAGCCCCGTACCGACTCGCACCGTCGGAATTACAAGAGTTGATGTCCCAAATTCAAGACCTGCTTGACAAGGGATTCATTAGGCCGAGTGTGTCTCCTTGGGGCGCACCGGTATTGTTCGTGAGAAAGAAAGACTGGAGCATGCGCATGTGTATCGATTACCGGGAGTTAAACAAACTCACGGTAAAGAACCCATACCCGCTTCCGAGGATAGATGATTTATTCGACCAATTACAAGGTGCAAACTAGTTTTAAAAAATTGACCTTAGATCTGGGTATCACCAACTAAAGGTCAATGAAGAAGATGTGCCTAAGACGGCTTTCCGCACGAGATACGGACATTACGAATTCCTCGTGATGTCATTTGGGTTAACAAATGCACCCGCGGCTTTCATGGACCTCATGAACCGGGTTTGCAAGCCAATGTTGGATAAGTCGGTCATCGTGTTTATCGATGATATCTTGGTGTATTCAAAAAGTGAAGCTGAACATGCACACCACTTGCAAGAAGTGTTAGAGACACTGAGACGAGAAAGGCTGTATGCGAAATTCTTTAAGTGTGCCTTTTGGTTACGAGAGGTACAATTTCTTGGCCACGTCAGAAGTGCCGACGGAGTATTGGTGGATCCGTCAAAGATAGAGGCTGTGTCAAAATGGAATCCCCCGAAGAACCCTTCGGAAATTAGAAGCCTTTTGGGGCTTGCGGGATACTACAGGAGATTCATTCAAGATTTCTCCAAGATTGCGTCACCGCTAACAAAGCTAACCCAAAAGAAAGAAAAGTTCATTTGGGGTGTCGATCAAGAAAAAGCGTTTCAAACGCAAAAGGAAAAGTTAACTCAAGCTCCGGTACTGACATTGCCGAACGGAGTCGAAGATATGGTGGTTTATTCGGATGCTTCACTATCGGGGCTCGGATGCGTCTTGATGCAACGGGGCAAAGTTATAGCTTATGCCTCGAGACAATTGAAGATACACGAGAAGAAATATCCCACACACGATCTTGAGTTGGCTGCGGTGGTATTTGCCTTAAAAATATGGAGGCACTACCTATATGGGGTAAAGTGCACCATATTCACCGATCACAAGAGCTTAAAATACTTCTTCGATCAGAAGGAGTTAAATATGCGACAAAGACGATGGTTAGAAATGGTGAAAGATTTCGACTGTGAAATACATTACCACCCCGGGAAGGCAAATGTGGTAGCGGATGCTCTGAGCAGAAAAGCAGACTATGTCCCAATACGAGTAAGGTCGATGCAGCTAGTGGTGACCTCGGGTATACTTGAACGTATTCGAGAGGCGCAATTGGAAGCAGTAAAAGAGGAGAATTGGAAGAAGGAAAGAATAATCGGTCAGTTGAAAGATTTGACGGATGGGAATAACGGGTTGAAGACTCGATTCGGGAGGATATGGGTTCCAAATACTTGTGGAGTGAAGGCGCTTCTACTTGATGAAGCTCATAAATCCCGATATTCAATTCATCTGGGAGCGACCAAAATGTACAATGATTTAAAACAAAACTATTGGTGGCCCGGGATGAAAAGAGATGTGGTGAAGAACGTAGAAAAATGCTTGACATGTTTACAAGTCAAGGCGGAGCACCAAAAACCATACGGTAGACTTCAACCGTTGGAAATTCCGGTTTGGAAATGGGAACAAATCACCATGGATTTGTTGACCAAATTGCCCAAAACTAACCGCGGGTTTGATGCTATATGGGTAGTTGTAGATAGACTGACAAAAAGGGCTCACTTCATTCCAATTCGTGAGACTTATACATCCGAAAATATGTCGGAGGTGTACACCAATGAAATCATAGCACGGCATGGGGTACCGATATCCACTGTGTCAGACAGAGATACTCGGTTTACTTCGAATTTTTGGCGTGAATTTCAAGAACAAATGGGAACTAAATTGTTCATTAGCACTGCTTACCATCCACAAACGGATGGGCAGAGTGAAAGAACAATACAAACGTTGGGAGATATGCTGCGGGCTTGCATTATTGACTTCGGGGGTAGTTGGGATGTCTATCTACCATTGGTCGAATTTTCATATAACAATAGCTATCACGCGAGCATTAAGATGGCTCCGTATGAACTCTTATATGGCAGAAAATGTCGAACTCCGGTATGTTGGGGAGAAGTGGGCCCACGAGGGCTAGCACCTACTGATATAATCCAAACTACGAATGAGAAAATCGACATGGTTCGGGCACACTTGAAAGCGGCTCAAGACAGACAAAAGGCATATGCGGATAAAAGGAATAGGCCAATTGAATTTAAAGTTGGCGACATGGTTATGCTAAAAGTTTCCCCATGGAAGGGCATTATTAGATTCAGAAAAAGGGGGAAACTAAGCCCGAGATTTATTGGGCCATTCAGGATCACTGAACGGGTTGGTAAAGTAGCTTATCGTCTCGAATTACCCGAGGAGTTGAGTGGGATTCATAGCACATTCCACGTGTCACATCTCCGAAAATGTTTGGCCGACGAAACTGCTCGTATCCACTACGATGATATCGAGGTGGATAACAGCCTCAACTATGCAGTAAAACCAATTGCGATTTTAGATCGTAAAGAGAAAAGTTTGAGGAACAAGGTGATTAATCAAGTCAAGGTCAAATGGGAGCATAGGGAAGGTTCGGACACTACGTGGGAGTCCGAAGAGGAGATGCGACGTCTCCACCCTACATTATTTGGTACGTACTTTGGTTTCGGGGACGAAACCCTTTTAATGGGGGTGGACTTGTAACACCCCGAAAATATAAAACTTTATATTAGAAATATAAAGTATAAATAAATGAGAATTTACTAACTAGGAATTTTAACCTAGTTAGTTAATAGTCTAGAAATAACTTATAGTAGGATTAAAAAGCAACCAAATTACATGTTGATCAAAGTGGAGGGGCTTAAGTTGTTAAAAATTGAAACTTGATTTTTATTAAACAAATAAAAACAAAACCAAACACCCCATTTTGGGGGTCTGGTCGATCAGAGCAAGCAGGGGGGGACACCCCACTCTCAAACCCTAGAAACTTACTTAAACTCTCAAATTGGAGGTGCAAATCTGGTCCAAAATGAAAATCAAGCATAGATTATTGATCCTCATCACAAGAGGATTACAAGGTATGTAAAATTTAATGAAAACTCTCAACTTGAAATTCTCATGAAATTGGGAAAATCTGAGATTTTGGTTGCATGTGTGCCTTATGATGATTTAGGAACAACTATAGTGTTTAGGGACAAACCCTAGACAATTACAAGTTGAAATCATGTGAAATTTTAGTGAAACCTATGAACACATTTGTAGGTAATTAATGGGTTATGTATAATTTGATAAACACTAGGAAATAAAGTGTTGATCTAGTGTAAATTGACAAAATTGAAGTGATTTCAGAATTTTAGAAGCTAATACTCATGTAAAATGATTGAATGTTGTAAAATTGGGATTAAGTGATAAACTAGAGATTTGATGTTTAATCATGAAAAATCTGCCCTTAAAGTGTTTGTTGAAATGCCTCTAAGAAGGCCTAAAATTGAAATTAAAAGTGTAAACGCATAATTATGATGTTTCGGCGCATTATGCGATATGTGGTTTAAAGAGAGTTCTAAACATTGTCATAAATGAACTCTATAGGAAAGGGTGCAGGAGCGTCAAGCAGACAAGCGGGCGGCGAACCACGTTTGAAAGGCCCACTTTGAAGGTATGTAACTTGAACCGTTACATTTGAATAAATTGTTGTTAAACTATGCGTTGTTGATAAAAATTATGTTGGATGTAGCAATCATGTATGTTACTTAAATTCGTAGGTTATGATTTGGTTGGTAGACGTTTGGTAGCCATCAATATGGAGGATTTTCCAAAGATGGACCAAACGGGTTGAATAATGTTTCATTGTAGTAATAACTTTGTAAGTAGATAGAGATGGCGAAAATGATCACGAGAGCATGAAGCCATAGATTTGGTAATGAAATGCCGGTGATAATAAGCCCCGGAAGTTGGGTAATAAGCGCCTTAGGTTTTCTAGTTAAAGGGTAAAAAAATAAATAGAGTTATAATTGGTTGATCAAATGCATAGCGACATTTAGTTGTTCGGTCCGTAAGTTAAATTTTTGGTATCTAATTTATAATAGTTATGTCGGTAATTAAATTACAGACATATAGGAAGAAAAATCACTTAAAACGGACTTACGAGTCAAAAGTTATGGCCAAACGAAGTTTAAAACTGGGTTTTCCGGAGCTGGCAGAAAATGCAGCTCACAAAACACAACCTGCTGGAAAACCGTTCCTGCCGCGCCACGCGACAGGATCACCGAGACACTTCGCGACACGCTGGAGCCGCCGCGCCATGCGACATATTTAACGAAACCTGCCGCGACACGCGGCAGGGTAACTTCTGAAAAATGTTTGTTTTTCTTATATTTTGATGATAGGACTTGTTTGTACTATACAAATTGTTGTCAAAACTAATATTTTGGGTGGTTTTGACCTTAGGTAATTTGGGAACTATCCGGATGGCGATCAAGTTAATGTTGAAGAACCGAACACTCATTTTGAATGCTTCCGCAATATCTCAACTTTTAATAGACAATGTTTATGGATTGTAAACAATTTGTTTTGAAACTTTTGAATGTGTCAATTAGTCTATAGTTGACTAAGGGCTTGATACTTTTGAATCTCACTTATGGAAACTATGTCGTAACTTTAGACATCTTTTATATAAAATGGTATGTAATATTATTAAATTCAAGTGAAAAATTTAAGGGTGTTACAAGTTGGTAATCAGAGCTTAAGGTTGTCAACAAAGTGTTCGGTTCAAGCTTGATCGATCGTCCGGTAAGAATTAACTCATTATGTTAGTAGATTATGTCTTATGTAAGGAATGAGAAACGAATTGTTATGCATGGGAAGAGCGTGTTAACACACTCAAACCCGGAAAGTGCATTAAATGTGAACGGTTAAAGCAAGTTAGGAACTTGGCCAAACCGAAACAAACAAAGCAATGTCATGAATGAAATGTTTAACGTTTGATGTAAACATTTCAGTTTCAAGATTTCGAAAGGGAGCAATAATGATCCGGTGCCGACAAGCACCGAACAAATGAAAGAAATAATTGCCGAGGAAGTAGAAAAGGCAATTGAAAGCAGTCTATCCGGGTTTATAGACAAGATTCAAGGTACGGTGTTGTCACTCGTAGAAGAACGAGTTAAAAGGTTGGAGGATACGGTCAACCTTATGAAAGACAAAACTGGAGAACGTAAAGGGTGCTCATATAAGGAATTCATGGCGTGTAAACCGCCAATCTATAACGGGGAAGTCGACCCGATAATTTGCCAAAGATGGTTGGGCGACATTGAAGGGGTGTTTGAAAGGACCCATTGCGACGAAAGCGATTTCGTTGCTTACAGAACGGGTCAGTTAAGAGGACAAGCCAAGGATTGGTGGGATAACAAAAAGAATGAAATAGGGGCCGAAGCGGCAAGGACCATGACATGGGAAGAGTTTAAGACACCATTTCTTAAACATCATAGTCCCAAAGCGGTCATTAACAAAATCAAGGAAGAGTTCATGCAACTTAGGCATAAGGGTGAAACCATAGACAAGATCACGGTGATGTTTATGGATAAGATGAAGTTTAGTAGTGAATTGGTGACGAACGAAGAACAGAAAATATACTACTACTACTACTACTACTACAATATGTTGAGCGCTGAATATAGGGAGTTTATGACTCCTTCAAAATACGAGACCCTTACCGAAATCATTAACGTTGCTCGGGAACGGGAAATCGAGTTGAAGAAAGAAGTCGAAAGAGGTGAGCGAAGGGCACATGATGTGAATCCAAGCCCTACAAAGAAAGCCCGAACTGGAGAATCGGGAAAGAAGGTGGATGCTAAAGGTGGGTCGCCAAGTTGTAAAGTGTGCGGGAAAGGACACAAAGGAGAATGTCGGTTCAAAGACAAGCCATGCCCCATATGTAATAAGACGGGGCACACGGCCTCGTTATGCCCGGGAAAAGTCTCCGTTTGCTACAAATGTTATCAACCCGGCCACAAAAAGTCTGAATGTCCGGACTTAGTTGGAAAGAGAGATGTTAAAGAATCTCCAACAGAAGCTCCTAAAGCGAAGGCTAGGTCCTTCCAACTTACCGCGGCTGAAGCAAAGACAGAACCCGATGTGGTTTCAGGTATATTCACAATTAACTCAATTCCAGCACGTGTATTGTTTGATACGGGTGCGAATAAATCCTTCATTTCGCATGGATTTATTCGACATCCTTCATTTGTATTGACGAAATTACCTGTGCCATTAGAAGTTGAAATAGGGGACAACAAAAGTTTTATAGTTTGTGATGTTTGTCAAGGCTGCAAATTAAGCATCGACGATGAGGAATACTTGATAGACCTAATCCCGATGTCAATGGGGGAATTCCAAGTAGTCATTGGGATGGATTGGCTAGCCCAGCACCATGCAAAAGCCGTGTGTTTTCGTAAAGAGATAAAACTAACATCTCCGAGCGGGAAACACGTTACCATTTATGGCGAAAAAGGAGGTAACCCCATAGTGTGCTCAATGTTGAAAGCTCACAAGCTTATGAAGCGAGGATGCAAGGCGTTCATGATATACGCAAATGAGCCCGAGAAAGAATCACGGAAGATTGAAGATGTACCGGAAGTACGAGATTATGAAGATGTGTTTCCGGAGGATTTACCAGGGATACCGCCTGAACGGGAAGTAGAGTTCGGGATCGAATTGATTCCAGGCGCAAAACCCGTAGCAAAAGCCCCGTACCGACTCGCACCGTCGGAATTACAAGAGTTGATGTCCCAAATTCAGGACCTGCTTGACAAGGGATTCATAAGGCCGAGTGTGTCTCCTTGGGGCGCACCGGTATTGTTCGTGAGAAAGAAAGACGGGAGCATGCGCATGTGTATCGATTACCGGGAGTTAAACAAACTCACGGTAAAGAACCGATACCCGCTTCCGAGGATAGATGATTTATTCGACCAATTACAAGGTGCAAACTGGTTTTCAAAAATTGACCTTAGATCTGGGTATCACCAACTAAAGGTCAAGGAAGAAGATGTGCCTAAGACGGCTTTCCGCACGAGATACGGACATTACGAATTCCTCGTGATGCCATTTGGGTTAACAAATGCACCCGCGGCTTTCATGGACTTCATGAACCGGGTTTGCAAGCCAATGTTGGATAAGTCGGTCATCGTGTTTATCGATGATATCTTGGTGTATTCAAAAAGTGAAGCTGAACACGCACACCACTTGCAAGAAGTGTTAGAGACACTGAGACGAGAAAGGCTGTATGCGAAATTCTTTAAGTGTGCCTTTTGGTTACGAGAGGTACAATTTCTTGGCCACGTCATAAGTGCCGACGGAGTATTGGTGGATCCGTCAAAGATAGAGGCTGTGTCAAAATGGAATCCCCCAAAGAACCCTTCGGAAATTAGAAGCCTTTTGGGGCTTGCGGGATACTACAGGAGATTCATTCAAGATTTCTCCAAGATTGCGTCACCGCTAACAAAGCTAACCCAAAAGAAAGAAAAGTTCATTTGGGGTGTCGATCAAGAAAAAGCGTTTCAAACGCTAAAGGAAAAGTTAACTCAAGCTCCGGTACTGAAATTGCCGGATGGAGTCGAAGATTTGGTGGTTTATTCGGATGCTTCACTATCGGGGCTCGGATGCGTCTTGATGCAACGGGGCAAAGTTATAGCTTATGCCTCGAGACAATTGAAGATACACGAGAAGAAATATCCCACACACGATCTTGAGTTGGCTGCGGTGGTATTTGCCTTAAAAATATGGAGGCACTACCTATATGGGGTAAAGTGCACCATATTCACCGATCACAAGAGCTTAAAATACTTCTTCGATCAGAAGGAGTTAAATATGGGACAAAGGCGATGGTTAGAAACGGTGAAAGATTTCGACTGTGAAATACATTACCACCCCGGGAAGGCAAATGTGGTAGCGGATGCTCTGAGCAGAAAAGTGGACTATGTCCCAATACGAGTAAGGTCGATGCAGCTAATGGTGACCTCGGGTATACTTGAACGTATTCGAGAGGCGCAATTGGAAGCAGTAAAAGAGGAGAATTGGAAGAAGGAAAGAATAATCGGTCAGTTGAAAGATTTGACGGATGGGAATAACGGGTTGAAGACTCGATTCGGGAGGATATGGGTTCCAAATACTTGTGGAGTGAAGGCGCTTCTACTTGATGAAGCTCATAAATCCCGATATTCAATTCATCCGGGAGCGACCAAAATATACAATGATTTAAAACAAAACTATTGGTGGCCCGGGATGAAAAGAGATGTCGTGAAGAACGTAGAAAAATGCTTGACATGTTTACAAGTCAAGGCGGAGCACCAAAAACCATACGGTAGACTTCAACCGTTGGAAATTCCGGTTTGGAAATGGGAACAAATCACCATGGATTTGTTGACCAAATTGCCCAAAACTAACCGCGGGTTTGATGCTATATGGGTAGTTGTAGATAGACTGACAAAAAGCGCTCACTTCATTCCAATTCGTGAGACTTATACATCCGAAAAGATGTCGGAGGTGTACACCAATGAAATCATAGCACGGCATGGGGTACCGATATCCATTGTGTCAGACATAGATACTCGGTTTACTTCGAATTTTTGGCGTGAATTTCAAGAACAAATGGGAACTAAATTGTTCATTAGCACTGCTTACCATCCACAAACGGATGGGCAGAGTGAAAGAACAATACAAACGTTGGGAGATATGCTGCGGGCTTGCATTATTGACTTTGGGGGTAGTTGGGATGTCTATCTACCATTGGTCGAATTTTCATATAACAATAGCTATCACGCGAGCATTAAGATGGCTCCGTATGAACTGTTATATGGCAGAAAATGTCGAACTCCGGTATGTTGGGGAGAAGTGGGCCCACGAGGGCTAGCACCTACTGATATAATCCAAACTACGAAGGAGAAAATCGACATGGTTCGGGCACACTTGAAAGCGGCTCAAGACAGACAAAAGGCGTACGCGGATAAAAGGAATAGGCCAATTGAATTTCAAGTTGGCGACATGGTTATGCTAAAAGTTTCCCCATGGAAGGGCATTATTAGATTCAGAAAAAGGGGGAAACTAAGTCCGAGATTTATTGGGCCATTCAGGATCACTGAACGGGTTGGTAAAGTAGCTTATCGTCTCGAATTACCCGAGGAGTTGAGTGGGATTCATAGCACATTCCACGTGTCACATCTCCGAAAATGTTTGGCCGACGAAACTGCTCGTATCCACTACGATGATATCGAGGTGGATAACAGCCTCAACTATGCAGTAAAACCAATTGCGATTTTAGATCGTAAAGAGAAAAGTTTGAGGAACAAGGTGATTAATCAAGTCAAGGTCAAATGGGAGCATAGGGAAGGTTCGGACACTACGTGGGAGTCAGAAGAGGAGATGCGACGTCTCCACCCTACATTATTTGGTACGTACTTTGGTTTCGGGGACGAAACCCTTTTAAGGGGGTGGACTTGTAACACCCCGAAAATATAAAACTTTATATTAGAAATATAAAGTATAAATAAATGAGAATTTACTAACTAGGAATTTTAACCTAGTTAGTTAATAGTCTAGAAATAACTTATAGTAGGATTAAAAAGCAACCAAATTACATGTTGATCAAAGTGGAGGGGCTTAAGTTGTTAAAAATTGAAACTTGATTTTTATTAAACAAATAAAAACAAAACCAAACACCCCATTTTGGGGGTCTGGTCGATCAGAGCAAGCAGGGGGGGACACCCCACTCTCAAACCCTAGAAACTTACTTAAACTCTCAAATTGGAGGTGCAAATCTGGTCCAAAATGAAAATCAAGCATAGATTATTGATCCTCATCACAAGAGGATTACAAGGTATGTAAAATTTAATGAAAACTCTCAACTTGAAATTCTCATGAAATTGGGAAAATCTGAGATTTTGGTTGCATGTGTGCCTTATGATGATTTAGGAACAACTATAGTGTTTAGGGACAAACCCTAGACAATTACAAGTTGAAATCATGTGAAATTTTAGTGAAACCTATGAACACATTTGTAGGTAATTAATGGGTTATGTATAATTTGATAAACACTAGGAAATAAAGTGTTGATCTAGTGTAAATTGACAAAATTGAAGTGATTTCAGAATTTTAGAAGCTAATACTCATGTAAAATGATTGAATGTTGTAAAATTGGGATTAAGTGATAAACTAGAGATTTGATGTTTAATCATGAAAAATCTGCCCTTAAAGTGTTTGTTGAAATGCCTCTACGAAGGCCTAAAATTGAAATTAAAAGTGTAAACGCATAATTATGATGTTTCGGCGCATTATGCGATATGTGGTTTAAAGAGAGTTCTAAACATTGTCATAAATGAACTCTATAGGAAAGGGTGCAGGAGCGTCAAGCAGACAAGCGGGCGGCGAACCACGTTTGAAAGGCCCACTTTGAAGGTATGTAACTTGAACCGTTACATTTGAATAAATTGTTGTTAAACTATGCGTTGTTGATAAAAATTATGTTGGATGTAGCAATCATGTATGTTACTTAAATTCGTAGGTTATTATTTGGTTGGTAGACGTTTGGTAGCCATCAATATGGAGGATTTTCCAAAGATGGACCAAACGGGTTGAATAATGTTACATTGTAGTAATAACTTTGTAAGTAGATAGAGATGGCGAAAATGATCACGAGAGCACGAAGCTATAGATTTGGTAATGAAATGCCGGTGATAACAAGCCCCGGAAGTTGGGTAATAAGCGCCTTAGGTTTTCTAGTTAAAGGGTAACAAAATAAATAGAGTTATAATGGGTTGATCAAATGCATAGCGACATTTAGTTGTTCGGTCCGTAAGTTAAATTTTCGGTCTCGAATTTATAATAGTTATGTCGGTAATTAAATTACAGACATATAGGAAGAAAAATCACTTAAAACGGACATACGAGTCAAAAGTTATGGCCAAACAAAGTTTAAAACTGGGTTTTCCGGAGCTGGCAGAAAATGCAGCTCACAAAACACAACCTGCTGGAAAACCATTCCTGCCGCGCCACGCGACAGGATCACCGAGACACTTCGCGACACGCGGGAGCCGCCGCGCCACGCGACATATTTAACGAAACCTGCCGCGACACGCGGCAGGGTAACTTCTGAAAAATGTTTGTTTTTTCTTATATTTTGATGCTAGGACTTGTTTGTACTATACAAATTGTTGTCAAAACTAATATTTTGGGTGGTTTTGACCTTAGGTAATTTGGGAACTATCCGGATGGCGATCAAGTTAATGTTGAAGAACCGAACACTCATTTTGAATGCTTCCGCAATATCTCAACTTTTAATAGACAATGTTTATGGATTGTAAACAATTTGTTTTGAAAGTTTTGAATGTGTCAATTAGTCTATAGTTGACTAAGGGCTTGATACTTTTGAATCTCACTTATGGAAACTATGTCGTAACTTTAGACATCTTTTATATAAAATGGTATGTAATATTATTAAATTCAAGTGAAAAATTTAAGGGTGTTACAGTTGGCGTTTTATATTTAATGGCGTTTTATGGAGAAACGATGCTTACCCTTTTTACCCTTAATGAAGCACGTTCCAAGCAATAAAGTTGATGTTATTTATGAAAACGCCACCTTGCCAATCTTATCCATAGATTGTTTTAATCTAACGATCCATAAGCGTTCTCACTATTCTCACACTTTTGACCGTTTTCCCATAAATACTGACCCTACAGATATATTGTAAATGCAAACCAAAGATGGACACATTTAGAAACTAAATTGACGTAAATAAGTTGATATGTAAAGATCCCTACAATTACATATTATCGTAGATAAGAAAAGGGTTAAGTATATATTACAATTCATAATGTTAAATAGACGCACAAGATAGACAAATTTTATTGGAATATCATTTATTATTTGCTTCCATCTATCTCCAAGACCGCAACTATATAATGTTTCCCAGATTTAGTGATTTTCACTTGTTTTTAGTAGACTTTGTTAACAACCAATTTTTTGTTCCACCTCTTAGGCTATAGGGTATGGTCATGACCCTCATGGCCACCATGATCCTCCACATAGGCATCACATCATCCATCTTTAATTCATTATTCAAAACTACTACCCTAAGGGTGTGGTCATGACCCAAACCACTATCCTCTTTATTTTTTTAATTTATTTTTGTCTTAAAATTATCAAATGAGAGGGTCGTGGTAATCGTGGTTTAATCCATGGGAACCACCATCAATCAAGGAGGGGGATGGTGTACCATTTAATTAATGATCCTATGTGGAAATAATGTTCCAATCCATGACCCCCACACCCTATAGCCTTAGAAACATTGTTTTTGATAAATGCATAAGACAATGACTGAAACAAATAAAAAGGTTAGTATATATTTACTCCTTTCTCACTTAAAGAATTTCCCTCCTTAATTTTCAAACGGCTATAACTTTTTTCATATATTAATAATTTTTTTAGCATAAGACAATGACTTAAACAAATAAAAAGGTTAAGTATATATTTAGTCTTTTCTTACTTAAACAACTTCCCCCCTTAATTTTCAAACGGCTATAACTTTTTCATACGTTAATATTTTTTTTAAATTACACCGTATTAACGAACATTTTATTATCTTTAATTCGAGCTGTCTAATGCTATAGTTTTTTTTTAAATTACACGATTTTGAATACCCATTAGTTCATAATGTGATTACGGGGATTTTGAATACCCAGCACCAATGGCGGCTTTGATGGTGTGCGGGGAGGACCTCCGCACAAGACCCGTAATTTCAAGGGGCACGTGATTTGTAAAAAAAATTCGATATATGTCTGTTAATTTTTTTAAATAGTAAACGTATAACAATTCCAATATAGGCACGTTTACAATTTTATGGTTTAGAATTTAGCCCACTTGGCATTAGGTTTCTTGAGCCTGATACTAATTTGATATAAAAAATAATAATAACTAAACATTACGGAATGGCACATTTCTTTGAGCTCGAACAGGGTACGTGAATTCTCAGAGACGTCTCTGCCCAGCACATAACCACGTGATTTTGAATAACCATTATGTGATTACACATTCAACATAACCATTACGTGATTACACATTCAACATAAACCATTACACATTTAATATGATTTGTTATAAATAATGTAGTTACAATTTGCTTAGAACGTAATCACTCGGTGTGGTTTTACATAAAATATACTATAATGAAATCACGTAATCACGAAATGAGTATTCAAAATCACGTAGTATTGTAATAATACATACTCAACCATTGTTATGCAATTATGTAATGACTTAGTGTTGTTTCACATATTATAATGAAATCACGCAATCACATAATGAGTATTCAAAATCATGTAGTCATGTGCTGGATATTTAAAATTATGTAATCACGTAATGAGTATTCAAAATCATGTATATTTAAAAAAACTATAGCAATAGGCTGCTCGAATTAAAGAGAATTAAATCCTCGTTAATACAATGTATTTTTTTAATTATTAATGTATATAAAAATTATAGTCGTTTGAGAAGGAAACAAAATACCCTTTCTCTATTTATTTATTCAATTGTTTGAATCTGAAATTTACAGGATTGCCCTCTCCTAGTTTTGAGCTATTGATTTTGGGAGATCAATGACCGAGTTTGTCTCCTACACTTCGTATAATAAATCTCTCTTGTACACGATCTCTTATCTATGTATTGTATACATTTTATTCAATCAATTTTGCATAAAATATCATGTTATATTACATGTGTTGTTCAAATTTTATTGTAATTTATTTTGTGTATTAATACATCAAAAGCACCTAAATGACAACCAATATATATATATATATATATATATAAATAAAAGTATCTCACTTACACATAACACCACTTATAACAATTTACGAATAATGGCCCTAACTACATTAGCAGCATCATGCATAGCATTATTTGAGCCCGTCATCGGAGATGAGTGACCATGCTCACCGAAACTCCTCTCACACACCTGCGCCTCCACCTCGCTATCTGCCATTCCATCCTCAGCAAACTTAGGCATGCCACCTCTCAACGCATCCCTAGACGACGGAACATCCGCATCAACCACCGCATGATACACCTCCGCACACTGATCCAACGCTGGTCTCAACTCTGGTCTAGACTTTTTAAGAACAACAATCTGCTTTAAGATTTCGAGGCCTTTGTTGTTGACTGCGTCAACTCCGATGAGTGCTAACCCTGTTAGATCTGCATTTTGGCTCTTGGGGTCTGCTAATAGAATCTTGAGGCATAAATCGGGAGAAGGTGTGCCCTTGCATGTGTTTTTTATGAGTTGCATATCTGCCATGGCTGAAAGTAGGGTTCGTTGAAGAAAGAGAAGAAGAAAGAGATTGGTGAGTGGAGATGAGATCTTCATCTTGTTTGTGTTTCTAGATTCCATAAGTTGGTGTGTTTGGTTACTATTTATAGGACTGAATTGATGATTTTTATACATGTATTAATAAAAAAATACAAATTAATGTTATATTTAAAAATTAATTTGCCGTTAAAAAAATCATTTAATACAGTAGTTACAAATCTCTAAAATATTCTTTTTAGGCAACATTAAATGTCCTACTTGTTTGATTATCACTTTTTTCAACAATTAGATCGGGTGTAGTGGTTAAGAAAAATAATGCCCCCACCATGGGGCATTATTCGACACGTGTCATTCCAGTCAGCATGGGGCGTTATTGCAAAAGTGGTGTAGTGGGAATAATGCCTAATAATGTCCCTTCCAATCATTAAACAAAAAAATAATAATAAATAAAAAAGCAAACAGTTGCTCATTGGCTAGTCAAACATTGGGAGTGGTCCCATTGGCCACATGCAAAATCCACCCCACCACTTCAGCGTTTTATTTAAAACGCTTACATGCATTTTTTTTCAAAAACAACGCCTAACAACGCCGGGTGTAATAGGGGGGGGGGGGGGTTGCGGCGTTTTTTTCAATTTTTTTTTAAAATACCGCCCCACTACGGGTGGTCTTAGGCCACTCGGTGTAGGAGGAGACAAGTAATTAGAGGATGCCCATCCACCTTAGCGTCACGTTAACATCCAAAGAGGATGCCCCTCCAAGGATGGAACAAGGGAAATGGTTAATGGGCCTACCACACTTATTTATTTATCTTTTTAAATTTGGTAAATTAAATATGCAATATATATATATATATATAGGGGAAGGTTCATTATTTCAGAAGAAATTTATTGTGAGAAGAAAAAGAAGAAAGGGCATAATGGTAAAACATTAAATAGTTTATAACTCCTCCCATTAATTATATTATTTCTCATTAATAAAGCAAAAAACATTTTATCCTACACATTTCAAAATTTATCCTACATATATCTTACACTTACCGAAATTTACTCTACGCATATCTAAATTTATCCTACACATTTAAGAATTTATCCTACACATACTAAATTTATCCTACACATGTCGAAAATTGTCTTTCACCCTAAATTATTTTATCTTGAAAGAGTATATTTAAAAGTGAGTTACAAGTTTTTAATTAGTTAGGTAATTAATTACAATTAGAAGTTTACCTATATGCCCTTATTAATAACATTAAATACACATATTAAATGAAGTAAAATGGAGCATTTCTATTGGTTTAAATCTTATTCTTTTTATTCTTACAAAAATTTTCTTCTCATTTGAACCTTCCACTATATATATATATATATAGGGTCAGGATTTAGAGAAAACGGCGGAAAGTGTGAGAACGCTTATGAATCGTCCGATCAAAACAATCTATGGACTAGATTGGCACGGTGGCATTTTTGTAAATAACATCAATTTTATTACGTGGACGCGCTTCATTAAGGGTAAAAAAGTCTTTTGACTTCTCCACATAAAACGCCATCTCATGAAATAAAACGCCAAACAAATAGCACACACCATTCTAACTAAAAGACGCCATTAGATATAAAACGCCAAACTTAATTATAATAAAATCCCGCCTAAAAAACCGCCAAAAAAAAATCCTTATATATAACATCTCAGACCTTCAATTAAAAAAAACACACAAAACCCCAAACGCCATATTTAATATATACCATTCTTCTTAGAAACGCCAAAAAACCCAAACATCAAATATCTTCTAAACCAAAACGTTTATTTGAAATTCAGTTTGGTTGTCTGTAAGGTTTCACTCAATGTAATGGACAAAAATCCTTAAGTGATGATATTGTCCATTTCATTGAGTAAATTCTTATTGACTTTATCCTTAACTGCCATCCAATTTATAACGCCAAAACATACAAAAACATTATTGAGGTTTGTTGTCAATAAAGTTTAGCTGTATGGGGTGGACAACATTGTCAGATATCTTTCTTAACCGAGGATTAACAATGCTGTCCATCTCATACAGCAAAACATTATTGATTTTAGCATGATTAAATTTTGAGGTTTAAGGTGCTTTTATTTAGTGGCGTTCATTTTATCGGTAAAACGCCAAAATTAAAAAATCAAACATCGTTCATTGGAAAATTCAAGATTGTTGGCTAAAGGGTGTAAACTCAATAACATTTTGCTGCATGAGATGGACAAATCTTCAAGAAAAAGATGCTGATGTCAGACTTTGTGCTTCCAAACGGCGACAAAAAAACTACTTGAAAAACAAAAAAAAAACAAAATGAATCATACGAAAGTCGAAACAGCCAGTTAAAATGATTCAAAAAATAAGAAAGAAACTGGTGACAGTGAAGATTTGGAAGATCAATTGTTTATATATTTTTTTTTAATTTTCTTTTTCAGTTGATTGTTATATAATAAAAACTTCATATATAATAAAAACGCCAGACAGCCAAATGCTTGTTAAAACGCTATCATGCCGTAAAACGCACCAAAAACTCCCAAACTATAATAAAATTACTTTGGAAAAGTATTATAAAAAACCCAAAAAATAAAAAAAAATAAAAACCAAACTTGAAAATGTAACTAGAAACAGTAACTACAAAACAGTAAAAATGAAGACGGAAAATTTATTATATTAGAATCTAAAACGCCAAACTTGAAAGACGGGACGTGTTACAGACTTCAGAGATAAAAGCTTATCAAAAACAATAATTACAAACAGTAATTGAAACGACGAATAGTTTATTATAATAATGCACCGCCTAACCTACGCCGCCAAAAGAAATCCTATAAAATAATACCTGTCAGCAACTTCCATTTAATCAAACCAAAAAAACAAACGCCAATACTACTAAATGCCACTCACTGTAAAAGGCTAAAAAATTAAAAAAATCAAAGATTGCTAATATGCTTTCTTGGATATTCAGTATTGTTCTTCGTGAAGTTTCACTGAATAGATTGTTAGGTGAGGGGAGTAACTCAGTAAGATTTTGCTGCATGAGATGGATAAATCTTAAAGAAAAAGATACCGATGACAATTGAATGTCATTTTGTGTTCTTTGTTCTTGAATAAGTCTTGGATGAGGAGAAGAGATCAATGACACTGAAGAGTGGGATGATTATAAAGATGAAGGTCAAGATGAAGAAAAAGCGAAAAACCCACCCACACGTCATAGATCTATGTCCCCAAACATCCACAAAAAGCCACTTCAACAGACGAGCAGGCAAAATAATCAAACCGATGAGTTTGTTAGGTTTTACATAAAACGTCATATATTTGGTAACAGTTCTTGTACTATTAAAGAAGAGAGAGACTGATGACAGTGAAGATTGTGAAGAGAGATCCAATTAAGATTTTTAATTTATTTTCTTCGCTTCTATTTTTTTCCCTGTGGTTGTAATATAATTTTACAATTATAAAACGCCAAGATAACAAAAACGCCAAAATGTATATAAAAACAATAGAACAATGGGTCATCTTGTTTAAAACGCCTTGAAAAATGCCATTCAGATAGATTTCCTGGCCCCCTGGGGTTCCAATGGCATACGATTTGAAAAACGCCATAAATGCCATAAACGCCAAAATGTTAATACAATGAAATCATTAAACGCCATTAATTATTGAATTTGCTTAACGCCAAAAATCTTAAACCCCAAAAAATAAAACAATATTGTGAAAAGCGGAACTGGAAAAGCAGAAGATAAAATGACAAAAAAGCCCATACGCCCTAATTATATTGCGCGCCACGTGTTGGGTCAGGATGCGTTCTCACCGTTCTCACACTTTAGAGCGTTTTCTCCTGATCCCATATATATATATATATATATATATAACTAAAATTAATTTAAACTCTAAAATAAATATTAATTCCAACATTACATTAAAAAAACCTAAACTTAAAAAAGATTAAAAAAAAATACTAGTCTTCATCCGGCGTGTCGTCCCCGAAAAATAAAGATAACCTTCTCGGTCTTGGTTTAAGGCGTCTGCCCTAGTTTGCGGTTGTGACGACGTTTCTTTTTCTTCCTCCATGATCATCTGTGATGCCTGCATAACGAAGTTCGCAAAAAATAATTCACCCTCACCCGAAGATGATGAACACCACGATGTAGAAGAAGAAGACATGCCTAAAACTATATAAAAATATGGTGGTGTATAAAAAGTGAGAGAGATTGGAAAGATTTGGGTTAAAAGTGAGGGAATAAAGGGCAAATATTTATAAAGTGGGAAAAAAATAATTTTTAAAAAGAAATTCTAGCCATTGTAACGACTACTTTTTGTCTTCATCTGGCCGGTCCTCAACGTCTTGGCCATGCCGGTCTCGACGCTGCCGTTCCAGGGGAAATGGTGTTGAGGGGCGTCGTCGAACCAGGCCACGTCCTTGAATTTTTAAATCAAACAAACTCTGGATAGTAATTGTCCTTAAATTTAATTTATTGTTATTACGAAACATACAGCAAGAGAGAAATGTCTTCTTTGATATATTGTATTACATTGTGTCTGTATAAATATATAAATGATACAATATGTAATGAAAAGGTATGCGTATTTATTATTTTTTCTTAAATTATGTAAAAACCAGAATATTTCAGCCATGTATCTGCCACCTAGTTTATTTCCATTATACTTGTATACTACCTTGATCTATAAAACACCTTGGGTTACATCTATAAAACCCTTTAAATATACATACCCACATATAGGGGTGTGCAAAAAACCGAATTAACCGAACCATAACCGAATTAACCGACAAAACCGAACCGAAAAAACCGAACCAAATAAAAAACCGGTGGGTCGGTTAATGGTTTTTTTTTAAACCGAAAGTAGCGGGTCGGTTATGGTTATCATTTTTTCCATACCCACCATAACCTAAGCGAACCGACATGTAATAAATTTTTGTAGGATTTAGGACGTTTCACCATATTTTTAATATTTGATGGTTTATTGAAGATTTTTAGTATGTATAGGTTTTTCATATCGTTTTGTGATTTTGGTTGGATTTTATTTTAATTTATGAAATGTATCATATCATTTTATTTCAATATTCGATAATAAATGGTATTAATATTATGGATTATATGTATTTTTATACTATATAATATACTAATATATACAAATATGCATTAACAATTTATTCCATGTTAAAAAAATAAGCTATTTTTAGCTAAGCTAAATACACGGTTAACCACCTATAACCGACCCGCTAAAACCATCAAACCGAATAACCATAACCACCATAACCGATCGGTTATGGTTATGGTTATCCATTAGCCGACATCGCGGTTATGATTATGGTTTTAGATCAAAACCGACCCAAACCGGCCCATGCACACACCTAGGCCACATATATTTTAATTATATATGTAAAGTTGTAACACCCGAATTTATAAAAGACTATATAATAATAATAATAATAATAATAATAATAATAATAATATATTTTTAATGTTAATAAGTTTTGGATTGTTGATAATTTTTTTATGTTTATGAAATATAATTTATCTGTAGTTTTGGATTGTTGATACATTTTTTTTAAGTTTATGAAATAAAATTTATTCTGTAGTTATGAGTTAGCTAGCTATGTATTAAATTTCAATTATAAGGATTTATAATAGTAATCGGTTAAAAGAAATTGTGGTTTAAGTTATATTTCAATGCTACTAGTTATCTAAATTAAATTACTTGCGTTATATGGTCCTAAGTGAATTCTATTCGACCTTTGACCGATGTAATTCTGGATTTTTTTATGGCAAATTTTTTTTATTCTTTACTGTGTGTAGGACTTGAACTCAAGACCTCCTTCTCCCAAAGTATTTAAAGGTTTTGCTTTTATCAATGGACCACCATCTCGTTGGCGTAAATCTGGATTTATTAGTCCTCAAGATTTCTTTCATCTTTATCAATTCACATACATAGCATAAAACTCATAATAATTGGTGAAATTTCAAAACCGTTCTCTTTTAAAAAAAACCATATATAGCAATGGCGAAACTAGAACATTAACTCAGAGGGATCTAAAAAAAATTTCACAGTGCAATCATACAATATTAAAAAAAGACAATAAATAAATAAAGTAAAACAAATACCAAATAGATTTGTCCTCTTCTTTTTTTTTCATAGCTTGAAATCGTTTCATAACATCGTCGTCTTTTACTTCATGTAAAAAATCTTTTTCAACCGCACAAACATAGCATCGTTCAAAAATTCTGGGCCCATTCGATTACGTAAATCCGTCTTGGCAAGCTTCAATTTCGAAAAATATCTTTCAACGGTTGTGGTTGCAACCGGTAAAAGTAAAGCAAGCTTCATTACCCGATAAACTAAATGACAAGAACTATGTGTTCTCGTTTCAACCATAACACGCGCAAAATCACTTATTGTGACACCCGACTATTTTGAGTCTGTACCGTACTAGTGTGACATGTATTATGAATAAATAAAGACAATATTTTATTAAATTTGGTGTGAATATATAGTATTTGATGTGTTGGAAAATCCAAACTTTGTTAAATAATATGTTGGCAATAATAAGATAAACGCTTATCGCGTAACGAACAAAATGCAAAACAAACGTCGGTGACCGCCCGGTTAATGTTAAAATCCTAAAAATATTTCGTTATGATTAAATTTCAATTTTTTTATATTCGTGAAGAAAAATTAACTAAAACGCTTAAAATCTCTATTTTGTGAATTTAAGCGCATACTGCACAATACCACATGTATACTGTAAAATACAGACAACGTAGCCAGTCAAGGCGAATAAAATATTGTTCAGCAATATTATGTCGAGTTAAATTTTATAGAACGATAAAAATAATTTTAAATGCCTTAAACGCGATTAAAACACGAGATAAAATACCCGGTAGTCAGTTAAATGCCTGTATTTAACAATATATATATATATATGTATGCATGAATGCATGTAAATGTGTACGTGGGGTGTAGGTGTCGACCACGAAAGCACTTCTGTTTGTCTCTTTTCTTGCATTTTGACAGGTGTTATAACATTTCCAAAAAAATTTATTTATAAAATTTAAAATAAAGTATATAAAAACTTATATTATTAAACGGGTAAGTTGACTGTTAGAAATATGAGATATCTAAACGAACATAGGAACCGTTTAAAAAAATATTATAATAAAAATACATTATAATTAACCTTACTCCTTTTTAATGAAACTTAGGTCAAAATGTAGATAAAAATATCCTCGTTCTAATAACATATTTATCGTTTTATAAAACGTCATATTTTAGAAATTATAAGTGGTAAATAAGTGAAGCAGCTGGATTAATTATAATAATAAAATTTAAAACTTATGAATGTTGTCTACCTGTATTGGCCGAAGATAATAAAGAATTTGATTCTTTCGTGGCCTCCAAGTTGAGACTTTTACTATAAATAGGGACAAGCCTTCAAAGAAAAATTTGCTCAGCGTCTCTTTTTACTCTCGTGCGCTCTCTCTCTCTCTCTGTTTCTATATTTTTCTTTAATAATTCACCCCCTTATAAAACAAAGCTCTGCTCCGTTTTAAGTGTTTTAACCCCTGATCACTGATTCGATACCATGTCCGAGCAATCTTGAACCCAGCAACTGATGCCAAAGCGCTGCCTGATAAAGGCTATGCTTTGTAAACTAAGTTGGGGTTCTGATCTCGTGAGGTATAGATAATGTTGAATTGAGTTATTATACTTAACATGAGTGCATTATATATTTTATTAAAAAAAAGCTCAGGAGTTATACCCAAGATTATACCAGGAAGCCTGTAGTTAAACCATAAAGTTACAAAGTGAGTCATTCTCTCTTTTTATCAAATTGCTTTGCAAAACTTTAAATGTTTTTTCAGTTATACTTACAGTGATCAAGTCTTTGTTCTACAAATTACTGCCAGTATTTTATGGAGTTTTGTATACATTACTTAATGTAACTTCACCATTGGACAAAGGGTTAACCAATGGGTGATATGATCATAGTCACAGATCCGTCGAGTGACAAGTACTTTGGAGAATTTTTTAGATAGAAACATTGTAATCTCCATCTTGATACTGTAAAATATAACAATGTGTATTTTTATAAAATGGAATGAACTCGCTAGTATTTCTTGTTGATAAAATATTTTTAAAACGTGTTTCATGTAATTTGCTGTAAAGATAATAGAAGCCAGCTATGGAGCACTGAAGACTTAAATAAATTGGCTATAATTACCTGAATAAAAGAAAAAAAATTATAATTTATCAATTAGCGTTTATCCCTATAAAAACATTTGAATGGAATATGGCTTGTAGTTCCTTTGTTTAAATATTGAAAGTTTGGTGTGTTTACAAACTCTGAAATTATTTCCTAACTACGATCCTGATGAATAATTTTCCGCTACATATTTAATAAAAACCGGTACCACTTGACTGCTTCACGGCACCCGCTCCTAGGGTGGGGTCGAGGGCTGTGAGAAAAGGTGGTATCAGAGCCACTGGTTTAAGCCATTTAGGTGTCCTTTTAATATCTAAAACTTAAACAATTATGCTAGAAATTAATGTTATAATTTATGTGTTATTTTGTGTAGATAAATCTTAATATGTATATTATGATTTTTATGTTATTCTAACAAACTTTGAGTTCACAGTATGAGGACCAATATAATTGAATGTACACATATGCTACCTAGGCAGATGTATTTGGTCTCTAATAGGAACGCCGTACTATTAATTGAATCGAGTTTACAATGATCGTTTATTCCCTAAATAGGTAAGTGCCACATTTACTTAATATATTTATAAGATAAAGTTTTTGTTTATTATTATATTAATTAAAAGTGAAAATCACGAGTTAAAACGAAAAAAATATATATACATAATAATAATAATAATAATAATAATAATAATAACTATTAAGCTATGTAGATATATTAAAATGGTAGATATAACATTTAATAATAATGTAGTTTACAATTTTCCTAATATTAAAATGTTTAATAATATAAAACCCTAAACATTTATAATTTTAGTATTAAACATTTGTATACATTTGATAATTGTAGCCTCCGAAATGTAGATAAACATTTATTATATTTTAAGTTTAGGTGAGGAAATTATACCTAAATGTTTGTATGGTATATTAGATAGTGGAGGGTTCAAATGAGAAGAAAAATTTTGTAAGAATAAAAAGAATAAGTTTTAAACCAATAGAAATGCTCCATTTTACTTAATTTAATATGTGTATTTAATGTTATTAATATGAGCATATAGGTAAATTTCTAATTGTAATTAATTAGCTAATTAATTAAATTTGTAACTCACTTTTAAATATACTCTTTCAAAATAAAATAATTTAGGGTGAAAGACAATTTTCGACATGTGTAGGATAAATTTTAGTATGTGTAGGATAAATTCTTAAATGTATATGATAAATTTAGATATGCGTAGGGTAAATTTCAATAAGTGTAAGATATCTGTAGGATAAATTTTGAAATGTGTAGGATAAAATGTTTTTTACTTTATTAATGAGAGATAGCATAACTAATGTGAGAAGTTATAAGCTATTTAATATTTTACCATTATGCACTTTCTTCTTTTTCTTCTCACGTTAAATTTCTTCTCAAATAAACCTTCCCTATATTAGATATATTAATATATATCTAATATATATATATCTATGTTCAAAATATATAAAAATATTTTAGTAATATAAAAAATATATTGTGAACATATATTAGTATTATAAAAAATGGCTTTTAGATTAAATTTAAATTATCCGTAATACAGTTTAATATTAAAATATAATACCACCTTATATAAATATTTACTCTATATACTTTAATATAAGGATTGTAGTAAAATATGAAATTTATTTTACAATAAAGTAAGGTATATTTAAACACGTAAATATTTAATATTTAATATATTATATGTGTGTATTGAGTAGGAGTTGGGTAGAAAACCTTATTTTCCTAGAAAGTCTAGGAAGCAATCAGAATGTGACATGTGGCGTTGAAGGATTTTAACTAAAAGGACAATTGGGTAATTTGACATTTTATTTTAATTTTGGAATTTATATCTCATTAACTAACTATGCACGATTTTTTGGTAACTGTTTCTCCATGATTTGCGAATTACTACCAGATGTAAATATCAATCAAATTCTCATTCGTTCCTTTCACAATCTTGATCAACTTTATTCGTAAATCATTTTTTACGTGAGAGATAGTTATGGCTTCAAACACAATTCTTGATTGCGGATATGGCAAATACACTTCTTTTTCTGTTTACTATTATCTGGTCTGTATCGATTTTTAATTATGTCTGGAAACCACCAGAATGTTCCTGACGTTGTGTTTTAACAGCAAGCAGATTCATACAGTTGTGTTTTAGCATTCAGATTCATACAGTTGTGTTTTAACAGCAAGCAGATTCATACAGTTGTGTTTTAGCATTCAGATTCATACAGTTGTGTTTTAACAGCAAGCAGATTCATACAGTTGTGTTTTAACAGCAAGCAGATTCATACAGTTGTGTTTTAGCATTTAGATTCATACAGTTGTGTTTTAACAGCAAGCAGATTCATACGCTGTGTTTTACCATCCATGCTGGTAATGCTGGAGGATTTCTTGACGCTGTGTTTTAACAGCAAGCAGATTAGCAAGCAGATTAATACGATGTGTTTTCTTGATGTGTTTCTTCGTGAAGGATAGAAGGAAGAGAGAAAGAGAGAGAGAGAGAAAGGGAGAGAGAGAGAGAAAATAGCAAGAAATGTGGGGTGGTTATGGAATGGCAATTATTTCCATATTTAAAACAAGTTAAATGACATATCTACCCCTGATTAATTAAATAATCCTATTTTTAATAAACACATATTACCAAAATGCCACCAAGATGATCTCAACCATTAAACACACCCATTGGATGGCCCAGATCGCTTCCTAGACTTTCTAGGAAAAACACACTTTCTGAAGGATCCCCACTCTGTGAGTATTTATCCATAATATTTAATAACTTATTTAATTATTTATATTCTATTAGTGTAACACCCCGAAAATATAGATTTTTTTATTATTAATTAAAAGTTGGTAATAGTCGAGATAAGATAACTAGGAATAAATAACCTAGTTAGTCATGAGTCTTGAAATAATAAGAAAACTTGGTTAAGACACCATTTATAAAAACTTGATTAAGTGGAGGGATTAAAGTTGACAAAGAACTAAAATGGTTTTAATATAATAAAAAAAACACCACAACACACACACTTGTGTGTGTTCTGGTCGAGATTTCCACAGGAGCCAAAAAGGGTTCTTCTACTTGAACCCTAACTCATACAAATCAACTGAATTGAAAGGACAAATCAACCCTAAATTGAAAACCAAGCTCAAATTAGTGATCACCCAAGTGAGGGATCACAAGGTATGTCGAAATTCATCTTTTGGTTACATCTTGAATTCTTGATGAACACTTGAAAACGAAATTATTGCTAGAATATTGAATGTATGAATGATGCTATGTTGAATCCATGATTAGGAACGGACTATAGTTGAGAAACTTGATGAATTGATGATGTAAATTATGAAAATTATAATCATCTACATAAGTGCTAAATGGGTTTTGTAGGAAGATGATGAACACTAGAATCATGATCATCAATTTGGTGTTATTTAATTTCCATGAAGTAAGTCTAGGTTTTGTTATGCAAACTAGACACATCAACTTTTGAAAAATGCTTAATCTTGGCTAAATAATTAGTCATAAACTTGATTGAAGATTTTATAAAATTATGCCCAAAAGGTGTTTGTTAAAATGCCTAAACGAAAGCAAATTTGTTGAAATTTAGAGTAAAACGCGTAATCGAATGATATGGCGAATTATGCGTAATATGAAGTGATTAGAGTTCTTAACATATTGTTGGTTGAACTCTATAGGCAATGGGATTGAATCTTCAAGCGGACAAGCCGAAAAGGACGCGCGCTTGAAGGAAAAGCTTTGAAGGTAACTTATAGTTTTGTTACAATATGCATAAACATTGGTCGTAGTTATGTTAATGGTGTTGCAGTGTAATATATGAGTTTGGTATGGCATTGAAGTGACGAAGCTCACTTGACAACCAAACGGTTCAAAATAATGATTAGAATAAGTTTGGTATGTCATTGAAGTGATGGCTTTCACTTGACAACCAAACGGGTCAAAACGATGTTTTAAAACGGTAGTGTTTGAAGTGACTTGAATGTCACGCAATGAATTGGTATTGTGAGTGCGTAAGCCGAGAAACGGACACATCAAATTTGATTTAAATGAGCCCTTGGATTTGGGTCAAAAGTTTAGAAACACGACTTGTCGAAATTGTTTAAATGTACATGCTTGAATCATTTATAACAAGCATGACATTATTGCGTGCACGAACCATGTGACAGGGGTGAAACGCTAATGTTTGATAAGCCCGGGAAGGGGTAAAAATGTTTAGAAATAGTTAGTGATAACAAACATGTAGTGTAACTTAAAACTAAATAGGTCAAATAACTATAAAAGGTATTTATAAGCCATTAGCTTATAAATCGGATATGGATGTGAACAAAGATGATAAACGGATCCATAATTTAATTACAGTTGCGTAGGAAAAAGAATCACGCGAATTGGATAAGTGGATCAAAAGTTATGACACTTTAAAGTTTGGTTTTCGATTAAAAACATAGCTATGCAGATATGCTGATATGCTGGTCCCAGATACGGACTTGCTGGAAAATGGTCTTACCCGCAGCACGCGAGGGACCACATGAACCCGGGCGCGCCACGCAACGTGAGTCGCGGCCCGCGACAGATGTTGCTTAGTCTCTCGTGGCCCGCGAGAGACATAAAAACTGCCAAATTTGTTTTTTATTTGTTGTTTGATGCATAGAACTTGTTTAATCTTATATTTAAGTTATCAAAACTAACTTTTAAGTTGGTTTTTATCATAGGTGAATATCAAGAGTACCCAGATGAAGATTAAGTGACGAAAAAGGACCGAACACATGTCATTTGAAGCTTTCGTTCTGATCTTATTTTGTTTTAGTTAAAAGTGAACTTTGTAAACACTTAAAACTATAATTTGAATGTTTCCAAACTTGCATGAATGTTGACATAACAAGTTTTTGTAAAGTCGCATTTTAGTATAAAATGCGTATGTAATGTTATAATTTTGTTACATTGAGACGGGTCTTACAAGTTGGTAATCAGAGCTCAAGGTTGTTGACAAAGTGTGTTTGGTTCGAAGCTTGATCAAACATCCGGTAAGAATAAATTATTTTAGTAGATTTTAATAAAACACTAAAAAAGGGATATGAATTGATGTGCGTGGGAAGAATGTGTTAATACACTCAAACTGTAACAACCCTCACTAAAACCGACACCCTCATAATATTTCCGATACCCTAGTATATTTTATAATGTCCCAATATGTCTTTATATACACGCCGTATGTGAAAACCGAGCCCGAAATATAGTATAGAATTAAAAATAAATTAAAAATCTAATTTTTGGGCTGAGGCGGGCCGCGTAAGCCCCACCTCAACCGTGACGCGGGCCGCGTCAACTTAAAACGGGGCACGACCCTGGGGCCGCCACGTGGCCCAACACCTGGTGGGCCTACCTGATGACCCAGCTAAGCTACGCAGTTGACCGGAGTCAATGCGGGCCGCGTAGACCCTCGTCTACTCTTACGCGGGCCGCGTGGAAGTCAGTTTCAGCACCTATATAAGAAAGCAACGGGTTTTCGTTTTCCGTCGTTCATTCCTTTCATTCTCAATCTCAATTTCTGATAGTAGAGATAATACGCGGGTATTATACCCCCTAATTAGTGAGGTTCTGCTCCGTTGTAAGTATTATAACCCCAGTTTCGTAATAGATACGCTGCCCGATTGATTTAGGGTTCCGTAACAACTGTCGTGGTTCTGCCCGACGTAGTTGTTGGAATGCCGTCTCGGGGAGGGTATCATTAATATTTTCAAAGGGTTATGATACTAACCTATGTACATTTGTATAAATTATAGATTATTCCCAGGAAACCCTTACGCGAAGTCTAAGACAACAAAGTGAGTTTATCCTCTTTTTGTTAACCTTTTTGTAATATTTTACAAAACCTTAATTGTTTTACAATGTGATTAAGCGGTGATTGAGTCTTTGTAGTTCTTCAATTACTGCCGGTATATTGGGGTTTTGTATACAAAATTTACTACTGCAAGTAGTAAGTCGGGGATGACAGTACGTTACCATTGGACGACGAGTTAGCCAATGTGTAATATGACCCACAAGTCAGGATTGACAGTACTGAATGAGTAATTGTGTAGAAATAAACAATGTGATCTCTCTCAATACTGTTTTAATTGATAAAATGTTTCTTGATTAAACTGGGATTCCCTCACCAGTATTTCCCACTGAAAAATGTTTTTAAAACGTGTTTCAGGTAATACAATGTGACATCCAATTAGTAAAAAGCCAGTTGGAGAGCACTGAAGGCTTGGAAAAAATGTGGCTATAAAAGTTACCTAAAAGACGATGTTTTAAATTCAATAAAATAGGGTTTATCCCTGTAAACGTATTGTAATAAGAAACTTGGGTTTTACCCATGTGATTATTAATATTAAATATGGTGGTTTTACTCTGATAAACATTTCCTAACTACGGTCCTGATGTAATTTCCGCTGCCAAATTAACAAGCTGATACCACCGAAACTCTGAGTTCGCGTCCGCCCGTTCCTGGGACAGATAAGGGATCGGGGGTTGCGACAGAAGGTGGTATCAGAGCCTAGCCACTGGTCTGAGCCAAAGAAGTGTTCTGCTGACACTTAAATTCTAAATTTTGTGTTAGGAAATAAATTACAGAAATACGTGCATAACTGTATTTGTTTGTTATGTGTTATTTGACTATTTGTTAGTTACAGTATGAGTGATCAAGGACCCTCAGACATGAGTCGTCAGTTGTCTGATTCACCTAGGAGTGAAGGTACCTCTTCACAGCCTGCCCTTTCTGGGTATTCTGCTGATCAGGAAGAAGGAATGTTTGCTTTTAAAGCTTAGTCTGAAGAGCCATTCCTTCATAAGAAACGAGGATGGTTCAGTAAGGAAGCCTTTGCGCGTAGGAAAAGAATGCGAAAGTTGCAACAGTAAAGAGTTTTAGCAGCCGCTAAGCGAAAGACAGATGCCCATACACAAGATATGCTTAATAGAAGCCTATCTAATTTTCATATCCTAGCTACAACTGCTGCTGACCCAAGTCTGGAACAACTAGTAGCCCCACAACCACAAATCCCAGACCAACCCATGGAGATAGAAAACCCTGAAAACCAAGTGGAGATGCATGATTTCAACCTAGAAGAAATCCCTAGGGTACAAGCACCAAACCCCCTAGACCCAAATTACGACCCCAGGTGGGACGATAATAGGGACTTTGTGAACGTTACCCGATACATGAAGACACACCCATACAGAACATAGGAGCCTATCCAGGTATGGACCCTTTGGATCCCTATTACCACGATGAATATATTAGGGAGATCTTAGAAGATCCTTACCGATTTCAGGCACTTTCACCCCATATCAGGAACCCGCACCCTAGATTCCGAACCCAGTCCTAGAACCTGCACCCCCAATGAGTGCAGAAAACGTCCAAGAACTTAGGACATTTGGTGAGGAAATTTTAGAAAGCAGTAAAAGAATGCGTCAGGTGGGAGAGCGTCTCGTATGGAAATACGATGAGCGCAATATGGATTTTTGGATAAATCCATATCCGTGATGTGATGAAGGAAACGATAATAGTAGTAATAATATAATATATTAAAATAAAAATAAAATAAAATATGTGTGTACGGATGCATATTACTATTAGTATGATTCTATTTCTGTTGGTATTGTAATTTTTATTTCAGTACTAGTGTGTAATAGATGCATAATAGTATATAAAAATAGAGTAAAAGTCGCAATGATCGACGTTTTTGGCTAGATTGCGTATCATGTGATTAACTATATTAAATATTATCTTGTGATATTAATATGGGGTAAATGTTTAAAATTCAGATGGCCGATGAAGGAAATCAAGGAAATCTGAATAATGATAACCAGAGTAACATTAACGTGGTTAATGAGAATCCAAGCATCGATAACAATGAAAACCAAATGGATAATAGTGCCGTTCAACATATAGTTGCACAAGGAATCATAGATGCCATGCCCTTTATTATTCAAACGATTCAAGAAGCGAATAATAAAAGTAAGCATAGCAGTAAGCGACCAATCGAACCAGAAAACAGCGTGAACAACGGACCTATACTTCAAATTCCTATTCCCAAAAGGAGAAGAACCGTGTCTTGCGGTTGTTCTTATAAAGAATTCTGGTCTTGTAAACCAATGGAATTCTCGGGCAACGAAGTGGCCATTGCAACCCTACACTGGATAGAGAAGACTGAGGCAGTCTTATGAATAAGCAAGTGTGCTGAAGAAGATAAGATATTGTTTGCTTCTAATCTGTTTAAGAATTCAGCACTAGAATGGTGGAATACTATCCTCCAATCAAGAGGAAGTGATAGAACCTACAATATGGAATGGGAAGAATTTAAGAACAAGGTAGAAAGGAAATTCTGCCCACCTAATGAGAAGGAACAGATAGCAAACAAATTCTTAAATCTTAGGATGACTGGTGTGGATAGTAAGGGATACACTAAAATATTCTTCGAATATGCTAGAATAGTGCCAACTCTTGCTTCACCAGAACCAGTATTAATCTCCCGTTATATCTGGGGATTAATTGGGGAGATAAGACATGTAGTCAAGGCAGCTAGACCTCAAACCATAGAAGAAGCTGTAGAACTAGCAAATACCTTGACAGATGAATTAGTCCGTACCCGAGAGGAGGATCAAAGGAGGAACCTAACTCAGAAACTCACACAAGAATTTCGTTCTCGAAATTTTAATCGTGGGAAAAATATAGGTTTTACCTCTACACCCTACTGTAGGAATTGCAACAGAAAGCATTCAGGAAGATGCTCCATATACTGTAACTTTTGCAAAATATCGGGACACAAAGAAGAAAATTGCAGGAAGAAAGCTAACAACAGGATATGTTACAACTGCGGAGAACAAGGTCATATCAAGCTTAATTGCCCTAAATTAGCTCCAGCTACAAACAACAAGAATACTCAAAATGCTAGAGCATTTATTCTGACGGCAGAGGAAGCCAAGATGATCCCAGATGTCATAGCTGGTACGTTTTTAGTTAATGATGTTTTTGCTAAAGTATTATTTGACTCTGGTGCAAACCAAAGTTTTATTAATACATCATTTTGTAAATTTCTAAATCAATCATTAACTAAACTACCACAAGAATGCTTAGTAGAGACAACTAATGGAGAAACTGTTAGGATTTCTGAAATCTTGCAGGGAGCAAGAATAGAAATTTTAAATCAGAAATTTATTGCAAACCTTTATCCTGTGAATCTGGTAGGATTTGATGATGTTTTAGGAATGGATTGGTTAATAGCCAATAAAGTCAATATTTTATGTGATCAAAAGTCAATACAAGTAAATTCACCAAAAGGTAAAACGATCACAATTAAAGGAGATAAACCATCTAGAACTACAAAATTCATCTCTGTGATGAAAACTGCAAGTTATATAAGAAAAGGTTCTATAGTGTATTTGATTTCCATAATCACTAACACTAAAGGAAAGGATTTAAAAGATATTCCAGTAGTATCTCAGTTTTCAGATGTATTTCCAGAAGAATTGCCAAGGCAACCTCCAGATAGAGAAGTCGAATTCAGAATCCATTTAATACCAGGAACATCACCGATTGCCAAAGCACCCTATCGTTTGGCACCTGCAGAAATGCAAGAATTGAAGAAACAATTAGACGAATTGTTAGAAAAAAGATTTATACAACCTAGTTCGTCGCCATGGGGAGCGCCGATACTGTTTGTTAAAAAGAAGGACGGATCAATGCGTATGTGCATTGACTACCGTGAATTAAACAAGGTTACGATTAAGAATCGGTACCCATTACCAAGAATCGATGATCTGTTTAATCAACTACAAGGAGCTCGATTTTTCTCTAAAATCGATTTAAGGTCAGGATATCATCAATTAAAGGTACAGAAAGAGGACATTCCTAAAACCGCATTCAGAACGAGGTATGGTCATTATGAATTTACAGTCATGCCATTTGGTTTAACCAATGCCCCAGCTGCATTTATGGACATGATGAACCGAATATGTAAGCCATATTTGGATAAATTCATAATTGTTTTCATAGATGATATTCTCATTTATTCTAAGAATAAAGAGGATCATGCAAAGCATTTGCACGCACTTTTAAGTTTATTAAGAAAAGAAAAGCTTTACGCTAAATTTTCTAAGTGCGAATTTTGGTTAGAGCAGGTACAATTTCTTGGACATTTAGTTAATCATGAAGGAATTCATGTGGATCCCACAAAGATCGAGGCGATTACTAAATGGAAAACCCCTGAGTCACCAACCGAGGTTAGAAGTTTCTTAGGATTGGCCGGTTATTATAGAAGATTTATTCAAGATTTTTCTAGAATAGCCATTCCCTTAACTAACCTAACATGTAAATCTGTTAAGTTTGAATGGGGATTAAAACAAGAAGAAGCATTTAGAATCCTTAAGCATAAATTAACCCATACACCCATACTAGCATTACCAGAAGGAACTGAAGACTTTGTAGTCTATTGTGACGCTTCTAAATTAGGTTATGGATGTGTATTAATGGAACGTCAAAAGGTTATAGCTTACGCATCTAGACAACTTAAGAATCATGAAGAGAATTATTCAACACATGATTTAGAATTAGGAGCTATAATTTTTGCTCTTAAGATTTGGAGACATTACCTTTATGGTAGTAAGTTTACTGTATTCACTGATCATAAGAGTTTAAGGTATATTTTCAAGCAAAAGGAGTTGAATATGAGACAAAGACGCTGGATGGAGATGCTTAGTGATTATGATTGTGATATCCAGTATCATGAAGGAAAAGCACATGTTGTGGCAGATGCTTTAAGTCGAAAATATCATGAAAAGCCAAAAATGATATGTTCTCTTAAATTAAATCTACAAGTAGATTTAAATGATCAAATAAGAGAAGCACAAGAATCAATAATCAAGGAAGATACTGAAAAGCTAAAAGGTATGCTAAAAGAATTAGAACAAGGAGCAGATAGAATTTGGAGATTCCATGAAAAGAGAATGTGGATACCTAAATTAGGAAATTTACGTCATCGTATATTAAAAGAAGCCCATAAACCTAAGTATACGATGCATCCAGGAAATGATAAAATGTACCAGGATTTAAGAAAAAATTCTGGTGGATAGGAATGAAAAAGGACATAGCAGCCTATGTTTCTAAATGTCTAACTTGTTCACAAGTCAAAGCTGAACACCAGAAACCCTCAGGATTTATACAACAATTAGAAATGCCAGTGTGGAAATGGGAATTGATAACAATGGATTTTGTTACTAAATTACCCAGAACAAAGAAAGGAAATGATACAATCTGGGTGATTGTAGATTGATGTGTGCAAAATGCAACATATAAATTACATCAATTGTGGCATAAAACTAACCCTTTTTTAGTACTAATGTTGGAAAAAGTGTGCTTTTGTCTTCCTTTTGTATTTTCAGGATGAAATGAGCTCAAATAAACAAAAGAAGCAAAAAGGCAGCTAAATCTAACATAAATACAAGAAAAGGAACAAACGTGACATGCCCGACCCCACGACAGCATCTTCCCAAGCAAAACAAGAGAACAGAAGGCTGAACACGCCCCGTGCTCAATGAGCACGGGGGCGTGCCCAAGTGTCAGCATAAAAGACAAAGTTGTAGAAGCTTCCATCGCCCACCACGGGGCTGTGCTCAGCGGACACGGGGCCGTGGTCAACTATAAGATTCGCAGAATCCAGACAAATCTTGATAGTACAGATATGCTTCTGCACACGGGGTCGTGCCCAGCAGACACGGGGCCGTGGTCAACTAATACAGACAAGAGCAATTAATGAAGACAGAGAAGGATGTGGACACGGGGCTGTGCCCACCCGAGCTTCTGTTCAGCCTATAAATAGGAGTGCTTGGCTCAAGCTCAAACCATCCCTTGGCACACCACCTCTCTCACACTTCACCCACCACCCACCACCACCATAACACAATCATCCATTGTCCATCATAGAGTGTGTGAGTCGTCTCGGGATCCAAGATTGATCGTAAGAGTTCTTGACAATCAAGGCCATGTTTGCCTAAGTCTCTTACATCACTTGGTGAAGATAAAGTGTCTAGTGTAATACTTTTTATTTTTAGTCTTTTCGCACTTTTTACTTGGTTATGTATTAATGACTTTAATAACTAGTTTCTTATGTTGAAGGTGATTTTTCCTTATCGTTTGTCCGTGGTGTCTTGGCATTATTTTACTGTCTATATAAAATAAAAGATTTTCACCATTCATATCTCCACGGTCTATATGGAGGTATGTTGGCTACCTGGTCGGGGGTTAAGGGAACGGTTTGGTAAAAGTCTTGCCTTGTTCAGTGTATAGATCCTGCAAGGACCTGGGTCAAATTTAGTAGGACCTCCTTCAATACTTAAAGGTACTGGATGGCGGGGGTCCAAACTCTTTGAGCCCCTCATATGTAAGCTACTGTTAATACTTTAATCCGGCTACTTAGGACTGTATCCCTGCTGACTCAGACTACTTAGCCGAGGGTAACGTCACCTTCAAAAGAGGGGCCTACCATAATATGCATTAATAACTTAATTAATTATCTTTCAATAATCCGACCCTTTAGGATTGTATCCTTGCTGACTCAAACTACTGGATTGAGGGTAACGTCGCATTCAAAAGAGGGGCCTACTACAATAACTAAGATAATCTCTTAAAAAGTGCAAAAGTGCGGAAATAATCAAAGGTTACACTAAACACGAGTCGGAGCCAAGTGATTCATCTTGTCTATCTGTTTTTATTTTTATTTCTATTTTCAGCATTTTAGTTAGTTTTTATTTTTCTTAGTTTAAAACCTTTTTCTAATCTTTTTGATTTGATTAGACGTTGAGGATAAACCGGTACTAAAAGCTCTTGTGTCCTTGGACGACCTCAGTATCTTACCAACACTATACTACGCTCACAATGAGTGCACTTGCCCATATGTGTGTTTAGTGTTAGTAAATATTGTGTTTTATAAATTTAAAACTTGGCTAAAGAAAGTGTAAAAGGACTTAAAATATACTTAAACCTATATATACACCTAACGCACATCAAGTTTTTGGCGCCGTTGCCGGGGACACAAGGATTTTAAGAAAGTTAGGAATCAACGGCCTAATCGTTTTTATTTTATTTTTCTATTTTTTAGGATTTTTTAGTTTTTCAGCTTCTGCAGAACTCAGCACGGGCCGTGCCCGCTGAACACGCCCCGTGCCCAATCATTGGAACTGGCAATCCTGTTTTAAGTCAGACAGTAAGCTGAACACGGGGCCATGCCCACTCAACACGCCCCGTGCCCAAGATTCAGTTACTGAAAACAGAACTGTAAGATCCCGACGGTTGGTAATTTCTGACACAAACATGAGTGATACTGATATTTTTTACTTTCGGCACTCTTATGGTGCGTGGTGTCAAATATGTGGTGGTTCCCATAAGGACTTAGAATGTTATTTTCTAAATTATAAATCCCACTATATAGACCATCGTTTCCCTGTATCCTTAAGAGGGGCGAAAGTAAAAATAATCCCTATCTCTCCCTCGAATGCTCTCAACCGGATTTTCTAGGAGAAATGCTTCTTGATGAACTATTTCAATTAGAAGATCTAATTCCTAATTGGTTAAAAGAACTTAGGATAGATTTCAGTAATTTATCTCAAAACGATAACCAAGAGGAAGTGTTGGGATCGCATTCAAACAACTTCGTTGTTCCTGACGATACCTCTAAATCTAGCGAGGACTTGAGCGATAGTCGTCCCTGTGTCGATTGTGCCATGAAGGACTCCCCATCGACTTCATTCGATGAATACATAGACCTGAGCGATTCGGCATACACCTTCTTTAACGAGAGCCCGGGAAAGGGTTGGACTTGTCCACCTACATATAGCATAAGAATCACCCTCACCGACAACCTCTTGCGTTCTCGTCTTAATCTAGAGCAATTAAGGTATCTTAGGCACTTTGGGGTTGTTCCATCCAGTAAGGAACCGCCCGATCCGGAAAAATTCCTTAAAAAATAGACAAACTTCATAAACAGCCTTTCGACACGGGGCCGTGCCCAGGTCAACACGCCCCCGTGTCCACCAGAAGATTCCCTTCTGACTTTTTGTCAGAATACGGACAAAACGTGTCAGGATCTTGCCTGCACACAGGGCCGTGTCCAGCCGACACGGGGCCGTGTCCAGCATGCTGTCGTTTTCTATAAATGCTGCCAAGAATCATGCACATTTGGACCATCCAGGGATAGAGATTTGAAAGGATCTTCTCACCTACCATCCTAGGTATGTTCTAAAAGAAGGTTCTAACAAACATCTTGTCCTTTCCTCTTTTATCCATTACCTTCTTCATCTTTCTTGCAACAACACCTCTATTGAAGCTTAAATCCAAGCTTTATTGTGATGTTTGTTAAGTTATTGTTCAAAGGATCTTGTTAAAAATAAGTTACACAACATTGTTTTAAGTTATTTCTGCTCAAAAATGCCTCATAAATTGGAAAAATAATTTGAAACTCCAAGATCCTTTGTTCTAAAAAACTGCAGAAAGGTGAACACGGGGCCGTGCTCATTGAGCACGGGGCCGTGTCCGTCATACTGTTTCATTAAAATGAACTATCTTTGGTTTGTTTTCGTAGAATGTCTAGCCAAAATAGTGGAACCTCTTCTGCGCACTCCAGAAACAGTCGAAGGGAAAGAAGGTCATCAATTGAAGCAACTCTCGTACGATACGTAATGTCGTTATGTGAAGCTCTTGACGAGATGACTTCGGTGGAGGAGGTCCTAATAGACCGTATAAATTATCTTACGGTAGGGCTGGAAAACAGTTTTCAAGAGATTAACCTCTTGCACCAGAGGTTAAACATTCTTGTAACACCTCCCATGGAACCAATCCTCCCTCAAGAGGATTGGAACCTAGCACTTGGAATCCACAATCCTAATGGGTGGGATGACCTTCCAGCGGAGCCTCCTCTTGAAGATCTACAAGAAGTCCCGGTGGAAGTTGTACCTCCTCAAACTAATGCCAATGAACCCGCCTTCCTTCTCCCAAGGGAGATAGAGGAATGGCTCGCCGACGTGAGAGGAACCCATGCCCGAAGAAAAGAAGTTTTCATGTCGCATCTAACCAAGAGAATTATCTTTTTGGAAATTTTGCTAGTAAAATAAAGTTTAGGCTAAAACTTATTGATTTGGGTTTCTTGTGTTTCTTTGACCTACTTATCTAGAATTTTAACCCTTAGGACTACTATGTAACTCTCTCTATGACTTAATGAATGATGGT
Organism: Helianthus tuberosus; assembly: GCA_030545235.1. NCBI lineage: Eukaryota > Viridiplantae > Streptophyta > Magnoliopsida > Asterales > Asteraceae > Helianthus > Helianthus tuberosus. The sequence continues at coordinate 11,813,310 of CM060387.1, read as the reverse complement.
TTTAGTTAATTTGGTGTTTGGATGGCGTTGAAACAAATAAAACACACTCGGGATGGCAAAGGAAACAAGGGAAATTTGAACCAGCACCCCATGCAGGAAAACAGGGCCATCCGACAATTCTCTTCGTTAACAGTAAGTTCAGCACGGGCCGTGTCCGCCCAACACGGCCCCGTGCTGCACAGTCTGCAGAAAATGCCGAGTTCAGGTAAACTGGACACGGGCCGTGTTCACCCAACACGCCCCCGTGTCCAGGATTCTGTTTCTCTTTTTCAATTTTGTTACTGGCACCTGAACACGGGGCCGTGCCCGGACAACACAGGGCCGTGTCCAGCGCCCAGTAACACAAATTTTTTCTTTTGCACACCTTTTTACACATTCAATCAACCTAAAAACTTATTTTTGGGACACATTGAGGACAATGTGTAATTTAAGTGTGGGGGGGGGGGGGATGCTAAAACCTTGAATCTTGCAAGTCCTAACTACAAGCCTTACACAAAACTCTATTGAAACCGCGAATCACCCCCAATTTTTTTTTTCAAAAAAAAAATAAAAAAATTAAAAAATAATTTTTTTTTTCATTTTTTACTTGTCTAGGTTTAACTTGGGAGTTTCAAATTCTAAAAAGGTTATATTTTTACAAATTTACAACCGATAGCGCCGTGATAAAAAAAGAACCAACATAAGAAAATTATGAAACGGCATGACAAGCTTAGTTAAAATTTGATTATATATACTTGATCACATAAAAAAACCCATTCCCACAAAAGTGAGTTTTGAGCCTTTATTGAGCATACAAATACATATCATTAAACTAAATGCTCATTTTTCGTTTCTTGTGTGAATAGCCGCTTGGTTCTTACGACTCTAGAACTTGCCACGACGATGCATTCCCGGTCCTTACCAACTTAAACCCGAGTAATTAATGATGGAGGCATTAGGACTAACCCTTTTTATTTCTACACCATTATTTTCTTTTTTTTTTACCACTTACCCAAAATCCCGCTAGTTAGCCCCTTTGAGCCTAAACCTTTTCATTTCATAGCCCAAACCAAACACCCTTTCACCCACCAAAACCCTTTTTATTTTTAATCTTTTATTTTAAGTAACAAGCCCGGTTTTTCTTATGACTCTAAAAAAAAAATATGTTGATGATGAAGCAAAAGAGAAATAAACAAACAAGTTTATCAAAAATAACTTTGTTTGAATAAAAGCTTCATCAAAATAAAAAGTTGCAAAAAAAAAAATAATAATAATAATAGAAAGTCTTATGAAAACCGACGCTTGTTACACTTTTCGCCCTTTCACTAACCACTAACCCAACCACCTACCTCTAACCCAAGCCTAACCCTTCACCCAAAAGTCCTCTTGATATTTACAAAGGTATATAGTTAAAAAGGAGGATGATTGATTGCTTGGCAAGCCTATGGTAGGAGTAAGTTCCATGCCGCTCTCGAGTGATTCACTAAAATACATCTTTGGCTGAGTGTTGAGTGATCCCCCGTGAGGTATGTGAACTTGTATATAAATGGAATTTTAAAGAGGCATGTTATGCCCTAATAAGTAATTTATCTTATGAAAAGTTTTAAATAAATCATGATGAATAGGATTGTAAATAAATAAAAATAAAACTAAATAAACAATCTTGGAAATCCCGACACTCTGTGACAAGCCCAAAAACCTTCTCTTCTACCCATTCCTTTTAGGAGTGTAAAGCCACATTATAAAGAGTTTTGCTTGAGGACAAGAAAAGATTCAAGTGTGGCGGTATTTGATGTGTGCAAAATGGAACATATAAATTACATCAATTGTGGCATAAAACTAACCCTTTTTTAGTACTAATGTTGGAAAAAGTGTGCTTTTGTCTTCCTTTTGTATTTTCAGGATTAAATGAGCTCAAATTAACAAAAGAAGCAAAAAGGCAGCTAAATCTAACATAAATACAAGAAAAGGAACAAACGTGACATGCCCGACCCCACGACAGTATCTTCTCAAGCAAAACAAGAGAACAGAAGGCTGAACACGCCCCGTGCTCAATGAGCACGGGGGCGTGCCCAAGTGTCAGCATAAAAGACAGTTGTAGAAGCTTCCATCGCCCACCACGGGGCCGTGCTCAGCGGACACGGGGCCGTGGTCAACTATAAGATTCGTAGAATCCAGGCAAATCTTGATAGTACAGATATGCTTCTGCACACGGGGTCGTGCCCAGCGGACACGGGGCCGTGGTCAACTAATACCGACAAGAGCAATTAATGAAGACAGAGAAGGATGTGGACACGGGGCCGTGCCCGAGCTTCTGTTCAGCCTATAAATAGGAGTGATTGGCTCAAGCTCAAACCATCCCTTGGCACACCACCTCTCTCACACTTCATCCAACACCCACCACCACCATAACACCGTCATCCACCACCATCATCCATTGTCCATTGTCCATCATAGAGTGTGTGAGTCGTCTCGGGATCCAAGATTGATCATAAGATTTCTTGACAATCAAGGCCATGTTTTCCTAAGTCTCTTACATCACTTGGTGAAGACAAAGTGTCTAGTGTAATATTTTTATTTTTAATCTTTTCGCACTTTTTACTTGGTTATGTATTAATGACTTTAATAACTAGTTTCTTATGTTGAAGGTGATTTTTCCTTATCGTTTGTCCGTAGTGTCTTGGCATTATTTTACTGTCTATATAAAATAAAAGATTTTCACCATTCATATCTCCACGGTCTATATGGAGGTATGTTGGCTACCTGGTCGGGGGTTAAGGGAACGGTTTGGTAAAAGTCTTGCCTTGTTCAGGACCTTCTTCAATACTTAACGGTATTGGATGGCGGGGGTCCAAACTCTTTGATCCCCTCATATGTAAGCTACTATTAATACTTTAATCCGGCTACTTAGGACTGTATCCCTGCTGACTCAGACTACTTAGCCGAGGGTAACGTCACCTTCAAAAGAGGGGCCTACCATAATATGCATTAATAACTTAATTAATTATCTTTCAATAATTCGACCCTTTAGGATTGCATCCTTGCTGACTCAAACTACTGGGTTGAGGGTAACGTCGCCTTCAAAAGAGGGGCCTACTACAATAACTAAGATAATCTCTTAAAAAGTGTAAAAGTGCGGAAATAATCAAAGGTTACACTAAACACGAGTCGGAGCCAAGTGATTCATCTTGTCTATCTGTTTTATTTTTATTTCTATTTTCAGCATTTTAGTTAGTTTTTATTTTTCTTAGTTTAAAACCTTTTTCTAAAATTTTTGATTTGATTAGACGTTGAGGATAAACCGGTACTAAAAGCTCTTGTGTCTTTGGACGACATCGGTATCTTACCAACACTATACTACGCTCACGATGGGTGCACTTGCCCATATGTGTGTTTAGTGTTAGTAAATATCGTGTTTTATAAATTTAAAACTTGGCTAAAGAAAGTGTAAAAGGGCTTAAAATATACTTAAACCTATATATACACCTAACGCACATCATAGATAGGCTAACCAAGTCAGCTCATTTCCTACCAATGAAGGAAACATTCAGTATGGAACAGCTAGCTAAGTTGTATGTAAATGAAATTTTTTCTTTACATGGCATTCCTTTATCAATTGTTTCTGATAGGGATAGCCGATTTACCTCTCATTTTTGGTCAAGTTTCCAAAAAGCAATGGGAACCAAGTTAAAATTGAGCACAACTTATCATCCTCAAACGGATGGACAAAGCGAAAGGACAATTCAAACAATGGAGGACATGCTTAGAGCTTGTGTAATTGATTTTGGAGGTAATTGGGACGATCACTTACCTTGAATAGAATTTTCTTATAATAACAGTTATCACACAAGTATCAATGCTGCACCTTTCGAAGCACTTTATGGAAGAAAGTGCCGAACCCTAGTCTGTTGGGCAGAAATTGGGGAAAAGCAACTATCTGGACCTGAGATAGTACAAGAAACAACCGACAAGATTATTCAAGTCAAGGAACGACTGAAAACAGCACGCGATCGACAGAAGAGCTATGCTGATAACCGACGCAAACCGTTGGAATTTCAAGTAGGAGATAAAGTATTATTAAAAGTCTCTCCTTGGAAAGGAGTAGTAAGATTCATCAAAAGAGGAAAGCTAAGTCCCAGGTATATTGGACCATTTGAGATTATTAGAAGAATAGGACCTGTAGCCTATCAGCTACAACTGCCAGAGGAAATGGCAGGAATACATGATGTATTTCATGTATCTAATCTCAAAAAGTGTTTAGCTGATGAATCACTAAGAGTGTCTCTTAAGGATATAGAGGTAAATGAACAACTCAAGTGTGTAGAAAGGCCTCTATAGATTGAAGACAAGAAACTCAAGAATCTCAAGCATAAGAGATTAGTTCTGGTCAAAGTAAAGTGGGACTCCAAAAGAGGATCTGATTTTACATGGGAGCTTGAATCAGAAATGCAAAAGAAATATCCGCATTTGTTCCAGTAGATCTCGAGGACGAGCTCCAAAATAAGGTGGGAGGATGTAACAACCCTCAGTAAAACCGACACCCTCATAATATTTCCGATACCCTAGTATATTTTATAATGTCCCAATATGTCTTTATATACACCCCGTATGTGAAAACTGAGCCCGAAATATAGTATAGCATTAAAAATAAATTAAAAATCTAATTTTTGGGCTGAGGCGGGCCGCGTAAGCCCCACCTCAACCGTGACGCGGGCCGCGTGAACTTAAAACGGGGCACGGCCCTGGGCCGCCACGTGGACCAACACCTGTCGAGCCTACCTGATGACCCAGCTAAGCTACGCAGTTGACCGAAGTCAACGCGGGCAGCGTAGACCCTCGTCTACTCTTACGCGGGCCGCGTGGAAGTCAGTTTCAGTACCTATATAAGAAAGCAACGGGTTTTCGTTTTCCGTCGTTCATTCCTTTCATTCTCAATCTCAATTTCTGATAGTAGAGTTAATACGCGGGTATTATACCCCCCTAATTAGCGAGGTTCTGCTCCGTTGTAAGTATTATAACCCAGTTTCGTAATAGATACGCTGCTCGATTGATTTAGGGTTCCGTAACAACTGTCGTGGTTCTGCCCGACGTAGTTGTTGGAATGCCGTCTCGGGGAGGGTATCATTAATATTTTCAAAGGGTTATGATACTAACCTATGTACATTTGTAAAAATTATAGATTATTCCCAGGAAACCCTTACGCGAAGTCTAAGATAGCAAAGTGAGTTTATCCTCTTTTAGTTAACCTTTTTGTAATATTTTACAAAACCTTAATTGTTTTACAATGTGATTAAGCGGTGATTGAGTCTTTGTAGTTCTTCAATTACTGCCGGTATGTTGGGGTTTTGTATACAAAATTTACTACTGCAAGTAGTAAGTCGGGGATGACAGTACGTTACCATTGGACGTCGAGTTAGCCAATGTGTAATATGACCCACAAGTCAGGATTGACAGTACTGAATGAGTAATTCTGTAGAAATAAACAATGTGATCGCTCTCAATGCTGTTTTAATTGATAAAATATTTCTTGATTAAACTGGGATTCACTCACCAGTATTTCCCACTGACAAATTTTTTTAAAACGCGTTTCAGGTAACACAATGTGACAGCCAATTAGTAAAGGGATTTTTTACATATTTCCCCTTCCTAAGCCTCCTTATTACGTATTTCCCCAAACCATTAAATCAATTACATATTTCCCATTTTTTTGAGAAATTACCTAATTACCCTCAAATAACTTCCCATTCGTATAATCAATCATCCAAACCCTACCCAGAACGACTTTTCTTCTCCCCGAAGACGTTCATCTTATCAGGTATGTTCAAAAACTGAATCTTGTTCATCTATCGGCTGTACAAATATTCTCATCGATCCTGTTTACAACACTGGTTCGATTGTGCGTTTTTTTTCCCAACTGGTTCGATCCTGTTCGTCGACTGGTTCGATCCTGTTTTTTGTATCCGAAATTATTCTTCATCGATTTTAACTGGTTCGTTCATAATTCTTCATCAATGCTTGTGTGTTTTTTTGTTTCGGAAATTATTCAGTTACAATCGATAGGTTGGTGATGTGTTAGTTGCATAGTTCACTGTTAATGGTGGTGTTTATTCAGTTACAATCAATACTGGACTGTGTTAGTTTCATTTGTTACATCTGATGGAATGCTCGCTGTGGAACAAACACAGGGTCAGCAAATCAGTTTATTTGATACTGTGTATCAAATGGGCATCAACGACAAACAAGTGTATAGGGAAGGGTCTTTGCGGCGTTAATGGGTATTGTGTGGTCATGAACGATGCTGCCACATGTCGATGTATTCCGGGTTTTGAATTCATCAATGAAGAGCGTTCGAGTTTGGGTTGCAGGAGACCTTACACTATAGAAAGCTGCAAGATGATGTCACAATGTGTAGCTTTGCTTCAAATGTAACAAATTTAGAAACGTGCTGATGTAGAGACTAGAGTAATTGTGTATTGAGCTCAAGATTTCTGATTTTGGCTTGGCTAAGCTACTTGAACGGAATTTATGTTTTTTGAATGGAATTTATGTTTTTATTATGAGTATTATGGTTTTGTGTGTATTGTTTAACAAGAGTAAGACTAAAGGGAGTGGGGCATCCTTTTGAGAGGGCGTCTTGCGACACGTGGCGTCACGTCAGATTAGAGGATTTTGAACAAAAAAGGGGGAGTGGTGTGCGGGGCGTCCTTGGGCGTCTTGCGACACGTGGCACCCATTTAATTGGTCAAAGTAGTCGTTGGAGGGGGGAATTCTTGATTTGTGTGAGGAGCTTGGCGACGAGAAGAGGATGCCTAAAGGGGGGACGCCCCATGGAACGCCAAATGGGGGTGGTGTACGGGGCGGCCTTAGGCGTCTTGGAGGGGGAGAACGCCCCACTCCCTTTAGTCTAACAAGTAGAAGGGTAAATATGTAATTGATTTTACATATTAGAATGGGGAAATATGTAAATATTCATTAAATAGTTCATTAAGGGTAAAATAGTCATAAATAAGAGTCATTTAAATGAAAAGGGGAAATATGTAATATATATGAGTTAGGGTGGGGAAATATGTAATTGATTTTATGGTTTGGGGAAATACGTAATAAGGAGGCTTAGGAGGGGGAAATATGTAAAAATCCCATTAGTAAAAAGCCAGCTGGAGAGCACTGAAGGCTTGGGAAAAATGTGGCTATAAAAGTTACCTAAAAGACGATGTTTTAAATTCAATAAAATAGGGTTTATCCGTGTAAACGTATTGTAATAAGAAAATTGGGTTTTACCCATGTGATTATTAATATTAAATATGGTGGTTTTACTCTGATAAACATTTCCTAACTACGGTCCTGATGTAATTTCCGCTGCCAAATTAACAAGCTGATACCACCGAAACTCTGATTTCGCGTCCGCCCGTTCCCGGGACAGATAAGGGATCGGGGGTTGCGACACAAACCTAGAAAGTGCACCAGACATAAATGTTTTAAGCATGTTGCGAACTTGGCTAAACCTAAGCGAAAAATGAAAATGATAATAAAATGAAATGTTTAGCAATTGATATAAACATTTCAGATTAAAGATGGCTGATGAAGGTAATGATGATACGGTGTCGATAGTTACCGAACAAATGAAAGAAGTGATTGCCGAAGAGGTTGGAAAGTCAATAGAAAATAGTCTATCTGGGTTCATAGACAAAATTTAGAATACGGTACTCGCGGTAGTGGAAGAGCAGATCAAAAGGTTGGAGGAAAACTTCAACCAAACAAAAGATAAGCCGGTGGAGCGAAAGGCTTGCCCTTATAATAAATTCATGGCTTGCAAATCTCCGATCTACAACGGGGAGGTTGATCCGATAATATGTCAGCGATGGTTGAGTGACATAGAAGGGATATTTGAAAGGACCCATTGTGATGTAAGCGACTTCGTAGCTTATGGGACGGGTCAACTTAGGGGTCAAGCGAAAGACTGGTGGGATAATATGAAGAAGGAGCTTGGGGTTGAAGTGGCAAAGAATATGACGTGGGATGAGTTTAAGGCACCATTCTTTAAACATCACATTACCAAAGCGGCCATAAATAGAATCAAGGAAGAATTCATCCAATTGAGGCAAAAGGGTGAGACGATAGATAAGATCACGGGTATCTTCCTTGATAAACTAAGGTTCTGTGACAAGTTAGTGACAACGAAAGAACAAAAGATATACTACTATTACAACATGCTGAGTGCTGAATATCGGGAGTTCATGACTCCCTCAAAGTACGAGACTCTCACCGAGATTATAAACACTGCTCGGGAATGAGAGATAGAGCTGAGAAAGCAGGTTGAGCGGGGTGAACTAAGGGCACATGATGTAAATCCAAGCCCTACAAAGAAGGCAAGAATGACAGAATCTGCAAAGAGGTCGGAGGTGAAGGGTGGGTCGCCAAGTTGTAAAATATGCGGAAAGGGTCACAAGGGTGAGTGTCGCTTCAAAGATAAACCATGCCCTATATGCGGGAAAACAGGGCATACGACTTCATTATGCCCGGGAAAAGTCTCATCTGCTATAAATGCTATCAACCGGGCCACAAGAAATCCGAATGCCCGGAGTTGGTAGGAAAGAAAGATGGAAAGGATACGCAGACAGAGGCTCAGAAAGCAAAAGCCAGATCTTTTCACCTGACCGCGACAGAAGCAAAGATAGAACCCAATGTGGTCTCAGGTATATTTGCTGTAAACTCTATCCTCACACGCGTATTGTTTGATACGGGTGCGAATAAATCCTTTGTTTCACATGGATATTCGACATCCTTCATTCTTATTAACAAAGTTACCTATTCCCTTAGAAGTAGAGATAGGTGATAATAAGAGCTTTATCGTGTGTGACGTATGCCAAAACTGAAAGTTGAGTATCGATGATGAAGAATACTCAATAGACTTGATCCCGATGTCAATAGGAGAATTTCAAGTGGTTGTCGGGATGGACTGGTTGTCTCGACATCACGCGAAGGTCGTATATTTCCGTAAGGAGATAAAATTAATGTCTCCGAGCGAAAAGCATGTTACCATTTACGGGGAAAAGGGGGTAATCCTGTGTTGTGTTCGATGTTGGAAGCTCATAAGCTCATAAGACGTGGATATAAAGCGTTCATGATATATGCATGCGAATCGGAGAAAGAGTCGCCGAAGATTGGAGACGTACCGGTGGTACATGATTATGAAGATGTGTTTCCGGAAGATTTACCGGGAATACTGCCAGAACGGGAAGTAGAATTCGGAATCGAATTAGTTCCGGGTGCAAAACCCGTAGCTAAGACGCCGTATCGGCTCACGCCATCGAAGCTACAAGAGCTAATGTCACAGATACAAGACCTGTTAGATAAAGGATTCATAAGACCGAGTGTGTCTTCGTGGGGCGCACTGGTATTGTTCGTGAAAAAGAAGGAAGGGAGCATGTGTATGTGTATCGATTACCGGAAGTTAAACAAACTCACGATGAAGAATCGATACCCGCTTCCGAGAATTGACGATTTATTTGACCAACTACAAGGCGCGAGTTGGTTTTAAAAAATTGACCGTAGATTTGGATATCATCAGTTAAAGGTCAATGAAGAAGATGTACCGAAGAAGGCTTTTCGTACACGGTATGGGCATTACGAGTTTCTCGTGATGTCCTTCGGGTTGATAAATGCACCCGCGGCTTTCATAGACCTCCTGAACCGGGTTTGCAACCCTATGTTGGATAAGTCGGTGATAGTATTCATCGATGACATTTTGGTGTATTTGAAGAATGAAGCTGATCATGCGCAACATCTACACGAAGTGTTAGAGACACTCAGACGGGAAAAGCTCTATGCAAAGTTCTCAAAGTGCGCTTTTTGGTTTTGAGAGGTAAAATTCCTTGGGCACATCATTAGTCCGACGGAGTACTAGTAGATCCGTCGAAAATAGAAGCCGTGTCAAATTGAAATCCCCCGAAGAATCCTTCGGAAATTAGAAGCTTCTTAGTGCTTGCGGGATATTATAGGAGATTCATACAAAATTTCTCCAAGACCGCTTCGCCGTTAACCAAGTTAACTCGCAAGGAGGAAAGGTTTATATGGGGCGTTGAACAAGAGAGTGTATTTCAAACGCTCAAGGAAAAGTTGACCCACGCCCCGGTATTAACTTTGCCGAACGGTGTCGAATATATGGTGGTCTACTCGGATTCGTCACATTCGGGACTCGGGTATGTTTTAATGCAACGTGGCAAGGTTATAGCCTATGCCTCGAGACAACTGAAGAGTCACGAAAAGAAATACCCTACGCACGATCTTGAATTGGTGGCAGTGGTGTTTGCTTTAAAAATATGGAAACATTATTTGTATGGGGTGAAGTGCACTATCTTTTTCGACCATAATAGCCTGCAATATTTTTTCGATCAGAAGGAATTAAACATGAGACAGAGGCGATGGTTGGAAACAGTGAAAGGTTATGATTGTGAAATACATTACCATCCCGGGAAAGCCAATGTAGAGGTTGGACGCGTTGAGCCGAAAGGCAGATATGCTCCCATACGAGTGCGATCGATGAAGCTTATTGTGACATCGGGTTTACTTGAACGAATCCGAGAAGCACAAGTCAAAGCAGTGAAAGAAGAAAATTGGAAGAAGGAACGAATAGTCGGCCAATTGAAGGATTTAGTGGATGGTAACAATGGGTTGAAAACCCGCTTCGGAAGGACGTGGGTTCCTAATACGTGTGGGGTTAAAAAGCTTCTACTTGATGAAGCTCACAAATCCCGTTATTCTATTCACCCGGGGGAAACCAATATGTATAATGACTTGAAACAAAATTATTGGTGGCCCAGAATAAAAAGAGATGTTACCAAATATGTTGAGAAGTGCTTGATGTGTTTGCAAGTCAAGGCAGAGCACCAGAAGCCTTACGGTAAACTACAACCATTAGACATTCCGGTGTGGAAATGGGAACATATTACAATGGATCTACTAACCAAACTACCGAGAACGAAAGGTGGATTCGATGCCATTTGGGTAGTAGTAGTAGACCGACTTAAAAAAAGTGCTCATTTCATTCCGATACATGAGACTTATACGTCAGAAAAGATGTCAGAGGTATATACGAACGAGGTTGTTGCCATGGAGTACCGGTATCCATTGTATCTGATAGGGATACCTGATTCACTTCAAACTTTTGGCGTGATTTCCAAGAGTAAATGGGGACGAAATTGTTCATTAGCACCGCGTAACATCCCCAAACGGATGGACAGAGCAAAAGAACGATTCAGACATTGGAAGACATGCTACGGGCGTGTATCATTGACTTCGGAGGTAGCTGGGATGTTTATCTACCTTTTTGGTCGAATTTTCATACAATAACAGTTACCATGCTAGCATTAGTATGGCCCCATACGAGATGCTCTACGGTAGAAAGTGCCGAACCCCGGTGTGTTGGGGTGAGGTGGGTCCTCGTGAACTCGCCCATAAAGACATAGTTTGAACCACTAATGAGAAAATTGATATGGTTCGAGCACATTTGAAAGCGGCTCAAGATCGACAGAAGTCGTATGGGATAAAAGACGAAGACCGGTCGAGTTTCAGGTTGGTGATAAAGTCATGCTTAAAGTATCTCCGTGGAAGGGGATTATCCGGTTCAGAAAAAAAGGAAAGTTAAGCACGAGGTTTATTGGGCCGTTTAAAATCGTTGAACGGATTGGTAAAGTAGCATACCGCCTTGAACTACTGGAGGAACTGAGCGGAATACATAGTATGTTCCATGTATCACACCTCCGAAAATGTATAGCCGACGAAACAACTTACATCCACTACGACGACATTGAAGTGGATAACAGACATAACTATGCGGGAAGCCGATTGCAATTATGGACCGTAAGGTTAAAATCTTGAGAAACAAGTAAATCGACCAAGTGAAGGTCAAGCGGGAACACCGTAAAGGATCGGACACTACGTGGGAGTCCGAAGAAGAGATGAGACGCCTCTATCCTACGTAAAGGATCGGACACTACGTATACTAGTTTTAGGGACGAAACCTTTTAAGAGGGGTGGACTTGTAACACCCCGAAAATATAGATTTTTTTATTATTAATTAAAAGTTGCAATAGTCTAGATAAGATAACTAGGAATAAATAACCTAGTTATTCATGAGTCTTGAAATAATAAGAAAACTTGGTTAAGACACCATTTATAAAAACTTGATTAAGTGGGGGGACTAAAGTTGACAAAGAACTAAAATGGTTTAATATAATAAACAAAACACCACAACACACACATTTATGTGTGTTCTGGTCGAGATTTCCATAGGAGACAAAGAGGGTTCTTCTACTTGAACCCTAACTCATACAAATCAACTGAATCGAAAGGGCAAATCAACCCTAAATCGAAAACCAAGCTCAAACTAGTGATCACCCAAGTGAAGTGATCACAAGGTATGTCGAAATTCATCTTTTGGTTACATCTTGAATTCTTGATGAACACTTGAAAATGAAATTATTGTTAGAATATGAATGTATGAATGATGCTATGTTGAATCCATGATTAGGAACGAACTATAGTTGAGAAACTTGATGAATTGATTATGTAAATTATGATAATTATAATCATCTACATAAGTGCTAAATGGGTTTTGTAGGAAGATGATGAACACTAAAATCATGATCATCAATTTTGTGTTATTTGATTTCCATGAAGTAAGTCTAGGTTTTGTTATGCAAACTAGACATATGAACTTGTGAAAAATGCTTAATCTTGGCTAAATAATTAGTCATAAACTTGATTGAAGATTTTATAAAATTATGCCTAAAAGGTGTTTGTTAAAATGCCTAAACGAAAGCAAATTTGTTGAAATTTAGAGTAAAATGCGTAATCGAATGATATGGCGAATTATGCGTAATATGAAGTGATAAGAGTTCTAAACATATTGTTGGTTGAACTCTATAGGCAAGGGGATTGAATCTTCAAGCGGACAAGCAGGAGTGGATGCGCGCTTGAAGGAAGAGCTTTGAAGGTACGTAACTTATAGTTTCTTACAATATGCATAAAAATTGGTCGTAGTTATGTTAATGGTGTTGCAGTGTAATATATGAGTTTGGTATGTCATTGAAGTGACGAAGCTCACTCGACAACCAAATGGGTCAAAATAATGGTTAGAATAAGTCTGGTATGTCATTGAAGTGATGCCTTTCACTCGACAACCAAACGGGTCAAAACGATGTTTTAAAATAGTAGTAATTGAAGTGACTTGAATGTCACACAATGAATTGGTATTGTGAATGCGTAAGCCGAGAAACGGACACGCCAAATTTGATTTCAATGAGCCCTTGGATTTGGGTCAAAAGTTTAGAAACACGACTTGTCGAAATTGCTTAAATGTACATGCTTGAATCATTTATAACAAGCATGACGCTATTACGTGCGCAAACCATGTGACAGGGGCGAAACACTAATGTTTGATAAACCTGGGAAGGGTTAAAAATCTTTAGAAATAGTTAGTGATAACAAACATGTAGTGTAACTTAAAACTAAACGGGTCGCATAACTATAAAAGGGATTTATAAGCCATTAGCTTATAAATCGGATTTTGATGCGAACAAAGATGATAAACAGATCCGTAATTTAATTACGGTCGCGTAGGAAAAAGAATCATGTGAATTGGATAAGTGGATCAAAAGTTATGACACTTTAAAGTTTGGTTTTCGATTAAAAACATAGTTGGGCAGATATGCAGGTCCCAGATACGGACCTGCTAGAAAATGGTCTTCCCCACAGCACGCGAGGGACCACATGAATTCGGGCATGCCACGCGAGTCATGGCCCGCAAGAGACACAAAAAATGCCAAATTTGGTTTTAATTGTTGTTTGATGCATATAACTTGTTTAATCTTATATTTAAGTTATCAAAACTAACTTTTAAGTTGGTTTTGATCATAGGTGAATATCAAGAGTACCAAGATGAAGATCAAGCGACAAAAAAGGACCCAACATGTAAGTCCAGAAAATCCAGATCAAACAACGATATCAAACGATCAACAAGGATGGGTGGAATCCAAGCTTGATGATCTTCAAAAAATAATCAAGAACAAGTAGAAAGATTGTTGAATTGGATGCTTAATTTTGCATACAAGTGTTTGTCAAATACAAGACTCAAAAACAAAACCAACCAACACTTAGCCCCTAATTATCATTTTCTATTTATAGTAAGGGGTTTCCCCCAAAACCCTAGGCCCATATTCCCCCAAAGCCCACTCTAATACCCACCTTCTTGAACTTGGTCCATTAAGCAATAAATCTACTAATCCATAAACCTATATGGCCTTACAATCTCCCCCTAGGTTTTCTGGATTAGTTGCTGAATCCGTTAGGAGGACCACCAAGCAATGGATCCGGATCAGCAAACATACGATTCTTGATTACGTTCTTGAAATTCTTCTTGTTGGCAGCAAAACGCATGGCTGCTTCGTCATGCTCAGATAAATCAGCACCACTGGAACTTTCTACATCGAACCTGATGCCGCTTGAGCTTTCTGGTTTCAAAATGAGTTGTTTCAGGCAGATCGAAATCGAAATTAAAATCAAAATCGAGATCTTGTGTGCTTGTTTCTTGAGTATTAGCAGTGACTTGTGGATGGGTGGGCATAGTAGGCTGTGGTTCTGAGCTTGGGCTAGAGAATGAATATAAGGAGCTGTTTCGGTTATTCGTTTCTTGTTGGATGCTTGTTCAGCATCATTTGTCGAATCATCTTCACAGTGAACTTCTGTTTTCAGGAATAGGTACGGAAGGAGGGTTTCCAACACTATTCTTCAAAGACTCGATCAGGGCTTGAAAGTTTTCAGTCATCATTTACGTTGATTCTCGAATGGGTTCCTCAACTTTCTCAGAGACAATCACTTCCACATCCCTGTCGTCATTTGTTTCTTCTTTGTCTGAATCTAGAATTTCTATTTCTATCTCTAGCAGGAACATTCATGAGCTGCTTGCCATGTTCTTCGGCAACTATGGCATTCAAAGGCTTTGGTTTGAATAGCATAGAAACCTGCAAACCTTGTAATTCGAATAACTGGTCTGAGAAGACAATGAGAGAATCCGAAATGCTTAGGAAAAGAGATTAGTCCAAAAATGCGACTCGAATGAGAAATGTTGACAATTTATAGAGTTTCGGATTGGGCCTGAGATCAAACGACCAAGCCCCAACTCGGAACAATGGTCCGAATTACATTCGAGAGCAATGGGCCGGATCTGATTCGTTTTATCCGAAACATTGGGCCCCAATCCGAAATAGTGGGCCATATTATTACTTTAATGTTTTGCATTTTCAGGACAGAAAACATCTTTCTCAAAATCAAAGATCCAACCAACCGAGCAACCCTTTTTGAACATAGAAATAAGAAAGACAATAATAACACAGTAAAATAATAATAGAATAATAGTAGATGGGTAATATAGGGAGAAGCTGCCAAGGGATCAAATCGTTTTCGAACTGATTAAGGAACATTTTTCGGCACATGCTTACTTGGACTGGTCCACGCGATTGTTGATATACGTGTCCTCTTAAATCTAACGCTCAACCTTCAACTTTCATCCTTGTGATACGCTTAGGTTAGAATTATACTGTGACGTCCGTGTGTCCCATTCCAAGACATACCCCTGCGATCAAGGTAAGCACAACAGTTTATCGTAGCAGGTGAGTATACTGAGTCCATCCTTTTGTTTTTACAAAGCCAGACTTTCTGGTGAACAGGTTAGTACTTTTGTACAGCAGAGAGACCAGAGAAGTTCTGACGAGGGCTAGGCTGATACCTTTAACGGTACGAATTTGGCTTTTATAACCGCACGGAATTCTCTTTTTGAGATTTTCTTCCGTTTTAAGGTTTTGGCTCTTTTTGCGGCTCTTTTTCAAGATATCCTGACTGTGCCTAGGTCTGCATATAATCTGGATGCAACAGAAGGGCAGTCATGATATCTTGAATGACTCATCAGTATAAGGACCACTACAAAAAAATTGCCATTTAGTGACACACAAAAAGTGCTATAAAAAACAAATAAGTGCCACTTAATACCTCTTGGTGAATAAGCGGCACACAAAAAAAGTACCGCAAGAAGCGGTGACGCTAAAGGCTTTTAGTGGCACTTTTTCGGTCTGCCGCTATAAACTTTTTGACTTTTAGTGGCACTTTTTTGGTATATCACTATTAACTTTTTAGCTTTTTGTGGCATTTTTTTGTATGCCATTGAAAACCTTTTAATGGCAGTTTTTGCCACAATAATCGAATCAATTTAAATGTTGGTACATGCATTTATTATATTAATTTTAATTAATTACAACATAAAATAAAAAAAATTGTAAAAATGTAGAAATCATAATATCATCACTTCATTTAAATGTTGATCATCATCCAAACATTCCAAATATTTACAATCAAATGTCTAGTAAGCAGCATAAGTGCCTAACTGCTATGAGTTTTACAAAATTGATGAACAATCCTACACATGCTCTAATTTAGTCAGACCAACATAAGTGCTCAGGTATCAGGCCTTCAAGAGCTGTTCTTTTAAGTCACATGCAGAACACTAACAAAGTTCCATAACTATTAAATTAAACTTTCATAATTAGAAAAAAAAATAAACAATAGTCATGCTTAAAATGTTGTGTTGTTAGATGTGTAAAGGTTTCAAAAACATCTAGTAAAACCTCCAAGCAAGGATATAGAACTGTTGAATTAAAACCCTACTCCTGAAAAATAATTATATTGTCGTATGTGACGTTGTGTATGTGTTTGAGAGGATGGGAGAGGGAGATGTACTCACAAGTCACAAACAACTAGCATAAAAGAAAAGCATGCAAATAACAAAGCAGCAACAACCTCAGGGGTAAGATCACCAACAGATATGTTGTAGTGACCTGCAAACCAAAAGTATGAATGCCAATAGATCGAATTAATGTAAAAATAGTAACCTAACTTACGCAAAAACAAAGCCACAAAGGAACTTCTGCCTTAGTCGTCTTTCGCTTAGACACGCTTAATAAATGCTTTTTAAAACTAACGTATAGTATAATCAGAAAACTAATTATTTTAATATGTTTTTTCGTATAATATATTAGTCTATATACTATTGTCCGGTTAATTCGACTCGTTTTCTAATGCTTTAGCAGTTCGTGGGATGCATTTTAAATACTCGACCCGACTTGTTTTCTAATGCTTTAGCAGCCCGTCGTCTGCAATTTAAATATTCAAACCAAGGACACGTCCTTTTCGACCCGTTTTCAGTTTAAATATTTATGCTAATTTGACCCGTTTTCCCGTGGCATGTATTTTAAAAGTTCAGTCGGTCCGTCTAGTCTAAGATACATGTGACCTGGATTTCAGATATTCGACTCACACGCTAGGACATGTCCCAATCAACCCGTTTCTAATGCTGAAAAACTTCTGTCTAAATATTTCTGTTATTTCGACCCGTTTTTTAATACTTTAGCAACCCGTGGCATGAATTATAAAAACTTCAGCTGGTCACGAAACCCATATGGGTTGTGCACTTCAAGCTTATTGAGACGTGAGGCGTATTAGGGGTGTTCACGGTTCGGCTTAAAACCGTGAAACCGCCCAAACCGGTCATCGGTTTGGTTCTATGGTCGGTTTTTTCCCTAAACTTTCAGTCGGTCGGTTTCAAAAATCTCAAACTGTAGTGAACAGTTGGGTTCACGGTTTATACCCAAAACTGGTAGTATAAAACCGAACCAGACCGTAAAATTTGAGTATACTTTAAGTTTGTAAATATTTTAAATTACACTTATTTAACTAATTATATTATTATATTGTGTTTAACTAAAATATAATTGAACCATTACTAGTTTGGTTAAAATAAAAGTTCAGCCTACAATCTAAGATTCTAAGCCCCAGTTAAATTTTTTTAACCCTGATAAAAATTCAAAACTATGGAAACCCTGCTCGCCTGCAGCATTTTTATCCAATGCTTATATGAGGTTCCATCTAACTTTTAACCCTTCTGTATGTGTTTTTTTAGATTAGTTAATGATCAGATCATAGCAAGACTTTCTATTTATTATATGTAATATCAGTTAAATAGAATGTGTACATTCATATCAACACTTTCGGTTTGTTTTATGTATAATAGTTCATGTAATGGTTTAATCCTTTGTATTTTTATTCATGTATTTTATATGGGTTCAATAAAGCTTAAACCATGAAACCAAATCGGAACCAAACCGTTAGTTACGGTTCGGTTTGGTTTCGGTTTTTAATAATAAAAAATCATTACAAAGGATTCTTATTTCAGTGAATTAACCAAACATACAAATGTACGCGCATCTACAGCCGCGCCCGTTGCGTCTGCCTGCAGTCATGCCCGTTGCGTTTGGCCGGTTATCCTCATATATTGAAAGTTAAATATGTGTACCTTAAGCTAAATGTGAGGTATTTTTATTACGGGTCAACTGGCACATAAATACACATCAACTTAACAATATCAAAACCCCTATCTGATCAATCACAAACCATATCATCATCTGAACATTCAATAATCCATAAAACAAACACTCAAAAGCATGAAATAAAGGTTACCTGTCAAACAGAAGCACAAACAGAACGTCAATCCCCCAGTAGCAACTGGTAAATAAATCAAACGTTTGTTAACCATCCATTGAAAGAAAAAAACTCATGTCAGTTTGTTATTATTTTCTTCGCCTATTCCACCAATAACGTAAAATTTTGAATCCATAAATACCCCTGAACACATTTTTCAAGGTTTATTCATGTCGGGTAGTGTAAACCAAGTCCTAGTCTCTGAGTTATAAAGCTCAGCCGAGCTCAAGATGTTTCTTGATGGACCGCAACCATTGGCTACAATCGCTAACTCACCGAGACTTGCGGACGCAAACAAACATCTAGGTGTGTTGGTTTTTGTCCCAGGTGACCATGAGTTAGTTAGGATACTATATTTATACACTACATGTGTCTATTTCATTACCAAAATGAGTCGAGCTTAAACGAGCTCAAGCCCTTACCTGAGCCAACAAATAAGTGTTTTAAGTAAACGTACCCAAGCCTGAGCATCAGTTACCAAGCTCGAGTCGGCTCGTGAGCCTATCATTAATAGAAATTATTTTAGATAAAAATATGATAAAATGACTATACTATGTTATACATATAATATGTTATATAAAAAATAATTATTATATTCAATATGAGTTATTTAATAAATAATAAACCAGAAGAGCCCAAGCTGATCTCGATCTTTATAAACAATGCTTGAACCGAGCCAGTCTCGAGCTTGAGTCTTATAAGTTACACAAGTTCAAGCCCGAGCCCAATCGAGCTTAGGCTTGGCTCATTTACTTTTTGCCTCCAGTTTTAGTCCAAAATGATTCCTGTTTTCTTTTTAGATGGTATTATTATATTTTTTTTTTCTCTAAACCAACTATTTTTTTTTATTTCAATTACCTTTAGTAATATGATTTTTTTTTCATTCCAATAATTTGGGCAAATTACATAAGGATAAAAAATCAAACACTTGTATTTGACAAAAAATCAAACACTTGTATTTGACAAAAAATCAAACACTTTCATTAATAGCATTGTAATAAACAAGGCGGTCTCATGGAGTAGTCATTCAATGTAAAATGCTTATTACGAATTTATTTTTTATTTACACCTCTGTATTTTTTATTTGTTCCACTAATTATTTGCTCAGTTGAATTGAAATATTGGAACTCATAATTTTTTTAACACACTAGCCAATTGAATCAAGTGAAAATCTGAATGTTTTGTTCATTAGTTGATTAATTCTTCTGCTGGCAATTCAATTAACTAATCAAAGTAAGAACATTTTGTTGATTTTAATAGATCCATAAAAAATAATAGTCCCAAGTTTCAATTTTGATTACTCAACCAACAAACAATATATATCAGTTATAGTAATAACCTAATAAACACATGCTAAGATCACTAAGTGAAATCAATTCAAAGAGCTTACATTCAGATATCTCAAAACCCTAAAACTAAACACAACCCTTAACTATTAGAACCAGAGTGCATCTCAACAATCAAATTAATAAATCAAGTGTGATAAGTATAATCTGAAAGTAATTAGATAACCACTCAACAATAAATAATACAAAACCTACCTACTGTACATTGATAGACTCATGTGTAAGTTGAGCACAAGCTTCAGAGACGAGCGCAACTTCACTACCTCCATAACAAAATTTTCTTTAGCTCGCGACTCAGTGATGCAAATTCATAACAAAAGATTAGATGAACAAAGGAGCTTAAGTGTATACAGTTAAGAAGGTTTATTTTTCCGGCAAACATAATCAGAGAATCAATATACTAAATTTGTATTGGTACGACATCAATAAGATCCCAATCAATCTATTAACTAAAAAAAGGAAAACAGGAAGATTAATAGAATTGCAATCCCATGTATCAACAAAAATTAAGCAAACTGAATGGCTCCTTGCTCATCATTCTACCAACCATGGAGTTTGTACTGGTGTCCATTCGGTCAATTCTCCCTCCTTGAACCATAGAGCTGTCATGAGATAGAGCATCGTCATGTTTGACTGTAAATTACTGTTTTACCCTTGTAAATATAAACAAACAAGAGCAACTCGGCTCTTACCTATTTCGCGCTTCCCATTTTCAGGGGGTCACTCCCATGAACCATAGTCCTGTTCCAAACACGATAATGACATGTATTCAACAAGTGGGAACCTAGTTACCCTTACTACTACAAGTTATGACATATGATCAACATAAAAGAGGCCAGGCAAAATCTTAACCTTCCGGTTTGAACTGCAAGATCCCCTCTAATTATGCCAGGTTCAGCTTGAAGTGGATTTGTTGCTCCAATTAATTTACAGGCTGATGCAACACCACCAACTCCCTCCCAAGCCTTGGCCAATACATTATTATCAAAGGTAAGATTTTATTATTCAAAATAAGTAATGTAAGTAATCAATTTGGGGAAGAAAGGCTTGGAACTCAGATTCTTGTAATGCTCCTATAACATACCATTTGCAAAACAAAACAAAAAAAAAGAAACATGACTTT
The DNA here is from genome assembly GCA_030545235.1 of Helianthus tuberosus. Classification (NCBI taxonomy): domain Eukaryota; kingdom Viridiplantae; phylum Streptophyta; class Magnoliopsida; order Asterales; family Asteraceae; genus Helianthus; species Helianthus tuberosus. Next base: position 11,792,277 of record CM060387.1, on the reverse strand, counting down.
ATTTATACCTTTTACAAACAAACAAAATTCGAAAAAATTGACTAACAGAAAACAAGCAAACCTCTGCCAGTTGTTTAGAGCAGTGGAAAAGCTTCAACCCTTTCAATTTAAAGCCCTTGTTCTCAAACCTAGAAATGATCTCTCCTACCTGTCATAAATTTATCCAATCAACAGTAAACACTTTCAATTCAAGCTAATTAATTAAAACTGACCCCTTAGAGGGGAGGTCCACTTTACGCCCGGCGGACATCCTTGTGTTTGGATGGGAATGGGGGAAACACGCTTGTGTAGATATAACTGGAGTCTCCCCCCTTGTCGGGCTCAAGGACAAGGGCTTTGTCGTAGGGCAAGCGGTGCTCAAGGCAGAGGCGAGCAAAGTGGCAAAACATGAGAAAGTCTGCCTGGAGAATCAACATGTGTTTGTCCCGTTTGCGTTTGATACCTTTGGTGGTCTCGCTCCTGACGCTGTGCGACTTTTGAATCGGGTTCAAAAAGTCGTTAATAGTAATTCTTCGTCGCTAAAGGTTTCAAACTTTGTATTTAGTAGAATTGGTTTTTCTATTCAAAAGGGGGTGGCGGCGCAACTTGTTGCCCGACTACCTGCCATTGCTTTGTAATTGCCCTTTTTCGTGTGGAATGATATTAGACAATTTTATAACAAAAAAAAATATACTTACGAGTCCTCGTTGAACACCATCAGGCTTAATCATATTATAAGATTCCTCAACTTCCTGAAACACAACAACAAAAAGAGGTCAAATTATTAAAGTAATAAATAATAATTATAATAATAATAATAATAATAATAATAAGAATAATAAAGACAATAATAATAACAATAATAACAATAATAACAATAATATTAATAATAATAATAATGAAGAGAACCATGGAAGTCATTAAGTAAGGAAGAAAGATGCGAGTTTTGTTGGGGTTTTTCTTCTTCACGGAGGCAGACGACAGTGAAGTGGAGAAGAGATGAGACGTCGACTGAAATGCAGCTAAATGACGGTCGTTGGTGGCGGAGACGGTGGTTGTAGGTAAGGATACGGTTGAAGATGATAATTGGATGGTGGATAGTGATGGGCCCTTCACATCGCGGCACCACAACACCGACACGGCGATTGGGATGATGACCTTGCTCTCTGCTGGATCTTGGGTTTCAAGAGGAGTGGTCTTCGGTTTCAATTTTGGGGATGGTTTTAAAAGATAAAAGATGCTTTAGGGTTTATTTGGAAGAGGAATTTGGTGTTGGGTGGGAATAAAATTTTAAGGTGGAGGGAAATTTTAGTTTTAGAGTTTTCATTCAAAGTTTTGAATGGGGAAAGAGGGAAATTAAAAGCTTTTGAAACTTTTAGTGGCATAGCTAAAGTAACACTAAAAACTTAAATTAGTGACATAAAAGATAAGTGCCACTACAAGTTTGTGTTAAGTAAATATAACATACATAAAGTGCCATTAAAAACCAAATTTAGTGGCATAATAGCTAAATGCCATTAAAAGTGTGTGCCACTATATGGCATTTTTTTTGTAGCGGACCCGAAATCTCAGATGTTGGCTATCTATCAACGCAGGATTTAAGACCATGAAATCATACGCCGTTGGTCTGTTACCCACGCGATGTCCAGTCCGTTAGATTTATATCACTTGGTATCTCTTTGCTTTTTGAGTGTTAGACCTATTAACACATCGCAGTAGATCCTAACATTTTCAGCTTCGATACCTTACATGTGTTAATCAAATTCTTTAGCATGATTTTTATTTTTCTCCCCCTAAAACTATGCGTATGTACATATGATGTGTGCAAAATGCAACATATAAATTACATCAATTGTGGCATAAAACTAACCCTTTTTTAGTACTAATGTTGGAAAAAGTGTGCTTTTGTCTTCCTTTTGTATTTTCAGGATTAAATGAGCTCAAATTAACAAAAGAAGCAAAAAGACAGCTAAATCTAACATAAATACAAGAAAATGAACAAACGTGACATGCCTGACCCCACGACAGCATCTTCCCAAGCAAAACAAGAAAACAGAAGGCTGAACACACCCCGTGCTCAGTGAACACGGGGGCGTGCCCAAGTGCCAGCAGAAAAGACAAAGCTGTAGAAGCTTCTATCGCCCACCACGGGGTCGTGCTCAGCGGACACGGGGCCGTGGTCAACTCTAAGATTCGCAGAATATGGGAAATCTCGATAGTACATATTTGCTTCTACACACGGGGGCGTGCCCAGTAGACACGGGGGCGTGGTCAACTAATGCAGACAAACTGCAATTAATGAAGAAAGAGATGAAGGATGGACACGGGGCCGTGCCCAATGGACACGGGGCCGTGCCCGAGCTTCTGTTCAGCCTATAAATAGGAGTGCTTGGCTCAAGTGTAAACCATCCGTTGGCACACCACCTCTCTCACACTTCACCCACCACCCACCACCACCATAACACCATCATCCACCACCATCATCCATTGTCCATCATAGAGTGTGTGAGTCGTCTCGGGATCCAAGATTGATCATAAGAGTTCTTGACAATCAAGGCCATGTTTGCCTAAGTCTCTTACATCACTTGGTGAAGACAAAGTGTCTAGTGTAATACTTTTTATTTTTAATCTTTTCACACTTTTTACTTGGTTATGTATTAATGACTTTAATAACTAGTTTCTTATGTTGAAGGTGATTTTTCCTTATCGTTTGTCCGTGGTGTCTTGGCATTATTTTACTGTCTATATAAAATAAAAGATTTTCACCATTCATATCTCCACGATCTATATGGAGGTATGTTGGCTACCTGGTCGGGGGTTAAGGGAACGGTTTGGTAAGAGTATTGCCTTGTTCAGTGTATAGATCTTGCAAGGACCTGGGTTAAATTTAGTAGGACCTCCTTCAATACTTAACGGTATTGGATGGCGGGCGTCCAAACTCTTTGATCCCCTCATATGTAAGCTACTATTAATACTTTAACCCGGCTACTTTGGATTGTATCCCTGCTGACTCAGACTACTTAGCCGAGGGTAACGTCATCTTCAAAAGAGGGGCCTACCATAATATGCATTAATAACTTAATTAATTATCTTTCAATAATCCGACCCTTTAGGATTGTATCCTAGCTGACTCAAACTACTGGGTTGAGGGTAACGTCACCTTCAAAAGAGGGGCCTACTACAATAACTAAGGGGCTGTTTGGTAGCCTCTGAATGGTCATTAAGAGGCTACCTCTTAATGGAACAATTAAGAATTTTACTAATGAGAAAGTAGAAGAATGTGACATGTGATGATTTACCATTCAGAGGTTACCTCTTAACTATTCAGACTTGAGGTTACCTCTTATTCATTCAGAGGTTTTAAACCATTAAGAGGTAGCATCTGAATGGTCATTAAGAGGCTACCAAACAGCCCCTAAGATAATCTCTTAAAAAGTGCAAAAGTGCGGAAATAATCAAAGGTTACACTATACACGAGTCGGAGCCAAGTGATTCATCTTGTCTATCTGTTTTTATTTTATTTTATTTTCAGCATTTTAGTTAGTCTTTATTTTTCTTGTTTAAACACCTTTTTCTAACTTTTTGATTTGATTAGACGTTGAGGATAAACCGGTACTAAAAGCTCTTGTGTCCTTGGACGACCTCGGTATCTTACCAACACTATACTACGCTCACGATAGGTGCACTTGCCCATATGTGTGTTTAGTGTTAGTAAATAACGTGTTTTATAAATTTAAAACTTGGCTAAAAAAGTGTAAAAGGGCTTAAAATAAACATTAAAACCATAACACACTTCACGCACATCAAGTTTTTGCGCCGTTGCCGGGGACACAAGGATTTTAAGAAAGTTAGGAATCAACGGCCTAATCGTTTTTTTTTTCTTATTTTTTTTTTTAGGATTTTTCTTAATTTTTCAGTTTCTGCAGAGCTCAGCACGGGCCGTGCCTGGTCGGACACGGGCCGTGTCCAGCATTATCACTGGCAGTTTTTATTTTCCGAGTTACAGAGAGCTGAGCACGGGGCTGTGTCGGTGCAACACGGGGTCGTGTCCAACTCCCCAGTAACAGGGATCCGGAAAAAAACGTTGTACTTCCGACCACGGGCCGTGTTCACTGAGCACGGGGCCATGGTGAACCTTCTGACCAACATTCTTTTCTATTTTTATTGCAGGACTTGGAACCCAGGCGCCATATTTGAACTTCCTACGAAGTGCATGAGCTCCAGTTCTAGTAGAGACATAAAAGTACCTCTAGAAGAACCTGAACGCTTTCTCAGAAAAAGACTTAAAGCTAAAAACCAAGAAAAAGTTTCGGGGGACCCACTTCCTGTGACAACTGGCACAAACCGGTAATTTCCGTACGCTTTAATTATTATTTAATGACTGCAATTGTGTGCTTAATTGTCAGCAATGTCTGAACACATGATTAAACAAGTGAATTCATGCACGTTGTATACTACAAAATAATGCTTTATGCATAAACGAGAGCGTTGCGTCAGTTATACTAGTAAACTCACCGGTAAGACACTTTGTGTCAACAGAACTGTAGAAAGCAGTCAGACATTAAAATTGGAGCCTAGGTGTAGGTCCAACAACAATAATACATTAAAACCCAAGAGTATATACAAGGGTTTAATATCTAGGCATGCGAAAGCAAAAATAAGCACTAAAAAGCACCCGAAACGCACTTTAAGTGCAGAATTTTAATAAATTCAGCTCTAAACAGCTTTTAGACATATAAATATCATGCTGAAATGTCGTTTTATCATCTAGAATACTTCCCTAAGTGTCGGGAATCGAAAGTATTACAAAAAGGTACTTAAAAGACACTAAAAAGTGTAATTTAGCACTTTAACGAACGGGTATATAACCGAACAACCGGATATTACCCGGAACACCAAAATAATGCTAGAAGCATTGTTTTTATTTTTCTAAGCTAGTTAGGGTCCCCGAACACCCTAACACGCTATATATTACTTAACATACATGAACCACTAATTATTCCATTATTTTCCTAACTAGATTAGTAACTAACCATTACCACCCAACTAAACACCCCCCCCCCCATCTTACGGTTTCAAAGGGTGTACCCACCCCTTTGATTTCCTCAAATTGTTTATTAGATTGTGTTGTGTACCTTGGAGGACATAGGGACCTTTGGGTAAGCATATGTTGGAAGAACACTTACATAAACCACAAGTCCTAGCTCATTATCTTCTCAACCATTCAAACTAAACAAACATTCCCTTCTCCTCCCTAGAGCTCATGGCTCCATCCACCACCATACCACCACCCTTTTTCATTCAACTTCCTTCCATTCTAAGGCTACTAGAAGGTGTAAGAAGGTCACTAACGAAGCTTGGTGCAAGCGGATCTTGAAGGACCTTCACCAGTTGCTTTTATCCACCTCATTTGCACACTTGAATTTCCCTAGCCTTGTGCTAGTAGTAAGTGCTCTAAAAACTTCATCTTGATCTTGTTTATGGTGGTTAATAGGTGGTTTAATGGTTAAAAATTTAGAACTCTAAAGAACATAACATAAAGTCTTGAAAGTAAGATGAATATGTTGGATAAAAAGAAACTAGTTGTGTAAATCTTGTGAAACTTGTCTAGTTATGATTATTTGATGTTGTTTGTTACTAAAAGTGGGATGGATCATCATCTAACCATACTAGATCATGTACAAGAACATGAACTAGTAGTGTGTTAGTGTAAAAATTATAAAAGATGGTGAACCCTTTCACTCATGAAACATGAACTTGTGTAAATATAAATTTTCTTGTAAAATAAGATTCTAAACTAGTAGATCTAAAGATCTACAAGTGGTTTTTCAGAAGAACCAAGTGGAAAATACTAGATTGTTAAAAACCCGGATCTTGTATGAACTAAAATCATTTTTAGTAAGTAAACAAGTGTATAAACACTTGTGTAGAAAGAAAATTCCACAAAGAAATACTTTTGAAATTCATGACTAGAAGTTGTGAAAATACATACTCTTTAAAAATTAAGTTTTTAAGAAACTAAAATTATTTTTAAAGGTAACAAGACTTACTAAATGTGCTAGTAAGTTACTACATATTTTTACAAACTTTCAAGTTCATAAGTTGTGATATATGCTTGTATTGACAAGTTTGATAAATAAAGTTTGTGTTGTTGATATTGTTGTTGATTTAAAAGAAAATAAACACATGTTTTGAAAACATGGGAAACCTCCATTTTTAGGGGAAACTCTGTCAATTTTTTTATAAAAATTTTGACACTTAGGAAAAATATAAGTTTTTGAGAAACTTATCCCCTAAAAATATACCTAAAAATATTACCAAGGTTTCCCTAATTTTTGGTGATAAGAAATGAGGATTTCTTCAAGAATAAAAATGGATATTAAGTATGTATATAGTTTTGAGAAAAATATATATATTATTTGATCACCAACTTTTGTGCTAAGTGTATATAGTATGTGTTATACGTGCTAGTGTATTAAGACTTAAAAATACACTAAATACTCATGAGAAGTATAAACACAAAAATACACATACAACGTACTTAGACAAATACAAGATACATAATTCGGGTGCAAAGTGCAAAACACGAGATACTTATATTAATTTTTGAGAAAATAATATAAGTAATATACTTAGTTAAAAATATAAAATATTTTTAACACAACAATACAAATACAAAAGAGAGTGACTGTACTTGTGCGACGCAAGTCTAGTGACTAACGTTAAGAAAACGCGTATAGGTCACGACGTTAATTAAGCAAATCCGGTGAAGTTTACGACGCAAGGAACGCAAAGTTGTGAGTTCATGCTCCCCCTTTTCTTTAACTGTTTTCAGTTTTATAACTTCGGGGGTGAAATACATGTACAAATATTACTATGTTTACGAATGGTATGATAACAAGACACACACTTGGTGAGGACGAGTACCAAGTGTGATGAGATATAAGAATACGAGAAGCGCACTTGGCGAGGACGAGTACCAAGTAGGATGCGTTATGAGAAATGATACGAGAAATCGTGTCACGAATAGGGTACCATAAGCACCATTAATCAACTATATACCTAGACCGCAGAACAAAAGGTTAGATCTAACGGGTGCCAGGCAGCCACACTCTTGGTGAGGGCGAGTATCGAGTAGTGCTTTTGTGTCTCAGAATATGCCAACTAGAAAAATGCCTAAGGTTTGGTGACTTCCTATGTCGTGTCACATGTTAATGGCTTTGCAACCCATTAACAATCCTGATACTTACAGGAATACTTTATTTACTTAAAATTCATACCATACTAAAACTTGATTTATACTTGAGTACGTGGGGTACCCAAGTAAACTGGAATTAAACTTGAGTACGTGGGGTACTCAAGTAAACTTGGATTATACATGAGTACGTGGGGTACACATGAAAACTTGATTTATATATGAAAACTTGATTTATACATGACACAAACTATGTTTTCATACAAAGTATACAAACGTGAAATATAACAACTACATGAATTCACACCAACATTATGTTGACGTTTTTCCAAAACTCACATGTATTTCAGGTAACTAGGATGGATGTGCGCGCGGTCTTACCCATGCTCGTGGATGGCGCTTATGTTTATCTTTAAATAAAGTCGTAAACTTTTTAAGATAATGTTTTATGCTATCTAGCGATGCAAACGCTATCTTATGTTTCAAATTATGGTATTTGAAGTCATTTTCATGAGCATGTAGTATGTTTACCTTTCGTATGCAATGAGAACCTTTCATGATCACACCTCGTGCTTCCGCCGCAGAAAGGGGTGTGACAGATTGGTATCAGAGCTACGATTGTAGTGAACCAGGATTCCTTCTCGAGTCTAGTCTACAATCTCTAGGATCCTTTCACGAAAACAATTTTTCAAAGAGTTTTCATTGCATAAAGCGTCCCGCGACATCCACTACCTGAAACTGTCTACATGAGTCGAGAAAAGACACTACGAGACTTAGAGTGCACCGAAGTAGCACTTGTCTTTAGCTGAGAAATTACTTGCAATTATGTGTGATAATTAGCATATACTAGAGGTAGAATGTCACTAGTATACGTGACTTTACCTGAAAGCAATGGCCTATCTGAAGGAAGAAATACGCGGATGAAACGAAAATGTGCGGACTGTGCAAGGAGTTATGTAATTATGGATGCATACATAATTATGGAATTCAGTGCACAGAAACCACAGCAAGTCTTGTCACGTATAGACTCCCTCAGTGCAAGCTTACTAAGTACTCTGCTAGAGTAATAATTATTTGATGTCACTTATGTGGTATATACCTGTGAATATATATACTACTACTGTCTAGTGTGACGATATCAAACAAAGGTCTAACCCTGTTGTGTTATGTTCTGTCAGAACATGGCACCCAGGAAAGCTGTGAATGCTCGCAATGATGATCAACCTCCTCCTCCCCCATTACCAAGAACTGCTGAAGAGCTGAACGCTCTACTGGAAGAAAGGATCTCCGCTGCTATCGCCCAATACGAAGCAACCCGTACTGCAGACAGTGGAGGACCAAGCAACGCTAGACGTAACGGGCATGGAGATTCGTCTGGAGGAAACGCAGCTCAAGGTTGCACTTTCAAGCAGTTCCTCGACTGCAAGCCGATGAACTATGACAGCACAGGAGGTGCAGTAGCATTTGTGCGATGGACGGAGAAGACTGAAGCTACTATCCGCATGAGCAAGTGTACCGCGGATCAGCAAGTCACTTTTACTACCGGATTGTTTGTAGATGTAGCTCTGACTTGGTGGATCCTGCAAGCCCAAACTTTGGGTGATGATGCCGCTTATGGCCTAACTTGGGAAGAACTGAAGGAAAGAATGAGAGAGAAGTATTGCTCTCGGGCTGAACTCCAAAGACTGGAAACGGAGTTCTGGCACTTGACTATGGAAGGTGCTGACATTAATGGTTATACTCGAAGGTTCCACGATCTGTCTAGAGTGCTTCCCTACATGGTGACTCCCGAATTCAAGCGCGTTGAACGCTACATTTGGGGACTGGCCCCAGAGTTTCGTGGCATGGTAACTTCAGCCAAACCACAAACAATCACCTTACTGAAGATTGTGTTCGCATGAAGAAGTTATCGCTGAACCCCACTGAAAAGACCGAGACGCATACTGAGTCGTCCGGTGACAAGAAAAGGAAACATGCAAACCTGAATCAAGCAACTCGTAACAACAAAGGTTTCAACAACAAGAAGCGTGACGCTAACCCGCCTCAGGAGGCGAAAACCCTTGCAATTAAAGGATACCAAGGCACCATGCCTAAATGCCAAAAATGTAAGTTTCATCATGAAGGAGCTTGTCGCATTCCAAGGTGCGACAAATGTGGTAAGTTGGGTCATCAAGCAGAAGACTGTTGGGGAAAAGGAAAGAACCGGAATGGAAATGGTACTGGGAACAAGAATGGTAACGGGAAAGGGCGGAACCAAGGATGCTTCATTTATGGAAGCAATGATCATTTCATGAAGGACTGCCCAAAAGGAAACAATGCTCAGGCTCGAGCATTTGTGATTGGAGCAAAGGACGCACGCGAGGACCCTAATGTGGTCACCGGTACGTTTCTCATTAACAATCACTTTGCATCCGTATTATTTGACACTGGAGCCGATTATAGCTTCATGTCTGTGGAATTTAAACGCATGCTTGGAATAGAATCTAGTAGATTAGAAATTCCTTATTCCATAGAACTAGCCAATGGTAAACTCGTTGAATCGGGCGAAGTTGTTAGAGGCTGTACATTAGAACTTGGTGAACGAAGATTTAGCATCGACCTCTTACCTATTCAATTGGGTAACTTCGATGTAGTAGTAGGAATGGACTGGTTGTCCAAGAATAAAGCTGAGGTTATTTGTCATGAGAAAATCATTCGCATCCCTTTGGCAAATGATGAAACTCTCATCGTACATGGAGAAAGACGAAACGCGCCTCTTCGAATCATCAGTTGCATGAAGGCACAAAAGTGCTTAAGGAAAGGATGTGTTGCCTTCCTAGCACACGTTATAGACAAGAAGGCTGTGGAGCCAAAACTCGAAGACATTCCTGTGGTGAAGGAATTCCCTGATGTTTTTCCCGAAGATCTGCCAGGACTACCTCCGCAATGACAAGTCGAATTTCATATAGACTTGGTTCCAGGAGCCGCTCCTGTGGCCAAGGCTCCCTATCGACTTGCGCCATCCGAAATGCAAGAATTATCTACACAACTCCAGGAGTTGTTGGATAAAGGATTCGTAAGGCCAAGCTTCTCACCCTGGGGAGCTCCAGTATTATTCGTGAAGAAGAAGGATGGAACACTGCGGATGTGTATCGATTACAGAGAACTGAACAAGTTCACGATCAAGAATCGGTATCAACTACCGAGGATTGACGACTTATTTGATCAATTGCAAGCATCAAGCTACTATTCCAAGATCGACCTTCGATCTGGATACCATCAGCTAAGAATCCAAGAAGAAAGCGTGCCAAAGACTGCATTCAGAACACGCTATGGGCACTACGAGTTTCTTGTGATGCCACTTGGACAGACGAATGCACCAGCGGTCTTTATGGACCTGATGAACCGGGTATGCAAACCATATCTCGATAAATTCGTGATTGTATTTATCGATGATATCCTGATTTACTCGCGAACGAAAGAAGAGCACGAGCAACATCTCAGAACCATCTTGGAACTACTGAAGAAAGAGAAACTTTATGCGAAGTTCTCAAAGTGCGAATTCTGGATTCGCGAAGTACAATTTCTTGGTCACGTTGTGAATGAGAAGGGCATTCATGTAGACCCATCCAAGATTGAATCAATAAAGAATTGGGAAGCTCCCAAGACCCCAACTGAAGTTCGTCAATTTTTGAGCTTAGCGGGCTATTATCGGCGATTCATCGAGAATTTCTCAAAGATAGCTCGACCGCTAACGACCCTTACTCAGAAAGACAAGAAATACGACTGGGGTCACAAACAAGAAGAAGCCTTCTAGTTACTTAAAAACAAGCTATGCGATGCACCGATACTATCATTACCCGAAGGCACTGAAGACTTCGTGGTATACTGTGACGCCTCACGACAAGGCTTGGATTGCGTGCTCATGCAACGCCAAAAAGTCATCGCTTACGCGTCAAGACAATTGAAGGTTCATGAAAGAAACTACACCACTCACGACCTGGAGCTGGGAGCGGTGGTATTCGCCTTGAAGATCTGGCGACATTATTTATATGGTACTCGATGTACAATTTTCACAGATCACAAAAGCTTGCAACACATATTTGATCAGAAGGAATTGAATATGCGTCAATGGCGATGGGTCGAGCTGCTAAATGACTATGACTGTGAGATTAAGTACCATCCTGGAAAGCCAAATGTTGTAGCAGACGTATTAAGCCGAAAAGAAAGGGTTAAGACCCTAAGGGTTCGAGCACTGGAAATGACGATTCGAACAAACCTCACTGCACGCATTCGTGATGCGCAACAAGAAGCTCTTAAGATGGAAAACCGCAAAGCTGAATACCTTCGGGGTATGTTGAAATATATGGTACCAAAAGAAGAGGGAGCCTTATACTTCAAGAAGCGTATTTGGGTTCCACTCTATGGTGGCATACGAGAAGTCATCCTTGATGAAGCGCATAAATCGAGATACTCGATCCATCCAGGATCGGACAAAATGTATCAAGATTTGAAAGAATACTGGCCGAGACTCAAGAGCGACGTTGCTGTCTATGTTGGAAAATGCCTAACCTGTGCTAAGGTTAAGGCTGAATATCAGAAACCGTCCGGCCTACTACAACAACCAGAGATACCCATGTGGAAGTGGGAGCAAATCTCAATGGACTTCATAACGAAATTACCCAGAACCCCGAGAGGGCACGATATGATATGGGTGATAGTTGATCGGTTAACAAAGTCTGCGCACTTCCTACCGATCCGAGAAAAAGACAACACTGGAAAGCTTGCTGAGATATACTTAAGAGAAATTGTGGCACGACATGGAGTGCCTATCTCAATCATTTCAGACAGAGATGGACGCTTTGTCTCAAGAATCTGGCAATCATTTTAGGAAGCCTTTGGATCTCAGTTAGATCTAAGCACGGCATTCCATCCACAAACAGACGGCCAGAGCAAACGGACTATACAAACGTTAGAAGATATGCTTCTGTTAAGATCATAGGCTCTTCATGATTGTGTATGTTTGTCTAATTTGAATAAATCCATAGAAATGAACAGAGTTTAAGTGCAGCGGAAGTGAAAACAAACTTTGTAAACACAATCAAGGAAGAAAATAGTTTAGATAAACAAATTCTTTTCACCAGTCAAAAGATTACAAAGCAATTCAAAAGATTATAAGCATGCTTACAAACTAAGCTCCCCCTCAGCCTGATACTTCAGCGGTTGGTTGCACAAGATGAAAGGATTGAATTAAGGAGAAGAACTCACTCCAAACAAATCAAATGTAACATTACAGGGTACTGTTCCATTTATAGACAAACCAAACCACTGAGGCATCACAGCTGACGTCACCATGAAAGCGACGTCTAACAGCCTAACAAACTATATCTACTGTTCTCATACAAACACTGCTAATCCTAACCACTGACTATACATAAAGCAGATGTTAACTAAACTACTGCTCTCTCTTTACATCAGTGCTTCCATCAAGGTTGATCAGTCCTTGATTGGGCAGTGCTTTGTCATCAGTAGATTGTACCAGCAGTGCTTAGTTCTCAGCAGTCTTCTGGCTTCATCAGTGGTTTTGAATAATACAGCAGTTGTATCCGGGCAGTGGATGTAAGACCATCAGCTGTTATAATCACCATCAAGGGAGAAGACTTAGTGTAAACAGTTGCTTATTGTGAATCCACTGTTGTGAACCGGTTTTGGCTTTCATTATCTGTTCCTCTGGTAAGGTTCAATCCCAACAATCTCCCCCTGGAACAGATAAAGCCAAAACCCTTCATTATTCTGGATTTTTATTTCTCATCAGTAGTTCCCTTGCTTGTCTTTTAAATTCTTCTTCAAATTCTTTGGAACTTAGATCATCCTCATCCCTGCATAGTGAAAGTTCAAGGAGATCCTGCAAATCTTCAACACTAAGGCCTAGTGCTTCTTTCCTTGATATGTACTTCACTTCGCCATTGGATCTGACCAAGGTCAATACGTGGGTCTTTTGATCAGACATCCACTTTAGTACTTTTGAACCCAATGGGTTTCTTGGGAGAGGTTTATTTCCTGATGAGTTTGGAGATTTTGGCCTTGAGAAAAATTGTAAAGCAGTATCCTGAACTTTAGACATTTGTTTAAAAGCCTCTTCTATGACTTCATTTGCTGCAGCTATGTCTTCTGCAGCTTTTTGTTCAATCAGCTCTTGTCTTTTTCTTTGTTTAAGTTCAGTTTCTGTGATATCTGCTGCAGGTTTGGTTAATACCTTTTTGAAAAGGTTTTGAAGGCTCACTGAACTATCTTCTTTTAGACCCATTTTCTTGATGGCTTCTATGAAGTACTCAGCTTCCTTTTCTTTTTCTTCTTCACTGGTCAGCAGTTTTCTCTTTTCTTTTCTCAACATTGTGACAGAGGTTTCTGCTGCATTGATCAGTGTTTCAAAAGTCTTGATCTGCTCCTTTAGCTTTTTGTAATCAGACTTTTAAGGAGTGTCAGAGACTGTCATCCTCCTTTTCTTAAGCCTTTCATAAGCTTCATCTGTTTGCTGCTTAGTCCATTTTGCTATGGCATTTGCAGTATCCACCCTTGCATCCACCAGCTCCTGCTTCTTTCTTTTATACTCAGAAGTAAGATCAGCTATGAACTTCTTGTATTTGTTCCAATTTGGAGCTGTCTTCTTTTTTCTTGGATCAATTTTAATCCTTTCAATTCTGTTAGCCTCATGATTTAATGCAACTATTGGCCATTCTTTGAATTGTGTTTCTTCAGCAGGATAAAACTTTTCTTTCATTATGTATGCAAGGTAATCTTTTCTCAATTCTTTTCGTTGATCTGCTTCAGGGGATAGGCTTGACATTTCTTTGTTCAGATCACTTGCATATTCTTCCATTTGTTTGACTTTGGTGAGCAGGAATTCCATTCTTTCCAAAATGGCTTCATCACCTTGATCCTTGCATTCAACTTTCGCTCTTATCTTAGCCTGTCTTGCTTTGAGCTCAAGATATTCATCCATATTTTCTAGGACAATGAAGCCTATGAGATAAGGAAATCTCCTTTTTGAAGGATCATCTTCGGTGTAAAATTGTTTCATCTCATTTTTTACAGCTTCAGGCTCCAGTGGATGTTTTGCAGCCTCAGGGTCATATATGTCATCTATTGGCTGAGTTGTTTTTCTTTTTCGAGTGTAAATGTTTTCTGGTGGAGGGGTGCTTTTAGGTGGTTTATGGATTGAAGCAAATATGGCTTGAGATGTAGTGAGGGTATTTGGACCAACAGTAGTTGTAACAACTGGTGTTTCAGCTACTGGTGTCCTTACAACAGATGTTGTAACATCTGTTGTCTTCTGCTTTTTCGCAGGAGGTGATGATGGTGATGGTGATGTAATATTGATGAGAGCAGTGGTGTATGACTGACTAATAGCAGTTGAAACAACTGGTGTTCCAACCTCTGTTGCCATTACAACTACTGATGTATCAGCAGATGTCTTCGGCTTTTGAGCAGGAGTTGGTTGAGGTGCTGGTGATGGTGCTGATGAGGTTTTGGGTGGGGCAGTGGTTGTAGTTGTGTGTGTTGTAGTGGTGTGTGGTGAAGTTGTGTGTGTTGATGAGATGACAGCTGTTTGGCTGGCAGTAGTTTTTGTAACTACTGTTGTATCAGTTGTTTGGATGGATGTTTGAGATTTTGTGGTTTGAGGTTTGGAGCCTTTGGGAGGTGGTTTCGATGTCTGTTTTTCTTGTTCTGGTTCAACATACAGACCATCTTCTATTCCCTTATTCTTTAACTTGATTTTCTCCCCGTTTTTGGCATTATCTGGAAGGGGGTTATCCATGAAGAGGATAGTGGAGGGAACTTCTCCACCATGGGCAGTCTTTTGTATGCTGGCCTTTATAGCCTTGATATCTGCTTGAGTATCTTTAAATCTAGACTCCACCATGTTTGTCAGCATTTTTACATGCATTTCATGCTGCTGATCAGCCGTTTGTTTTTGTTTTTCCAGCAAGGGTTGAAAAAGATTCCAGAGCTCATTTGCAGCAAGTGCTTGTGGCTGAGCAGGTGCTTGAGGTGGAACAGCAGTGGATTGTGCTTTTTGAGCTTTCAAAATCTCTTGCACCATATCCTTTATTTCAGCAACTGGGGTTTCCAGTTTTCAACTCTGCCCGTCAATTCCTGATATTTTGAATCATCACCTATGTTAGTAGGATCATCTGAATCCCCACCAGCAGTGGTTGTATCAATGTGTGACTTAGGAACTGAGTCCCAAAAATCACCCATTGATGCCCCTTGTTCTTGGTACTGGGGACTTCTTTCTTTAGCACTTGATAATCCTTTGATGATACCAGTGGTTAAAACTAACTCGCTGGTGGTTATCGAAGGTGCTATAGAAGAAATTGCCTTCAAGGGAGTCTTACTAATGAAACAACTGTCCAACTGGAGATCTGTTGATCCATCAGTTGTAGTTGCTGCTCCACTTGAACTACCACCGAGAGTTACTTGTAACTCAGGGGGTGTAACCTCCTCAATTGTTGCTGGGATAGCAGGAGTAGTAGCATCAGACCCAGTCACTTGTGGGAGTATACTCTCAGTGACAGGTGATAGAGAGGAACTGGTTTGTGTCTGAGCTATATCAACTGCATGCAACAAAGGTAGCATGGATTGTGGTAGTATGATTGGTGAGGGTATGGGTGTTGAAAGAGACATGTCCTTGGGATCAGGACTGAGGAAGATGGATCCGATTGGGTCCAGAGCTTCATATTGTGGGGTCCCTGTGATTACAACCTGATCCTTTTGTGAGGATGCAGGAGGAGTTTGAGGCAATGGTGGAGATCTTTCTACCAACTGCTGTGAGGAAGTAGTAGCAGTGGTTTGTGGTGACATTTGTGTTGTCACAGGCAGTTGCTCTGGGATCTCATCTTCCAGAGTTGCCTTTTTCTTGGATTTGGTGGGCTTTTTGTAAGATTTTCTTGTGGTCTTTTTGGTAATGTCAGGTGTGGCTTTCAAAGCAGTGGTAGTGCTTCTATGATCACCTGGAGTAGTGGGCTCAGCAGCAGATGTCTGAGGAGCAGTGGTAACTGCTGAAATCTGCTCAGACACCTCTGCTTTTGTTTTTATTGGTGCCATCATTCTGGAAAATGTTTCATTTGTTAAACCTTTTATTTGAAAATAGACACCTTGTTTAAGCAAATTTTCATTCTCTTTTTCAAATTTTTGGTTGAAATAATAGCTCAGAAATCTTGGAAAAAGTAAAAATGATTTGCTATCAACATTCTTTACCAAGTCATTGAAGATCTCCTAGGAGTAGTTGTAATCTTTATTGTTTAAAATAGCATAGCCCAGGCATTGAATCTTCAATGGTATTTCATTAAACGCTGTTGTTTTATTTGAAACACAACTCAAAAGTGTGTGAAATAAAAACCTAGGTGCAGAAGGGAAATAACCTTTTTGTAAGGTATCTACCCTTGATTGTTCTGCATACCCTCTTTTTAAGAAATCATTTTTCAACTCGGTTTTATCAAAAGAGGGTTTACCTTTCTGATCGTCGAGTTTAAAGACTTCAGAGATTGATTGTGGAGTGATTTGAATCACTTTACCCTGTATCGAGGAGTTAATGGCTATGACTTTATTGTCTTGTTTTTCAAGCATCGCCTTTTTCCAGAACTCTCTCTGGGTTTGTAGGTAAATGGGAGCATCTGCTGTCAACAAAGTTTTGTACTTTGATGCAAAAATTGTATCAATGATGGAGTCGAAGGTGTGGTTATCGGTGGGTTTTGTGAGCAAACCCAGATAATTGTGAGGAGATTTGTATGGTATCTCGATGGATTCTTCGGCCGTTTGAGCGGCCTCTTTGGAAGATGATGGTGATTTTGGTTTTGATTTTGATTTTGATTTTGATTTTGTCATTTTGAAAGAGGAAGAAGAAGAACAGAGACTAGTTTGGGATGGAGGGTTTGGAAACTGCTTTGAGAAGAGAATTTTAGAATTCAATTCGACAGTGTAAAACCCTGTTTGGGGGTTTTGATTAGGGTTTTATTTAGGGAAAAAGTGATCGCTGATGTGGCAGCGGTTATTTTGATCTGAAGGCTAAAAACTGACCACGTGTCAACAAATGATGAAGAGATGAATTATGGAGGACAGTTGTTTTGGAAACCACTGATGAAGCAAGTATCAGTGGTTACAATGGTCAAAATGAGGACAGTGGGTGATTTTTACTATCAGTGGATAGCATATCAGTGGTTGTAACACAGATTTTGAATCAGTGCTTACAATGAAGATGGAAGAACAGTGGTTGACTTTCAGCAGTGGACAGTAGTTAGAGGGCAGATGTTTGAATAAAGCAGTGTTTAGGGGTGAGATAATGATAACGATTTGAAAGCCCATTATGTCAGCAACTTTTTAAAGAAATTTTCATTCAAGGTTTTGCCACATGTCATTTTCACAATTCGAAGCTTTTACGAATTTTTGACAGTGGTTTAGTACCCCAGATGGTAAGAACTTTTTGCTAAGGCAACTCATTTTAGTTTAATATCCAAATTAAAACATGAGTGCCCCAGTAGTTTAAGCACTGTTTAGCAAACAACCTTTGATTAGTGTTTAAAACAAACCTGAGTATGACATGACTTTGACATATGTACCATTTCCTTTTGACCCATTTATGAGGACAATAACACCAACAAAAATAAGGTACCATATCCTGACAGGAAAATGAAACTATTGCCAACAAAAATAAGCAAAAGTTCAAAATATATTATTCTTAAAAAACGAATAATATATCCTGGTTATTTGAGAAAGACCTTTGAAAAAAAAATGATTAAAGGCTTTTCTGAGAACAGCATCAAAAGGTTCTGGTATATTTTCAATAAAATACGTAATCATATCATTCTCAAGCTCATGAAAATGGTCAGTGGTTTGACAGCAGTGGTAGGAAATTTTGAATACATTTTGGCCACTGTTTGGTACCATTTTCTTGTCAGTTGAATGCAAACATGAGGATTTGTCTATTCCTTTTGAAGTTCATTCACCGGAATTTCTATTTTTACCTGAACCTTTTCCAGAACAGATGAATGCACACAGTTGCTTAATGACCATTTTTATCCCACGCTTTGACTCTTGAGTGTTTTATGTTTAACTCTTTTCTTCTGACATCAAAAGTTTTGAGATATACACACTTCTGAGTTTTTTTGTGAATTTTCTCCTTCCCTTTTTACCCTTCCCATTCATAAGTAATGGAATACTTACTGGGAGGTCTTTGCTGAAGAGATACTTAATCCAGAATCATTTTATAGTAATGTTTTGAGAGAATTGGTCATATTTGCACAAGTTTTCAACCAATCTCACATTACATATGATACGGATTATGTTGACTCCTGATTTTCTTAATGTATTTCTAACAAAGTTGATTTGTTCCTTTTGAGGATCTCAACCTGTTTTCAACACATAAGATCTGAATGACTAAAGTTTTAATTTCCCTCTTTATAGGTTATCAAAAACACTAGTGTTTTATGAACATAGGTCTTTGTTAATCTGAGGTTCATACTTTAGCATTGAATGAGAACATCACAAATTTCATATCAACAGTTGAAATCAATTTTGAAAAGAAGAAATAATTTCATAGTTAAACAGACATGGTTGTAGATCTGAAAACTATGAGTGACTTGTGCATGAAATCACTTGTTGTGTGAGATTTGTGTGTCATATGACATCTTGGTTGTTTTACAGAGTATTTGAATAGCAGTTTTAATCATTGTTACTCGTTACTCTGTTTTTCAACAAAATACAACCAACCTTAGTATCAATGAATTTTGAGCCAAACTGTTATGTCAAATTGATTGTTAGATCGAATTTGACTGTCCAGGCTCTGATACCAATTGTTAAGATCGTAGGCTCTTCATGATTGTGTATGTTTGTCTAATTTGAATAAATCCATAGAAATGAACAGAGTTTAAGTGCAGCGGAAGTGAAAACAAACTTTGTAAACACAATCAAGGAAGAAAATAGTTTAGATAAACAAATGCTTTTCATCAGTCAAAAGATTACAAAGCAATTCAAAAGATTACAAGCATGCTTACAAACTAAGCTCCCCCTCAGCCTGATACTTCAGCGGTTGGTTGCACAAGATGAAAGGATTGAATTGAGGAGAATAACTCACTCCAAACAAATCAAATGTAACAGTACAGGGTACTGTTCCATTTATAGACAAACCAAACCACTGAGGCATCACAGCTGACGTCACCATGAAAGCGACGTCTAACAGCCTAACAAACTATATCTACTGTTCTCATACAAACACTGCTAATCCTAACCACCGACTATACATAAAGCAGATGTTAACTAAACTACTGCTCTCTCTTTACATCAGTGCTTCCATCAAGGTTGATCAGTCCTTGATTGGGCAGTGCTTTGTCATCAGTAGATTGTACCAGCAGTGCTTAGTTCTCAGCAGTCTTCTGGCTTCATCAGTGGTTTTGAATAACACAGCAGTTGTATCCGGGCAGTGGATGTAAGACCATCAGCTGTTATAATCACCATCAAGGGAGAAGACTTAGTGTAAACAGTTGCTTATTGTGAATCCACTGTTGTGAACCGGTTTTGGCTTTCATTATCTGTTCCTCTGGTAGGGTTCAATCCCAACAGCTTCGCGCATGTGTCATGGATCTAGGCGGCAGCTGGGATACTCACCTACCCTTGGTGGAGTTCTCCTACAATAAAAACTTTCATACGAGCATAAAAGCCGCACCATTCGAAGCTCTGTATGGCCGCAAGTGCCGGTCGCCCTTATGTTGGGCAGACGCTGGAGATAAACGTATGGTTGGTCCTGAACTTGTACAAGAGACAACCGACAAGATTGCGCAGATCCGAGAGCGCATTAAGGCGGCTCGAGATCAACAAAAGAGCTACGCTGATCTGAAGAGAAAACCCGTAGAATTCGAGGTGGGAGACAAAGTGTTGTTAAAAGTCTCACCTTGGAAGGGCGTAGTAAGATTTGGAAAACGTGGAAAGGTGAATCCACGATACATCGGACCATTCAAGATTCTAGAAAGAATTGGTACCGTGACATACAAGTTGGAATTACCGGAAGAACTTAATGGAGTACATGATACGTTTCATGTATCCAATCTCAAGACGAGTCCAACACAAGAAAATGTGATCATCCCGGTGGATGAAGTGCATATTGATGACGCCCTCTGATTTACAGAACAACCCGTTGAGGTTACAGACTGGAAAGTCAACAAGACCAGGAGGAGCAGTGTAAAACTTGTCAAAGTACGTTGGAACTCTAAGCACGGACCCGAGTACACATGGGAACGTGAAGACCAGTTCAAAGAGAGGTATCCCCACCTATTCAAGAAGACTCCAGCGAGAGTTAGTTCAGCCTGAATTTCTGGATGAAATTCTTTTAACGGGGGGAGACTGTGACAACTGGCACAAACCGGTAATTTCCGTACGCTTTAATTATTATTTAATGACTGCAATTATGTGCTTAATTGTCAGCAATGTCTGAACACATGATTAAACAAGTGAATTCATGCACGTTGTATACTACAAAATAATGCTTTATGCATAAACGAGAGCGTTGCGTCAGTTATACTAGTAAACTCACCGGTAAGACACTTTGTGTCAACAGAACTGCAGAAAGCAGTCAGACATTAAAATTGGAGCCTAGGTGTAGGTCCAACAACAAGAATACATTAAAACTCAAGAGTATATACAAGGGTTTAATATCTAGGCATGCGAAAGCAAAAATAAGCACTAAAAAGCACCTGAAACGCACTTTAAGTGCAGAATTTTAATAAATTCAGCTCTAAACAGCTTTTAGACATATAAATATCATGCTGAAATGTCGTTTTATCATCTAGAATACTTCCCTAAGTGTCGGGAATCGAAAGTATTACAAAAAGGTACTTAAAAGACACTAAAAGTGTAATTTAGCACTTTAACGAACCGGTATATAACCGAACAACCGGATATTACCCGGAACACCAAAATAATGCTAGAAGCATTGTTTTTATTTTTCTAAGCTAGTTAGGGTCCCCGAACACCCTAACACGCTATATATTACTTAACATACATGAACCACTAATTATTCCATTATTTTCCTAACTAGATTAGTAACTAACCATTACCACCCAACTAAACACTCCCCCCCCCCCCCCATCTTACGGTTTCAAAGGGTGTACCCACCCCTTTGATTTCCTCAAATTGTTTATTAGATTGTGTTGTGTACCTTGGAGGACATAAGGACCTTTGGGTAAGCACATGTTGGAAGAACACTTACATAAACCACAAGTCCTAGCTCATTATCTTCTCAACCATTCAAACTAAACAAACATTCCCTTCTCCTCCCTAGAGCTCACGGCTCCATCCACCACCATACCACCACCCTTTATCATTCAACTTCCTTCCATTCTAAGGCTACTAGAAGGTGTAAGAAGGTCACTAACGAAGCTTGGTGCAAGCGGATCTTGAAGGACCTTCACCAGTTGCTTTTATCCACCTCATTTGCACACTTGAACTTCCCTAGCCTTGTGCTAGTAGTAAGTGCTCTAAAAACTTCATCTTGATCTTGTTTATGGTGGTTAATAGGTAGTTTAATGGTTAAAAATTTAGAACTCTAAAGAACATAACATAAAGTCTTGAAAGTAAGATGAATATGTTGGATAAAAAGAAACTAGTTGTGTAAATCTTGTGAAACTTGTCTAGTTATGATTATTTGATGTTGTTTGTTACTAAAAGTGGGATGGATCATCATCTAACCATACTAGATCATGTACAAGAACATGAACTAGTAGTGTGTTAGTGTAAAAATTATAAAAGATGGTGAACCCTTTCACTCATGAAACATGAACTTGTGTAAATATAAATTTTCTTGTAAAATAAGATTCTAAACTAGTAGATCTAAAGATCTACAAGTGGTTTTTCGGGAGAACCAAGTGGAAAATACTAGATTGTTAAAAATCCAGATCTTGTATGAACTAAAATCATTTTTAGTAAATAAACAAGTGTATAAACACTTGTGTAGAAAGACAATGTTTTATGCTATCTAGCGATGTAAACGCTATCTTATGTTTCAAATTATGGTATTTGAAGTCATTTTCATGAGCATGTGGTATGTTTACCTTTCGTATGCAATGAGAACCTTTCATGATCACACCTCGTGCTTCCGTCGCAGAAAGGGGTGTGACACTTCCAATGGCGGACCAACGTACCCTCATGGATTACCTACGGCCCACTGTAGGCAATCTCGGCGCCGCTATCAATGCACCGAATGTTGAAGCCAATAACTTCGAACTTCGACCGCATTTGATACAAATGCTTCAAAACTCCGCAACCTTTCATGGGCTTGCGGACGAGGATCCCCATCTACATATTACTAATTTCTTAGAAATATGTGATACCTTTCGGATCAATGGAGCATCAAATGACGCCATCCGCCTTCGAATGTTTCCATTTTCACTAAAAGACCGAGCTAAGGCTTGGCTTAACACCCTCCCAGTTGGTTCGGTAAACACCTGGGATGAACTAGCCCAAAAGTTTCTATATAAGTATTTCCCTCCTGCTAAAACGGCTAAATTAATGACTGAAATTAATACATATTCACAAGAGGATGGGGAATCCTTATATGAAACTTGGGAAAGATTCAAGGAGCTACTAAGAAAGTGTCCTCATCACGGTCTTGCGGTATGGCAACAAGTATCCACTTTCTACAATGGGTTGTTGCCACACACGAGACAAACACTTGATTCTAGCTCCGGGGGACTTCTAGGTAATCGTCGCCCAAATGAAATATATAATCAAATTGAGGAAATTGCTCAAACCAATTTTCAGTGGCACACTCCCCGAGGCAATAAATCTATTGCCCTGGGCGCCCATAAGGTTGATGAAAGCACTTCTTTACAAGCCCAAATCGAGGCCCTTTCTTCAAAAATAAAAAAATAGAAATGACAAAAACGGCCTCGGTTATGGCTTGTGAGGGGTGTGGTGGACCACATGAAAATTGGAGTTGTATGAAAGAAGTAGATGATCAAACAGAAACGGTGAACTACATTGATAATAGACCTAGGCCGTCGGGTCCCCCAACGGGTACCTACAACCAAGGATGGCGTAACCACCCTAACCTTGGTTGGAGAGATCCCGGCAATAGTAGTAGCCAACAAAACCAACGAACTAAGTTTCAACAACCAAAAAACTTTTCTCAACAACAAGGTGGACGAGAAAGGCTTGAAGATACTGTATCTCGCCTCATCTCCGAAACCGAAAAGAAAAACTCGGATCGATTTCAGCAATTGGAATCGAATTTTAGAAATCAACAAGCTAGCATTCAAAACATTGAAAAATAATTAAATCAAGTAGCTCAAAATTTCTCCGAAAGACCACAAGGCGCGTTACCGAGCAATACCGAAACCAACCCAAAAGCGCAAGTACATCTCATCACATTAAGAAACCGAACCGTGGGTCCCGAGGAGGCTCCATTACCGCCAGCTGAAAGAAGCCAATCCAGCCAAACCACGACTCCACCCGCGCCACAACCAGAAAAGGCTTCTCCACTAACTCATGAGCCCACTAAGGCTCCTCCGGTCCCATACCCCGGTCGGTTAATTCGTCAAAAGACCGATGAGCAATTCGCAAAGTTCGAAGATTTACTAAAACAATTGCATGTTAATATTCCTTTTATCGAAGTCCTAACCCAAATGCCTAAGTATTCAAAATTTATGAGGGACTTCCTCACTCACAAAAGGAAAATTGAATCATTGCAATTAGTTAACTTAGGCGAAGAATGCTCCGCTTTAGTACTCAACAAACTCCCACAAAAGAAGATTGATCCTGGAAGCTTCACGATTCCTTGCTCGATTGGGGAATCCCCCATTCGCAATGCACTAGCCGATCTTGGGGCTAGCATCAACCTCATGCCCGCATCAATGTTCAAATGACTCGGCCTAGGAAAAACACGCCCTACAAAGATTAGCATACAACTTGCCGATAGATCCGTCAAATTTCCACAAGGTGTCGCTGAAAATCTAATGGTCAAAGTCGACAATTTCGTCTTCCCGACCGACTTTGTCATACTAGACATGGAACAAGACGCCGATGTCCCTCTCATCCTCGGGAGGCCATTTCTAGCCACCACCCAAGCAGTGATAGATATGAATGACGGAACACTAACATTGAAGTTTGGAGACGAGGAAGTGAAGTTTGGAGTTGGAAAGAGAGTAGAAGACGAAGACCCGGTCAACTACATGAAGGTCATAGACTCAAGCTTGGATGACGCTCTCCGACGGTGTAGCTTGGGATGCAAAACATCCCACTTGGGTGGCATATGACCAGGCTTTGGGTCTAGCCAAGGACCCTTATAAACGTGGCGCACCACGGAGGCATTCCGTGGAACTATCCTTAGTTTAGTTTAGATTAATTCTTATGTTTTCTAGTTAGTTTTAATTTTCAGGAATAAAACACACTCGGGATAGCAAAGGAAACAAGGGAAACTTGAACCAGCACCCCATGCAGGAAAACAGGGCCATCCGACAAAATTTTCTTCGTTACAGCAAGTTTAGCACGGGCCGTGTCCGCCCAACACGGCCCCGTGCTACACAGTCTGCAGAAAATGCCCAGTTCAGGTAAACTGGACACGGGCCGTGTTCACCCAACACGCCCCCGTGTCCAGGCTTCTGTTTCTCTTTTTCAATTTTGTTACTGGCGACTGAACACGGGGCCGTGCCCGGACACCACGGGGTCGTGTCCAGACGCCCAGTAACACAAATTTTTGCTTTTTCACACCCTTTTAAACATTCAATCAACCTAAAAACTTGTTTTTGGGACACATTGAGGACAATGTGTAATTAAATTGTGGGGGGGATGCTAAAACCTTGAATCTTGCAAGTCCTAACTACAAGCCTTACACAAAACTCTATTGGATCCGCTAATCACCCCAAGTTTTTTCAAAAATTTTCATTTTTTTTTACTTGTCTAGGTTTAACTTGGGAATTTCAAATTCTAAAAAGGTTATATTTTTTATAAATTTACAACCGATAGCGTCGTGATAAAAATAACCGACATAAGAAAATTATGAAACGGCATGGCAAGCTTAGTTAAAATTTGATTATATATACTTGATCACATAAAAACCCATTCCCATAAAAGTGAGTTTTGAGCCTTTATTGAGCATACAAATATATATCTTTAAACTAAATGCTCATTTTTCGTTTCTTGTGTGAATAGCCGCTTGGTTCTTACGACTCTAGAACTTGCCACGACGATACATTCCCGGTCCTTACCAACTTAAACCCGAGTAAGTAAATGATGGAGGCATTAGGACTAACCCTTTTTATTTCTACACCATTATTTTTCTTTTTTTTTACCACCTACCCAAAATCCCCCTAGTTAGCCCCTTTGAGCCTAAACCTTTTCGTTTCATAACCCAAACCAAACACCCTTTCACCCACCAAAACCCTTTTTTATTTTTAACCTTTTGTTTTAGTAACAAGCTTGGTTTTTCGTATGATTTTTCAAACAAAAAAAATAGTGATGAAGCAAAAGAGAAATAAACAAACAAGTTTATCAAAAATAACTTTGTTTGAATAAAAGCTTCATCAAAATAAAAGTTGCAAAAATAAAAAGTCTTACGAAAACCGACGCTTGTTACGCTTTTCGCCCTTTCACTAACCACTAACCCAACCACCTACCTTTAACCCAAGCCTAACCCTTCACCCCAAAAGTCATCTTGATATTTACAAAGGTATATAGTTAAAAAGGAGGAGGATTGATTGCTTGGCAAGCCTATGGTAGGAGTAAGTTCCATGCCGCTCTCGAGTGATTCACTAAAATACATTTTCGGCCAAGTGTTGAGTGATCTCCGTGAGGTATGTGAACTTGTAATAAATGGAATTTTAAAGAGGCATGTTATGCCCTAATAAGTAATTTATCTTATGAAAAGTTTTAAATAAATCATGACGAATATGATTGTAAATAAATAAAAAAATAAAACTTAATAAAGAATTTTGGAAATCCCGACACTCTATGACAAGCCCAAAAACCTTCTCTTCTACCCATTCCATTTGGGAGTGTAAAGCCACATTATAAAGAGTTTTGCTTGAGGACAAGCAAAGATTCAAGTGTGGGGGTATTTGATGTGTGCAAAATGCAACATATAAATTACATCAATTGTGGCATAAAACTAACCCATTTTTAGTACTAATGTTGGAAAAAGTGTGCTTTTGTCTTCCTTTTGTATTTTCAGGATTAAATGAGCTCAAATTAACAAAAGAAGCAAAAAACAACTAAATCTAACATAAATACAAGAAAAGGAACAAACGTGACATGCCCGACCCCACGACAACATCTTCCCAAGCAAAACAAGAAAACAGAAGGCTGGACACGCCCCGTACTCAGTGAACACGGGGGCGTGCCCAAGTGCCAGCAGAAAAGACAAAGCTGTAGAAGCTTCTATCGCCCACCACGGGGTCGTGCTCAGCGGACACGGGGCCGTGGTCAACTCTAAGATTCGCAGAATATGGGAAATCTCGATAGTACAGATTTGCTTCTGCACACGGGGGCGTGCCCAGTGGACACGGGGGCGTGGTCAACTAATGCAGAAAAACTACAATTAATGAAGAAAGAAATGAAGGATGGACACGGGGCCGTGCCCAATGGACACGGGGCCGTGCCTGAGCTTCTGTTCAGCCTATAAATAGGAGTGCTTGTCTCAAGTGCAAACCATCCCTTGGCACACCACCTCTCTCACACGTCACCCACCACCCACCACCACCATAACACCATCATCCACCACCATCATCCATTGTCCATCATAGAGTGTGTGAGTCGTCTCGGGATCCAAGATTGATCGTAAGAGTTCTTGACAATCAAGGCCATGTTTGCCTAAGTCTCTTACATCACTTGGTGAATACAAAGTGTCTAGTGTAATACTTTTTATTTTTAATCTTTTCACACTTTTTACTTGGTTATGTATTAATGACTTTAATAACTAGTTTCTTATGTTGAAGGTGATTTTTCCTTATCGTTTATCCGTGGTGTCTTGGCATTATTTTACTGTCTATATAAAATAAAAGATTTTCACCATTCATATCTCCACGGTCTATATGGAGGTATGTTGGCTACCTAGTCGGGGGTTAAGGGAACGGTTTGGTAAGAGTCTTGCCTTGTTCAGTGTATAGATCCTGCAAGGACCTGGGTCAAATTTAGTAGGACCTCCTTCAATACTTAACGGTATTGGATGGCGGGGGTCCAAACTCTTTGATCCCCTCATATGTATGCTACTATTAATACTTTAACCCGGCTACTTGGGACTGTATCCCTGCTGACTCAGACTACTTAGCCGAGGGTAACGTCACCTTCAAAAGAGGGGCCTACCATAATATGCATTAATAACTTAATTAATTATCTTTCAATAATCCGACCCTTTAGGATTGTATCCTTGCTGACTCAAACTACTGGGTTGAGGGTAACGTCACCTTCAAAAGAGGGCCTACTACAATAACTAAGATAATCTCTTAAAAAGTGCAAAAGTGCGGAAATAATCAAAGGTTACACTATACACGAGTCGGAGCCAAGTGATTCATCTTGTCTATCTGTTTTTATTTTATTTTATTTTCAGCATTTTAGTTAGTCTTTATTTTTCTTGTTTAAAAACCTTTTTCTAACTTTTTGATTTGATTAGACGTGAGGATAAACCGGTACTAAAAGCTCTTGTGTCCTTGGACGACCTCGATATCTTACCAACACTATACTACGCTCACGATGGGTGCACTTGCCCATATGTGTGTTTAGTGTTAGTAAATATCGTGTTTTATAAATTTAAAACTTGGCTAAAAAGTGTAAAAGGGCTTAAAATAAACATTAAAACCATAACACACTTCACGCACATCAACATATATGTTTTATTTAACTTTTCTCCCCCTCAAACAATGCATATGTACATATATATGTGCATATATGTCCCTCTCCCCCCCCTAAATTTTGCATCACACTCTATGCGCAAATTTACTTATTTATTTACCTTAGTATAAAAACCCTGGGTTTATTTAAACGCATCATTTTCAAAAGATCCACAAGCACATTGAATCTCGAGATGCTGACAGATTTTGTAAAAAGATCCGCTATAATAGCATCAGTGTGGATCTGTTCAATTTAAACAATCCTCTGTCATAACAATCTCGAATAGAGTGCACGTTGATGTCAATGTGCTTGGTTTTATACTGAAAGATGGGGTTTTTGATAATCTGGATAACGAAATCATTATCAAAATAAGTAGTAGAGTTTAGATAAGTCAAACCGTAATCCTTGAGCTGGTGTTGTATCCAGAGAACCTGAGAGCAGTAGGCAGCAGATGCTTTAACGCACTTTGCTTCCGCTGCAAAAGTAAGTTGTTGCTTCTTGAACTGCCATGAGATGAGACTGTCCCCCAAGAATTGGTATCCAACTGATGTAGACTTGATATCCCTGTCCGTCCCTCTAACGTTAATTAACAGGCGGTAACATGATGCCTGGCCGACTTGCAGTCGAGCAAGGGCCGTTTCGCAATGAAAGTTCATAGGCCTTGAATGTTTTCATGAACTTGAAAGCCAAGAAACATTTTCACTTCTCTTAACGAACGCATTTCGAAATTCTTTCTCATCATCCAAAAATACGAATGGCCTCCAGACGTGCCACCGGTGCGTATATCTCATTATGATCCAGACCTTCAACTTGTTCGAAACCTTGAACTGCCAATCGTGCCTTGTTCTTCACGATCACGCCAGGGTCATCCTATTTGTTTCTGAATACCCAGCGTATTCCAAGAGCATGTTTTCTTTTGGTGAAGAGAATCTCCATCCCTTTGCCGCACATTTGAGATACGCTTAAATGGCTGTGCTACAGGCCAGGGACAAAATTGACGTCTGAGAAGGTGAGAACCCCGTTTCTGACAGTGCCCTTCATGGTTATTCTTCCAGTTTCCCCTCCCGCGAAGTTGACAAATCCACCGTCGAATATATTTTTTTGTTATTCAACTGGGATAAGTCTTCCGTCACGTGTCTATAACAACTACTATCGATAAACCAAGGTCTAACGATCGCCCTCCATAGCCGTTCCTGCACACTTAGCGGAATCAATTAGAAACTTGAACCCAGGCCATTGTTGACCTGAGTTGACCATCGTTATCTGTGTATGAAACCTCACGAAAAATCATACAACTTTTGGTAGAATTTGAGGTTTAAGGTGAAGATGTGGATGTTGACGGTTGTGAACCGTAAGACTGGGATCCAGCAAGAACCGTGGGCTTCCAAATCTTAGAGTCAGTGTTGTTGTTTGAAATATTTTTCTTTACAGACGATACTTTTGACTCCATTCGCTGGCTTTGGAACCCATTTTTGTTTGAAAACCATTGATGGTTCCTTTTTGCTAGATTCTACTCTCCATCAGAAGGCTTGACCTTAGGAGGTCGATTTCTATCTGATCGATGATGCATAGCCTTCTGATGATGTGTGTTACCGGAGTAGTAGGGACGATTAACAAAATATCTAGCTATGTGCCCCGGAATTCCATAATTAAAACAGGTTTGTCTCTTTGAGAAAATGACATTAAGTTCTTCTTACGTTATTCTAGGGAACTGATTTGGTTTCTTCTTTCCATCTGGCGCTGATTGCTTGTGTGCATGTTTGATCTTGGAATAACCCTGCTTACAGTTATCAGCACAAGAGCAAGTATCGACAACCTTACCCTTCAGCTTAGGTTCAGTTTTCTTGAGAGTCGGGTTTTCCTTTTGAACTTTCTTTTTCTGTGGTCTTCTGTTTTTACGTGATCGTTTCTTCTTTGAAGGGGCAGATTCAATAGATTTTGTCTCGTGTGAAACACTCTCTATAGAATCTGATCCTTTGGGGTCGAGAGCTGAATTATCTGTTGAATTGACTTCCACAGATTCCTTTTCCTCATAAACTATGTTTTCAGGAGTTTCAGTAGAGAAGGCTTCCACAAAAATTTCCTCTACAGTTTCATCAGCTGGTTCAACTGCTGAATTGATTTCCATGGATTCCTTCTCTTTAGGCTTCGAGATCTGATGAGTTTCTTCAGAATTAGATTCTACGGATATATCTTCTTCAGATTCATCAACCTCTGAGTCCTTGACATCAGCTGATTCTAGTTTCTTACACGAAGATCAGTCTATGTTTGAAACTGTTTGTCTCTCTTCGGGCGTTGCACTACTTGAATCTGAGTATTTGTCACATTCAGAATTCTCAGAAGCGCTACGCTCATTATCTGATGTACCAGAATCTGCAACTTGAATGTCAGGTTCACCAGATGATCCCTGTTCATCAACTTCTTTACTAACACAATCAAAAATATCAATTTTCCCATATTTATCATGAGTTTCTGAAGTATCAGTTGATGTTTAAGGCACACTAGAATAGTTTCCCGAATCACCAGAACTGATTTTTGAGTCACTTGAAACATGTGTTTCAAGTTTATCAGTCGATACATCAGATTTCCTTGTTAAAACATTATCATCAAAACCATGATCTAAAAACACAGCACCAGATTCATCAATTTTAATAGGAATACCTTGACTCTCAGCATACGAAGACATAACATAGTTCCAAATGTCAAGATCACATTTAGCAGCATCCGAATCATCAGCAGCATCAACAACGTTTGAGTGTGGGTCATCATCCACTGTAGACCTCTCTTCAACTGTCACTGATTCTGCACATGAACTAAAACAGTTAATATTATCTACAGAATCAGAATCAGAACTTGACATAATTTCTTGGGGCTAGTTGACGTTTTTACTGGTTCTGTTTCAGTTCCTTGTTTAGATTCAGCAGATTCGTTTGAGCAATTTCCATTTTCATTTTGACAAAACTCATGGGCTTTTGAAAATCAGTGGGTCTGGCGTACTTCGGTTTGAAAGGCTCCCATGGAACATAATCACTTGGTTTACCATAAATCATTTTATCATAGTTCTCTATTTCTTGCTCAGTAGTGGGCAGTCTAAAGTAATTATGATTATATGGCAGTGGAACCTGCTTGTAGCCCAAACCCTTATCCTTGTTGTCTTTGAAAGCGAGCTGCACATTACATAGATTACGAACAGTGTCACTGGAAGTATCAAATTTTTTTATGTTCAACTCGTTTTGTTTGTACTTCCTAGTAAGAAGCTCCAGCTCAGCTCTCACAGAGTCGCATTCTAAGGTCTTTACTGTGAGTTTGTGTTTATTGTCGTGAACCCAACATTGCTGTTGATTCACATCTCTATGAAGCTGAGCTATATCCTTCTTAAGTGCGTCAATCTTTTCATAGAGATTTTTATTGTTCTCTCGAAGACTGGTGCACTTTCCCATGGCACTGTTGTAATCTGTGATCAATGCAACATTTTGTGATCTCAGAAGTGCAACTTTCTTTCTACAGTGCTCAGTATATAAAATAGAGTTTAGCGTTTCAGAAAGTGATTTCGGTTCTTTAGTTTGGGCCTGGGGTACTGGTTTGGCCAATTCATCAGGATGAGATCCTGTTGATTGTGGGGCCTTCACATCAGATGATGCAGCAGCCACAGGTGAAGGCGAGGGAATCTGAGCGGTGTTGGGATTAGTAACAAGTGGTGACATAGCAACGGCCTTCTGACAGTTGGTCATGGACGACGATGTGATTGTGTAATTCTGACTCCTCTGCTTGTCCTCCTGGACATATTCGACATATTCATTGACTAAGGAGATCACATCTTTAGTTTCCCTTGTACAATGATTGCATGTCCCCATGATAACTGCAACACGATAGTCCCATGTCTTGCTACGTGGCAAACCGTATAGAAAAGCCATGTTAATCCTACCAAGTGTCACATTTAATCCGCTTTTCTCGATTTCAGAAAGCAGCTGCATAAACCTTCTGATCACGTCTTCTATGGTTTTACCCTCAATGTATCCAAACTTAGCGAGTTGTTTCCAGACCAACTCACGTTGAGAATCACTGCTTGGAGAATTCATTGTCGAACCAAGTTATCGTAGAAACAAGTTATGTAAAACACGAGCCGTGACAAAAAAACAATGCACACGCTAATTCGAGCACGTCGCAGATGTACAAACCGGTTTCCTTTACTGCACCTCAAAAACTTGTCAATAATTATCAAAACGAACAAACACCCCTTTTTTAATTTTAGAACCCCTCCTTTTTTTAATTTTTAGATTTTTTCTAAATAATTGTTAATTTTTAAAATGTAATAATTAATAATTTTTAGTATATTATATAAAACCTTTTTAATTAATATAAAAATAAACTATTTATAATATTATAATTATATATTTTAATAAAAAAAACTTATAATTTAATATTAATGATTAATTAATGATTGTGTTATGATTAATATTATTATTATTATAATTAATTAAAAAAATTAATTCAAACAAAACAATCGTACGGCGTGTCTTCTTCAACCAAAACCCTAATTTTTAAAACTATCAGCCGCCGCTGATGTGTGTAAAATGCAACACATAAATTACATCAAATGAGGCATAAAACTAACCTCTCTTTAGTACTAATGTTGGAAAAAGTGTGTTTTTGTCTTCTTTTTGTATTTTTGAGGACCAAATGAGGTTAAACGAACAAAAGGAACAAATATGCAGTAAAAACTAACATAAATACAAAGAAAAGGAATAAACGTGACATGCCCGACCCCTCAACAGCTTCTCCAAGAGCAAAAACAAGAAACAGGAGGCTGACCACGGCCCGTGCCCACTGGACACGGGGGCGTGGTCAGATATCTGCAGAAATGGACAAAGCTGTGGAAGCTTCTACGCCCACCACGGGGGCGTGCCCAGCTCAGCACGTGGTGTGGTCAATGCTAAGATTTGTAGAATCTTGCAAATCTTGATAGTACATATACGCTTCTACACACGGGGCCGTGCCCAGCGAACACGGGGCCGTGTGGAGCCCAATGCTGACAAATGTAATTAATGAATGAAGAGAAAAGGGATGGCCACGGGGGTGTGTCCAGCGGACACGGGGCCGTGGCCGGGCTTCTGTTCAGGTTATAAATAGGGGTGCTTGGCTCTCTTCAAAGGTATCCCTTGGCAAACCACCCCTCTCCCACTTTGCCACCACTCCACCACCACTACAACACCCACATCCACCACCATCATACATCATCCACCTTAGAGTGTGTGTAGTAGTCTCGGGATCCAAGATTGATCGTAAGAGTTCTTGTCAATCAAAGGCCATGTTTGGCTAAGTCTCTTACATCACTTGGTGAAGACTAGCATTTAATGTATTACTTTTGATTTTTAATCTTTTCGCACTTTTTATTTGGCTTTGTATTAATGACTTTAATAACTAGTTTCTTATGTTGAAGGTGAAACTTCTTTATCATTTGTCCATGGTGTCTTGGCATTACTTTACTGTCTATATAAACTAAAAGATTTTCACCATTCATATCTCTACGGTCTATATAGAGATATGTTGGCTACCTGGTCGGGGGTTAAGGAAATGGTTTAGTAAGGTTCTTGCCTTGTTCAGTTTATAGATCCTGCAAGGACCTGGGTTAAGCTTACTAGGACCTCCTTCAATACCCACTGGTATTGGATGGCGGGGGTGCGAATGGCTTGATCCCCTCATATGTAAACTACTATTAATACATTAAACCGGCTACTTGGGATTGTATCCCTGCTGACTCAAACCACTTAGCCGAGGGTAACGTCACCTTCAAAAGAGGGGCCTACCACTTTTCGCATTAATAACTTAATTAATTATTTTCCCATATTCCGACCCTTTAGGATTGTATCCTTGCTGACTCAAACCACTGGGTTGAGGGTAACGTCACCTTCAAAAGAGGGGTCTACTACTATAACTAAGATGATCTCTTAAAAAGTGCAGAAATCATCAAAGGATACATTAAATGCGAGTCGGATCCAAGTGATTCATCTTGTCTATCTGTTTTTATTTTATTTTTATTTTTCAGCATTTTTAGTTTTCATTTTTCATGTTTAAACCTTTTCTTAAAAATTTTAGTTTGATTAGACGTTGAGGATAAACCGGTACTTGAAATTACTCTCGTGCCATGTTGCTTTCTCCGTTGATTTGACATTCATCCTCTTTCTGGAGCACCTGCACATTCAAATTACTCAATTACTTGAACAGTTTAGCCCAGGCTTGTTTGACCTTAGGCATTTCGACACAATAAGCTTTATTCAATCTTGGAAAATTATTATCGTTTGGTACAAACAACTTTACATCTTTTACTTCATCCTTTTTTATTGAATCAGTTTTCTGTTCAGAAATAGGTTGTGTCTTAACCACTCAGTTTTGTCCTTTTGAAGCACTTCTTTTGTAAAAATGTGAATTATTCTGAATGTTTTGATTTTGAACAACAACTTTTGGTTTCCAAAACTGACTTGGTTTTGTTGCATCAACCGTTGTTTTCCAACTCTGTGTTGTTCTAAATCTGGGTATGTGAGAATTCCAGGTTTGTCTTGAATCAAACCTAGTTGGGTTTGATTTCCAAGTTTGATTCGAAGCAAACTTGTTTGTGTTGTACCTCCAAGTTTGTTTTGAATCAAATCTGGTTGACCTTTGTTTCACATCCTCAGATTTTTGTTTTTCAACATCATCAGACTTCTTTTTCGTCTCAACACCAACAGGTTTTAGATTTGGACATTTGCGTGCAAGATATCCAGTTTGATCACATTTAAAACATGTTCTTTTTGAAACATCTTTAACCTGTTGTTGTTGCCTTTTCTTTTGAGCATAGAACTCTTCATTAGACTGTCGTCTAAATTGGAGTTCTTTTTCTTCCTCAGAACTTGTTCCGTGAACAAAGTTCATCTTTTCTGATAATTTGGCGTTTCATTTCTTTTCCAATTTTGTTTCTTTTTATAACCCAACCCAGCCTTCATGTTTTTCTTTTTGTAACCAGGTTTGTTATAAAAGGTTTTCTTGCCTTTTCCAGCAAACTTTGAAATTTTAGACTTTTCAATCTCTATCAGTTTGAAAACTTTGTTGATTTTATCTGAAATCACATTTTGAATTGAGAATTCATCATCCGAGAATAGTTTGTCCGATCCAATCATGGTATAAACCAATCCTTTTGAATCATCATTCACAACTTTCTCAGATTTTGAATGTTTAAGATAACTATCATGAAAACTTCCCTCATTTTCATCCTGTGACTCAGACTTATCTGTTCTAGTAGACTCCTCTGCTAGAACACTTACAACGACCTTACCTACCACCTCTGAATCATCAATATCATCAGATTGGTGTAAGTCACATCGATGTTGTTAGGTAATTGGTCAACCATGTTTATTGCTTTTTCCACCTTCTCGCCATCATAGAATGTATAATTATTCTCCAACGGTGGTGGAACTTGATGGTATTCAGACCCAATTCCTTTTTTGTTCTTTTCTGACTCTTTCCCATCGGGTGTGATGTTGAAAATACGTTCCAGAATGTATGAAGACACATGATAACTTTGAAGTTTATTGACCAACTTTTCTTTATCTGCCAGTTCTTGTTTAAGTGTAGCAACATCATCAATATATTGATTTAAGACCATTTGTTTTCCTTCATATCTGGCTTCAAGAAATTTAGTTGTTTTCTGACATGCAGACAATCTATCATCTAAACTTTTAACTCTACTTTTCAAAGTTTCATAAGCTTCTTTTGTTGTTTGATATGACAGTTTCATTACATCATATTCTTTTTGCAACTCTTGAATAGTTTTATCTTTTGGAACACATTCGTTGCAAACAACTGAACACTTTTCTTTCAATATTTTGTTTTCTTTTTCAAGATCATCACATTTTTGTTTTAGCTTTTCATTTTCTTGTTTCAGAAACTTTTTGTTTTCAATCATTTCATGACATTTATCTTTGAAAATCCTTTCTATTTTAGTGAATTCAAAGTCTCTGATTTTAAACTTTTCATCTTTTTCAGTACAAGCACTACACGTTTCCATGCATTTCTTGCACTGTTGTTCAGTTTTATCATCAATTTCAATTGACGAATCAGAAAAATCAGTCTGATCTTCTTCAAGCACCTGCTGTTTCTCAGCAACAGCTTCCTCAGCTTTCTCATCAGCTTTCTTCACTTCCTTCACCAGCTTCTCACTCTCTTCCACAATCTCCTCAACCGTCTTCTTCTTCTTCTCCAAAATGGCATATATCACCTTCTTAATGCCTTCTTCAACCCTTTCTCTGTATCTTGGAATCTCCTCAAGGCCTTTGCACCAAACACTCACAGTCGGTATTGCAGCAACTAATGCTTCAAAATCAACTTTATCAGGATCAACCGTCGGGTTTCCTTGAGGATCGACAAAGCATTTCTTTTCTTTACTCCACCTGCCTGCTTGCGTTGCTTCCTTGTAAGCATCATAAACATCATCCAGCCTCATGCGAGCATGCCTTTCTTCTCGACTTGGTTTAATATCAGCAAGCATTCCCTTCACTTTTCCATCTTCTTTGTGATGTTGACTCCAATCATACCCTTCATCATCATGAATTACGATTCTGACTCTTTCCTTATCATTGAAGTAATCATCCCAATCAAAATTATCCCAAACAGATTTTTCATTTTGTATACTGGATTCACTACGATCACGAATCGTTAATACAACATGTTTCTTTTCTTTAGAAGGTCCTTCATCAATCTGCTTTCTTGTTGGTTGCTCGTTATTCTGATGATAAATAGCCTTTTTGTAGTAATCCTCATTAAAAGGATTCACGCGATCATCAGCTTTGTTGTTCGAGCATTCTCTCTTGAAGTGCCCCTTTTGTTTACACTTGAAGCAAGTGACTTTGTTCTTATCGAAACCTATCTTCATGTCCGGGCCTACCAAGCACTTTCTGCCAGTTATCTCCATGAATCTTTGAGTTCTTCGGATGACTCTTGCCATGCACCAGCGAATGTCCATGAGTTCCATCTCTTCTGGGTCGACTTGATCGTAATCCTCCTTTGCCAGGTTTGGATTCCCGATCTTACCTGCAATTAAACCTTTGTAAGATACCAGAATAGAAGCTAAGAAACTCATGTGCTGTTGAGCAAACTCAGTGTTCAAATGTGGATAATTTTTCCAATCTTGACTTGGACCAGATTTGGATGAAGCGGAAGAAGAATGATATCCTGGATCAAAGCTTGAGGATTTGTTGTTTGATGAATCACCAGTCTTATCTGCAGTGAAAGCGGTTCTGATCTTTGTAGATTCGTTATTTTGTGGCATTCCTCTGTGATAGTACAAATCAACATTTTGTTGATAACTAGAGCTAGACATCTTGTTTTGTTTTTGTAGCAGCAAATCATGTCCCTCTATTTTCTCAATCAAACTTTCTAACGTCATCTCATCGAATTTATCATCATTTTTCAAAACGATCACATTGGTTTTCCAATCTTCCTCATGTGGCAATGCTTCGACAAGTTTATCCACCAACTCTTCTCTGTCTTTGTAGATTCCAAACCTTTCCATTTCAATCTTTAGATGGCAAAACCGTTCTATCATTTGACGAACTGTTTCACTCTTCATGCAGCCAAACAAGTCAAACTCCTTCTTCAACAACGATATCTTGTTCTGCTTGATATCCTTCCCACCTTCATCTTTCAACTTTAACGCTTCCCAAATTGACTTAGACGTTTCACCATGCTGAAGTAGTGAAAAAATATCCTCTCTGACAGATTGTTGAATTAGAGTTATCATTCTTAATTCACTTGAATGTTCCTTTTTATCATCAGCTGTGAATTGTTTGAGTGTGATTAATTCATGTTTTTCATTTCTTGGTTTTTCATATCCCATTATCAACATGATCCAGCTATCATACGCATAGGCTTGCACCCAGTTTTCAAATCTTGTACACCACCAGTGATAATCTTCGATATTCATAAGCTTTGGTGGTCTCAGATGATTTCCGTACACGTTATCATGATTCAAACTCTCAGTAATCATAGTTGAAGCGTTCTTTGGTATCACTGAAGTTTCTTCAGTTGTAAACGCGTTATAAAACTCTTCGCCAATTCCCGACATCTTCGAATCGCATCTTGAATTTATCGTTCCTTGACTTTTCACCTCGTTTATCACCTGCAAATACACAAACAAACGGACTATCAGTTTAAATGAACAGTCAATTGAATGAATGAGTAACCGATCAGATGGGGTCAACAAAAGTCAATCAGATGACTTTGTCCGGATGACTTCGATCGGATGGCTTTGAACGAATGAATATCCGAGCAAATCACTATCCGCTTGTCAAGTTATGAGATATAATGTCGTCCGATCGAATGGATTTTACACTTCAAAGTATCCTCCGGATTATCATTCGGTCGGACGACCGTTCGATCAATGTTATGTCACTATACGTCGTCCGATCGGATGACACTATTTCATGATCGGATGATAATCCGATACCTGTCAACAAATTAATGAGCTGCTCAAATGACAATGGATCGGATGACTACTCTTCTCAATTGGGTCTTCACTTACACAAGTCTCATTGGGCTGAACAATTATTGATGAATGTGTTTAATGGATCAAACCACTTCTTGAGCGGATGGTCATCCGCTTGATGACTTGTAATGTGTCAAATGATCGGATGAATATTCGGTCGAATGACCATCCATCAAATATGTATTGGGCTGATAACTGTTGTATTAATGAAGTTGAAATTTTATTGGTCCACCAATATTGAGCCAAGATATGATCAAACAAGCTTCACGTGATGCCTTGATACAAACAAATCACCAGTGATTTAATTGGGCCACTGTTTTGTTAGTCCTTATTTTGATATTCGAATCTTTGACAAAATGGCCGACTGGATTATTATCACATGCACACTTATCAATTATTGGACCACATAAATGGCCGACAACCTTTAACCCTTTTCACATGCAACTGATCATGTATCACAACCTTGAAAAAAAATCACATGCAACTTTGATATTGAAATGATGAACTGACAATGTTCACATGCAACATTAAATGGGCCTAATATCTTCTGAGATATTGTAACTATGATTGGGCCGCTAATGTGAATTGGATCGGATTGTCGTTCGGACGAACGACCGTCCGAGTGATGTCAAAGTAATATTAAGTCCTCCAATCGGATGACTTCTATACTTGATCGGATGACAATCCGATTGCTTGCAAAGACAGTTTATGAATTGGACCTATGTCCGGATGGTCATCCGAACGGATGGCCATCCGAACGGATGGCCATCCGGGTGAACAGTAAACAGCAGCGAGCTTCATATTTTTTCGTTCAAAAAATTTCGATTTCTCACAAAATACTTGGAGTTAAAATCTGAAAATTTGTAGGCTTGTAAAGTAATTGTTTTCGCACAATATGTCAAAAAATCAGCCAAATTTAACCGTGAAAACCTTGTTAATTTTCCGTTTTTGTGAAGAAAAGTGAAGAAAAAGAGTAGAGGAAGAAATTTCACAAATCTGATGCGAAATCGACTCTGAATCTGACGAATTCTAGTGAATTCTTCTGAATTTGATCCGTGCAATCGAGCTCCTGCTCTGATACTACTTGTGAGCGCGTTGTAGGACCATAAACGACTCCCGTACGATTGCGTAACGACACGTGCGACGTGCGGAATCCGTGCGCGTGTGTGGACCGAACATAA
The DNA here is from genome assembly GCA_030545235.1 of Helianthus tuberosus. NCBI lineage: Eukaryota > Viridiplantae > Streptophyta > Magnoliopsida > Asterales > Asteraceae > Helianthus > Helianthus tuberosus. The sequence continues at coordinate 11,752,556 of CM060387.1, read as the reverse complement.
GAACGTATATAATCTGTGATTCTATTCAATATATGAAAATGTACAAGCACCTTGAATCACCTTTTGCAACTTTCTCTCTTAAGTTTCTCTCTCTAAGCTCCAAGCTCTCCAAATGATGAAAATGGTAAAAGTCCTAAACTAATACCCTAAGCCTCCTATTTATAGACAAGGCTTCTAAGCAAAGTTCAAGGTAATTACAAGTTTGCCACCTTGACTTTTTCCTCTATATTTCTCAATATAAGACCTTGAGTTGCTCAGTTTCTTGCTACGGCTCGGATTAACGGAGCCGATAGACATTCGTGCACTCACAGATAATCGGAAAATTGATTCAACCAAGAAGGCTGACAATAAGAATGAAAAAGTGTTTGTGAAAATGATAAAGTTTTCCAAAGTTAAACAATTCTTATTGTGTCACAATACCCAAGGTCAACCAGGTCTGGGTTGCATTATTCAAATGATTGAAGTGTTTGAATGTGCAGGTGCTCCTGAAGCAGTTGAATGTCAACAAGAGGAGAAACGGAGCAACCTGGCACGGAAGGTGGCAGGTCCCTGCAAGTGAAAAACAGGGAGTTTGTTTGTTTTTGTATATAAATAAAACATAAATAAAAAACCCTAAAAATAGAAAAATAAAAAAAAACTAAAAAATATGTTTTTATTTTGTCAAAAATTTGAAAAATGAAAAAATATTTTGTTTTTAAATTTGTTAAAAAATAAAAAATTTTAAAAAATGTTGATTGAATATGCCGAAACCCTCACGGCTGAACAAACATGATTAAATTCATAATTGGTTGAAAATGGTTTTAACATTGTTAAAAATCAATGTGTTGTAAAACATGAGGGTACTTTATGCAAAACAGAGCATGTCAAGCAGAAAATGGATGGCGAGATGACGCTATCTGCATCGGTTTGTCAAATTTTCTTTAAATATTTTGAATTTTAGGGGGAGTAAGAATTTTGAAAATACAAAAACATTTGAAAATTGAAAAAGCCAAAAACATGATAAAATTATCGCAACCCCCGATCCCTTATCTGTGCTGGGAACGGGCGGACTCGAGCTTAGAGTTTGGTAGTATCAGTTATTTAATCTTGCAGCGGAATTTACATCAGGACCGTAGTTAGGAAATGTTTATCAGAGTAAAACCACCATATTTGATATTGGTAATCATATGGGCAAAACCCAAGTTTCTTATTACAATACATTTATAGGGACAAACCCTATTTTATTGAATTTAAAACATCGTTTATTAGGTAACTTTTATAGCCACATTTTTCCCAAGCCTTCAGTGCTCTCCAGCTGGCTTTTCACTAATTGGTTGTTCCCATTGTGTTACCTGTAACGCGTTTTAAAAACATTTGTCAGTCGGAAATACTGGTGAGTGAATCCCAGTTTAATCAAGAAACATTTTATCAATTAAAACAGTATTGAGCGCGATCGCATTATTTATTTCTACACAATTACTCATTCAGTATTTGCCACTCGACCGGATATGTGGCTATGGTCAAATTACCCATTGGCTAACTCATCGTCCAATGATAATGTACTGTCATTCCGACTACTACTACTACTACTCGTAGTAATAAATTTTGTATACAAAACCCCATAATACCGGCAGTAATTGAAGAACTACAAAGACTCAATCACCGCTTAATCACATTGTAAACAATTAAGGTTTTGTAAAACATTTCAAAAAGGTTAACAAAAAGAGGATAAACTCACATTGCTATCTTAGACTTCGCGTAAGGGTTTCCTGGATATAATCTATAATTTATACAGATGTACATTGGTTAGTATCATAACCCTTTGAAAATATTAATGATACCCTCCCCGAGACGGCATTCCAACAACTACGTCGGGCAGAACCACGACAGTTGTTACGGAACCCTAAGTCAATCGAGCAGCGTATCTATTACGAAACTGGGGTTATAATACTTACAATGGAGCAGAACCTCGCTAATTAGGGGTATAATACCTGAGTATAATAACACTATTACAGAATTTGAGATTGAGAATGAAATTGTGAGCGAGTTCGACTGAGATCCGATGCCTGCTATTTATAGTTGCTGAACTTAGACTTTCAGGCGGCCCGCGTAAGGTAAGGCGAAGCCTTACGCGGCCCGCGTCAACATCCAGTCAACGTATAGCTTAGCTGGGTCAACTTGTAGGTCCGCCACGATGTCGACACGTGTCGGCCTCTGGTGTCTCCGCGTTTGATGATCTCTCGCGGCCCGCGTACACTTAAACGGGGTCTTACGCGGCCCGCTTTAACTAAAGGAATCAACGATATCAGGTTTAAACCCTGATACCACCCGCGTGAATAGTTGGGGTGGGTCTACGCGGCCCGCCTCAACTTACTATTTCTTGTTTTTAATTTATTTTATATATTATAACATATTTCGGGCTCGGTTTTCACATACGGGGTGTATTTAAAGACATATTGGTACATTCTAAAATATACTAGAGTGTTAGACACATTATGAGGGTGTCGGTTTTACCGAGGGTTGTTACATCCTCCCCACCTTGTTTTAGAGCTCGTCATCGAGATCTACTGGAATAAGTGCGGATATTTTCTTTTCATTTCAGATTCAAGCTCCCATGTGTACTCAGGTCCTCTTTTGGAGTCCCACTTTACTTTGACTAGAACTAGTCTCTTGTGTTTGAGATTCTTGACTTTCATGTCTTCAATCTGTAGGGGCCATTCTACAAACTTGAGTTGTTCATTTACCTCTATATCCTTAAGAGGAACTATCAGTGATTCATCAGCTAAACACTTTTTTGAGATTAGATACATGAAACACATCATGTATTCCTGCCATTTCCTCTGGCAGTTGTAGCTGATAGGCTACATGTCCTATTCTTCTAATAATCTCAAAAGGTCCAACATATCTGGGACTTAGCTTTCCCCGTTTGATGAATCTTACTATTCCTTTCCAAGGAGAGACTTTCAATAATACTTTATCTCCTACTTGAAACTCCAAGGGTTTGCGTCGGTTATCAGTATAACTCTTCTGTCGATCACGTGCTGCTTTCCGTCGTTCCTTGACTTGAATGATCTTGTCGGTTGTTTCTTGTACAATCTCAGGTCCAGATAGTTGCTTTTCCCCAATTTCTACCCAACAGACTGGGGTTCGGCACTTTCGTCCATAAAGTGATTCGAATGGTGCAACATTGATACTTGTGTGATAACTATTATTATAAGAAAATTCTATTAAAGGTAAGTGATCGTCCCAATTACCTCCGAAATCGATTACACAAGCTCTAAGCATGTCTTCCATTATCTGAATTGTTCTTTCGCTTTGTCCATCTGTTTGAGGATGATAAGTTGTGCTTAGCTTTAACTTGGTTCCCATTGCTTTTTGGAAACTTGACCAAAAATGAGAGGTAAATCGACTATCTCTATCAGAAACAATTGATAAAGGAATCCCATGTAAAGAAACAATTTCATTTACATATAATTTGGCTAATTGTTCCATACTGAATGTTTCCTTCATTGGTAGGAAATGAGCTGACTTGGTTAGCCTATCTACAATCACCCAGATTGTATCATTTCCTTTCTTAGTTTTGGGTAATTTAGTAACAAAATCCATTATTATTAATTCCCATTTCCATATTGGCATTTCTAATTGCTGTAACAAACCTGAGGGTTTCTGGTGTTCAGCTTTAACTTGTGAACAAGTTAAACATTTAGAAACATAGGCTGCTATGTCCTTCTTCATTCCTATCCACCATAAATTTTTCCTTAAATCCTGGTACATTTTATCACTTCCTAGATGCATCGTATATTTAGACTTATGGGCCTCTTTCACTATACGATGACGTAGGTTTCGTAATTTAGGTATCCACATTCTCTTTTTATGGAACCTCCAAATTCCATCTATTCCTTGTTCCAATTCTTTTAGCATACCTTTTAACTTTTCAGAATCTTCCTTGATTACTGATTCTTGTGTTTCTCTTATCTGATCATTTAAATCTACTTGCAGATTTAATTTAAGAGAACGTACCCTTTTTGGTTTTTCATGATACTTTCGGCTTAAAGCATCTGCTACTACATTTGCTTTTCCTTCATGATACTGGATATCACAATCATAGTCACTAAGCATCTCCATCCAGCGTCTTTGTCTCATATTTAATTCCTTTTGTTTGAAAATAGACCTTAAACTCTTATGATCAGTGAATATGGTAAATTTACTACCATAAAGGTAATGTCTCCAAATTTTAAGAGCAAAAATTATAGCTCCTAATTCTAAATCATGGGTTGAATAATTCTCTTCATGATTCTTAAGTTGTCTAGATGCATAAGCTATAACTTTTTGTCGTTGCATCAACACACCTCCATAACCTAATTTAGAAGCATCACAATAGACTACGAAGTCTTCAGCTCCTTCTGGTAATGCTAGTATGGGTATATGGGTTAATCTTTGCTTAAGGATTCTAAAGGCTTCTTCTTGTTTTACTCCCCATTCAAACTTAACAGATTTACAGGTTAGCTTAGTTAAGGGAATGGCTATTCTAGAAAAATCTTGAATAAACCTTCTATAATAACCGGCCAATCCTAAGAAACTTCTAACCTCGGTTGGTGACTCAAGGGTTTTCCATTTAGTAATTGCCTCAATCTTTGTTGGATCTACATGAATTCCTTCATGATTGACTAGGTGTCCTAGAAACTGTACCTGTTCTAACCAAAATTCGCACTTAGAAAATTTAGCATAAAGCTTTTCCCTTCTTAACAAACTTAAAAGTGCGTGCAAATGCTTTGCATGATCCTCTTTACTCTTAGAGTAAATTAGAATATCATCTATGAAGACGATTATGAATTTATCCAAATATGGCTTACATATTCGGTTCATCATGTCCATAAATGCAGCTGGGGCATTGCTTAAACCAAATGGCATGGCAGTAAATTCATAATGACCATACCTTGTTCTAAATGCAGTCTTAGGAATGTCCTCTTCCTGTGCCTTTAGTTGATGATATCCTGACCTTAAATCGATTTTTGAGAAAAATCAAGCTCCTTGCAGTTGATCAAACAGATCATCGATTCTTGGTAATGGGTACCAATTCTTAATCGTGACTTTGTTTAATTCACGGTAGTCAATGCACATACGCATTGATCCGTCCTTCTTTTTAACAAACAATATCGGCGCTCCCCATGGCGACGAACTTGGTTGTATAAATCCTTTCTCTAACAATTCGTCTAATTTTTTCTTCAATTCTTGCTTTTCTGCAGGTGCCAAACGATAAGGTGCTTTGGCAATTGGTGCTGTTCCTGGTAGTAGATGAATCCTGAATTCAACTTCTCTGTCTGGAGGTAGTCCTGGTAATTCTTCTGGAAAGACATCTGAAAACTGAGATACTACTGGAATATCTTTTAAATCCTTTCCTTTAGTGTTAGTGATTATAGAAATCAAATACACTATAGAACCTTTTCTTATATAACTTGCAGCTTTCATCACAGAGATGAATTTAGTGGACCTAGAGAGTTTATCTCCTTTAATTGTGATCGTTTTACCTTTTGGTGAATTTACTTGGATTAACTTTTGATCACATAAAATACTGGCTTTATTGGCTATTAACCAATCCATTCCTAAAACAACATCGAATCCTGCCAGATTCATGGGATAAAGGTTTGCAATAAATTTGTGATTTAAAATTTCTATGCTTGCTCCCTGCAAGATTTCAGAAATTCTAACAGTTTCTCCATTGGATGTCTCTACTAGGCATTCTAGTGGTAGTTTAGTTAATGACTGATTTAGAAATTTGCAAAATGATGTATTAATAAAACTTTGGTTTGCACCAGAGTCAAATAATACTTTAGCAAAGACATCATTAACTAAAAACGTACCAGCTATAACATCTGGAATCATCTTGGCTTCATCTGCTGTCAGAACAAATGCTCTAGCATTTTTTGTATTCTTGTTGTCTGGAGCTTTAGCTAATTTTAGACAATTTAGCTTGATATGACCTTGTTCTCCGCAATTGTAACATACCTTGCTGTTAGCTTTCTTCCTGCAGTTTTCTTCCTTGTGTCCCAATATTTTGCAAAAGTTACAATATATGGAGCATCTTCCGGAATGCTTTCTTTTGCAATACCTACAGTAGGGTGCAGAGGTAGAACCTATATTTTTTTCCCACGGTTAGAATTTCCATAACGAAATTCTTGTGTGAGCTTTTGGGTTAGATTCCTTCTTTGATCCTCTTCTCAGGTACGGACTAATTCATCTGTCAAGGTATTTGCTAGTTCTACAGCTTCTTCTATAGTTTGAGGTCTAGCTGCCTTGACTACGTGTCTTATCTCTCTAATTAATCCCCAAATATAACGGGAGATTAACACTGGTTCTGGTGAAGCAAGGGTTGGCACTATTCTGACATATTCAAAGAATATTTTAGTATATCCCTTACTATCCACACCAGTCATTCTAAGGTTGAGGAATTTGTTTGCTATCTGTTCCTTTTCATTAGGAGGGCAGAATTTCCTTTCTACCTTGTCCTTAAATTCTTCTCATTCCATATTGTAGGTTCTATCACTTCCTTTTGTTTGGAGGATTGTGTTCCACCATTCTAGTGCTGCATTCTTAAACAAATTAGAAGCAAACAGTATCTTATCTTCTTCAGCACACTTGCTTATCCTTAAGACTGCCTTAGTCTTTTCTATCCAGCGTAAGGTTGCAATGGCCCCTTCGTTGCCCGAGAATTCCATTGGTTTACAAGACCAGAATTCTTTATATGAACAACCGTAAGACACGGTTCTTCTTCTTTTGGGAATAGGTAATTGAAGTATTGGTCCATTGTTCACGCTGTGTTCTGGTTCAATTGGTCGCTTACTCCTATGATTACTTTTATTATCAGCATCCTTAACAGTTTGAAGAATAAATGGCATTGCATCTATAATTCCTTGTGCTACTATGTGTTGGATAGCACAATTATCCACTTGATTGTTATTGTTATTGATGCTTGGATTCTCATTAACCACGTTAATGTTACTCTGGTTATCATTATTCAGATTTCCTTGATTTCCTTCGTCGGCCATCTGAATTTTAAACAATTACCCCATATTAATATCACAAATAATATCTTAATATAGTTAATCACATGACAAGCATTTTTGCCAAAAGCGTCGATCATTGCGACTATACTCTTTTCATATACTATGTGTCTATTACACACTAGTACTGAAATAAAATTACAATACCAACAGGAATAGAATCACACTAATAGTAATATGCATCCGTACACACTTATTTTATTTTTATTATATTATATTATTATTACTACCATTTCCTCTATTCTCACATTCACGGATATGGATTTATCCAAAAATCCATATTGCGCTCATCGTATTTCCATACGAGACGCTCTCCCACCTGACGCATTCTCTCACTGCTTTCTAAAATTTCCTCCCCAAAAGTCCAAAGTTCTTGGACGTTTTCTACACTCATTGGGGGTGCAGGTTCTAGGACTAGGTTTGGAATCTGGGGTGCGGGTTCCTGATATGGGGGTGAAAGTGCCTGAAATCGGTAAGGATCTTCTAAGATCTCCCTAATATAATCATCATGGCAATAGGAATCTAAAGGGTCCATACCTGTATAGGCTCCTATATTCTGTATGGGTATGTCTTCATGGATAGGGTAACGTTGCACAAAGTCCCTATTATCATCCCACCAGGGGTCGTAATTTGGATCTAGGGGGTTTGGTGCAGGTACCCTAGGGATTTCTTCTGGGTTAAAGTCATGCATCTCCACTTGGTTTTCCGGGTTTTCTATCTCCATGGGTTGATCTGGGTTTTGTGGTTGTAGGGCTACTAATTGTTCCAGACTTGGGTCAGCAGCAGTTGTAGCTAGGATATGGAAATTAGCTAGGCTTCTATTAAGCATATCCTGTGTATGGGCATCGGTTTTTCGCTTAGCAGCCGCTAGAACTCTTTGCTGTTGCAAATTTCGCATTCTTTTCCTACGAGCAAAAGCTTCCTTACTGAACCATCCTCGTTTCTTATGAGGGAATGGCTCTTCTGACTGAGCTTTGAAAGCAAACATTCCTTCTTCCTGATCAGCAGAATACCCAGAAAGGGCAGGCTGTGAAGAGGTACCTTCACTCCTAGGTGAATCAGACAACTGACAACTCATATCTGAGGGTCCTTGATCACTCATATTGTAAACTAACAAATAGTCAAATAACACATAACAAATAAATACAATTATGCACGTATTTCTGTAATTTATTTCCTAACACAAAATTTAGAATTTAAGTGTCAGCAGAACACTTCTTTGGCTCAGACCAGTGGCTAGGCTCTGATACCACCTTCTGTCGTAACCCCCGATCCCTTATCTGTCCTGGGAACGGGCGGACGCGAGCTTAGAGTTTGGTGGTATCAGTTATTTAATCTTGCAGCGGAATTTACATCAGGACCGTAGTTAGGAAATGTTTATCAGAGTAAAACCACCATATTTGATATTAGTAATCATATGGGTAAAACCCAAGTTTCTTATTACAAAACATTTATAGGGGCAAACCCTATTTTATTGAATTTAAAACATCGTTTATTAGGTAACTTTTATAGCCACGTTTTTCCCAAGCCTTCAGTGCTCTCCAGCTGGCTTTTCACTAATTGGTTGTTCCCATTGTGTTACCTGTAACGCGTTTTAAAAACATTTGTCAGTCGGAAATACTGGTGAGTGAATCCTAGTTTAATCAAGAAACATTTTATCAATTAAAACAGTATTGAGAGCGATCACATTGTTTATTTCTACACAATTACTCATTCAGTATTTGCCACTCGATCGGATCTGTGGCTATGGTCAAATTACCCATTGGCTAACTCGTCGTCTAATGATAATGTACTGTCATTCCGACTACTACTACTACTCGTAGTAATAAATTTTGTATACAAAACCCCATAATACCGGCAGTAATTGAAGAACTACAAAGACTCAATCACCGCTTAATCACATTGTAAACAATTAAGGTTTTGTAAAACATTTCAAAAAGGTTAACAAAAAGAGGATAAACTCACATTGCTATCTTAGACTTCGCGTAAGGGTTTCCTGGATATAATCTATAATTTATACAAATGTACATTGGTTAGTATCATAACCCTTTGAAAATATTAATGATACCCTCCCCGAGACGGCATTCCAACAACTACGTCAGGCAGAACCACGACAGTTGTTACGGAACCCTAAATCAATCGGGCAGCGTATCTATTACAAAATTGGGGTTATAATACTTACAATGGAGCAGAACCTCGCTAAAAAAGGTTTAATACCCGAGTATAATAACACTATTACAGAATTTGAGATTGAGAATGAAATTGTGAGCGAGTTCGACTGAGATCCGATGCCTGCTATTTATAATTGCTGAACTTAGAGTTTCAGGCGGCCCGCGTAAGGTAAGGCGAGGCCTTACGCGGCCCGCGTCAACATCCAGTCAACGTATAGCTTAGCTGGGTCAGCTTGTAGGTCCGCCACGATGTCGACACGTGTCGGTCTCTGGTGGCTCCGCGTTTGATGATCTCTTGCGGCCCGCGTACACTTAAACGGGGTCTTACGCGTCCCGCTTGAACTAAAGGAATCAACGATATCAGGTTTAAACCTTGATACTGCCCGCGTGAATTGTTGGGGTGGGTCTACGCGGCCCGCCTCAACTTACTATTTCTTGTTTTTAATTTATTTTATATATTATAACATATTTCGGGCTCGGTTTTCACATACGGGGTGTATTTAAAGACATATTGGTACATTCTAAAATATACTAGAGTGTTAGACACATTATGAGGGTGTCGGTTTTACCGAGGGTTGTTACAAAAATTCAAAATGAGGTTTTGTGTAAAAAGAGGAAATAATAGTACATCAGTAGACGACCACAACATGCTAAAGAAATGAAAGTCAAACGTGATAAACGGTCTCACTGATGATATGCCAGTAGGTTTTTACACACTTAGTAAATTGATTTCAAGATATAAACCTAAATCTCAGTAACTCTCTTATCTCGTAGGGAACAATCTATCGGATATCTGGACTTAGTACTCCGAAATTTCATTTGAGAGGTTGCCTAATTCTGAGATACTAGGTCTTTATACTTATTGATATCTAGGGTATTGTAACAACTCTCGGTAAAACCAACATCTTCATAATATTTCCGACACTCTATTATATCTTAACATAATCAATATGTCTGTAAATACACCCCGTATGTGAAAACCAAGCCCGGAATACGTTATAGTATTTAAATAAAATATAAAAGTTTAAATTTAGGACTGAGGCGGTGTAACACCTCGAAAATTCACGTCCTATAATGTGTTGATACGTGTCATATGTTTGAACGTGTGAAAGAATGATCTGAAAGGACTAAAATTGACAAACATGGAAAGTATGATAATATACGAATTCTAGATGTCAACAGTGAATAAATATATAGTATATTAACACTATATGATGCTCATACCTTCAAACGAATAAATCATGGATCATACGAAACTAAAAGTGAGAAATTTCAAACTACAGGGGTTAAATGTGTCAACATGTTTAAGTTATACCTCTGAGTGACCTTTTGACAAACCCGAAGCTTTTTAACGGTAAATTATGCTCACTAGAATGCATGATATAACTTTCATAAAGTTTCGTAATCGTATGAGAAAGTTATGATCAAATTCGTGTACAAGGGGTTAAAGCGTCAACGTTGAAAGTTTGGACTTTTCGGGTGACAATGAAGTTAACCGAGGACTAAACAAAGTGGGTATATATCTTGAAGCCCTTATGTATCAAATTAGAGGGTTCAAATTGCAATATAAAGGTTAGTTGACCTTTCGGAAGGGCCAAGAGTCGAATATGCAACAAATAGAAAATGTAAAACCTGAATTCAAGGTCCACGCGGCCCGCGTGGCATTTAACAAAATCATAGGCGGGCCGCCTAAGACGCCCAGAAGCAGAAAAACAGGCAGCAGCTTGTTATGCGCGATTTTAACCAATCTGGCCGGTATTTCTCACTTGTGGACGACCCCTAGGCACCCCCTAAGCACTAGGAACAAGTGTTTATCAGTTGTGGTGTGTGCTAGACCTTGGTGTTAACATATTGTGGTGATAATTTCACTATAAAAGGCCATTATGTGCAATGTTGTTCTTCACACCATTCTCTGCCTTATCTGATCGATTCTGGAGCTCTCAAGCAGGTCCAACTGATCATATCTCGTGCATAGGACTCTTGTAAGTCTGTTAGTCCTTCTTTAATTGAGTTTAGCTTAGTATTTTAGCTAAAAGTCAAACCGTCGTAATTACGGTTTAACTTCGAGATTAGTCAATAATGGCTCAGTCATATCTCGAATTAAAAGTAGTTATATGTTGGTATTTATGTGGGTAATAAAACCTCAAAAGGGTTTCCCCTGATCACCACTCTAACCAGGTCAAAAGTCGGGTCAAACTTATATTTAAAAAGTCAACAGGAAGTCTAAAATGCCATTTATGCATAATTAACATTGTAGATCATATACAACCTGTTGGATCATTGTTATAACTTAGTAATAAGTGTAAGAACATGTCTAAACATGTTCAACCCGACAATTTCCTGTTTAGACCCGGTTCGGAACCGAAAGTCACATAGTTTGACTTTCACTTTGACTTTCAGTTCTGACCCGCTTTAGTATGATTTGAAAATGTCTTAGAGCTTCTTTAGGACCAGGCTACTTGTTAGCACAACCCTCTGAGGTTGGTTCATTGATTGACCCATTCGTTTACGCGTTTCCATTAATTGCTCATATGTTGACCATTATGCCCTTATTATCTTAAAACGTGATTTTTGGAAATGTAAAAGAGTAGAAACTTTAATTACTGATATATATACTTGTATGCAAAGTTGGACATCAGTTTTAAGTGTAGATTGAGAGTTATGCTCATTAGCGCAAATTTAAAGTTTTATGTTAATAAAACGGCGTAATTAGCGTATAGCCTAGTTAAGCCTATTTTTTGGTATCAAACTTAATACCCACAGATGTAATATATTATTTTGGGATTTTTAAAGATTTTTAATTAATTTTAGGCTGAGCATAACTAGTAGACGTAGGCTTAATCCGGTAATTGTCGGTTTTGCCCTTACGGGCCATAAAATGAGTTTTACTTATCTAAACGACTCCAAACCTTTTGCTACTGATCACATATGATAAATAAATTATTTTAAGCCTTCTGGAAATATAAAAATATCAGCTTTAGCCATATAACCCGGAAACGGCTCCTAATCGCCGTTCTAGGCGTTTTTAACGCATAGTATGTACTAGAACTACTTTAGACACACAAGGGTTGATACCTACTGATATTTTAGGCAAATTAGAATGTTTTAACAGTAAGCAAAGGTTGATTAACTCAGACTCCAGTTTTGAGATTTTCGGCTTATGTGAAATTACCAAAGTGCCCCTACGTGCATAGTTTGGCTATAATTGATAAATTTCACATATATACTTTATCCTACTGATATAACTTAGTAAATGGAGTATGTTTGCTGTTTACATCAGACCTGTAACTCAGCTTGTTACTTAAACTCTTTTATAAACTTTTAAATGACCAAACTACCCCTACGGGGCCTAGTTTGTGTTTAAATACATTTCGGGCATAATGAAAGACATCTTACTGATGTCACAACATATTTGAGGCATAATTAACTTAGGAAACCTATATATGGCTCTCATGAATACCCGTCACGCATATTACGCGTACGGTTCGGTTTATGTAACAAGTTTACATAAATTAGCCGAAACGGGTCAAACCTTATCGGTTTTATCTCAAAAATCCAAAATGTGTATGAAATACCCATATTAAGCAAGTCTCTGAACTTGTCGGGTCTAAATCACATTCTATCCGGTCTTCGCTTAATCATGCGTTTGAACCGTATCTTTCAGTAAGACTAACCGGTCTAAGCTTAGGCTTAATTAAAGACCCGTTAGCATCCTAATTGGTTATTTATACCATCATTCCAGACTAGAGCCTTCCGGTAAATGGTACCTACGCTTACTTAAGTGAATACGGCTGAGTTATTAGATTCTTGCTATTTAAGACAGGAGCTAGCTCAGGTAAATACTCTTAACTTATTTTCCCTATACGGGCTTGGGATACGGCACTATAAAAGTACCGCTTGGTCGGGTGTGTAGTTATTTAAATCGTATTGTGATTGATGTACTTACAACCCGTTTAATATGTATTATTTGGTGTATGGCCTTTGGGGGTTAATGACCATGTCCCGGATATCCTTGGCATCATTTTACGAAATGGCCACGACCTAAGCACGGGGTGTAGGCATACACCTGACAGCTGCATTATGTAAAAACTGGTAATCCACTCCGAGGTATCATCCTTGTGGGCATTATACCGGAACTGGTAATCCACTTAGAGGATGATAGCCTGTGGGCATTATACCTGTGGCGTGTCAGTTAATCTAGTCCGGCCCTACAAACCGGCCCTAACGGACGACAAATAAGTAAAACTGTGTACAAGATTATATACAAATAATTTTCCCAAGTATAAAAGGTTAATTTTGCCTCTGTGCATTTTAATCAAATTATAAAAGATATTTTTGTGCCACGTGCATCCAAATCAATTTTCTTAAACTCTTTTCAAATGAGTCAGTTGAGTGTATTTACCAGTGAAAACTGACGTATTTTCCAAAAAGGTTAAGTGACAGGTACTGAACGAAATTGGCTGGAAGCTCAGGGCGCTAATAAAGAATCTTGCAAGTTCTAGGTGTCTAAAGCCTGTTGAACAAATGATATGTTTAAAGATCCGCCTATGGATCCTTTACTTTCCGTTGTAATACTGGATATTACTTTATATTCGGAATGTAATAATATTTATCTTTTGCTTCCGCTGTGCATTTATATAATTGTGTTGTTTGACTATGATGACATCAACTACGTCACGATACTCCCCACCGGGCCCACCGGTGACACGTGGAAAGTCGGGGTGTGATAGGCGGGCCGCGTGAACCCACCCCAAACCCTTACGCGGGCGGTATGAAGGCTAGAATCAGAAATCGTTGATTTCTTTAGTTCAAGCGGGCCGCGTAAGCTTAAGCTTACATTGACGCGGGCCGCGAGAGATCATCAAACGCGGTGACACCAGATGCCGACACGTGTCGACATCATGGCAGACCTACATGCTGATCCGGATAAGCTACGCGTTGACCATATGTTGACGCGGGCCGCGTGAGAGTCGATTTCAACAACTATATAAGCAGGCCATCGGGTTTCACTTTCCGTCGCTCACATCTTTCTTTCTAAACGAATTTCTGAAGTTATAAGCATTATAGTCGGGTATTATACCCCTAATTAGCGAGGTTCTGCTCCGTTGTAAGTATTATAACCCTAGTTTCGTAATAGTTACGCTGCCCGATTGATTTAGGGTTCCGTAACAACTGTCGTGGTTCTGACCGACGTAGTTGTTGGAATGCCGTCTCGGGGAGGGTATCATTAATAATTTCAAAGGGTTATGGTACTAACCAATGTACATTTGTATAAATTATAGATTATATCCAGGAAACCCTTACGCGAAGTCTAAGATAGCAATGTGAGTTTATCCTCTTTTTGTTAATCTTTTTGGTAATGTTTTACCAAACCTTAAATGTTTTACTATGAAATTTAGCAGTGATTGAGTCTTTGTAGTTCTTCAATTACTGCCAGTATGTTGGGGTTTTGTATACAAAATGTACTACACTGTGAGTAGTAAGTCGAGGATGATAATACGTTACCATTGGACAATGAGTTAGCCAATGGGTAATATGACCCACAAGTCAGGGTTGACAGTACTAATGGAGTAATTGTGTAGACTTAAACAATGTGATCGCTCTCAATACTGTTCACTGTGACTTTTATTTAAACTTGATTAAACTAGGATTCACTCACCAGTATTTCCGAGTGACAAATGTTTTTAAAACACGTTTCAGGTAACCAAATGTGACAGCCAATTAGTAAAAAGTCAGCTGGAGAGCACTGAAGGCTTGGGAAAATGTGGCTATAAAAGTTACCAATTAAACGATGTTTTAAAATTCAATAAAATAGGGTTTATCCCTATAAATGTATTGTACTAAGAAACTTGGGTTTTACCCATGTGATTATTAATATTAAATGAGGTGGTTTTACTTTGATAAACATTTTCTAACTACGGTCCTGATGTAAATTCCGCTGCAAGATTAAATAACTGATACCACCGAAACTCTGAGATCGCGTCCGCCCGTTCCCGGGAATCAGGGATCGGGGGTTGTGACAGAAGGTGGTATCAGAGCCTAGCCACTGGTCTGAGCCAAAGAAGTGTTCTGCTGACACTTACATTCTAAATTTTGTGTTAGGAAATAATAGGAATATATGCATAACTGTAATTATTTGTTATGTGTTATTTGACTATTTGTTAGTTTACAGTATGAGTGATCAAGGACCCTCAAACATGAGTCGTCAGTTGTCTGATTCCCCTAGGAGTGAAGGTACCTCATCACAGCCTGCCCTTTCTGGGTATTCTGCTGATCAGGAAGAAGGAGTGTTTGCTTTTAGAGCTCAGTCAGAAGAGCCATTCCCTCATAAGAAACGAGGATGGTTCAGTAAGGAAGCTTTTGCTCGTAGGAAGAGAATGCGAAAGTTGCAACAGCAAAGAGTTATAGCAGCTGCTAAGCGAAAAACAGATGCCCATACACAGGATATGCTTAATAGAAGCCTAGCTAATTTCCATATCCTAGCTACAACTGCTGCTGACCCGAGTCTGGAACAACTAGTAGCTCCACAACCACAAAACCCAGATCAACCCATGGAGATAGAAAACCAGGAAAACCAAGTGGAGATGCATGACTTTAACCTAGAAGAAATCCCTAGGATACCTGCACCAAACCCTCTAGACCCAAATTATGACCCCTGGTGGGATAATAATAGGGACTTTGTGCAACGTTACCCTATCCAGGAATACCCACCCATACAGAACATAGAAGCCTACCCACGTACGGACCCTTTAGATCCCTATTACGAAGATGATTATATTAGGGAGATCTTAGAAGATCCTTACCGATTTCAGGCACTGTCACCTCCATATCAGGAACCCGCACCCCAGATTACGAACCCAGTCCTAGAACCTGCACCACCAATGAGTGCAGAAAACGTTCAAGAACTTAGGACTTTTGGGGAGGAAATTTTAGAAAGCAGTGAGAGAATGCGTCAGGTGGGAGAGCGTCTCATATGAAAATACGATGAACGCAATATGGATTTTTGGATAAATCCATATCCGTGAATGTGAGAATGGAGGAAACGGTAGTAGTAATAATAATAATAAAATAAAATAAAAATAAAATATGTGTGTACGGATGCATATTACTATTAGTGTGATTCTATTTCTGTTGGTATTGTAATTTTATTTCAGTACTAGTGTGTAATAGACGCATAATAGTATATGAAAAGAGTATAGTCGCAATGATCGACGCTTTTGGCAAAAATGCGAGTCATGTGATTAACTATATTATTAATTGTGATATTAATATGGGGTAATTGTTTAAAATTCAGATGGCCGACGAAGGAAATCAAGGAAATCTGAATAATGATAACCAGAGTAACATTAATGTGGTTAATGAGAATCCAAGCATCAATAACAATAACAATCAAGTGGATAATAGTGCTATCCAACACATAGTAGCACAAGGAATTATAGATGCAATGCCATTTATTCTTCAAACTATTAAAGATGCTGATAATAAAAGTAAGCATAGCAGTAAGCGACCAAGTGAACCAGAAAACAGCGTGAACAATGGACATGTACTTCAAATGCCTATTCCCAAAAGAAGAAGAACCATGCCTTATGGTTGTTCTTATAAAGAATTCTGGTCTTGCAAACCAATGGAATTCTCAGGCAACGAAGGGGCCATTGCAACCTTACGCTGGATAGAAAAGACTGAGGCAGTCTTAAGAATAAGCAAGTGTGCTGAAGAAGATAAGATAATGTTTGCTTCTAATCTGTTTAAGAATGCAGCACTAGAATGGTGGAACACTATCCTCCAATCAAGAGGAAGTGATAGAACCTACAATATGGAATGGGATGAATTTAAGAACAAGGTAGAAAGGAAATTCTGCCCACCCAATGAAAAGGAACATATAGCAAACAAATTCCTAAACCTTAGGATGACTGGTGTGGATAGTAAGGGATATACTAAAATATTCTTCGAATATGCTAGAATAGTGCCAACTCTTTCTTCACTAGAAACAGTGTTAATTTCCCGTTATATTTGGGGATTAATTGAGGAGATAAGACACGTAGTCAAGGCAGCTAGACCTCAAACCATAGAAGAAGCTGTAGAACTAGCAAATACCTTGACAGATGAATTAGTTCGTACTAGAGAAGAAGATCAGAGGAGGAACTTAACCCAAAGGCTTACACAAGAATTCCGTTCTGGAAATTACAATCGTAGGAATATGGGTTCTACCTCTGCACCATACTGCAAGGTCTGCAAGAAAAAGCATTTGGGAAAATGCTCCATTCTCTGCAATTATTGCAAGATGCCAGGACACAAGGAAAAAAATTGCAGGAAGAAATCCAGTAATGGATTGTGCTACAACTGTGGGGAAAAAGGTCACATCAGGCCAAACTGTCCAAAATTGACCCCAGCTGCAAACAACAAGAATACCAAAAATGCTAGAGCATTTGTTCAGATTACAGAGGAAGCCAAGATGATCCCAGATGTTATAGCTGGTACGTTTTTAGTTAATGATATATTTGCTAAAGTATTATTTGACTCTGGTGCGAACCAAAGTTTTATCAATACTTCGTTTTGCAAAATTCTAAATCAGTCATTAACTAAACTACCACAAGAATGTCTAGTAGAGACCGCTAATGGAGAAACTATTAGGATTTCTGAAATCTTGCAGGGAGCAAGAATAGAAATTTTTAATCAGAAATTTATAGCAAACCTATATCCCATGAATCTGGCAGGATTCGATGTTGTTTTAGGAATGGATTGGTTAATAGCCAATAAAGCCAGTATTTTATGTGATCAAAAGTTAATTCAATTACATTCACCAAAAGGTAAAATGATCACAATTAAAGCAGATAAACCTTCTAGATCCACAAAATTCATCTCTGTGATGAAAACTGCAAGTTCTATAAGAAAAAGTTCTATAGTGTATTTGATTTCTATAATCACTAACACTAAAGGAAAAGAACTAAAAGATATTCCAGTAGTATCTCAGTTTTCAGATGTCTTTCCAAAAGAATTACCAGGACTACCTCCCGACAGAGAAGTTGAATTCAGAATCCATTTAATATCAGGAACATCACCGATTGCTAAAGCACCTTATCATTTGGCACCCGCCGAAATGCAGGAACTAAAGAAACAATTAGATGAATTGTTAGAGAAAGGATTTATACAACTGAGTTCGTCGCCATGGGGAGCGCCGATATTGTTTGTTAAAAAGAAGGACGGATCAATGCGTATGTGCATTGATTATCGTGAATTAAACAAGGTCACGATTAAGAATCGGTACCCATTACCGAGAATCGATGATCTGTTTGATCAACTGCAAGGAGCTCGATTTTTCTCTAAAATCGATTTAAGGTCAGGATATCATCAATTAAAGGTACAGGAAGAGGACATTCCTAAAACCGCTTTTAGAACAAGGTATGGCCATTATGAATTTACTGTCATGCCATTTGGTTTAACCAATGCCCCAGCTGCATTTATGGACATGATGAACCGAATATG
The DNA here is from genome assembly GCA_030545235.1 of Helianthus tuberosus. Lineage (NCBI taxonomy): Eukaryota > Viridiplantae > Streptophyta > Magnoliopsida > Asterales > Asteraceae > Helianthus > Helianthus tuberosus. The sequence continues at coordinate 11,733,862 of CM060387.1, read as the reverse complement.
TAAGCCATATTTGGATAAATTCATAATTGTTTTCATAGATGATATTCTAATTTATTCTAAGAATAAAGAGGATCATGCAAAGCATTTGCACGCACTTTTAAGTTTGTTAAGAAAGGAAAAGCTTTATGCTAAGTTTTCAAAGTGCGAATTTTGGTTAGAACAGGTACAATTCCTTGGACACCTAGTCAATCATAAAGGAATTCAGGTAGATCCAACAAAGATTGAGGCAATTACTAAATGGAAAACCCCTGAGTCACCAACCGAGGTTAGAAGTTTCTTAGGATTGGCCGGTTATTATAGAAGGTTTATTCAAGATTTTTCTAGAATAGCCATTCCTTTAACTAAGTTAACCTGTAAATCTGTTAAGTTTGAATGGGGAGTAAAACAAGAAGAAGCTTTTAAAATCCTTAAGCTAAGATTAACCCATACACCCATATTAGCATTACCCGAAGGAACTGAAGACTTTGTAGTCTATTGTGATGCTTCTAAATTAGGTTATGGATGTGTATTAATGCAACGACAAAAGGTTGTAGCTTACGCATCTAGACAACTTAAGAATCATGAAGAGAATTATTCAACCCATGATTTAGAATTAGGAGCTATAATTTTTGCTCTTAAGATTTGGAGACATTATCTTTATGGTAGTAAGTTTACCATATTCACTGATCATAAGAGTTTAAGGTATATTTTCAAACAAAATGAGTTGAATATGAGACAAAGACGCTGGATGGAATTACTTAGTGATTATGATTGTGATATCCAGTATCATGAAGGAAAAGCAAACGTAGTAGCAGATGCTTTAAGTCGAAAATATCATGAAAAGTCAAGAAGGGTACGTTCTCTTAAATTAATTCTGCAAGTAGATTTAAATAATCAAATAAGAGAAGCACAAGAATCAGTAATCAAGGATGATTCTGAAAAATTAAAAGGTATGCTAAAAGAATTGGAACAAGGAATAGATGGAATTTGGAGATTCCATAAAAAGAGAATGTGGATACCTAAATTATGAAATCTACGTCATCGTATATTAGAAGAAGCCCATAAGTCTAAGTATACGATGCATCCAGGGAGTGATAAAATGTACCAGGATTTAAGGAAAACTTTCTGGTGGATAGGAATGAAAAAGGACATAGCAGCCTATGTTTCTAAATGTTGAACTTGTTCACAAGTTAAAGCTGAACACCAGAAACCCTCAGGTTCGTTACAACAATTAGAAATGCCGGTGTGGAAATGGGAATTGATAACAATGGATTTTGTTACTAAATTACCCAAAACCAAGAAAGGAAATGATACAATCTGGGTGATTGTAGATAGACTAACCAAGTCAGCTCATTCCCTATCAATGAAGGAAACTTTCAGTATGGAACAATTAGCTAAACTATATGTAAATGAAATTGTTTCTTTACATGGTATTCCTTTATCAATTGTTTCTGATAGAGATAGTCGATTTACCTCTCATTTTTGGTCAAGTTTCCAAAAGGCAATGGGAACTAAGTTAAAGCTAAGTACGGCTTATCATCCACAAACGGATGGACAAAGTGAAAGAACAATTCAGACAATGGAGGACATGCTTAGAGCTTGTGTAATTGATTTTGGAGGTAATTGGGACGATCACTTACCTTTAATAGAATTTTCTTATAATAATAGTTGTCACACAAGTATCAATGCTGCACCATTCGAAGCACTTTATGGACGAAAGTGCCGAACCCCAGTCTGTTGGGCAGAAATTGGGGAAAAGCAACTATCTGGACCTGAGATAGTGCAAGAAACAACCGACAAAATTATTCAAGTCAAGGAACGACTGAAAGCAGCACGTGATCGACAGAAGAGTTATGCCAATAACCGACGCAAACCCTTGGAGTTTCAAGTAGGAGATAAAGTATTGTTGAAAGTCTCTCCTTGGAAAGGAAGGGTAAGATTCATCAAACGGGGAAAGCTAAGTCCCAGGTATGTTGGACCTTTTGAGATTATTAGAAGAATAGGACCTGTAGCCTATCAGCTACAACTGCCAGAGGAAATGGCAGGAATACATGATGTGTTTCATGTATCAAATCTCAAAAAGTGTTTAGCTGATGAATCTCTTATAGTACCTCTTAAGGATATAGAGGTAAATAAACAACTCAAGTTTGTAGAAAGGCCTCTACAGATTGAAGACAGAAAAATCAAGAATCTCAAGCATAAGAGACTAGTTCTAGTCAAAGTAAAGTGGGACTCCAAAAGAGGACCTGAGTATATATGGGAGCTTGAATCTGAAATGCAAAGGAAATATCCTCACTTGTTCCAGTAGATCTCGAGGACGAGCTCTAAAACAAGGTGGGGAGAATGTAACAACTCTCGGTAAAACCAACATCTTCATAATATTTTCGACACTCTATTATATCTTAAAATAATCAATATGTCTGTAAATACACCCCGTATGTGAAAACCAAGCCCGGAATACGTTATAGTATTTAAATAAAATATAAAAGTTTAAATTTAGGGCTGAGGCGGGCCGCGTGAACCCACCCCAAACCCTTACGCGGGCGGTATGAAGGCTAGAATCAGAAATCGTTGATTTCTTTAATTCAAGCGGGCCGCGTAAGCTTAAGTTTACATTGACGCGGGCCGCAAGAGATCATCAAACGCGGAGACACCCGATGCCGACACGTGTCGACATCGTGGCAGACCTACATGCTGATCCGGATAAGCTACGCGTTGACCATATGTTGACGCGGGCCGCGTAGCCCTATGGCTACTCTTACGCGGGCCGCGTGAGAGTCGATTTCAACAACTATATAAGCAGGCCATCGGGTTTCACTTTCCGTCGCTCACATCTTTCTTTCTAAATGAATTTCTGAAGTTATAAGCATTATAGTCGGGTATTATACCCCTAATTAGCGAGGTTCTGCTCCGTTGTAAGTATTATAACCCTAGTTTCGTAATAGTTACGCTGCCCGATTGATTTAGGGTTCCGTAACAACTGTCGAGGTTCTGCCCGACGTAGTTGTTGGAATGTCGTCTCGGGGAGGGTATCATTAACAATTTCAAAGGGTTATGGTACTAACCAATGTACATTTGTATAAATTATAGATTATGTCCAGGAAACCCTTACGCGAAGTCTAAGATAGCAATGTGAGTTTATCCTCTTTTTGTTAATCTTTTTGGTAATGTTTTACCAAACCTTAAATGTTTTACTATGAAATTTAGCAGTGATTGAGTCTTTGTAGTTCTTCAATTACTGCCAGTATGTTGGGGTTTTGTATACAAAATGTACTACACTGTGAGTAGTAAGTCGAGGATGACAATACGTTACCATTGGACAATGAGTTAGCCAATGGGTAATATGACCCACAAGTCAGGGTTGACAGTACTAATGGAGTAATTGTGTAGACATAAACAATGTGATCGCTCTCAATACTGTTCACTGTGACTTTTATTTAAACTTGATTAAACTGGGATTCACTCACCAGTATTTCCGACTGACAAATGTTTTTAAAACACGTTTCAGGTAACCAAATGTGACAGCCAATTAGTAAAAAGCCAGCTGGAGAGCACTGAAGGCTTGGGAAAATGTGGCTATAAAAGTTACCAATTAAACGATGTTTTAAAATTCAATAAAATAGGGTTTATCCCTATAAATGTATTGTACTAAGAAACTTGGGTTTTACCCATGTGATTATTAATATTAAATGAGGTGGTTTTACTCTGATAAACATTTCCTAACTACGGTCCTGATGTAAATTCCGCTGCAAGATTAAATAACTGATACCACCGAAACTCTGAGATCGCGTCCGCCCGTTCCCGGGAATCAGGGATCGGGGGTTGCGACAGGTATTATCCTTGGTCTTCTGATTTTGCGTCAGCAATGGCCAAAATCTCGTATAATGCTTTTGCGCTTAAAAAGCTTTCCCTCTGCATAAAAATGGAGAAAACATTGAAAGATATAAATCAAGTGCAGTTGTAAAGTAGATCCTTAAGTGGGACACACCTTAAAGTAGAGCCTTCATCTCTTTGACTGAACGGTAGTTCATACTTGAGCTCTCAAGGCCTCACACTAACCCAGAGGACAAAAATTAATATAGTATATTCACCTGTAAGACCGAATCTAGGGAATCTTGATGCGGGAGTATATTCTGAGGTGGGACACGCGAATGAGTTAAGTTCCTAAAACACTAAATTTCGTATCTCGGAACAATGGAAGTTTGTGTGAAAATTTAAGTGGATATATATACTGACAATCTAAGTGAATCGTTTAGAACTTAAATGTCACACCCCGGCCACGTAAAACAACAAAACATAGCGGAAACGTCGGGGAGTGTTGTAACAGAATCATTGTTTCACAACCATGGATCAAATAATTTCGTTTTATTAAACTATTGAACTCATCATTAGTAACAAATCAAAATAAATACATTTATTATCTTTCAAGTTTTAAAGTAGCTAAGGCACGAGTCCGTCCTATGTATAGCATGTATCAACAATCATCACAAAGCAGTACCTGAAACATGTGTAAAAATAGGTATGTCAGCATAAAAATGCCTGTGAGATACATAGGTTTTGTTTATGCATGATTCATGACTTATAAGTTTAAAAGAAAGTTTTAACAAAAACTAGTCATGAACCAAAAAAAATGTTTCTTTTATAAAATCATGTGAAAATTTATGAGAAATTTGATGATATAAAAGAATGATGCATAAATACATAATCAAGTAAAATGAGTTTATAAAATAATGTTTTGAATAAAATGTTTGTAGTATATATGAAAATATACTTTGGTTTTAAGAAAGTCGATTAGGTAATATATCAAAATATATTTCGGTTCCAAAATCGTTAAACAGATAGTATATTAAATATACTTTGGTTGTCAAAATAATAGTTTTCGATAGTATATCAAAAGTATACTTTGGATTTATGTATAACATATTAAACTATGTTTTGGTTGAATAAATAACATATTTAAAATATGTTTTGGTAGTTAACAAAATATATGTTGTTTTGTACAATATCACACATGAGAGCATATCAAACTATACTTTTGGGAGTATAACTTAATATACAAAAATAATGTGATTTAAGAATTCATTTAGACCTAGTGCATCAAAATACACCTTTGAAACTATAGGGATACCACAAAGGCAATCCCTATTTGGATGGAGAAACAAATTGGTTTCAGACATTCCATGACAACAGGAATGGGGTGTCAAATCCTATAGCGCTATATCATACTACCAATCGGTCTGGTGAAGAATAAATAAGTACAATTCAACAAATAAATTTTATCATCTGTGAAAAAATCAGTGTTTGGCTTATAAATAATCATTCGGTTTGTCGGAAGATAGATACTAATATGTATAATCAATTATACTTTGAAATCGTAAACATAACTAATAGGTACACATATTTCACCCCAAAACATTTAAAACAGTAAAAGAGGGGAACTATGTACTCACTTGAGGGTGCTTAGAAGTCTTGAACAACAACCAAGCAATGCTAGAGGGAGTACGGAATCAAACGGCACCTAATATAGGTAACTATGTTAATAAACGGCTCCTAAACCGGGAGATAGGATAGAATGATGTTCTATAAATCAAATGAGTAATTGAACTCATATGGTATGATTTAATAGAGCTAACATTCTGATTTGAAAGTCTACCTAAGTGCTTTTGACCCGTTTCGACCCATTATGGTAGCATAAGCTACTATAACGTGTCGGTTGCGCAAAACAATGTTCGGATGGTTATCTATGAGCTATGTCAAGTCTTACATGCCCAATTATACCCTAACATGTTACTAATTCATATTAGATGTTAAAAATATGTTCACATATGCACATTACGGATTTTTGTTATAAAAGCGCATTTTGGTCATTTCATATGGGCATGTAAACCAATTAACGAATAGTTAACCAATCCTATATGATCATAAAGTATAACCTCAGGGGTTATTCCCTATGCAACTATGATCATTAAGCAAGCTTGGTCGGATCCTAATGATCGACCAAACGGGTCGGGTTCGAAAGTCTAAGCGGTTGTCTAGACCGCTTAACGTGCGACCCTAAACAAGCACTAAACTAGTAGTGACGAGTTAAACATGTCAAAACATGTTTAACCAACTTAGAAAACTGATTTGGTATCAAAACAATGGGTTTTGATACCCGAAAATAGTTCCACTGCAAAATGCGCGCTAAAATGCATTTTGACCGAAACTTTGACTCGTCACAACACCTAGTTAACGTGGTAATCAGTAGGTATAATCACTAAGGATTATAACCATCGTGATTACAATCACGTTGCAAAGTTCAACCGAACTTTGCGTTGACCATTGATTGGTCAAACTGAAAGTCAAACACTGTTTGACTTTTTAAACTAGTAAGCAATAAAAGAATGAAGGAATGCTCACTAAGGGTCCTTGCTATCTTTTCTACAAAGAATAAGCTCCCAAATCAGATGAGAGAGCTCCCAAAGCAGATGTAGAGGAGAATGAGAAGAAATAAGCAAGGAATGAGGAGGTTAAGGTGGTTATTTATACTTGTAGATGATGAACAAGATCATTACAAGTGTTTATTTGGCCTCCAAGAAATGAAATCTGACCATACAAGTGTTAGGAACAGCTGGTATTACTTGGAGAGTCGTTTACTTGGAGCCCAAAACAAGAGAATTGCATACAAGGGCCTGAATTATCAAACAACAGCTGAAAATCAAGTTTCTGTCGCTGGGCATGCTTTACAGACCGTAAGGTCCAGAGCATAATGTCTGTAAGGACCTGCAGACCAGCAAGTTTCACATTTTGACAGTTTTGGTCCCTGCATGTGTTCGAGTCCATTTTAGGCACTTTTGACACCTGTTAAGCCATTTTCAAGGCTCTACAAGGTCAAGAAAGTTTAGAGAACTCAAAATATGCTCGGAAAACTCTCGGATGTCGGCTCGTTTGGTCGTACGGTCTCGTTGTTCGTTAAATTACGATGAAACTTAAACGGACGCGAAAACGAACCAAATTAAGCGACGAGTGGTATTTTTGCATGCCGATCACTAAAATAGTGAGTACAAAAATTTTGGATGTCCAGATGTGGTCAGAACGTAAGATATGCACGAAAATGCAAACTTACGTCGTTTTTGACACTTTTAGTCCCTGTAAGATCAAATAAGCATATTTTCGCATACCGAACCACTCAAAGCTTATTTCTAAGCTATGTTTAGGTTATTTATGGTATGTTTCGCTCATGATCATGTTCCGGACTATACGTTGCCTTACGAAACGGCAGACTTTTGCAAGTTGACGCAAATAGTCCCTGTGAGCGAATAAATTTGTTTTCGGCATACCAAACCCTTCAAAACTTATTTCTAAGTTATGTAAAGGTTATTTAAGGTATGTTAAGCCTATTTCACTATTCCGGAGTATTTTTTGCATTAAACTGGTTATATTTACGCATTAGATCGCGTATAACCTTCCAGAAAGCGATTTAAGGCTCGAAATCGAACAAGAATTGATATGTGCAAACGATACACATATTTATACAAATCCCAAGTATGAAACACAATATTTCAATGGTTTGGTATTTGTATGATGGTTGAAGTGACACAGGTGTCACAGTCTCCCCTACTTTAGGAAATTTCGTCCCGAAATTTAATTTTAGAGGAAACTTGTGAAGACAACTGTGATTGCTTCGCTTTCGAATAAATCCCTCGAACCCTAAGTAAAACTCTAGGCCATGTTAGGATTCTTAGCGAAATTTTCAACTCTCAAAGTGATATCCTTGTAGTAACAAAACATGGAGTTTCGAACTACGGACAGAATAACGTTTCTTATGAAGACTATCATAGGAAACTTGTGTGTGCTTGAAATCAGAATTGGAGAGTTTAAGATAAAATGACATTGGTCAAAGTCCAGGACTTCTAGTAACTTAAATAACGCTACGTTCGCAATGTAATAAAGAACACTTATATATAGGAACTACCAGCGGCGTATCCACCATGCTCCTTTCTACATTGTTCCCGTTTCGTTATTCTCATCACTATAGGTCTTAACACATGACAAAATTTGATGTGGTTTCTGTGCACTGAATTCCATAATTATGTATGCATCCATAATTACGTAATTCCTTGCACAGTCCGCACAGTTCATTTCATAATGTGTAGGGGAAAAATCAATTGACTAAACACGAAGCGGTTTGACTAGACCATCAAAGGATCTTTTTAATTAGATCAATGAACAATCTTTTTAATTAGATCAACACATGATCTTCTTAACTAGACCGTCGTATGATCTTTTTAAATTGATCACTTTAAGGGATCTTTTCAACTATATCATCACATGATATTTCTAACCAGTATTTCGAATCAATCTGCTTAATCAGACCACTCAAGGGGTCCAATTATAGAATAGTACTTTATAATCCAAGGGACTTAACTACGACGTAGAAGTCCATTATGGATTTAAGATAGTACCTTTTGATATCCTACTATGAATCCCTCATATTGAAATATGGAAGATTCTATGAGGATTTGGATAAATCACATAAAAACACGAAATATAGAGGAGAAAACACATACACATAATCACATAGTTAATTAAATTGATCTTCATTTTTTTAATTTTCTTGTTAATTGAGCACACGAGTATTCAAAGCACACTAGGAATCCAATCCATGAATTCCGTTTGGCACTTTAAATATCTTCAAGAATCTAACTATGAAGATAGGAAGATCTTGATAGAGATTTGTCTTTGTTTCTTAAAAAGAAACGTGTAATTAAGATTTTCGGGGAGATCACAAGTGATCTTAAAATGACAGAACCACACGAGTAGTTTGTCTTAGGGTCAGCATCGAAGGGTTGGATCAAACATTCACACAATCGTATCAGTTTTGTAAAATAAGATTGAAACATCAAATTTTATTTATATAACAACTGAATTGTTCCAACGTCAAAACATAACAGATAAAGAAATACAAAAGACTAATTGTTCACTGCTGCATCGTTGTTCACGTTTGCCTCATTGATGTTAAACACTCGTCCATGCGCTGGAGGTATGTTAACAAGTCTTGGGCAATTGTTTCTGTAGTGAGTAAGGTCACCACAGTTATAACATGACCCCGGTGGGAACCGTGCTTGAACAGCAGCAGGGTTTACAGCAGCTTGATTTGCATAACGGCAAACATTGACCAAATGTCCCAATCTTCCACAGTGGGTACATTTGTGACACTGCTCCTGCTCCAGATGATGACGGTTGCATTTGTTGCACAAAGGTGCGGTACCAACATAATTTTTCCTCTTACGAGGTTGTGCTGGTTGGTTTGGTGCAACCTGATCATTCTGAGCAGTTATGGCGCAGTTTTGAGAAGCCTTACGCTTTTTCTTCTTGGATACTTCGGCCTGTTTTTCCTTTGGTTCAACTTGAGCAGCCTTGTCAGATGGTCTTGGGTCGCCTTTTTGAAAAAGCTTACCCTTCCTGATATGGAATTCAGTCAGGGTGGCAGACAATTCAATGGCCTGTCTGACAGTAGTAGGGTTGCTGCCAGTAACGATATCCTGAACTAAATCAGGAAGACCATCAATGTACTTCTCAATCGCTTTATCCACAGGCGTGACCATGGCAGGACATAACAGGCTCAAATCCTCATAACGGTCAGTATAGGCTCGATGTTCACCGCTGTCATGTTTAAGATTGTCAAATTCCCGTTCCAAAGCCCTGAGCTCATGACGAGGACATAATTCCTTCATCATTAGAGCCCGAAGCTCTTCCCAGGTTTGTGCCATTGCCACATCGGTACCTCTATCACGCATCACACCGTTCCACCATGTAAGAGCACGCTTCTCGAACGTACTGGATGCAAACTCAACGTTACGCTCATTCGGGCATTGCACATGCTTGAATGTGCTTTCCAAACTTTCGAACCATTGCAGGAGCGCGGTTGCTCCTTGAGATCCAGAAAACTTCAAAGGCTTGGCAGAGTTGAAGGTCTTGAAATTACACTGGGTGTTGTTGTTGTTATTGTTGTTATATAACTCATGGATCTGGGTTACTATGCCAGGAAGTACTGCAGCCATTTGTTGAGCAACAAGGGCCGCGAATTCCTCAGCAGTAAAAGTTTGAGCATCACGTCGAGGAGGCATTGTCTAAAGGGAACATGGGAAATGAGTGAGGTCGATGATTGGAAAACAAAATAGGTATTTGAAAACATCGACAAAACATAAGGAAGGCAATCATTCGTTCGTTACCTCAAACAAACAAACGACACGCAGTGACTAATCAAAGTAAATGGAGCATTATAATGTATCACCGAAGACATGCTCGCCTATAAGTGAACACTCACCCCAAGAGTTCCCAGGTAAGAGTGATTGGTCCGATACTGCGGATTTGTACGAACACTCTAGCCTTAGACAGAAAACTCAGGGTACAGGCATTCACCCTTCCAGTTTGCATGTGTTCACATTATTTTTGACCCTAACTTTGACGAGATTTTGAAAAATTTGAAGGTTCAAAACCTTACAATAAATCATCCTAGAACAGATGATTGATTTTCAAAGCGGATTCGAATTTTGTATTTTTGTTGTGGTTGTCACCTAAGGATAGGCGACGGTATTGTTTTAAAACTAAACACAAGATAACTTGTGTTAGGGTCCTAGGAAGGTTATAGTCTAGGTCAAAGCATTACTAATAACCTAATTCCCTATAACCATTGGCTCTGATACAAACTTTTCTGTCACACCCCGACCACGTAAAACAACAAAACGTAGCGGAAACGTCGGGGAGTGTTGTAACAGAATCATTGTTTCACAACCATGGATCAAATAATTTCGTTTTATTAAACTAATGAACTCATCGTTTATAAAAAATCAAAATAAATACATTTATTATCTTTCAAGTTTTAAAGTCGCTAAGGCACGAGTCCGTCCTATGTATAGCATGTATCAACAATCATCACAAAGCAGTACCTGAAACATGTGTAAAAATAGGTATGTCAGCATAAAAATGCCTGTGAGATACATAGGTTTTGTTTATGCATGATTCATGACTTATAAGTTTAAAAGAATGTTATAACAGAAAATAGTCATGAACCAAAAAAAAATGTTTCTTTTATAAAATCATGTGAAAATTTATGAGAAATTTGATGATATAAAAGAATGATGCATAAATACATAATCAAGTAAAATGAGTTTATAAAATAATGTTTTGAATAAAATGTTTGTAGTATATATGAAAATATACTTTGGTTTTAAGAAAGTCGATTAGGTAATATATCAAAATATATTTCGGTTCCAAAATCGTTAAACAGATAGTATATTAAATATACTTTGGTTGTCAAAATAATAGTTTTCAATAGTATATCAAAAGTATACTTTGGATTTATGTATAACATATTAAACTATGTTTTGGTTGAATAAATAACATATTTAAAATACGTTTTGGTAGTTAACAAAATATATGTTGTTTTGTACAATATCACACATGAGAGCATATCAAACTATACTTTTGGGAGTATAACTTAATATACAAAAATAATGTGATTTAAGAATTCATTCAGACCTAGTGCATCAAAATACACCTTTGAGACTATAGGGATACCACAAAGGCAATCCCTATTTGGATGGAGAAACAAATTGGTTTCAGACATTCCATGACAACAGGAATGGGGTGTCAAATCCTATAGCGCTATATCATACTACCAATCGGTCTGGTGAACAATAAATAAGTACAATTCAACAAATAAATTTTATCATCTGTGAAAAATCAGTGTTTGGCTTATAAATAATCATTCGGTTTGTCAGAAGATAGATACTAATATGTATAATCAATTATACTTTGAAATCGTGAACATAACTAATAGGTACACATATTTCACCCCAAAACATTTAAAACAGTAAAAGAGGGGAACTATGTACTCACTTGAGGGTGCTTAGAAGTCTTGAACAACAACCAAGCAATGCTAGAGGGAGTACGGAATCAAACAGCACCTAATATAGGTAACTATGTTAATAAACGGCTCCTAAACCGGGAGATAGGATAGAATGATGTTCTATAAATCAAATGAGTAATTGAACTCATATGGTATGATTTAATAGAGCTAACATTATGATTTGACCCGTTTCGACCCATTATGGTAGCATAAGCTACTATAACGTGTCGGTTGTGCAAAACTATGTTCGGATGGTTATCTATGAGCTATGTCAAGTCTTACATGCCCAATTATACCCTAACATGTTACTAATTCATATTAGATGTTAAAAATATGTTCACATATGCACATTACGGATTTATGTTATAAAAGGGCATTTTGGTCATTTCATATGGGCATGTAAACCAATTAACGAATAGTTAACCAATCCTATGTGATCATAAGGTATAACCTCAGGGGTTATTCCCTATGCAACTATGATCATTAAGCAAGCTTGGTCGGATCCTAATGATCGACCAAACGGGTCGGGTTCGAAAGTCTAAGCGGTTGTCTAGACCGCTTAACTTGCGACCCTAAACAAGCACTAAACTAGTAGTGACGAGTTAAACATGTCAAAACATGTTTAACCAACTTAGAAAACTGATTTGGTATCAAAACAATGGGTTTTGATACCCGAAAATAGTTCCATTGCAAAATGCGCGCTAAAATGCATTTTGACCGAAACTTTGACTCATCACTACACCTAGTTAACGTGGTAATCAGTAGGTATAATCACTAAGGATTATAACCATCGTGATTACAATCACATTGCAAAGTTCAACCGAACTTTGCATTGACCATTGACTGGTCAAACTGAAAGTCAAACACTGTTTGACTTTTTAAACCAGTAAGCAATAAAAGAATGAAGGAATGCTCACTAAGGGTCCTTGCTATCTTTTCTACAAAGAATAAGCTCCCCAATCAGATGAGAGAGCTCCCAAAGCAGATGTAGAGGAGAATGAGAATAAATGAGCAAGGAATGAGGAGGTTAAGGTGGTTATTTATACTTGTAGATGATGAACAAGATCATTACAAGTGTTTATTTGGCCTCCAAGCAATGAAATCTAACCATACAAGTGTTAGGAACAGCTGGTATTACTTGGAGAGTCGTTTACTTAGAGCCCAAAACAAGAGAATTGCATACAAGGGCCTGAATTATCAAACAACAGCTGAAAATCAAGTTTCTGTCGCTGGGCATGCTTTACGGACCGTAAGGTCCAGAGCATACGGTCCGTAAGGACCTGCAGACCAGCAAGTTTCACATTTTGATAGTTTTGGTCCCTGCAAGTGTTCGAGTCCATTTTAGGCACTTTTGACACCTGTTAAGCCATTTTCAAGGATCTACAAGGTCAATAAAGTTTAGAGGACTCAAAATATGCTCGGAAAACTCTCGGATTTCGGCTCGTTTGGTCGTACAGTCGCGTTGTTCGTTAAATTACGACGAAACTTAAACGGACGCGAAAACGAACCAAATTAAGCGACGAGTGGTATTTTTGCATGCCGATCACTAAAATAAAAATATTTTAGTGAGTACAAAAATTTTGGATGTCCAGATGTGGTCAGAACGTAAGATATGCACGAAAATGCAAACTTACGTTGTTTTTGACACTTTTAGTCCCTGTAAGATCAAATAAGCATATTTTCGCATACCGAACCACTCAAAGCTTATTTCTAAGCTATGTTTAGGTTATTTATGGTATGTTTAGCTTATGATCATGTTCCGGACTATACGTTGCCTTACGAAACGGCAGACTTTTGCAAGTTGACGCAAATAGTCCCTGTGAGCGAATAAATTTGTTTTCGGCATACCAAACCCTTCAAAACTTATTTCTAAGTTATGTAAAGGTTATTTAAGGTATGTTAAATCTATTTCACTATTCCGGAGTGTTTGTTGCATTAAACTGGTTATATTTACGCATTAGATCGCGTATAACCTTCCAGAAAGCGATTTAAGGCTCGAAATCGAACAAGAATTGATATGTGCAAACGATACACATATTTATACAAATCCCAAGTATGAAACACAATATTTAAATTGTTTGGTATTTGTATGTTGGTTGAAGTGACACAGGTGTCACATTAAAGTCTAAAAAGGTCAACGGTGCTAGTGATTTGTCATAAACTGATATGATCCTCTGACGCAAACTCAAACAAAAATATTGTCTGTAAATATATCTTTGCTACTGTCATTAAAGAAAAAAATCACAAAAATATTTTCAGAGGGTTTTAGCATAAAATTTAAAAATACAAAAAGAGTTTGTTTCTACTTTTTTTCGATAACCGATGTCTGAAAGCTAAGTTGCAAAATCTAAGTATGCTGAACATGTTTATGCAAATAAACAAATTCATTAATTTGAAACTTGAAGGTTTTAAATGAAAAATCAAAAACAGTTTGTAAAATCACCAAGGTCATTAATTTGGACTTGGATGATTATCTGTGAGGTTTTTGGATGCTTTCATTGTCAGATATAGAGTTATTTGATAGGGGGAGAGAGTCGGTATAAAATCCTGGAGTTTTAAAACTGTCAAATGGTTTTCATAGTGCCAGGTTTCAGCACTGAGTTATATTAATCTTTAATTGTCAAATCTTTGTGAAAGCTAGATTACGATCCCGATAGCTGAGACTAAGGGGGAGTCTGAAGATAAGCTCAAAGCAAGGGGGAGCTTGCAATTGAAGAGCCAGGTGTCGATCCTGAAAAGCCGCCGGAAGCTTAGAGAAAGGGGTAGCCTGGAGAAAGAGTGAATCGAAAGGGGGAGCTGCTGAAGCAGGATGCAGATTCAAGTGGAGCTTGAAGAGCTAAAGGGGAGTATGTGGTACTTGTAAGACCCTTAGTCCATTTTATAAGATTATCATATAAATTCCAACTATAATTTGTATTAACAATTACAAATACACTTGAAATAAGAGTTTGTTAAAACATTTTAATAAATAAAACATTCTAACGTTTTATATGTAAATTCGTCGTTTAATACGTGACGACGAATCATTTCGTGGAAGCTTGAATCTTGATCGTGTTCGGTTCTTTATCGAGCTTGATCATTCTCCGGTACGTTAAGTTATACCTACATTTCATAAAATATGAAACGAGTTAGTTACAGGGAGTTTATAACGTGTATAAACAAGTCCTAAACACAATACAATTGAATAAACAAATTTTTGCCAGACCAGGACACCGTCGCGCGACGGTCCCTGGCCCTTGTCGTCGCGTGGCGCGACACCCCATCTGTTATAGAATGTTTGTTGTTCAAACTGCATAATTCCAGCCAACTTATTTTTCACGGAAACGAGCATAACTTGCTCGTTTTTTTATCCGATTTAAGTCACGTTTCTTCCTACGTGATCGTAAAATTATTCCCCATCACATGGAGTTAACATCCGACATTTGGATTAACAAAATTTTAGACTTTTAAGCCTTTGGCTTAAAATGAAATTTTGAACTTTTGACCCGTTCATGTATTAATCAAACAAACCTGTATGTTTGATCCCAATTTCTTATGAACCTTATATTTCCGATCTTGTCTATCATATTAGGTTCAAATCACGGGTCTCATAAGTGTTTTAAATCCGTTTTCGACTTATATGCTTATTTTGACCCGTTAAGGGATTTTAAGCATTTTTAGACACAAATCACTTTCATTCATTTCTAGCATTTTATTTCCACATTTCTTATCAATTAATCTTCCTCCACAACTATATTTGTGTCGGATTTAATGTGGAAATTTATAAATTCCGAGTTTTACCCCTCGGATCATTATTTTACGGCAAAGACTCCTATAGAGTCAATTGACCAAAGATTTACGTCTTTCGCCTTTGATACTTATTCTAAGTATTTATTTAATCATAAAACTCGTTTCCAAACAACCTTTAAAGGTCTTTTGCTCAATTTAGCTTACAAGGGCGTTTTGGTCCATTTTAGCCTTTCATTTACGATGAAGGACTTTTGAAAGCATTTTTTTACCCAAAATCCCTCTTTTTGGCTATAATTTTGTTTGAAAAGTCATTATGTTTTCAAATCAGCATGATCATCACTTGAATCATTCGGTTTACTTATTAAAGTAACCAAATGTCCATTTTGACTTCATTTAACTCTCAATGAACCTTTCGTTCTAAACTTAACCTATTACACATACCTGGCTCGGATCAATACATTGACCCATTTCAATACCTTGCCTTAATAGTTGCTAAATAATAGCGATGCAAATATCCATTCGATATTTATTCCTATAATCATACAACTCGACAAACCATTAGTCGATATTGTCAAAGGGTGATATTTTCACCTATTGACCCGTTTGGTCTAAATGACCATGTATCTTTGCGAGATGGATTTATTATCATCTCGTCTACATAACTCGCTCCGGTTCACACCATGCAATCATTTTACTTATAAATCATTTCTTTATTCTTTTGACCCCTTTATGTCTTACGTCATAAAGTGTCTTTAAAAAACTAACGGTTATCATCAACGATTGACCGAATTACCGTTTTACCCTTATTATTTGTATTGGTCTACCTTATAAGGTAATCATTTAAAACTCGCTATTCATTAGTCATTATATGACTAAATAATCATATTAGCACTTTTTAACCATTAAACATGGTTTAATATCATTGTCTTTTGTTCCGAACCACACATGTCGTGTCGGATATCATAATTCAAACAAGACTTTATTATTCATAACCTATGAAACCAATAGGTATTAAATAAATAGAATGTAAGCTTTACTTACCTAGCAGCATCCAGATTATGCTTTTCCTTCATTCTTGCTTCGTTTGACCCGCTTCCTTCCGAAGCTTTCACCTAGCTTGTCAAGCATCACACTATCATTGTAAATTGTAAGATGGTTAGACTAGTCATAATCATTTACGACTATTCCATCCTACGATTCTTATGTCGAATTTTATCATTCGATCATATAATTGGTCCTTTTGACTTTTAAAAGTCAACTACCTATTGACGAAAGTAATTACACGATGTCGATCAACTACTCGTTTTATTACTTTGTCAATATCCGGTAAGCATCATTCTTATACTACCGGTTTAATCACTTATTTAATCAAGTTCATGTAATCGGATTTTTACCGAATTAACACAACTTTAATCATTTTTAACACATGATGATATCAAACATCATTCTAACATTAAGCTATCATCATTTTCGTTTTTATCATACTAATCAAATTCCTAGCAAGTATAATCATGTACTCAAACACAAAATTTGTTTAAGTATTTCCTGATTACTATCAGATATAATGAATAAAATCATAATTTGATCATCAAATTCATCATAAGATTAAAACCCACTTATCCTATTGTGGTAATTCATCAAATCATTCTATGCATAGCATCATATGTATAAATTTTACTTAGGGTTTTGTTCCTAAGCATGTATACATCACTAATTCAATCATAGCTTCAATAATTCATTCATAATTCGCGATTATGATGATTATCCAAATTTCACAACTTCACAAATCATCAAAATTTGACATACCTTATGATCCCCTAGCTTGGGTGATCATTAATTCACGTTCAATTGTGAATTAAGACTTCGTTTGAGCCTTCAATTTGATAGATTTAATGAAGTTAGGGTTTTTGGTTCTTGGGGCTTTCTCCTGTGTTCGAACAGAACACCTTCAACACACACTAAATGTGTGTTTTAGGTTTTAAATTTCTTTTATAATTAAACTTTCAAGTTTATCCACTTTGGCCCCTCTTGTTTGATTAGTTTATTAATGTCACACCCCTAAAATACCACTTGCAGAAACACCGCGGGGCGTGTGACGTACCAGGATCTTAGCCACCAATCACATTGAACTCATAAATATATTTAAATAAACTTTCATTCATTGCCATAAGGTATTAAAAAATGTTACATATAATTCATTGTACACAGCGGAAGCATAACTCATTTGTTAAGTGTTTAATAAACCACGCATAAGTAAACCATTAGACTTGCGTTACGATTCCATGTATCTCGACCCATGACCATTCCAGCCTTCCAGACAGCAAGTTCCAAATGATATCAACCTATAAACCTGCAAGCATGCAGACAAGTGTGTCAGACGACGCTGGTGAGTTCAAAGTTTTGTTAACGTGTTTAGATACCAGTTACCAAATTAAAACGTTTCACAGATTTGATGTTGTTAATCACACACTTACTGCAGATGGCTCAAGATTATTTGCCCTAAACCTCATTGCCTCTATCAAAGCAATGGTCCAGATGGGGGTCACTAGTTCACTCCCGACCTCCTCGGTGCGGTGTGAGGGTGCCAAACCTAAGTAGCGCTACTAACTATTACCCCGTTGCCCTACAAGCAACGATCGGTAGGAGGGACTTGAATGATAGATACAGACGTGTATTAACCAACAACCCAGGTTTAACATTCCAGTCAAACCCAATTACCCAACATTCCTCCCCGGAATGTTTACCAGATGTCCCCAACCCGGGACGCATGCTTAGAAAAGAGCAGTGAACTCACCTTGGATTTGCTTGGTATTTCACAATTTACTCGTTCCAGTTAATCAACCAGCCCTACCGGGGTTACCAAACACAGTCAATACAGTATTCACACATATCTCGTATTTATCGTACACGTTGCGCAAGTAGCAGACAAGTAAAACACATGTTCTTATACAAGTCATAACCGTTAAACATGCAACCCATTGTTCTACAATGTTTATCGTAAAATCACATAACCAGCGTATGGGTTTCATATGCAAGTCATTCACACAACGGTACACATATTTCCACCGATTGCCCTTGCCGCATGAGTTACCGTTTAACACATAACAAGTACCTAATCCTTATACGAATCTACATCCCATGTGTGTGGCACGTAATACATCTAACAGGTGGGTCTGCTACTAACAGTCCATCACACTTCTCATTCTAATTCAGCATTAATAGCATGCACTCAGATTATATCATTCTAATTCAATATTAGTGATTGGACCGAATAATACTAAAAATTGATTGGACCAAATCTAATTAGTGCTTATCTAAATGGGCTGCTAGAATTGTCTTTTGTACTTACATGGGCCGTCAAAACAATCAAGTGATTATATGATCTAACAACAGCAGACGTGATGACAACTAATCATTAATATCACGTGAACTTTAATTCAGTATTAGTGTCATGCACACATATTATATTTACAACATGAATACTTGCTGCCATATCTATCACAGTGGGACCCCCCCCCCCCCTCTCGACGAAAGATCCCCCCCTATGTCGACGAAACTCCCTTTGACTTATACCCTAACTTTCATCAGGAGCTGGACGACGAAACACTCCATCATTCGTCGTACACATGTCGACGAAACATCTACTATTCGTCGGCCTGGACTTTCATCGGGAACCATTATCACAGAACAAATGGTTTTTAGGTTTACCCAAGTAATTACCCATTACCCTTCCACAACAGATACAGATCCTCGTAACAGATCAATGACACCATACAATACAATTCGTAACAATCATGCATTAACGAACAAACCGAATCAAATATTGTGCACATATCATGTATCAATCAGGAAAATCATCTAATAACACACACACCGTAAGATCCCAAGCATGTATATGATCATCGGCCAACTGTTAAGCCATACCAATTTTACGTATTACCACTTCATGTTAAATCAAATTACATTCCAGTTTTTGCAAAGAAGTTATAAATCATTCCTACTTCTAAATCATTCCACTCATCAAGAAAATAACAAAGAATGACCCATGGTCTCATCAAGACAACAAGCAGATTAACAAGAATAATTTAATTATACTAACCGGAATATAGAGTGCCTAGCTCGAGAGGTAGCAGTGCTTCGCGTGAGAGGGATGGCTGCCGCCGATCGCACAAGGGGAAGGGAAGGATATTAGGGTTCTGTGTGGTGATGGGTTTTCTAAAATAATGAAGACTTACTAATGCCCCATGCCTATATGCGCACAGGAGCCCAATCGGCCAGTTGTTGGGCTTCTTTTGGGCCGAGAAGCATAACACAAATAATAGAAGTTTGGGCCAAGGAAGTAAAGGGTGCATAATAATAGTGTGGGTACATTGTGCGACCAGAATGCATGTTCATATAATCTAGGTATTTAGCATTTAACACGTAATAACTCACAATCATTTAATCATAGTAATTCAAGGTAATTTAAACAAGTTTAGCAATTTTACGCAACATAGACATAGTGGCGTCGTGTAGTGGAACATGAACAGTAGTGATGTCACACCCCAACCGATGGCGGAATCATTGGGGCGCAGCACTAGGCGAATCATATTGCTCAAGAGAATCCATAACAACTAATTTGCGACAGTATTTATTACATTTGTTATCCCGTACTAACAATCAGTACAATCACATAAGTTATCACAGATTTCTTGTCCTCTCGAACAATACAAATCCGACAACCTAGATTTTAGGTGAGTTTCTAGACTTCCTAGCTTGATTTGATGTAGCATGCGATCTAACCTGCAACATACGTTAAAATAATGTCAATACAAAAGTATTGGCAAGTATACAGGTTTGATATGTAATAGTGTAATAGATAAAAGCTGCGAATTTCCACATACATAAACGTAATACACGACATATATACTCACAAAACTGATACTACCAACTAAGTCCTCGAGCTTCGATCGCGATTGCTAAACTAGACCCCGTCGGGCGCAATAGTACTATACTAGTCATGGTGGGACGTCGTGAGTATAAGCCCTAGCACATATGTAACTAGCATCACGTATAACTATGCACGTAAGTCATTCGCAAGTGATAAGTAGTTTAAGCATTTGATGTGATTCGATTTGATAGCAACGTATGTTACACCCAAAAGTGCAAAAGCAAAAAAAGGGTTCAAGTATACTCACAGTCGGTGTTCGGCAAGCAAACACAACTTGATTGGATTGATGGGAGCGCGTCTGAGATTAGCCTGGTTACAGTTTGATAGCGTAAGCGTCGAATAGTGCGTTAAACGGTGGTGAGTGAACCAAGTGTCAAATGGTAATCCGATCGAATGGCAATCCGACCGGATGGCCAGTCGACCGGGTGGTAATCCATTCGGATGGTCATCCGATCGGATGGCCATTCGATTGGATTGTCACCTCGTTTGGTGAAGATGTGTTTGTGTATGATGGTTTGACTTTTGAAGTTTTCGTTGTAGCATTTTTTGAAAAACAGAGAAGTATCTCTACCCTTCAGGTCGATCGATCGAACGGCGGCTCGATCGGGTGACGATCCGATTAGTAGGACACTTAGTGAGAACAAGTTCGCAGCAGTTTGTCACTCGATCGGATTGCAATCCGATCGGGTGGCAATCCGTTTGGAACTGACTATGTATTGAATTGTTTAAGTGTCGAAGTCCCAAACATCACATGGTCGGATGGTCGTTCGGTCGGGTGGCAATCCGATCGGACGGCAATCCGTTCGACATTCAAGACTTTGAAAAGTTGAAATGATAGTTTAAGTGAGGAACCAAGTGTAAGCCGATCGGGTGGCAATCCGATCGGACGGCAATCCGTCCCAGTGGCCTAGATCGTCTTGACACTTGTTCGTTTTGGAAGTTTTGCGGTTTTGATTGAGACGATGTGATACCGTGCTAAACAACAGAAACTCCATCATGAACCAAGTCATCCGATTGAATAGGAATCACCTTGATCAGACCAGTTAACTGTCCGTAACGGTTGTTCATGCTTAACCCGAAATCGGTTGTCTCTTTAGACAGAATCAGATCTGGAACCAACACTTCACTTAGAATGAGTAGAAGATCAAAAAAAGCTATGATTCCATTGGTTTTGAGTGCATTGAGTGTAAAAGAGTTGAAAGAACATTAGAAAACCATCTTTCAATCCTTTTAACCATGAGTTTATGTAAATCTATGCGGAAACATTGTTTAATCGTGTGGAAATCTTTCAGATCTGAGTTGTTCTTGGTGGGATGATGCCAAAGCTTGAAGCTCATAAGAACTCCATGATGACATCATCCTAGAACACCTCAAATCCATTTATTTCACGGTTAAAAGTTAAGATTCAGAGGTGAGATTGATGAAGAAGTGTGTGTATCATAGAAGTACAGGAATTGAGGTAGAAAACTTACAAGAATCGCGAGAAATCAAGAGGAAATAGCCCCAAAGCATGCTGGTCGAGTGGGAGCTGTCACATCACTGTTTAAGTGATGTGACAAGGGCTATTTATAGGTAAAGAGGAGAAAAGGGGAAGGGGGTGCCATGGATCGAATGACTGTCCGATCGGTTGGCTGTCCGATCGGATGGCTGTCCGATCGGATGGCTGTCCAATCGGATGACCATTCGATCGAAGTGCCATTCGATCAAACGCCTCCGGCGAGCTGAGTTTTGGCGTTCTGTTTCGATTGCTAAGCATTGCGATAGTTTGGTTACACATTCTCATCCACATTTCTATATATTTATTATAATTAGCTACGTTGGGTCGTATATACATATCCATATTTCAAAGTTGCGATACAATAACCGGGTTTCGTTTCGAATATGCGTTGCTTTGCGACGCTTCATGGTCATCGAGGAGGGTAGAATAGGTCCTCACTCAACGTCATCGTGAACGTTAATGTGTGTGATGCGATGTGCCTTTTGAGTAATGAGTTGCACTGCGACACATCACGGCTATCAAGGAGGGTAGAATTGGTCCTCACTTGACATCTTCGTGGTTGTCAGCAAGTGCAATGTGATGTGATAGCGATAAAGTATGCGAAAATACTGCGAAATAGCGAAGTATTCGATATAGATACATTATGATCCGAATCTCTGGTGCTAGGCGTAACGAGTCTTACGAGTAGTAACAATGCACGAACGTGCGGGTTGTTACAAGTGATATAAGTCAAGTGTCACGAGATTGGACAATGCTAACCTTGGGAATACGGGTTGTCACATCATCCCCAACTTGAAAGAAATTTCGTCCCGAAATTTGACAAATAATCCAAAGTGACAAGGTGTTAAATCAGGATGACTGTGGATTTTCCGTAGGTGCCACATCATCCCCAACTTGATAGGGAATTTCGTCCCGAAATTCGCCAATGATATCAGAAGTTGATACAACCATTTGAACAACTGTTGGTACTAGAGCTTACTCCGATCATTGCGTTCCCCCGTGAACTCCGGTCAACGTCTTGCGTTCCAATGTACTCTCTCGATTGGAATTCGACTATGTTAATGAATCTTGACGTCGTGGTCCATGATTTTAGTAGATTCCCCAACAATTGCAACTTGTCCTTAACCTCAAACTCTAATAAGCGTATCACAAGCGTTCCATCAGACAAATACTACCGTAGATTCGAGGCATAAATGCCATCACGTACGCTACCCAAATCATCAGGTAAGTCGAGTTTGTAGGGTCACGTTACCGATTCTTCCCAGAATGTTGTATGGCCCAACATGATGTAAGTTAAGCTCACCATGCTCCCCGAGGCGTACCGGACCCTCCCAAGGTGAGACTTTCGATATGACACGTTCGCCTGCAGCGAACTTCCGGTGTTTCCTAAGTTACCAGGTTTCCTGGCGATCACGCGTTGTCACTACACGATTTCTAATCTTATTAATCTTCCCAAGAGTTTCGAATGCAGGTCCCGGATTTGCGATTAGGTTGTCACCCATCTTAATCCAACAAGGAGATTAACGTTACTGTCCATGCGATGCCTCAAACAGGGTTGTATGCATACTAATACGGTAACAGCTGCAGTAGGGATCTCCCAAAGATAAGTGTCCTTCCCAAATGTTTACTAAAGTTGATCACGCACATGCTCACAGCATGTCTTCATGTGTACGGATGGTTCGTTACTCTGCTCAGTTGACCTACAGTGATAAGTAATGCTCATGTCTAGATGTGAGCCAAGGGTGTGCGTATTGCCTGCCTTAAGTCAGGTATAGCTCAAAATCAAAGGTAACAGGAGTTGGTACCTCGTGCCTAAAAGTCGTCTCTTCCAGAGGAATATTCACAAGCTGAGAAGACTCGTCAGTTCCCTTGACTGCGAGAAGGTGTGTTGGCTACATGCGGCGATCAACGATCATCCATGTGTTACTGTTTCCGTTTCGAGTTGTAAGTAGACTAGTGACAAAATCCATGGCAGTTTGCTCCCATCTTCCATATGGGTGTTGCCGGTTTCTGATACTTCGCCTTGACTTTCCCACAAGTCAAACGTCATACACATACATTGCTAGGCGGGTTTTCATGCCCAATTATTAGTACAAGATTTACAGATCCAAACATCTTTCTTCAAAACCCAGATGACTAGAATTTCGAAGCCGGTGTGCTTTGCTCAACACAATTTCCCTACCGTTGCCGTGAAATGAGATTCACATTCGTTCCATGAGGTAGTGAATATCGTCTGTCTTGCCAAAGTTGCTCCTCCATGCCTCGCATGGACTCAACTTTAAAATTCTCCCCCGTTAGTTCTTCAGTTTGAACAGGACGAGTCTGATCAGGTAAGTTAGAGTCGATAGTGAGCTGCAAAGCTCATACACGTTCAAGTTCCACAGTCGTAATCCTCCCAAAAGTTCCATCCAACGATGCCATTTACTGATTTAGCTCTTTCGAAACCAGGGTACACGGAAGGCCCTTGTGATCGGTCTAAGTAACGCATTCGGTACCGTCCAAGTAATGCCCCCAAGTAAATCCAAAGACCACGGTTTCCACCGCCGGTTGTGTGTCTTGCAGATCCTCTTTGTAACTCCATTACGTAAGTCATCACATTCTCGTGTTGCGTCGACGTGTAACTGGGACTCTGATTCGAATCATGATGATATACCACTGAATCACCCGCTTGCATAGTTGGGATTCGAAAGCTAAAAAGACGTTTTCCTGTTTTGTCTCCCACGAGTACAAAGCACCCTGCAGTGCTAAAGAGATAAAAGTTGCGCATTCTTCGAAAATCCTGTGATGAATCTGCGTTAGTTTCTAGCGAGACCAAGAAATTGTTGTATCCTCGAAGGGATCTTTGGTGTCAATCAGTTTCTAACAAAATGGATCTTAGCAAGATCCACGTATGTCCCCACTTCGTTAGTTACATGCTCAAAATGTGTCTCTCGAATCCAGATGTTACATTTGACAAGACTTCACACGGTATGGTTCCTCCCTCAGGAGCTCTAACATAAGATACAAATGCCGTCCATGATGTCCCTTTCTCCTGGAAATGATTCAACACGTCGTCAATAAGCATAGTCGATTCATGGGATCCATATAACTATCGGTGTGATGATTAGCCCAAATGTTTTGGAATACAACGTCGAATTGGCCACACTGCTTTTGATATGCCGTTGTAGGGACATTCTCCCCTTAGACTTCCTTCTGACAATAGCTTGCTCGTTAGTCATTCCTCGAATGGGAGCTTGTCCCTCGCAACTGGTCGATAGCTTGTCAATACATGGTCGAGGCAAACGGTTCTTGACTGCCACCTTGTTGAGTTCTCAATAATCAGGATACATACGAAAAGACTTATTTTCATGGATATAACTGGGGCTCTCCAAAGCAATAAACTAGGTCCAATAAAACTCATGTCCAACAGTTTCTGTAGTTGGTTAGACAGTTCTTGCAACCCTCCTGGTGCAAATCGGTAAAGAGTACGAGTAATCAGGGCTGCTTCTGGCGTGAGGTCAAACTGGGATTCTTCCCTAAAAGTGTGGGAGTAAACCTGGAAGCTCCTCGGATTGCACACCGAGAGGAGTCACGAATAATTGGCGGATCCTCGATCCTCTTTTCCTTAGCCTTAACATCAGTAACGGTTGCTAACAATGGCAGGGCCATCCCTCTGTAGACACTTCTGGGCTTCATTGTAGAATTGATGCTAACTTTTACACAACTCTGATACTTTGGGCAGATGACGATTCTCCACTAGGGAGAGGGATATGCAAGGTTTTCTTCTCACAAGGTATATCTGCGCGATGTATGGATAACCAATCCATACCAACTACTGCATCAAGACTATCGAGGATAGCAGAAGGAGGGTCGATGTCGAATACTTGTCTCGCAAGGTCGGGTTTACACTCCAATGGACATATGAGGTTTCATTAGACTTGCCATCAGTTGATTCCACAACAGGTTCGGTTCCAAGAAGCTTCAGGGTTAAACAGATCCGAGACGAAGCGATTTACTACCCCTTAAAGCTACCGTGCTGCTATTATCCTGTCGTTGCCCATGTCAATCGTTCCGTTGGTTGTTGTCGTCTTGAAATATCAACGGCCAATCCATGCCATAGCCACCTTCATTTCCATATGGTAGGCTACTATTACAAGTACCTTGGTGTTGCCATGTATGTTGCCTCTAATGTCGTTGCTTGAAACGGAACCCTATGATCTTTCACCAACCATGTCCATCTTTCAACATTCTGTGTCACGCCCTAAAGCGCTAATCATTGTGCTAATAGTCACACAATCCACACTATAATCAGTTGTCACCACTTGTGCCCCGATTGATTCGTAAGAGTCGACTCCCATAAGTCGCTTACCAGGGTTAAAGATTCGATTGGCGTCAATTGTTGATGTTCGTTGCTTGTAATCAGGGTCGTCCAAATACTAAGGTTGGTAAGGCACTACGCTCATCCTCTTCTCCATCGTTCTTGCAAGTTGACTGAGTAATACACGGTATGTTCCCAGAGCGTTGCAGAAGTGATCGCACTTCCGGGTCTAAGACGTCAATACGTTAAGTTCCAGCCAACGAAGAAGGGTGAGAAAGGTATAGACCAATCATTCGACGCTGCGACATCCATCACAGAGACGTTTGTACAAGCACCTAACATTCTACACAGTTCACTAGGCGTTCAGATGGGTGTTCAGGTAATACTCGATAGCATCGATATTCGAAAGGATTCAGAGATATGAGTGAAAAGATCACGTTCAAGTAGGAGGCAATCATTGCTAGGACTCCTATAGATTTGTTACGTTTCTCACTGATTAAATAACAGAACAGAACCCCTTTTTCACTGGTTAAGCCTCTCTGGGACTCACATGCACCCCACATTATTATTATGTGTGCACCCACAATAATATTGTGATTTGCATGCTCATCTCAGCTCCTCCTAACTCATGTCAAATGGTTCCTCAAACTCGAGTAGCAAGCAAAGAACATCACAACATGCGAGTTATGAGTGTTTAAGGAAACACCACACTACCAATCACATAACACATGCAAGTAATGAATTCATACTGTTGTGCTAAACGTGCAATCACATGCAATATCATATGTAAGTGTTCACTAGTTATGCAGTACAATGAGTAAACTAGAGACGAACCTTGCAATATGGAGATGAGTGTCATGGTCGTATTCTTGCTTTCAGAACTGTTCGGTTATAGTCTGGTTTTATAAAAACGTTTGTTAAGTGTTACATAAAAACGTTTGTTAAGTGTTACATATAATTCATTGCCATAAGGTATTACAAAATGTTACATATAATTCATTGTACACAGCGGAAGCATAACTCATTTGTTAAGTGTTTAATAAACCACGCATAAGTAAACCATTAGACTTGCGTTGCGATTCCATGTATCTCGACCCATGACTACTCCAGCCTTCCAGACAGCAAGTTCCAAATGATATCAACCTATAAACCTGCAAGCATGCAGACAAGTGTGTCAGACAACGCTGGTGAGTTCAAAGTTTTGCTAACGTGTTTAGATACCAGTTACCAGATTAAAACGTTTCACATATTTGATGTTGTTAATCACACACTTACCGCATATGGCTCCAGATTATTTGCCCTAAACCCCATTGCCTCTATCAAAGCAATGGTCAAGATGGGGGTCACTAGTTCACTCCCGACCTCCTCGGTGCGGTGTGAGGGTGCCAAACCTAAGTAGCTGTAACATCCACATTTGCGTCGAGAAGAAATGACATCCAAAGACACTAGAAACATAAACTTTTAATATGTACGAAACTTTCACATCTTAAAAGGGTAAAAACCTTTGTAACAATAACACATGATTTTAATAAAATTTGGGCATGACCCGTCCGTAAAACGAGTATGCCCCTGTTTTAACCACAATCAAAACAATATTATTTTTACAAGATACTACTAAGCTAAAACATCATGTACTTTAAGACGTTTTACCAACAATTTGTACAAAAAATATTTTGACCCAAAACATTTACATAAGCTAGCGGAAGCACTTGGTAAGACATATTTTGAACATGTGCTCGCTCCATTTCGCCGAGTCGCCTAAGATTGAGGATTTACCTACATTCAATAACAATACTTCAAAAGTTAGTCGTAATGCTTATTTAACTTGATGTAACAACATATTAACTTCATTCGTTTATATGCTTACATTATTCTTACGTATTCGATTTACCCAATTAAATGGGTAATGGCACATACCCTCATAATGAGGTTCAAGCTTATCACTTACAACCCAGTAACATCGGGTTACTTGCTTTCAACATAATTCTTTCTTTCCATCCGTATAACGGATTAAACTTCAAGCATTCTTCATAGCATTCATGACCACCCATTTAAAACGGGTGGTAGCTTATTCTTACTCGACTTGTTCAACTAGAACCGGTCAACTCGCATAGCTTATCATAACTTTCGTTAGCATAACTAAATCCGCAATGGATTTGCTATTTCGCATTCACTACAACATAACTTCTAAAACCTTCTTCGATATAATTCCTTACATCTAAATCAATTTTTTTTAATCCGCAACGGAAAATAGTACGAATTCACATTATCATTAATATTATTCATAAATCCACTAGTAGAGTAAACGAAGTTCATAAGAACTTACCGGAGTTGTGCGCTCCTATTGCCTTCGCTTGGCTTCATTCTCCTCTTTTCTTCGACCCTATAAGGTGCATCACATTCACGTTTAGCTTTCACGTTATACATTGCTTTCACGCATTTACATCATTACTATAACGTTCATTATTCGTAGTCATATTTCATGCCATCATTAGATCATTAAAACTACAATTTCTCATGTTCATACATAACCAATTCGGCTCAAGCATTTCATCGAACACCTTATGTGCGTACAATCTTAACTAGCACAATATACAAGCATAGCAAACGCATCTCTACCAAGTCATTCTAAAATCATGGCAATACATCTCAAACACATAAATTCCTCAAATATTCAGATTATTATTGCATCATTATGCATATATTAACCTTACCCATCATACTACATCAAGAATAAACACATGCATCATCATCTCTAATCATATCATCACAACTTCAAATGGGTTTTCACTAAAATCTTCATACCAAACTGAAGTCAACATGGTTTCTTGTTCTAGAGAGCAATTCAAACTCGAATTTCTCATATTTGACACAAGGAATCGAGGTTGGGTCGAACCCATCCTCCTACAAATCATAAATTTCAGAATTTAAACTCACCTCTTTACTAACTAGGGTTATATGCTCGAATTTGAGAGCTCATGCATTGGAATTTCCTACAAATTTTGATTCAATTGCTTGATTTCTTGTAGTTAGGGTTTGTCACCCCATTTTCCCTTTCTCCTGGTTCGATCGATCAACACCCAGTGTGGTGTTTCTCTTTTGATTTTTAATTAAACCCTTCTTGTTTAATAGTTACACAATAAACCCTACCACTTTGAGAGAGTATTTAACTTAAGCTTTCTTACTTTAACTAATTACCATTTAGTCATTTATTTATTAACCAAGTTAAATTCTTTACTTATTATTTACCATTTTTGGGGTGTTACAAGTCTACCCCTCTTAAAAGAGGTTTCGTCCTCGAAACCTTGCTCATTTCCACGGGACCAAAGTCCTT
Source organism: Helianthus tuberosus (assembly GCA_030545235.1). Classification (NCBI taxonomy): domain Eukaryota; kingdom Viridiplantae; phylum Streptophyta; class Magnoliopsida; order Asterales; family Asteraceae; genus Helianthus; species Helianthus tuberosus. The sequence continues at coordinate 11,704,202 of CM060387.1, read as the reverse complement.
AACTGACCGGTCCCTCTACGTAACACAATTCTGAAATATATTCACATATCTTTAAATTCCGAATTCTTGCCTCATGTTAGCTCCTTAGTGGTGTTCATCAGTGCACGTTTATTCATTCATTTCATTCAAAATACATACCATGGCAAGAATGCACCCATATTTTGTAAAAAGGGTCTCATTCATGAACATACATAGCTATACGTCCTATTGTTACTTTCTTAAATCAAGTATAATACTCATATACTTATAATTACACGTATGCTCCTACATACACACATACATACCTTCATGAATACATTTACACATGTATACATACATACATACATACATAAATACATACAAGCTTTATTACTTGTGCACCTACAATCCCCTCTAACACATACGTACGTACATTCATATATATACACTCATACATCTATTTACATATACCCGAAAACATACTTGCAACATAACTACTATTTCATACTCACCTTTCGTACTTAACTCGAGATTCGTCATTACACTACGTTTGTTACCGACCTGTACTATGCACATTTAATCCCATTTCTAGTTTCTTTAAAACCTTGGTTTGTTTGACCCATTTATAGCAGGTCAATGCATGACCGCTCTCTAACATATCATTTTCATTCATTTGACCTGTTCGTGTCAGGTCATTTCATATTGGAGTATACATTGTACTTACTTCTAATCAGAGCATTCTTACAGCATGTCACTTCATCCTTTTTATATTTAACATCGATGGTTATCTTATTTCATTTCATTCTTTTGTTTAATTTGGTGTTTATTAACCCATAACTCCTTCACAAATTTCTCATTTGTATCAGCATTATACTGTACTTGGATCAAATAATATAACTTGTAAGACCAAAGCTTACATAATTGAGAATTCATAAGGATCTTTGCATTTAATATAATAATAGCCCTAACTTTCATACAATGTATATAACACTTCAATACTTTAGATATGATAACATATTCGTACTCATAAAACCCTTACAAGGTTCTTAATTGGTTTAATTCGTAACATATCGTAACTTTACCCTTTCCGAGATCAACTTCAATTCCTCATGCATCCAATGTTCTCATACTTTCATTACTTTGCTTTCTCAACGGGAACACGTTTAATAACGTTAATACTCAAACGTATCCATATCGTACATTCGCACATGCTTTTACACGTGCATACATACATACATTCATTCATACATATACATATGTGCATACATTTATTCCTACCTTCATACGTACTTACATTCATTCATTCATACTTACATACATGCATATATTCATACATATATATATATATATATATATATATATATATATATATACATAATTACATACACTCCTGCACCTCTACGTACATGCGTACATTCATACATATCCCTCATACCTTCATGGACGATAATTCTTTCTTCATGCATTCGTACATATATTCATGCCTACTTACGTACATATCCACATACGTTCATACATTGCTTCATCTCTACATATACACATACTCATGCATACATCGTACTTACCTACATACGCACCTTCATACATACATACATTCCTACATCTTTACATACGTGTGTACAATCATACATAACCTCATACGTGCATACCTTACTACGTAACTTCTCACGTGCATATCTTTCATACATTACTTCATACTTGCATGCTTAAACGCGCATAACTTTTGAACCGCTTACCCTATTAACCTCCCGTTTCTTCCTACATGACCAAAATTTGGTCCTCTTTCATAAGGACTTGAAATCCTACGTTCAGATTAAGAAAATTTCTAACTTATAAGTTTTTGGCTTAATAATCCTTATGAATTATTCGACTCGTTTAATAAGATTTAAGCACTTTGCCCGTATCTCGCTTGTACTTTTCATGCCTCCTATTTTCACACCAAGACTTCTTTCGTTTTCCACCACAACTATATCTGTGGTGGATCTACCTTGCTAAAATCAAATATTCCACATTTTACCCTTCGGTTCGACAATTGACGAATTTCCATCCTTACATATCAGTACCTTCGTAATATCATTAGTTTATGTGAGCATACATACGACTGTTCACTTTCTTTCTATTCATACATTAATCGACTTTCGTTAGTAGAATTTTCATATAATTGAGACGTTCATTAATAGTTATCTCATTTCAAATCCATACAACTAAACTATCATTCATCATAACACGTAATTCATCTAGTACGTAACACATTAACTCTTTACTTAAACAATTGTGTCTAATGGCTATCTCATGATATCCCTTACTGTTGACCTTCAGAAAGTCAACTGTCTCGTTTACATACTTCAAACCTTCGGACATGTATTCATCTAAATATGGTAGGTCATAATAATAATACCCTGCGTCTCTCATACTCGTATTGTACGACATGTACAATTTACGTGATCCTCCAAACAATACACATATACATTCACATACACGTATTTTCACATGCTAATGCTCCATGATTCTACAATTAGCAAATTTCATTCGAAACAACTATATAACATAATTTCAACATATCCTTTACTAGTTAGCTCGTATGATTCACATTTAGCACATATTCGCCTCTTAATCATACTAAAGCAAATCATTAAATACACTCACTCCATTCATGTACAAGGTACAAGCCTCAAATGCATAATTCTATCAAAGCATACATTCATCCAAATTTTCATACGAATTCCAACTCCACTTTATGCATTCATCATTCATTTCATGTCATTCATTCATTACATTCTACTTTTTATAAATTTTTCTTTATCGTCGACGATCTACATGATCTTGTTATATCTTCTTATAACTTGACAGGAACACAAAACGGGCATTTCTGAGAAGTATGGGAACTTAAATCATAATTTACAAGCTTCAGTACATCATAGTTCATTAATCCGTATTTACTTCATTCACATTCTCATATTTTAGACTTTACTCACTTTTTAAACTTTCAGCATTCATTCGTGTCATTCGACACTTTACTTTTGACCTTTACAAATTTCTTTCCATCGTAACCACTAATTGTGGTTACATATATCATGTTAGGTCTTACATGGACCCTAAATAAACGTTGAAGTGGCTTTCAGAAAGTACTTTTGGCTAAAACATGAAAATCATAAAATCTGGCGGACCAGCTTAACACAACATCATGTGTCCGTTTAATACAAATCATAAGCCTTCCATATATCATAGTTCATTAATTTATGTTTCCTTCATTCATACTCTTACATTTTAAATCTTTGTCCACTTTTAAGGTTTCCATCATTCGTCCACATACTCGACATATTACTTTCGGCTTTTATGATTTCATTCGATCTTAACCACTACTCGTGATTGCATCTACCATTTTAGGCCTTATGTGGGTCTTACTCGACTATAAAATGGTTTTCAAACAACTCGGGAACTCGAACCGCGAAAATAATACAAAAAAAAAGTTTTTCAGCGGATTGAAACCCCGCTAGCCGTCAGCGACGGCATTGCCTCCCGTCGGCGACGGGTTCCAGAAAGTGGCGTCGGCCACTTTTGCCCGTAGGCAGGAAGTTAGGGCGTCGGCATCAAGGGGGCGTCGGCGACGGGTACCCAGCCGTCGGCGACGGCCCGCCATTTATTAATCCGCTGTTGCTTTTAATTTTTTTTTAAGCGTTTTTACTCTTTTTCGGGTCCGTTTCCAGCCGTATGGTTCCTGGAATTCATCGTTTCGCCTTCCCTTACCACTTACACAAATACTTATCTTCAAAATTCACATTATAAGCTTACTATGCATACTTGCGTTTACCGAAACTTAATTTTTTTACCTCATTGGCGATCTTGGAACGAGCACACTTTCGAGCGAGCCATTGGTTTGAGTTCAAGCGCTATTACTCTAGCTCGAATCCCTCAAACCTTGGCTCTGATACCAACTTGTAACATCCACATTTGCGTCGAGAAGAAATGACATCCAAAGACGCTAGAAACATAAACTTTTAATATGTACGAAACTTTCACATCTTAAAAGGGTAAAAACCTTTGTAACAATAACACATGATTTTAATAAAATTTGGGCATGACCCGTCCGTAAAATGAGTATGCCCCTGTTTTAACCACAATCAAAACATTATTATTTTTACAAGATACTACTAAGCTAAAACATCATGTACTTTAAGACGTTTTACCAACAATTTGTACAAAAAGTATTTTGACCCAAAACATTTACATAAGCAAGCGGAAGCACTTGGTAAGACATATTTTGAACATGTGCTCGCTCCATTTCGCCGAGTCGCCTAAGATTGAGGATTTACCTACATTCAATAACAAGACTTCAAAAGTTAGTCGTAATGCTTATTTAACTCGATGTAACAACATATTAACTTCATTCGTTTATATGCTTACATTATTCTTACGTATTCGATTTACCCAATTAAATGGGTAATGGCACATACCCTCATAATGAGGTTCAAGCTTATCACTTACAACCCGGTAACATCGGGTTAATTGCTTTAAACATAATTCTTTCTTTCCATCCGTATAACGGATTAAACTTCAAGCATTCTTCATAGCATTCATGACCACCCATTTAAAACGGGTGGTAGCTTATTCTTACTCGACTTGTTCAACTAGAACCGGTCGACTCGCATAGCTTATCATAACTTTCGTTAGCATAACTAAATCCGCAATGGATTTGCTATTTCGCATTCACTACAACATAACTTCTAAAACCTTCTTCGATATAATTCCTTACATCTAAATCAAATTTTTTTTAATCCGCAACGGAAAATAGTACGAATTCACATTATCATTAATATTATTCATAAATCCACTAGTAGAGTAAACGAAGTTCATAAGAACTTACCGGAGTTGTGCGCTCCTATTGCCTTCGCTTGGCTTGATTCTCCTTTTTTCTTCTACCCTATAAGGTGCATCACATTCACGTTTAGCTTTCACGTTATACATTGCTTTCACGCATTTACATCATTACTATAACGTTCATTATTCGTAGTCATATTTCATGCCATCATTAGATCATTAAAACTACAATTTCTCATGTTCATACATAACCAATTCGGCTCAAGCATTTCATCGAACACCTTATGTGCGTACAATCTTAACTAGCACAATATACAAGCATAGCAAACGCATCTCTACCAAGTCATTCTAAAATCATGGCAATACATCTCAAACACATAAATTCCTCAAATATTCAGATTATTATTGCATCATTATGCATATATTAACCTTACCCATCATACTACATCAAGAATAAACACATGCATCATCATCTCTAATCATATCATCACAACTTCAAATGGGTTTTCACTAAAATCTTCATACCAAACTGAAGTCAACATGGTTTCTTGTTCTAGAGAGCAATTCAAACTCGAATTTCTCATATTTGACACAAGGAATCGAGGTTGGGTCGAACCCATCCTCCTACAAATCATAAATTTCAGAATTTAAACTCACCTCTTTACTAACTAGGGTTAGATGCTCGAATTTGAGAGCTCATGCATTGGAATTTCCTACAAATTTTGATTCAATTGCTTGATTTCTTGTAGTTAGGGTTTGTCACCCCCTTTTCCCTTTCTCCTGGTTCGATCGATCAACACCCAGTGTGGTGTTTCTCTTTTGATTTTTAATTAAACCCTTCTTGTTTAATAGTTACACAATAAACCCTCCCACTTTGAGAGAGTATTTAACTTAAGCTTTCTTACTTTAACTAATTACCATTTAGTCATTTATTTATTAACCAAGTTAAATTCTTTACTTATTATTTACCATTTTTGGGGTGTTACAGTAGCGCTACTAACTAGTACCCCGTTGCCCTACAATCAACGATCGGTAGGAGGGACTTGAATGATAGATACAGATGTGTATTAACCAACAACCCAGGTTTAACATTCCAGTCAAACCCAATTACCCAGCATTCCTCCCCGGAACGTTTACCAGATGTCCCCAACCCGGGACGCATGCTTAGAAAAGAGCAGTGAACTCACCTTGGATTTGCTCGGTATTTAACAATTTACCCATTCCAGTTAATCAACCCGCCCTACCGGGGTTACCAAAGACAGTCAGTACAGTATTCACACATATCTCGTATTTATCGTACACGTTGCGCAAGTAGCAGACAAGTAAAACACATGTTCTTATACAAGTCATAACGGTTAAACATGCAACCCATTGTTCTACAACGTTTATCGTAAAATCACATAACCAGCGTATGGGTTTCATATGCAAGTCATTCACACAACGGTACACATATTTCCACCGATTGCACTTGCCGCATGAGTTACCGTTTAACACATAACAAGTACCTAATCCTTATACGAGTCTACATCCCATGTGTGTGGCACGTAATACATCTAACAGGTGGGTCTGCTAGTAACAGTCCATCACACTTCTCATTCTAATTTAGCATTAATAGCATGCACTCAGATTATATCATTCTAATTCAATATTAGTGATTGGACCGAATAATACTAAAAATTGATTGGACCAAATCTAATTAGTGCTTATCTAAATGGGCTGCTTGAATTGTCTTTGTACTTACATGGGCCGTCAAAACAATCAAATGATTATATGATCTAACAACAGCAGACGTGATGACAACTAATCATTAATATCACGTGAACTTTAATTCAGTATTAGTGACATGCACACATATTATATTTACAACATGAATACTTGCTGCCATATCTATCACAGTAGGACCCCCCCCCCCCCCATCTCGACGAAAGATCCCCCCCATGTCGACGAAACTCCCTTTGACTTATACCCTAACTTTCGCCAGGAGCTGGACGACGAAACACTCCATCATTCGTCGTACACATGTCGACGAAACATCTACTATTCGTCGGCCTGGACTTTCGTCGGGAACCATTATCACAGAACAAATGGTTTTTAGGTTTACCTAAGTAATTACCCATTACTCTCCCACAACAAATACAGATCCTCGTAACAGATCAATGACACCATACAATACAATTCGTAACAATCATGCATTAACTCACAAACTTCTATTCCAAACAAACCTAATCAAATCTTGTGCACATATCATGTATCAATCAGGAAAATCATCTAATAACACACACACCGTAAGATCCCAAGCATGTATATGATCATCGGCCAACTGTTAAGCCATACCAATTTTACGTATTACCACTTCATGTTAAATCAAATTACAATCCAGTTTTTGCAAAGAAGTTATAAATCATTCCTACTTCTAAATCATTCCACTCATCAAGAAAATAACAAAGAATGACCCATGGTCTCATCAAGACAACAAGCAGATTAACAAGAATAATTTAACTATACTAACCGGAATATAGAGTGCCTAGCTCGAGAGGTAGCAGTGCTTCGCGTGAGAGGGATGGCTGCCGCCGATCGCACAAGGGGAAGGGAAGGATATTAGGGTTCTGTGTGGTGATGGGTTTTCTAAAATAATGAAGACTTACTAATGCCCCATGCCTATATGCGCACAGGAGCCCAATCGGCCAGTTGTTGGGCTTCTTTTGGGCCGAGAAGCATAACACAAATAATAGAAGTTTGGGCCAAGGAAGTAAAGGGTGCATAATAACAGTGTGGGTACATTGTGCTACCAGAATGCATGTTCATATAATCTAGGTATTTAGCATTTAACACGTAATAACTCACAATCATTTAATCATAGTAATTCAATGCAATTTAAACAAGTTTAGCAGGTTTACGCAACATAGACATAGTGGCGTCGTGTAGTGGAACATGAACAATAGTGATATAAGTCTAGTGTCACGAGATTGGACAATGCTAACCTTGGGAATACGGGTTGTCACAATTAAGTAGGCCACAACCCACTTAATTTCTAACAATTTTTCCACTCATTATCTAGGTTAAACATTCCTATTTAAATTAGTGGGTTCGGGAAATTCATGACTAAGTTTATTTTTACTCCCGTTAACTTGGGCTTCTATAAACTTTATTTTCTCAAAAGCTTTCTTTTCCCCTTTTTATTAAATATTAGGTTTAATTATATAAATCCTAATATTTTCCAGGTTAATTTTACCACTAACGGTACTTTACCCGTCTTTTAGTATTAATATGGTTTGATTACCAAACCCGTTTTCGGGGTGTTACAGTACTGAAGATGTCAAAGTTTTGTAAAGACTCAGAGAAAGAGAAGATAGAAAGCTACGAGATTGACTGCAGTAATATCCAATGGGAAGTCTGTGAGTGCAGTATGTCTATCACTTCCGTCAATCACGTATCGTAGCAGGAAATTGATCAAGACAAGGCTTAGTAATGTTAAATATAGGAGAAAGTCCATTCGGACGATTGGGAAAGTCCATTCGGACAAAAGGTGGCATACTTGTAAATAAGGAGTCCATCCTTAGTGCATTTGCCTTTAAATAGGGAGCTTATGTAATGCATTTAGAACTTTTGGTGCTTTAGAGAAGCTAGAGAGAGGAACTTCTATACAAGGTGATTCAAGGTGTTGTAATTGTCAAATCTTCAATAGAATCATCATTATATTACGTTCTTTTGTCCGATCCACACACGTACACGGATTCCGCACATGATACGTGTTCTTCGCAATCATCGAAAAGTACGAATTCGATCCGAAAACGCACGTTCACCACGTGATTTTGAATAACCATTACGTGATTACACATTCAATATAAACCATTACGTGATTTTGAATAACCATTACGTGATTACGTAATCACTTAGTGTGGTTTTACATAAAATACACTATAATGAAATCACGTAATCACGAAATGAGTATCCAAAATCACGTAGTCACGTAATAATACATACTCAACTATTGTTATGCAATTATGTAATCACTTAGTGTGGTTTCACATACTATAATGAAATCACGTAATCGCATAATGAGTATTCAAAATCATGTAGTCATGTGCTGGTTATTTAAAATTATGTAATCACGTAATGAGTATTCAAAATGATGTATATTTAAAAAAAAAACTATAGCAATAGGCTGCTCGAATTAAAGAGAATTAAATTCTCGTTAATACAGTGTATTTTTTTTAAATATTAATGTATCTAAAAATTATAGCCGTTTGAGAAGGAAACAAAATACCCTTTCTCTATTTGTTTATTCAATTGTTTGAATATGAAATTTACAAAAATACCCTCTCCTAGTTTTGAGCTATTGATTTTGGAAGATCAATGGCCGGCTGATCTCTTATCTATATATTGTATACATTTTATTCAATCAATTTTACATAAAATATCATGTTATATTACATGTATTGTTCAAATTTTATTGTAATTTATTTTGTGTATTAATACATCAAAAGCACCTAAATGACAACCATCATATCAATATATATATATATATATCACTCACACATAACACCACTTATAACAACTTACGAATAATGGCCCTAACTACATTAGCAACATCATGCATAGCAGTATTTGAGCCCGTCATCGGAGACGTGTGACCATGCTCACCGAAACTCCTCTCACACACCTGCGCCTCCACCGCGCTATCCGCCATTCCATCCTCAGCAAACTTAGCCACGCCACCTCTCAACGCATCCCTAGACGACGGCACATCCGCATCAACCACCGCATGATACACCTCCGCACAGTGATCCAACGCTGGTCTCAACTCCGGCCGAGACTTTTTAAGAGCAACAATCTGCTTTATGATTTTGAGACCTTTGTTGTTCACTGCGTCAACTCCGATGAGTGCTAACCCTGTTAAATCTGCATTTTGGCTCTTGTGATCTGCTAATAGAATCTTGAGGCATAAACTAGAGGAAGGTGTGCCCTTGCATGTGTTTTTTATGAGTTGTATATCTGCCATGGCTGAAAGTAGGGTTTGTTGAAGAAGGAGAAGAAGTAAGAGAATGGTGAGAGGAGATGAGAACTTCATCTTCAAGAACTATAGGAAGTTTGTGTTTTTAGTTTGAAAGTTAGTGTGTTTGCTTGCTATTTATAAAGACACTTAGATTTGATGGTTTTATGTTATTATTATTTTCTAAAATTTTTACCGTCATTAATGTCAGATTCAAATATACATGTAACAGAAGAACCAATAGCATTCACAATCGCTCCCCTATAAATTTGTGATTGTGAGGGTGTTCACCTTATTCCTTTATGAGAAGGGGTAAACTTCTATCAAAGTAAATCAAACCATGTCATTTCAATTTCTCTTTCCACTCCTCATTTTACATTCAAGCATAAGGGGTGGTTCACCTAAATAATTCTCTTAAAATTTGGGTTGAATGAGTTTAATGTATAGGCATTTTTAAAAAGTAAAAAGTTTTTTTAGTTAAACTAGCCGTTTAACGGCTTGTCTACCACATTGAATAGAACGAGGGCACGTCGCCTCTCACATTGCCTTCCACGCCGGCAAATTTCTTCTCGCCCCTCACCAACGACGCCCTCCACGCCATTCCCGGGTGGGTGTGCTAGGTGTGGACTGGCTTCCACGCCAACTTTCCACTCCCACTAGAGTATAGTCTAAATATATGGGTAACACTGTTAACCCTTATGAATTTTTTAATATTTTTGAAAGTGTTTGTGAGTGGAAGAGAGAGAAAATGTAAAGATAAAGATATAAAAAAATATTATTTAATTAAAAGAAGAGAGAAAATGTAGTGATTTTAGTGAAATTATAGGAATAGGGATAAGGAATTCAATATGAATGCTCTAAGATTTGATGGTTCTAATCTTTATGGTTCCAGACACGCAACTGTGAAATTATGTTTTGTATCCGAGCCCATAGATATATGTATCTACGTATCGAGTACTTGGGTATGATTTGGGTAGACATGTATGTATGTTTTGAATAATTAGGTCGAATATCACCAAATAACATACATGTACCTGACCCGTAAAAAGTTTTTTTACAACACAAGTATGTTTCTAGTGTTCCTGCCAGGCTCGTTTATATTATCATACATTAGATTTAGTATACATGTTTATCTTAATACATAGTTCACGTTTTGTTAAATTTTAAATGTTAACCAAAAAAATCAAATATGCGAAAACAAATATGAACTATTTTCTTTTATAAATAATAATAAACATGAATAAAAACATAATGTATAAAAGATAATCTCATGCAGTAAGAAAGAGATGCTATTAAAATATCACTTTATGGATAACATTTTTCTGAACCCCAAATTGATAAATGACATTATTTCTATCTATCTTGGCTAATAACAATGTTCTCAAACTAGTAGATGTCCCGCCCGCGTTGCGGGGCGATGGCCGAATAATTATCAATCAATTAAAAAAAGACTACTATAATTTTGCAATGAAAAAAAAAACGATGATAAGACCATAATTTTGGGCTCAGGGCAAAAAATGTAAATTTTCAGGACTAATAAGCCAGTGTTAGGCAGCTAGAGTTATGCGCCGCCCGCCTTGCGGGGCGCTAACCTGACTATTTCTTAGGTTAATAACATGTACGCCTTTATGTCGGTTAGTTATACATGCTACCTATAACACGATATAAAAAAGATACATCAAGTTAACCAATTAAAGAAAAACAGTACCATAGTTATGATAAAAAAATAACTAAAACGATGACAAGCGTGTAATTTAGAGTTGGAGGCAAAACAATAACTTGTGAGTACCAATTAGCGAGTGCTAGGCAGCAATTTGGCATGGATAAAAACAAAATTAAGTCAACAAAGTAAAATAAAACACTACCATGATTTTGCCAAAGAAAAAAAAACGATGACAAGATTGTAATTTTTAGCGGAGGTAAAGTCGTAATTTTAAAATGGACGCAAAATAATATTTTGAACTGAGGGCAAAACCATTTTTTTTATTTTGAAATGGGGGCGAAATCGTAATATTTTAGCTGCGAGCAAAAGCGTAATTTTTAGCTAGGGGCAAAATCGTTATTTTAAACTGGGAACCAAATTGTAATTTGGCAGGACTCTAGCTGAGGGAAAAACCATAATTTTATTTTGTACTGGGGGCAAAATTGTATTTTTTAACTGAGGGCAAAGTCGTAAATTTAAGCAAGGGGCAAAATCAAAATTTTATTTTGAATCGAGGGCGAAATCGTAATTTTACACCTGGGATAAAATTGTAATTTGGCATCACCTATAAATAACTATTATACGAAAAAAAAAAAAAAAGTCAAAATGGCCGCCACTTTTGGCCAACCACTCTCGACAACTATTACCCGCTGACGTAATGAAGTTGTGAATGTTAATATGTATAATATGTTGGGTTGTAAACTTCTCGACACAGTAGTTGTGATGGACCGCTCTAGTCACGGCCCATGGGCTTATTTCTTTAATTATTGGTTTTAACCTAATTGTCTCGTCTATAAAATTAATTTTTTGTACTTGTAATGTTTAGTACCTGAATAAAAAAGAATACTCTAGTTGCCCCTGTATACATAGGTAGCATATCATGACTGAACCACATAAATCTCGTGTTTGTTCCTCTTATTGCGTGTGTGGGCGCTCATTAAACCCTAACAACGTATGTATAATATTTATTATATTGTTCTCACATTTGTTAATTGTTGTTTTGTCGAATATGGCTTTTGAAAACTTTTTTTTTTGAAAGGTGAACTTCATAATGGTGACCATTGTCACACCCGCAAATCGCGGGCCCTCGCCAAGATTAAGGGCCCAGATAGCAAGGCCAGCGCTGGGTTTACCAACCTTGGGTCGAAGGCTTTCCCCCGGAAACCGTACTGCCTCTACACAAGTTGCCTCGCTAGAGTAACAGCCGGATTAAAACCGGGGTGACGCTCAGGATCAAACCCTCCTCGGTGGGTTTTTCACCATCATTGCGCACGGGTGTCCTCCCCCCTAAAGCCACAAGTGGGAGTCGAACCGGTGACCTCCCAAAGGAGGGCCGGCCAAACTAAACCCAATGGGAATACCCACTGGGCCACAGGAGGAGGACATGGCTTTTGAAAACTGGCATAATGTTTTTATTAATATCTTTTTATATTCAAACAAATTTTAAATTATTAATTTTTATTTAGTTACTTTATTAAAAATAGAACTAAAACATAAGGATATAAATTATGTAAAACATAACATAACAATAACATGGATATAATATAATCTAATAAAGCATTTAATTTCAAGGGCTAAATATAGAATTTTTTATATTTATTTTTTGTGTAATATATAGTGTAACGTGTTTATTTATCCATACGTTTTACTATATAAAAGCCTAAGATCAAAATCAAGATATGTCGCTCTGAAAATGTTTACAACTTTTATAGCAATAGTTTCTTTTAAGATGCAAATAAAAACGCTTTAGTACCTAAAATCCACATCATGCTATATAAGTCAAAACATTCTAAATTCCGTCTCACCACTCTCTCTTTCGATTACACATTTCTTTCTCAGCCAGTTTTGACAAAAATTTCAATCTAAACCACTAACTAAAGTTTCTGAAAACAGCAAAACAATCCGGTGGGTTTGGCGACTGATTTGTTACATTTTGTTCAAAATCCTTAGTTTTAAGGATGACAATGAAACGAGTTTGAGACAAGTACAGGGGCGTACCCAAGTTGGGGGTTGGGTGGGCGGACGCTCCTCTCAAAAAAAAGTTTTTAGTGTATTTTCTTGGACTAAAATCCCGATCGCACCCCTTGAAATTTTGATTGAACCCCTCGTTCGCACCCTCATAAAATAATTTCTGAGTCCGCCTCTTGGACAAGTATTACTAACCCCAATCTCATCTTTTTTATTAAATAACTAGCTTAAGACCCCGTGTGTTACACGGGTGGCCTCAAAAAAAATATTATTTAACGGTGTTTTCATAAATCTTTTAATGAAAGATTTGTTTCGGTATCTATACTATAATTTGAGGCCGAAACTTACTTTAAAAACTTCTACAAAAACAATGCATAATCGTTTTCTTCATAAAGATAGCAACACACTTTCATTTTACTTACCAGTAAGAGGTCTGAACCATTAAGAGGGAAATGTCTGACCAATTCAGATTAGAGGTCTTAACCATTCAGACTCTTTATAAATCTTAACCGTTCAGAGGCAAATGTCTGAACCATTCAGAGATCTGCTCATGAAACAAACAGTCTGAACCATTAAGTGCTGAACCAGTAATAGGTCTAAACCATTAAGAGCCTCATTAAGAGGTAAACAAACAATCACTTACTCTTTCTCAGAGCCATCTAAAATTTTTTGCTACAACCATCACTATAGATTTGCAAATTAAAAGACAAACGTTATATAACATCACAAGGTAACGAAGCTCCCAATGAAAGATATGTTCACATCACAAATAAGATGTGCATATTTTTCTAATATTCACATGTATATTCTATTAATTGATAGGTCAGCTTTTAATAGACCCATCTCTTATTCTTTTATAAAATATATTAATTATATTAATTATAATGCCTTAATGAAATTACATAGTAATTGACGTTACAATTAAGCAAAAAAATGTATGCTAAACTTTAAAAATGTAAACATGGAAATTAAAAAAACTTAAAAAATAAAAAAAGTGTAAAGAAATGATATCCTCGTTGTATATTGTTATTGCTTTTGCTACTAAATAAACATAAATATGTTAGCGGAAAATATTGACAATTAATCTATAAGTACTTCTTTTGAAACGGGTAAAACTTCATAAGATATCATAACTCATGTATTTTAATCTAGAAAAGTTAAAGAGTGTCGTATTTGAACTCATTTGTGTGAAATTTGATTCCGACTCTGAAGTCAAAATAATAGAGTTTGGCTATAGATTGACAAACGTTGATGCACAATGAGTTGTGGACCGGTTAAGAAGTGATAAATGTAACTTCTCGAAGTCTTCGTACTCGAACTTCATTTTAAAGATGACAAAACTTGTAATAAAAATGTTGAGAAATGATATGTTTTTTATTTAAAAAAAATACATTTAAACTGATTAACCCAAAACCTCGCTTTAGTTTCATCCCCTAGACTACACACCAAATGGTCGGACAGGTGCAACTTCTCGAAGTCTTCGTACTCGAACTTCATTTTAAAGATGACAAAACTTGTAATAAAAATGTTTTTAGTAAATGAAAACATGGTAATATAATTTTTTTTATAACAATAGCATCATGAATACTTGTCGTTTGAGGAACATAAAAATGCAAAGACAAATCTAATTTTAAAGGGTTGGGGGTTCATTCCTTAATCAGTTGGTGGAACATTCGCAGTACCACTAATTTTAATAGAAATCTTATGCTTGTTTCCCACCAGTGATCTCAAACTATAAAATGTAGATGCCTAGTAAGTTCGAGGTCTAACATTTCAGAAGGCTTAATTTATTTCAAGATACATTAAACTGTCTTGTTTGATTCCTCCCCAACATAAACTCCCACATTAACAAACACACAAATTGTCCAAAGTTTATTCGTAGGTAAACTTATAGACTGCTTATTAAAACCTATATAAATTAGCAAACATTTTGTGCATCATTACTTGTAAGTTGTGTTTTGTGTGTTTTTCAAAAAAAAACTTGATTTTTTACTTTTAACCCAAAGGTTTGTACATTTTCCAATTTTAACCCTACATAATTTGTTTTTTAACTTTAACCCAAAACTTTTCATTATTTACAATTTAACCTCACAACTTTTGTCGCTTATACTTTTCATCTTTCGCAAATTTTCGTTTTACGTATAGTTCTAAATTTTTCGAGTTAATACGACGCAACGTGCATGTGTGGTTCAACATTTTTACCTCTATTTTTCCATGTTTGACAGGTTCGTCGCAACACGCATATCCTAGGTCGAATCAGTGTTGGTGGTCAATGACGGTTGTGTGACATTAGTACTATTTGACGCCGTTTTACGCCCCGCCGCAACGCGGCGTGTGCTTTGGGGGGTTTTCAAAGAAAAAATTGTTATGCATATGGTTGTCGTAACATTGGCTTTCGGGGTTTTCCAAAAAAAAATGATTTTTTTTACTTTTCACCTAAAAGTATTTCATAAGTTACTTTTAACTCAAAACTATTTGTTTTTTCAACTTTTAACCCAAAACTTTTTATCCTTTGCAATCTATCCTCATAATTTTTTTACTTTCAACTTTGGTCCTTTATAGTTTTCATTTTCGCAAATTTTTCGCCTTTTGCTTGGTTCTAAATTTTGTGACTTAACACATCGTAACTTGCGTCTTTGGTTTAACGTTTTTATGTTTCGTTCTAAATTTTGCGAGTTAACACGACGCAACGTGCGTGTGTGGGTGAACGTTTTTACATCGTCTATTTTTTCCCCGTTTGATAGGTTTAACATAACGTGCGGGTCCTAGATTGCCTTAGTTATAACTAAAGAATCCCCGCCGCATTGCGGCGGGTCGCAATCCTAGTTATAAGAAAAATAGCAAGATGTATCAAGAAATAAAGTAGTTGATCTCATTAAGATTTATCAAATATTATCCCATATGCATTTTCTTTTTCAAGCAAAATTACCAAATGCTGATTTCATGCTTCACAAACTCATAAAAAATTATTGTCTAAATGGGTCCTTTGGTCATTAAATATACCTGATGCACTACTCTACTCTCATTGTGTCTCAAGTTTGTGCTGTCGTCACTTTGTGTGTACCTTGAAGCTTGACCCAGGCCATCATCTTGGACTACAGGACAAATTTTCTAGTATCATCACATGAGACTCACGTACCCTGACAACCATTAAAAATGGGTAAAGTAAACTTAATATTTAAAATGATACAATAAAAGTTTAATAATTCATAGGTGATGCAAAACCATTAGTCAACCTAAAGCTAAAATTTAATTTAATTCAACCTAAATTAGTCTTGCAAGTTGTTAAGAGACACGCTGCGTACCTGTCTTTGTTTGGTTCCAGAATCATAAATCATAAATCATAAACTGAGCTCTTAGATCAACTATTCGTTATTTGTACAACTACATCAAACCTTTTAATTTTCAACCATTCAAAAGTTAACTGATGTAATTATAAAAAAGGAATTATATATCTAACAAAACGTAATGGTAAAACGCTTACCGACTGAAGATTGTAGAGGGCGCTACACTCCAGTTCCAAGAGAAGGATAGAACATTTCCTTCCCTCCGTAATATATCACTAACCACACATAGTTTGTTCCTTTCCAACCGAAATAAGGAAGGAAAAAGACATTTGAAATTAACTTTGCCTATTTAAGTATCGATCCAAAAGCGTATAAAAGATCCAGAGCATATCGATCCTCGAATAAGATTACAAACCGGACATTTTGAGCTTTAAGACATCCCAATACCTTATTTATGTTAGCCCATACACCTGAATAATTTTAGGAGTATATTTCATGCTAGAATCAGTTGTATTTTGTTTAAAGAAAGAAGAGTAAATTACAAAAATCATCATTTATGTATGTCACTTATTGCAAACTGTGCCCTTTGTCTTCAATAATTACCGAAAACGTACTCGATGTTTGCAAACCTTTGCAAGTTATGTCCTTTAGCCCTGACTCAGTTAATTTTTGTGGTTAAATCTGACCAAATAGACCCCATATGAGGGTATTTTTGTGGTTAAATCTGACCAAATGGACCTCACATGAGAGTAAAATGACCAAAATACCCTCATGTGATGTCCATTTGGTCAGATTTAACCACAAAAAATTAATTGAGTTAGGGCTAAAGGACATAACTTGCAAGGGTTTACAAACATCGAGTACGTTTTCTTTAATTATTGAAGATAAAGGACACAGTTTACAATAAGTGACATACATAAAGGACGATTCTTGTAATTTACTCAAGAAAGAATGATAAATAGCTAAGTAAGTGAAGTCGGATATTTTAATAAGTATTCTAAAAAATTATAGGATATTATTATGAGTAATTTTAGGAGTAAAGTTGACGCTTTAATCCAGTAGTATTTTAACTCAATTTTAATTTTGAACCCAAACTCATGTTGACCCGTTACCCTGACTACATGTATGTGCCACCTTTTAAGTTTATATAAAAACTGGAGACATACTTAGACGGCCTATAATTTACTGCAATATATATGTGGCCTTAAATGAAAACAATTGTATACATAGGTAGCTACCAGAAACATTATCCAAAAATTGAAATATTACCTTTAGTTTTAAAGTCACAATCTCACCAATAAGCATCCCTATATCCCCCTTTAAGCTGATCAAGCTCTTGTTTAACAACTGATATTTGTCACTGGTACTTCTTAATTACAGATTTTTCAGCAATACTACAAAAAAGGAACGTTTCAAGATTCATTTATACTTACTGAAACATGTCCATGTCCCCTAATTATGGCTTTCTCTTTTTCCATTTGCTGGTCGGATCCTCTTTTTCCAACGACAACTTCTCTCAGCCTTTTTTTATGACCACCATTGTTCCTTCGCCTGAAACAACTTTATAAGTTGTACCATAACCGCCCTTTCCCAGAACTTCAGTAGAGGCAGAAGTAAGTCTTCAAGATCAAACTTATAAGATTAACCGTCCATGAAAACTAATTTGTTATTCCCAGGTTATCCCAATCCACTACAAAAGTCGTCTTTAGGCGTTTCGGTTATCCCAATCCGTAAGACCAACTGTCAAGTCCGTGCAAATGATTAGCGGTCTGAGAGTTTGTAGCGGCGATGGTGCTCGGCTGAATCGATTTGTGGCGCCAAGTAGTAACCTGAAATCATTGAGTCAACCGACGTAAGACGAAAATATTTGTTTTCTTATTTGAATACATTTTGGGTTACTTTTGACTCAATTGACACGTTCTAGTTTTAATCAAGTCTATTAATAAGTAAGCATATTAGTCATACAATAGCAATATGGGTCTAGTCCTAGGTGTTCTAGAAAAACTATTGATTACAAAGCTTCCAAATAACTCATGTTTAAAAGACAACTTCCCATCAATATTCATTCTCCACTCGTAACCAATATCAGCAACATAGAATTCATAAGCTAAAAGCCAGAGTATTAAAAACAACAATAAATTTACCTTGATGAGATATTCTATTTCAATCTCATTGCGTTGCAAATCAACCCAATTAAAATTGAACCCAAATTAAAAAAAAAAAAAAAAAAGCACTGAGATATACCAGGTGATTGGTGATTGCTAAATCCAAGGATGATAAAAGTTGTAACAAGTAACACTCTGCATAATCAAAGGTATGAATGTTAGTTAAGTTGCTTTAACTAAAACCCAAATTGTTCCCAACTGAATCAGTTCGTCAGTCCAAAAAACCTACAGCTGCAGATCGCTGAAAAAACAACGTTTCGTCAGTTCAAAAAACCTGCAGCGACGCATTTTCGTCTGTCGAAAACGTTCGTCGAAAAAACCGGCAGCGACGCTGCTGCTGGTTGCCTTTTTCGCTGAAAGAAACTGGGTTTTTTGTGGTTTTTCGCAGAAAAAACCTGCATTTTGTGAGGTTTTTTTGCTGGTAAAATTGTGGTTTTTTTGGCCGAACCGGGTGCTGCAAAAACCTGCACTTGTTTAACGTTTTTTTACTGAAAAAGTATGCTATTTTTTGGGATTTTTTTTCTGAAAAAATCTGCAAGTTTTTGGCTTTAATTTGCAGAAAATTTGGTAGCGGTACCGGCATCGAAGTACGGTATTCAAAGGTAAAAAAAAATTGGGTAAAATACCGTTTCTTGCCAAATCGGAAGTACCAATCCCGAAAAATACAAAAAATAGGTGGCAAAATTCAATAGGTACAGTTCAGTTTAGTACCGGTATTTTTCATGGACACCCGACATCAATTTGGTAAAGTCCATTCGTTTTCATTTGGAGTATATGCTTTAATACATTTGAATTCACTCAGTCGAATTGGTACAAAACAACTACCGATCATTAATACTGTCTTGTACCCATGAGCCCGAAAAGTACAATTGGTGTTACTAATGAAGTTTTTAGACTACTAAATCATAGTGTGATAAGAAAGACCAAAACTTTCTTATTAATTCAGTTGGTACCCCAAAGATTGATGCGACCCATTCCAGAGTAAAATATAACTAACCAAAAAACTATATTAATGAAGGATAACTAACCTCAGCAAATATGACCCGATTAACCCACCAACACCATTACGATCCATTTAACCCATTTATTACATCCCAAGTATGACCCGATTAACGGATTGAGACCGACTTACAACCACCAACCCATGTAAAACAGGTTAGCCCGTTTGACCCATATAAATAAATGAGTAGACAAGTGATGTTCGGTTTGCATGATTCTTAGTGTAATAGTGTACTGTCTGGGTTAGTGTTGATATATTTGAGACGCATAAATATATGGGTCATATTCAATTCAACCCGCCAATCCGACACTATTGCCACCCTTCATACACATTGCTTAAGATGGAATGACTAACTAATTATTCACCTCCTTGCAGGTAGACTTTGAGTCACCAGCCAATGATCTACCATGCTCGTACCATAGAAGCAATCGACGGGCTCCTTTTTCTTTTTTCTCCGCTTTATCTTTTATAGCACATGGCAACATTGTATCAGCAACATCAACTGGGATGCATATTTCCGCAATGTAATACTGAGTAAAAGCCAATATCAGTGAGATGAACCCCAAAATCATCAACTCTACAAATGACAAACAACCAATGGTTAGATATAAGAACTGTTTTTGAAGAAAAAAATGGGAATTAATTAAAGTTTAAAAGAGATGTTGTTTAGTTTAATTACCAGCTTTGACCTTCTCTAGAGCTTCAAACAAAGCTTTCTTGTGCTTATCTGTGAAAAACTTGTTGTAAAATTCATTATCAGTAACCTCTAAAAAGCTAAAGATTGAAGTATAATATTGAAGAGTTCTTAAAAATTTAAAAATAAATGCTTACTATTTAAAAATAAAGTCCTTGACAACTTACAATGTAAAAGAATATCGGGTTTTGAGTCCAAAATCGGGTGTGTGCTCTGACAATCGGGTGTGTACATAAACTAAAGAAATATATAAAAGCCATACCAGTCAATATTAATAAGACACTCACCCCCACCATAACCTTATCAACTATTGCCTAAAACCAAATCATCTCTCCACTTTCTTCTTGAACCTTGTAGACTCTTAACTGCATCTTAGTATTACACATTAAAAGCAAAATGAGAGATCATTGTTTGATGAATTCTAATTAAAATTAAATAGCAAAGATCATCTTACCACTCGACTATTGCCTCCATTAGCGTTTACCTTATTCCTCCACACAACAAATGGGAATTTTTCAGGATCCGAAGGGCTAGCCAAGATTATGACCAAAAATAATTGGTTAATAAGATAATATATTATATAGAGTAGTAGAGTGTCATACTGTCCTAGTAGACCAATAAATCAGGACTTTTACCTGAACAAAAAACTTTTCCCTTCCAAGGTTATCAAATGGCTTCTTGACATTAACATCATACATCTTTCAAAAATCCTTTTTTTTTGCTTAATGTAAAAGAATTTATGAAACAAATCTTGTGTTCCAGCCAATAAAACTCAACCGATCATCTTGTTAATGTATACCTAATACACCATTACATAATGCTATTTTAGTTTCAAGATTTTAAGGTTTTTATCTTATGTTTCTAGTACATGAAACCAATATCCTACCCTGAAATTTTAATCTTATTAGCGTAATAGAACCGATTTGAACTTTCTATGCACATGCAAAATCATCCATCTCATAGTCTAGTCATAAAAGGTGAAAAAAATTTAATATTCAAGAACATAAAAAACAATAGGGCATGCGTAAAAACAACACAAAAAGCAAGCAATGATCTAATTATGTCATAAAGATTCAAAAATAGAAACTACAAAAAGCTAAAAGTAACACAAACCACTGGAATTACTGTTCTTGACAACTGTATCTTTCTCTATCTCTAGTGGTGGGAAGCTTGTTATAGGCATATTATATTCCCCGATAACTACATCTTCATTAATATCATCTAAAACTAACAACAAATCAGAAACCAACCTCCATATATAACAGAAAAAAAAAACAATCATGTTTTGAATCTGTATTTCAGCTTTAACCCGTGATACAAACTTTGTCCACTTGCATAGATGAACTGCTGACACATAAAAATAACAAAAATCACTTGTGCAATAAAAGTTGCTTCGTTGGCAAAAAAAGTTGTACCTCAAAGAATAAGAACAACTAATTTGATTTCAACATCAATATTCATCTTACAATTCAAGCCAAATTTGAGATTCCAATTAAAAACATGAAAACCCAAATCATCAACACGATATAATGTGACCTAAAATTCAAGCAATCTAGTTACAATTATCGACTTTACCTGATCATCAACTACAACAGGGGTTACGTATCTCCAGTAATCATCCCACCATTGGCATCCCCATCATAACCTAACATACAATTTTCATCAGAAACTTCAGTAACAACTTTTATCTTAGATACAATAGAAAGTTGTTAATTAAAAGATCCCTAATAAATATTTGTTAAAACAAACCTTCAGTGATCAAGTAAATAAACCATTAGGGTTTCGACTCTAATAACTTGAAACAGAGCACAAATCAGAAATACATACCCACCTTGGTTGAGGGACCATGATTCATAGAAGATTAGAAAAAGAGTAATCAACAGAAGATCCAATCGATTGGCTTAGATTTTTCTTCGCATCGCCATTAGGATTTGAGTTTCAGAAATCGCCATTAGGGTTTGAGTTTGAGAAATCAACAGAAGATCCATTGGCTTATTTTTTTTCTTCGCATTTAGGTTTGGGTTTTGAGATAGATGAATTTGAGAAAGATGAAACATATACAGGCGAACAATTAGGGTTTGGATTGATTGGAGAGAGAGGAACAATTAGGGTTTGGATTGACTAAAATCAAAGGAGCGTATGAAAGAAGAATGAAGGAATTGAGGAGAAAAGAGGAAAAGAGTTTGGCGCCCATTGGTGAATTCTCTTGATTAAGAGGATGTCCACATCATCAAAATGATTGGCTAAGAATATCCCTTGTGGTCTAAGAGAATTCATTTAGTATAATAGATAGATTTGAATAAGAGACATCATCTCTATTTATATAACAAGAGCAACATGAATAAAAGAAAATAAAATCAAACTCAAACAAAACCCAAAAATCAGCACTACTCTATAGAGTATATATGCTCTATTATATAGAAGCATATGCTCTGAGCGTATGTGTCAATTTCCGATACTCTCCCTCAAGTTGGAGTGTGTAAGTTGATAACACCCAACTTGTAAGTAGGAATTGTAGTTGTGGTGCTCCTAACCCCTTTGTGAAAAGATCCGCTACTTGCATCTTTGTGTCAATACCGATAGGAATAATCGTGTGGCTTTCAACTCGCTCACGTACAAAATAACAATCCATTTCAACGTGTTTTGTTCTTTCGTGAAAGACTAGATTGTTTGTAATATGTATGGCTGCCTGGTTATCACAAAACAAAGGAGTTGGTTCCTCAATGAACTAGCCTAAGACTTGTAGAAGCCAACGCATCTACAAAACTTCACTGACAATGTTGGCCATTGAACGATATTCTGCCTCAGCAGAAGAATGAGAAACTGTTGTTTAACTGGGACACCTCCCAGGAGAAGAACATAGCCAGTGCGTGAAAGCCTTGTGAAAGGACAACCAAGCCAGTCCGCATCACAATATGTTGTGAGGTGGAAGCCACAATCACGGGGAAGAAGAATACCTTGACCATGAGTATTTTTTGAAGTAACGAAGCATACGAAACGTTGCATCGAGATGAGATTGTCGAGAATCTGAAACAAATTGGCTTAAAACATTTACCGCGTATGTGATGTCTGGTCGGGTGGCTTGCAGGTACAAAAGGTGACCTACCATTCGGCGGTACTAATGTTCTTCTACCTTGGGCTATTCGTTACCTTATGCAAGTTTTAAATTAGGCTCCATAAGAAAAGTGTTAGGACGACATCCTCCCATCCCACAATCATCAAGAATACCAAACGTGTATTTCCTCTAACTCACCACCAGGCCTTTAGTGGTTCGAGCCACCTCAATGCCAAGAAATATTTGAGGTTTCCCAAAACTTTGATACTGAAGCGTCTATCGAGTTCTTCCTTCACAGTTTCAATATAATGTTGATCATTAACAACCACAATAACATCGTCAACATAGATAAGAGTAGCTACAAAATTGTCTTCTATCTTATAAGTAAAAACAGAGTAATCTGCCTTACTATGCTGAAAATCAAGATCGAGGAGTGATGTGGTAAACTTTTTATACCAATTCCGTGAAGCTTGCTTTAATCCATATAACGACTTCTTTAGCTTGAAAACTCGAGTCTCCTTTTCCTTAGAAAAGCCTTGTGGTATTTTCATGTAGACGTCTTCTTCCAAGTATCCATGAAGAAAAGCGTTGTTCACGTCCATAAGTTCAAATGATGACCCAATCCACCCTCCAATTTGATCAATTTGATGAATGAGGGTTTTGGTGTGTTCTTCCCTTCTCTGGTCGCACACACACAAGAGTGTGTTGTATTTTTATTTTGTTTTGTTTAATAATAACTAGTTTCCTCATTAACCCTTTTTAGTCCCTCATGTTTGTTTCATTTAACAATACATGTTTACCATCCATGTTTTCTTTATAAGTTTACTAATTACTAGTAGTCACAACAACTTAACCAAGTTACATTGTCTTAGTTATTATGTCAATATTATTTATCACCAAGTAAACATGAAATATAAATATAAAATATCTTCAAGGTGTTACAATAAACCACATTCTATTCGGTCGACGCTTAATTATGCGAACCGTACGTATCTATTAAGTTAACCGGTCAAAGTCAATGACTTTTATGACTCTTTAACATTCTTACAGATCATGTTTCCGTTCATTCCAGACTAGAAGCATCCAGTAAATTGCACCTAAGCTTAGGTTCTTTTTGAAATACAGGTGTGCTAAATATCTTTGATTTGTAAAGGATAGCACAGGTAAATACTCTTAGCCTATTTTATTTTATTAAGGCTTGGGATAAGCACTAGCCATTTGGTCGGGTATTAGATAAAGGGCAAATGATGCCTAGAAATTCAAATAACCCATTTTAATATGTTTTGCTTGATAACTTAAACATTGGGGGTTAATACGACCGTGTCCTGGATATCCCGACTCATTTAATTGCAAATGGCCATGACCTAAGCGCGGGGTGTAGGCATACACCTGACAGACGATATTGTTAAATTTATATGATATTGAAAACGTGGTGTGTCGATTAATCATGTATCGGCGTTTAGTTTCCGGTCCCCAGTTGTATTGACAAGCATGTAAAGCTGGTAAAAAGAGAGATAGTTTGTCCCAAGTTATTTTAAAAAATGATATACCAAATGGTATCAAATACATTTTGAAAAGATTTTCAAAAGAGTTGATTAATTGTATTTACCGGTGAAAACTGACGTATTTTCAAAAGACTAAACACATGTTATTTAGCAAGTACGGAATAGGCTAGAGCTGCTTGGGTCTAGACATATTGGAATTTGCGACTCCACGAAAAAGAGCTTATTGGTCTCAACTCTTATTTTATATATCATTCGATCCGCCTGTGGATCATCGGGTATGAACAATTTGTATTAGTTTTGTACTTTATTTTCGTTTTGTACTTTTGTATAATTTAATTTAATTTCCCATCTTCTGTTGTGCATTGTGATTACTAATATCAATCGTCACGCATATACCCCAAGTCCTGGCCCACCGAGAAATCAGGGTGTGACATTTTTTTTGCAAATTGGTTGTTGGATTTAGATGAAGAGAACATACGTGGCCGAAATGATGGTGAGGCAATTATTGAAGTACCAAATGATCTTATTCTAGATTCAGATGATCCTGTTGGTGATCTTATTGATTTCATGTATCCTTCAAATTTTCAAAATTTCAGTACTGGAACATTTTTCCAAGAAAGGGTCATTCTTGCTTCGACTAATGAAGTTGTAGACGAAATTAATGATCGATTGATATTTCAGACTCCCCATGAAGCAAAGGAATACTTGAGTTACGATGGTACTTGCGAATCTGAGAAAATAGAGGACGGTTTTGATCCAAAATTATATTCACCTGATGTTCTACGGACTCAAGATATCAGGTTTGCCACATCACCGATTAGTACTAAAAGTCGGCGTTCCTATCATGTTATTACGAAACGTTGATAAAAAATGGATAACGGGACTCAAATAAAGTTTTTGACTCTAGGATTCCGTGTTATAGAAGCTGAAGTAATATCTGGTAGTAATATAGGTAATCGAACTACTTTATCATCATCTGACAAGAGGATTCCGTTTAAATTTAAAAGAAGATAGTTTCCTATTATGATATGCTTTGCCAGGACAATAAATAAGAGTCAAGGTAAATCTTTGTCTAAAGTTGGGCTATTTGTCGGACAACCACTGTTTACGTACCGCTAGTTTTACGTTGCTTTGTCCAGAGTAAAAAAGCAGAGATGGACTTAAACTGGTAATTGTCGATAAAGATGGTAAACTTACAACTATGACCGTGAATATTGTGTATAAAGAAGTTTTTGGAGATTCGTAAAGATGTTGCATAGTTCTTTTTGTTAGAAAGTGTAAAATTGAAATTAACTAGGATTAAGCACCCCCGCTTTGCGGCGGGGGCGAACACCAATGCCACATGACTGCTAATGACCAACAACATTGAAGTTGCGGCGTGTTAATGCGAAGAAAATAAACCGAAACGTAATATATATAAAAGAATTATTAATTCGATCTAGGACACGCGCGTTACGATGAACCTGTCAACCGAAAAAAAAATAGATAACGTAAAAACGTTTAACCACACAGCACGTTGCGCCATGTTAACTCGCAAAATTTAGAACGGAACGTAAAACGAAAATTTTGCGAAAAATAAAAAGTATAGAAGAACAAAGTTGAAAGTAAAAAAGTTGTGAGATTAAATTGTAAAAGATGAAAAGTTTGGGGTTAAAAGTAAAAAAAAATAGTTTTGGGTTAAAAGTAAAGAATCAAATAGTTTTGTATTAAAAGTAAAGAATCATTTTTTTTTAAAACTCCCAAAGCATAAAGTACCACACCTTTATACCTAAAAATATTACAAATTATAGTATTGGGTAATGGGTAATGGTAATATAAAGCGTGGAGTGTTTGTACACCATTGTACAATACCATCTATATATAATAAAAAGGAAAGTGAATGAACAGTAGTTCATCTAGGGTATATTAGAGTATAAGGGGTTGTGGCGTGGGTTGGGTACAAACGCCCAAGTCACCATCCCGGGTGGGGGTTTCGGCGTGGCCCTTGGCCGGGGGTTTTAGCACGGGCGTTGGGCGGGGCTATCAAGATGACATGGCGGGATCGTTGGGCTAGCCGTTGGCCAATTAAGCATAAAAAAGCAATTAAGCATGATGTACAATAGCTCAATGCATACAAGTGTTACAAATTATATCTATTAATAGAAGCCACATGTCGGATAATGCCCAAGAGAAGGGCTTGAAGTTCAAGTCCCACTACACATTGTCTTATGCTTGCTACAGACTCACGCAGTCACGCATTATCATGGGGTACCCTACGTAATAATCCCTTGTACTCTCTTGTGCCTCAAAGTTGTAAACCCACATTGGGTACAACCCTAATATGCACAATACATCTACAAAGCTTGATGTATAAACTTTAATGCAACAAAATATTGCAAATTATACTATTATGTAATTATATAATTATTAATGAAGAATTGATTACTACGATGTGTATTTATTCGTTATAATATTTTAATTGAATTTTATTTTAACACAAATATATATAACACAAAGGTTTGGGGGATATAGTGCACGGTCCTTCTAACTGTCGGAGTGATCTCACTCTGGGAGCCGCTACCTGACCAAGCTAGCTCCGCGGTGACTTCCCCATCCCGAGTTATTACCTTGGGCGACATATGTCACTCCCAAGAATCGAACCCGGTACCTCTGGGAAGAGGTGGGTGTCGGTGGCCAACTGGGCTACCCCAGTTGGTTAACAGAAAGGTTTCTAACCTATTACATGTAATATATAAATCATAAATGGCTATTCACTTATGTCCAACACATGTATAATAAGAAATCATATTCTATTATATTACTACATAAGAGTTTGTATTCTTGTTAACGAGAATGCGTGGAAATTGAAAGTTGGATGGTCCGAATGCTTTAAGCTAAACATGTGTGATTTTTAGAATTTTAGAATGTGGGGCGTGTGTTGGGGTGGCAGTTTGGTTTTAATGCTGGTTATACTATACCGGGCAAGCGTTGAGCATGGCATTGCCCCTTTGACGTGGGGATTAAGCCTGGCGTGGGGCAGGGGGTGCGGGGCTAGGTGATATGGCTTGCTTTGGTTGGCTGGTTCGATCTAGACGTTGGGGGTAGCCGTTGCCAAACAAAAAAAAAATCCACATGGCTGGCCACGCCAAGCTAAGCCACGTTACACCACAACTCTAGTTTTTGAGTATTACCTTGTCGATCTCACCCTCACTACGTGTCGAGCAATGCCCCCAACCCAATCTCCTCCACACCCCATAGTCTAAGGCTTTCGTTAACATATATGATCGAAAAGAAAATGTTGGAAATTTTTAAAATTTGATGAAGGAAATTTATTGAGATTATTAATATTAATTTATACATATAGTGACAAACTCTTGAGTAGAGTTATTTATGTCACTTGTTTAGTTTTCTATTAGAATAATAAACTTTTCATATGGTGTATTGATGACAACTTTTGAGTATAGTTTGTTTTATGACAATTGATTAGAGATTTTATGTCAAAATTAAGTCTCTAATTATGTTGGACTTTTCACCACCCATGGCTTTTGCATACTTAGTAGGTTATGTGTCTCTTTTGATGTGATTACGTAAAAGAAAAAATATAAGTAAAAAGATACAAGAAAGAGAGATGTATGCATGAAGAGTCCTTGGAGTAGAAGTACTTGAAGATCCATATGTTGGGAACATATAGAGATAAGTTTCTCTACACGATTCAACTACATTTCTATTCTTAGTTTCCAAAAATTCTAACACTATGATTTTACCCGGTGTAACCTCGGGCATGTGGCCTTCTCCGGCAGTACAGACTACTTCGACTGTTGTACCATAGGAGACAGATGCGTCATCTTTAGTAGATGCGCGAAATCTGTTTTCTAAGGAAAGCGTGTTGAACACGTGCCTCAGACACACACTTGTTTTTTTTTTCTTTTTTTGTAGGAAATTATTGTATAGAAGATGTGGTTCGAGCCCTCGTTGAAGCCTACACTACGGAATGAAAACATAACGGACCATATAAGAAGACACGATTAAAGCTTTTTTTGAATACCATAATTTGAATCAATTTAATTACATATGTTGTATTATAAGTTATTTCGTTAGGGTTTGTACACGGTACGATTACTAAATTTTCCCAAATATGTAAAGAAATTGTCTTTACTATTTTTATATTTATTTATATAATTTCTATTATTGTGACCCATGTAAAAAAATATGTTAATGTTAACGCATTTAGTTTAGGTTATTACAAAATAATTTTGCATTTTCATTTTTTATGTGACTATAAAAATGAGCATGCCACTTCATTCTTATTAACACAAGAACGTATTAAAAAAGAACTCTCTCTAGTTGTATTTTCATGAAACAAGAGACTGAACTCTCATGGATCTGATTATCAAACATCTACTTAATATTAAATTTTTATTTTTTTTTAATCTAAACATTTTTATCATTCCACACGAAAAAGTGCAATTACAAAGCAATGGCAGGTAGTCGGGCAACAAGTTGCACAGCCACCCCTTTTGAATAGCAAAACCAATTCTACTAAATACAAAGTTTGAAACCTTTAACGACGAAGAATTACTATTAACGACTTTTTGAACCCGATTCACAAGTCGCAAAGCGTCAGGAGCGAGACCACCAAAGGTATCAAACGCAAACGGGACAAACACATGTTGATTCTCCATGCAGGCTTTCTCATGTTTTGTCACTTTGCTCGCCTCTGCCTTGAGCACCGCTTGCCCTACGACAAAGCCCTTGTCCTTGAGCCCGACAAGGGGGGAGACTCCAGTTAGATCTACACAAGCGTGTTTCCCCCTTTCCATCCAAACACAAGGATGTCCGTCGGGCGTAAAGTGGACCTCCCCTCTAAGGGGTCAGTCAGGAAATTAACTGGAGCCTCCTTTTTGGCAGAGATCCCGGCCCGCTTAAGAACAACACATAACACATCTCTCACCCAATCATGCCGATATTTAAACCATGGTAGCTCTTTACAGTGGATCGCGTACTCGCCGAAAGAATCCAAACACGCTTTGCGGCATACCGGACATGGCTCGTCAACTGGGAACAAAGGAATCATCAGTCGGTATCTAAGGATAGCACGGTATTCCACAGCCGACATGTGATGCAGGCCCAAGTGTGGAGGAGCGGGCTATTTTGTATTTGAGGGCCCAAGATCGTGTAACAAGAGGGGCTTCACTAAAATGGCTTATTTCTATTACTTATTTGCATTTTTATGTTTTTTGAACTATTTTGGGCATTTTGTTTTAGGCCGTGTGTTTGGCCCGTTATCTTTTTTAGGCCCATTTCGAATTTCAGTTTCTATTTATATGTCCCTCTAGTAATATGAATGATCAGACTTGAATTTTGACATAATTGATTTTTCACTTCAAATTCCGTGCCTTTTGGGTGGAATCTTGGGGGTTGGGGAAGAACACACGGGTATTCTTTGAATCAACGTGTTTGATCTTCGTTTCTGTATCACGCGCTACATCAACATGTGTTGCCCTAAGCCTTCAATAGGTGCGACAGACAGAAAATCCTGAGCATGTGGGGCACGTAGACATTCAAACACAGCTCTTTGCCAAGGGGATAAAACAAACTTCTCTTCAAACCTCTTGAAAATTTCGCCATATAAGGCATTCGCCAGAATTTTCTGGGATTTAGGAGGGGCGGTGTCTTTAATGTAGAAACCGCCAATATCAAGGTCGGGAAGAGAACTATGCAAAAGGTCCAACGTACTCCTATAATCGGAGTCTAAAACATCCCCACCACATTCTCGGAGTATGTGGTCTTGTAAACCCCAAGATTGGGCCCTTGAAGCCACGAAAGCATATGAAGAGGCATCCTCGGCCGCACAAATCCCTAAGCCTCCGAACCGGGTCGGGAGAGAAGCCAACCTCCACTGGAGATCTCCAAAAAAGGCACCCCCACAAATAACAATATCCTCTAATGCTCCCCGGAGGCCTTCATCAAAAACAGAAACAGCTCCCCCGACCAAAGAAGGTTGACACGTTCGAAGACCAAACAGTAATTTAGCAACACCCATACAAGAACGAAGCAAGAGGAGCTCGCTCTGAGGGTCCCGTAGGCGTTTAAGGCACCTCATCAGCTCGACTGCACAGTTCGCTCTTTTAAGAGCCATACTACTAATAAACTCTGCATCACGACCAACGACACCCCCCAGGAGTTTCACACCCAGCACCGGCCTCCCAATCCCCCGATAGAATAAGCCCTCCTGAACCTTTACACCATTGCAGGTTGGCCATAAAACTTCAGTTTTCTTTATATTAAGTTGAAGCCCTAAGGAAGGGCCCTCAGCTCTGATGATATCTAAAGCATTAGCCACTTGGGTGGCATCTCCAATAAGCGTTCTGTCATCTAGGTACCAGGCGTGAAATAGAAGTTTGCAGCGATTCCTTATTCGGTGAACAAGGGGGTGTAGAACAAGGGCAAAAAGGAGGGGCCCCAAGGGGTCCCCTGCTGAACGCCAGTAGTAGACCAAATATACTCATCCCCCACATATAATCTAGCTGGTTGACCATATAAAAAATCGACCCACGTAGAAATAGAAGGACACCTTTTCCTTACCTCGTACAGTAGGGCTGTCCTATCAACCAAATTAAAAGCGTTCGAAAAATCAACAGTAAGCATAGCAAGAGACCCATCTTTGTGGTACTCATTAAGGAACCTGTTCGCACTATGAAGAACGGCTTCTGCCCCACACGGAATCCCTACCCCAAACTGGAAATCGCCAAGGTATTTGGCCATCTCCTTCCCAATACCTTTCATAGCCACCTTGGAGATCACCCTCCTCCAAATCGACCCAACAGCGATAGGCCTAATCCCATTATACGGTTTGAGAAGAGGTGTAAGAGGAGCAGAAGCAACAAACTCCGCCAGACTCCTTGGGCACCTCCCCCCAAGCACAAATTAACCATAGCTGAAGTAGCCCTAAGCAGGCTATCAGCAATCACAGACCCCTCCCCACAAAAAGCATTTAAAAGATGTTGGGCCCTTAAGTTGTCTCTCCCACACGGCGTACCTTTGGGGAAAGATTTAATGCACCCGAGCACACAATCGGACTCCACCACAAGAGGAGACTCAGAAGGCAAGGAGGCAGGCATGGAAGGAGGGGGCATACATGGGTGCTTAGCCACTAAAGCCTCCAGAGTATTCTTATTGAGAGGGGCGACCCCCGAGGAGCATAAAACCTTAACCGCTGCAGTGAAATGACCATCAGTAACCTTACGTAAACATTGTTTCACATTGGTCCCCCCACACTCATTATCATCCTCAGTGCCCTTTTTGATTCCATCCGTAACCCCCCTCGCGGGTTGATCAAACAACGACTGGACAAGAGTGGCAAAACCATCACGATCACCCCACTGAGCCAAAGACCGCTGGATGCTAAGGCATTGGCCCGTCTTCCTATTGCCCGGCCTCTTGTCCTACCGACCAACAGGCTTGAACACCCGCAAGGTGCAACGTAGTAATATCAAAAGTCGAACCCATGCCACAACAGAATCAGACATAGCAACCACCTTGTCCAAAGCTGCAGTTAAGACTTGGGCAAATGCCATACGACAACTAAGGGGGATACTCTTAACAGTCTTGACGGGGAGAGAGAAAACACGGTCAAGCAAAGCAATATCTACACCCAACTCTTCCGATGAGGTATCAACGTTTTCAACACCGGGTCTAGTGATGCCAACAATAAAACCCTGTTCATCTCTCTCACCTGGCACAAACCGAATAACCTTATCCTCATGGTGGCACACCCGACTGAAAGCATGAGGGCACATACACTCACCACATAACCATTGTCCGGACACCCTCAAAGCTTCACAAACAGAGGTAAAAAGATTAAGATCGTCAGCAATTGCACATCTCAAAGAATCTTTCCTCTCGTCTGGGCCCAAATGGTGACTCTTGATATGTGCCATTAACCTTGGGAATCCCTTAGCCCCCACCAAGCCATCGGGGCAACAATGAAACCGTCGGAAAGGACAGGGCCAGAAACCACTACCATTAGAACTAACCATAACAAAACTAAGTAAGCGGAGTCGACACTTAGATAATGCCGCGTACGCCACCACCAATAAAGAAAACCCAACCCAAAAGGAAACGCAGCTGATGGGTCAAAAGCAGAGCCGGCCCTGAAGGAGGGCGGGGAGGACAACCGAACAGGGCCCGTGATTTTCGAGGGCACGTAATTTAAAAAAAAAAATCCGATATTATATATGTAAATTTTTTTTAATAGGGTATAACCAAAAAAAATATTAACTTAGGCCCACTTAAAAAATCATACTGTTTAAGCTATTTAGCCCATTAGGTTAGTAAGCCCAATACCCAAATATTTTCTAAAAACTAATAAAAAAAATATTCTGGGCGGCAACTTTCATCCGGGACTAGGACACTGGGTAATTGAAACGTCAAACGTCGCACAGGAACATGCCTTCGATCATCAGCATGCCTTCGATTCTTCGAGACTTCGATCAATATCATTAACGACTATTTTGTAGGTGTTGTTCTGCAGGCCTTCGATCATCATCATTCATTCTGCAATCGAGATCAGAGACAGAGATAGAGCACTGCAGTCTGCAGCCCTTCGATCATCAGCAGGCCTTCGATTCGATTTCACAGGTAAACAACTAAAAATCAATTATCGAATTCAGTTTATTTATGATTTAGATTTAGGATTGATTTACGATTTCAGTTATTATGTCGAATTCAGTTAACTTATGTCGAAATCACTTAACTTATGATTTAGGATTGATTTTTGATTTCAGTTAATCAGTTATTATGTCGAATTCATTTATTCAGTTAACATATGTCGATTTCAGTTCATTTATGTTGTCGAACATTATTTAGGCGTTAACTTAAATTGATACAAACTTTGTCGATTAATGATTATTTAAGCGTTAATGGCTCCTAAACAAGCATCCGGATGGCAAAAAACGTTAACTTAAATTGATACAAACTTTGTCGATTTAGTTAAATTGATACAAACTTTGTCGATTTAGTTAAGACCTAAGGGCACATTTTTTCGAGCTCGAACAGGGTACATGAATTCTCAGGGCCGGCCCTGGTCAAAAGGTAATTGAACCGCTACGCTAAAAAACCCCGAAAAAATCACCTAGGCATTTCGCCGCCGAACACCTTGCGTGCAAAGAAGAAAAACATAAAACTTACCAAAACGTCTATATTTCTGTATATCATTCCTATCAATTCTTCTCTACCAAGAACAATCAATTTCAATCCCCCCGAATGGAAGTGATTGAATTCTAATTGCAAACATCAAACAAATTGCCGAAGGACCGTGGAATCTTTACAATATACATCTACCATAATCTAGTTCCATTCGACTAAAGAAAAACACACAACCTCTTACGAGTGAGTTTAAAAGTACAACTACATTTGCCTATTTGGAACTGGATCATATTAGTTTCTGTTATATGTATTATATACATTTTATCCAATCTATTTTGCATAATATATCGTGCTATATTACATCTATTGTTGGCTGTATTACACGTATTGTTCGCATTTAATGTAATTTATTAATATTAATATTAATGTAATAAACCATCAAAAACGTTAAATGTTAACCATCATTTCAATTATTATTGTAATCATGTCACTTAACATATAACAAAATATGAACAATGGCCCTAACTACGTTGGCAACATCAATCATAGCATTGTTTGAGCCCGTCATTGGAGACGTGCGACCATGCTCACCGAAACTCCCCTCACACACCTGCGCCTCCACCGCGCTATCCGCCATTCCTTGCTCAGCAAACTTAGCCACGCCAGTTCTCAACGCATCCCTAGACGACGGCACATCCGCATCAACCACCGCATGATACACCTCCGCACAGTGATCCAACGCCGGTCCCAACTCTGGCCTAGACTCTTTAAGAGCAACAATCTGTTTTAAGATTTCGAGACCTTTGTTGTTGACTGCATCAACTCCGATGAGTGCTAACCCTGTTAGATCTGCATTTTGGCTCTTGGGGTCTGCTAATAGAATCTTGAGGCATAAATCGGGAGAAGGTGTGCCCCTGCATGTGTTTTTTATGAGTTGTATATCTGCCATGGCTGAAAGTAGGGTTTGTTGAAGAAGGAAAAGAAGAAACAGAATGGTGAGTGGAGATGAGATCTTCATCTTCAAGAATTGAAGAAAGTTTGTGTTTCTAGATTCCATAAGTTGGTGTGTTTGGTTACTATTTATAGGACTGAGTTGATGGTTTTTATACATGTATTAATAATGAAATATTACGTTATATTTACAATTAACAAATCTATTAATACAATACAAGTTATAAATCTCTAAAATATTCTTTGTAGACAACATTAAATGTCCTACTTGGTTGATTATCACTTTTATCAACCAAGGATGAAACAAGACAAATGGTTAATTGGCCTCCCACTTATTTATTTATTTATTTTTTAATTTTGACAAATTAAATATGCAACATATTTATATAAAACTAAAATTAATTTAAACTCTAAAATAAATATTAATTCCAATATTACACTAAAAAAACAACCTAAACTTAAAAAAATAAAAAAAAACTACTAGTTTTCATCCGGCATGTTTTGTCTTCATCCGGCCCGTCCTCAACGTCTTGGCCATGCCGGTCTTGACGCCGCCGTTCCAGGGGAAATGTTGTTGAGGGGCGTTGCCGGGCCAGACCAGGCCTAGACGACCCCCACACCAAGCAACCTTAACACTTTAAGTTCGTCTATACTTTTGATTATGGAAAAGCCACGTCCTTGAATTTTTAATTCAAACAAACTCTAAATAGTAATTGACCTTAAATTTTATTTATTGTCATTACAAAACATACAACAAGAGAGAAATATCTTCTTTGATCTATTGTATTTCACTGTATCGGTATAAATGATACAATATGTAACGAAAAGGTATGTGTATTTATTGACTTTTCTTAAGTTATGTAAAAACCAGAATATTTCAGCCATGTATCTGTCACCTAATTTATTTCCATTATACTTGTACTAGGTTAATGCCCGCGTAATACGCGGGCTTCAACCAAAACCATATTATTTACTTTGAAATGAAATGTTCTGTACAAATACATACATTGGAACCCAACGAAATTCCGGGTTCCCATTGTGCCTATACTCGATTTTGGCCATCTCTACTCGATCGCCGTAGCTTAGGCCGCCCGCAGGCACACGGTTAAAGCATGAAACAGAACCTGAAAGTTATGCCCTTTTATTTGAAAAAAAAGCAAGCTTAATGGTTTTAAGATGGAACATGATAAATTTAGGTGCGAGTTCCTTATCCATTCAATTCTTTTCACTTTCAAATGCTTGAGAGTACGATTCGGTTATGAGACGCAATCCCCATGTCTGATGTCCAAATGGCTCTTTCCAAGGATTGTAAAATAAAAAATAAGTTATATTAAATTTGGCAAATATTTATTTTCATTTATATCTCATTTAAAAATACTTGGGACTTGAATAAATAAGCATGTATCTTTGATCCTTAAGAGATGATCTAGGAAGGGTACTTAACATATTTTTAGATACTAAAAGGGGCTTATGGCTGGTTCCTCAATGTAGCGCAGTAAAAATATGTATTTTCAGATAAGCCAAAAGCCATTAAAAGTAATCAGGTGTGTTCATAAACATAATCAAATTGATTAAAATTAACCAAGAACATGTACTCACAACTTCTTGTGAGACAAAGAAACAACAAAAATAAATAAATAAAATATGTACAATTGTTTGAAATATGTGAAAGCATACACCTTTACACAGATTGCATCACCATCATTGGTATCTTAGGTATCCGCCATAGCAATCCATATAGGCCTGAATTTAAAAAAAAAAACTTTAAAACTTATAAAGCAACTTATTGTTGCATATTTAAAGAACACAAATCTAACATTTGGTTGGTAGAAATTAGTCCTTCACTCCTTCCCTTTTAATTAGCTATGTAACACGAATTACACAAACTCGACCCATTTGGATAGCTAACAAACAACATATAGAGAAGTGAAATCAAAGCAATCTTTAGCATATTTATTTGACCCACCACCATTTTTATGTTCCTTTTTATTGAATTTTATAAACAACTGATGTACTACGTTGGGTCATCAAGTAGATTTAAGTCATCAGCTTTAACAAATCCATAGTGACCAAAGTGTCATCAAGTAGATTCAAGTAACTACATCTGTCCAATTGATCACAAATGATAACAACACACATATACCATAAAGAAGCCTAATAACATCCTACCACTACCTAAACTAATTTAAAATATCGCAAATGCATGTGAGCTGCTTTTTATGGTAGCACAACAGTATGCTCTTCAGATTTGTCTTGCAATAGAGGGGACTTTGAGCTCTCAACTTCAACAATGTTATCTTCTTTAGACTTTCCCCACATTACACTGTAGAACCCAATAACAATGACTGATGATCCAATTAAACTGCCAAATATTTAAACATAAGTGTCAGCCCCACTTTCTGAGTTTCTGTTATCTCGAATTTACTCGGTACGCTTGTTTGTTTGCTTAAGTGTCAACGACATGTTACGAATATATATAGCACAATAAACCGAAAAAGATTAATGCATACTTACCATCCAAGATAGAGACTATCCCCCAGAAATATGACACCCAAAATAGCCGCAATTACAATCCCTAACGGGTGAAACATGGCAACGAAAAGTGGCCCTTTCATCTTCACACACCATGCTACTATTGTGATTTGAAAACCGGCCACAAAGAACCCCTGTAAATAATTTTATAATTTTACTTTCAAACAAAATAAGTAAGAAGATCTTGTCAACTTACTGAGTACAGAATGTCAAGTAACCTTGTTCTAGACTATAAACTAAATGCGTTCAGATCATGTTCCAAAATCAATGAAGCTAAAAAAGATAAAACAACTATAATGGAGCTGTAGGCCAACATCACAATCAATACCGCGGAGTATTTCTTGAGGATTAATGCCTGTAAATATTCATTAGTAAGCAAACTTACATATGCAGGTAATATTGTGCTTGTGTGTAAGTAGTAATGTACCTGCGTTATAATGAACAAAGCAGATAGCACACTGTCATTTTATTTGCATTAATATTATCAACATTAATTTTAGCAAATACATACAATTAGAGAGAGTACTACCTGTTGTCTAACTGGCTCATGGCCACTCCAGAATACATAAGTTTGAATGACATCAGCCACACCAACCTTGCTCTTGGCGATCAAATCAGGCCACATCTGAGATGAGATGAAAGTGATGAGAACAACATACATGGATTAAAATGATGGAAATTAAGTACCTGAGGTGTGGCTCAAGGGTAGTGAATTCCGGCGGAAATAAGCATTCTTCGTTGGCCATCGATCTTAAGGGCTCGGTGATCGTAGGTGACGTTGAACGGCTTGAAATACTCACCGCTGCAAGTCAACGCCATAGCCACCCATAATAATAATATTATTACACTTGTCGTCATCTTACTACTACTACTACCAATCATCCTTCCTATACATACACGATCAGCGATTTATGTATAATCACTCACTGATTCTAGACAGATAATTTTGAGCTTTGCAATTCCAAGGTCCGTTAGAGTGATGAAGCCGTTGACGTTGTTCTTATCAGTGTTCTTAAGCGAAATAAACCCAGCAGCCGCTCGAAGGTTTCGAGCCCTAATTACAACCTGCCTACAAAATCCCCAACAATTTAAACCAAATTCATAACAAAAATCCAATCATTTACCTGCCATTTAGCGGTGCCGAGGGCGATTTGTAAATCCCTCCGAAGTTCTTCTGTCTTCCAAACAGAAGGTTCGTTCAATGCATAAATCAATGTTCTGTAATGTAGATTCCATACTTAAACAACAAACCAATTAAACAATTAAATAAACACACAGATCTGCAACACAAACCCTAACCGACAATTCTCAAAAAATAGATACCTGTAGGTAGATTCCTGGACTTCTTCTGCAGTAGAAAAGAACGGATCTTTCTCCCACTGTTAGAAATTCAACACCATATCTCAAAGAACCAAGTGAGTAATTTGAGAAAACGTTATAAATATATACACAATTCAACTTACTCGATAACAAAAACTTGAAAAATAAATAGTTTACCAAAACCAAATAAAAAACAAAAATAAAATCTGAATAAGAAGTTTAAAAATAAAATCGAAAGATACCAATTTATGTGCTGGTGGAACCCTAGCCGCCGCCCTTTCATCGTTGCGTTAAACCAAAACCATCATAAGACCACCATTGGGGAAACCCTAAATGCAAATATTAATATAGTTTTGTACATACGGAAGAAACAACAAAGAGATTTGTATTTATATACATGTATGCATGTACCTTAGTGATAAAACTTTCATGCTATGTAGCTTGTTTGGCGATTTAAACAACTTGTTTGGACAAGATCTCCTTGGTTTTTTCTTTCGTCTCTGCAACTCTCTACGCAAACAAACAACAAACTCTTAATTCAAAATCAAGTAACATATTATCAGAATCATATTGAAATCAAAAGCAAAGCATACCCTGGATTGATCTTTTAACCTCTGCTTGACGGTTTGAAAGCCATGGCCATTAGATTAATAGTCTTCCGTGTCTTCATCGGTCGACATGGTATCTTTTTCAGACTTAAAATTATCAAATATGTTTTCCACTTCAAAGTAAATTCTCTAACACTGAACTTTTCATCTATTCCGAAAGTAAAATCACATTGATATACCAATAGAACGCATCGAATAAGATATAAACTGGAAACAAAAGTCAACAATGTTTGAACCAGATAATCGATTATCTTCCTAAATGTGAAGTCTACCCCTCTGATTGATGAACCAGACTCATACCTTGAAAAGAAAACTCCATGAACAAAAACCCCGATTACCATACCTGACCCAATGCTACCCTAACCGAGAAAAATGTGAAGAGCAATCGGCGTGAACAAAAATCAATAACACAAATTAGGGTTAGAATTTTATCAATAAACAAACTTCAAAATAATAAGCCATTCGCAAATGATTAACCGATAAAAAAATCATAAAAAAACAAATCATAAAAAAACATACCCTTTCAACCGGTTGTCTAGCACCAAAACACCTATAATCAGACTATTCTATAATAGAATCAACACCAATAAGTGAAAATATAAAACCTATAACCTAAATCGGGTTTTTTTTTCTACAAACGAATCAAACTACAAAAAACAAAAAATATGAAAATCAAAGCAGAAATAATAAAACAATATCAAATCGTGGATTAAAACCCTATCAAATCGAAGCATACATGAATCGATCATCAAATCCTAGACTAAAACCCTAACAAATAAAAACCCTAAAAACATAGAAACCAACTTAGGAACGTTACAAAATAGTTAAGCATAAAAACCCTAAAATCGCTTAACCTGAAAACATCGGAGACCATCGCCGCCACCATTCACAAAAACCCTAAAACACAGATAAATGGGGGAGGCAGACGAAGACGACACATATCCAAAGACCGGCGACCTTCCACAACATAATTGAACTCAAAACTAAAGAAATTGGTGTTATATGCTAACAAATGACCTTACCTGAAACTTTGCCGGAGGGACTGATGGTGCGTGACGGCCAGAAGGAATCCAGATGTTTTCATGTCTGAGAGATTTTGACATTAGGGATCAACGATTTTGACATCAAATTTAACATCAGAAGATGAACAAATACAGATTAACTAAAATATTGATAAAGTATATGAAACGAACGCCAGAGCAAAGAGATTACCGTCGATTAGAATGTATTGAATTCTGGTGAATGAAGATTGAAGAAGATGATATTGTCGCCAATGATGATTGAGAGAGAGAATGATGAGATTTAGGGTTAATTAGGGATTCTTATGAGAGAAGCTACTGAATCGGGTATAATTGAATGAGAGAGAGAGATTAAGAAACGTATAAAAGAAGCTTGCCCAATCCTTGATTTTTAGATATGCCACATGTACTGCCACATATGCAGCTTATTTGGCATTAACCATAGGGTGACAAGTGTCCCCCAATGGTTTTGTTTATTATATATATAGATTCTACCTTGATCTATAAAACACCTTAGGTTATTTTATTTAAACTTCGTTATTACATCTATAAAGCCCTTTAAATATACATACCCACATATATTTAATTATATATGTAAAGTTGTAACACCCCGAATTTACAAAAGACTATATAATAATAATAATAATAATAATAATAATAATAATAATAATATATATATTTTTAATGTTAATAAGTTTTGGATTGTTGATGCATTTTTTTAAGTTTATGAAATATAATTTACTCTATAGTTTTGGATTGTTGATACATTTTTTTAAGTTTATGAGATATAATTTATTCTGTAGTTATGAGTTAGCTAGCTATGTATTAAATTTCAATTATAATGATTTTTAAGACCATGCGTACTGGGCGTGGTTGCCCAGTTTTTTTCCCCCAAAACGCCAAAACATGCCGGGTCACCACCCCTTTGGGCGTGTTTGGCTGATTTTTTGTTTTGGCGTGATTTAAATCACGCTTGAAGGATTTTTGAATGGCTAATCACATTTAATCTTCTTTTTTTTGGCCAATAGCTTTTTTTGTTATTTTTTTATTTTTATTTAATTCTCTACACCTTTTTAACATAATGCACACATCCCCGCTACACCCATTTTAGAAAACGCCCAATAATGCCCCTTGCTGACTGTACTGCCACATGCCTGAAAACGCCCAAGGATAAGGGCATTATTTACCCTTACCACTACACATGGTCTAACAGTTATCGGTTAAAAGAAATTGTGGTTTAAGTCCTATTTCA
This sequence comes from Helianthus tuberosus, assembly GCA_030545235.1. NCBI lineage: Eukaryota > Viridiplantae > Streptophyta > Magnoliopsida > Asterales > Asteraceae > Helianthus > Helianthus tuberosus. The sequence goes on along the minus strand of CM060387.1, from coordinate 11,662,249 downwards.
ATGCTATTAATTATCTAAATTAAATTACTTGCGTTATATGCTCCTAGGTGAACTGAATTCTATTTGACCTTTGACCGATGTAAATGTGGATTGTTTTTTTAACTTAAACCTAAGACTTCACCCTCTCAAAATATTTAAAGACTTTATCTTTACCAATAGACTACCACACTATTCGTGTAAATCTGAATTTATTAGTCCTCATGATTTCTTTCATCTTTATCAAATCACATACATACCATAAAACTCATAATAATTGATGATAAAGACAGAATTTCATAATCGTTCTCTTATAAAAAAAGAACCGTATATAGTAGTGGCGGAACTAGAACATTAACTCAGCGCTATCACAAAAAGAAATTTCACCGTGCAATCAAACAATATTAAAAAAACAACAAAAATAAATAAAGTAAAACAAATACCTAATAGATTTGTCTTCTTCTTTTTTTCATAGCTTGAAATCGTTCCATCATATCGTCGTCTTTTACTTCATGTAAAAAAAAATCTTTTTCGACCGCACAAACCATAGCATTGTTCAAAAATTTTGGGCCCATTCGATTGAGTAAATCCGTCTTGACAAGCTTCAATTTCGAAAACATCTTTCAACGGTTGCGGTTGCAACCGGTAAAAGTAAGCAAGCTTCACTACCCGATAAACTAAAGGACAAGAACTATGTGTTCCCGTTTCAACCGTAACACGTGCAAGATCACTTATTCCATTCAAGTTTGCAAAATTATCATCATCGCTTATAGTGTGACGAAATGACTCAATATCACCCAAAAAAAAGTCCCTATTTCTTGTGTAGTAAAATCATCCGGGTACATCTCAGCAAACGCCACTATCTTAGATGGGTCAAACTTAGAAAACCCGTTACAAGGATTTAAACCCGACATATTTTTTATCAAACTAGTTGTTACCTCACTAAATCGATTTCCTAATTCTTGAATTTGCATGTCCGAAACCTCATTAAAAATGTCAACTTCAAAATGATGTCGATTTTTAATGACATTCTTTCGGTTTCTTGGAATACTATAACTTTACATCATGTCCAACATTGTAATGTTGTATTTTTTACAAAAAGGTGCCACTTTTTCCAACATCGGCTGAAACCCATTTTGTCTTAAAGGATTTAATGCTCGTTTTGTTCCATTTATCAAGTTGGCCGCTTCTAATAAATCTTTACCTTTTTGTTGAAGGTGTTTTGAAAGAGCATTTGTGTAGCTTAAAATATCTCCCATCAAATGCATATAAAAAACAATCTCAAGTTTTTTAAAATACGATAGAATACCTTTTGCATTTGTTCGTTATTTACTGCAATCTCCATCTTCTTTAACATATTGAAATACAGTAACAACTTCCGGAAACAATCTAAACCAACTGTGATGGTTCTATGATGTGAACCCCATCGTGTATTATAGGCTCGTACTAGGGAAACATCTTGGTTTAATCATTTACCCGTTTTAATTTCACCTTCAAGTATTTCTTTTATGACTCTCGCCTTTTTTTCCTCCCTTAACATATATTTTCGTTTGCAAGAAGCTAAAACCGTAGTGACAACCATGGAAAAAATTCATAGAAAGTTTTGACACCGATATGTTTTTTTTTTTTTTTGCAACGGCGAGAATAACCCACTGAAGTTAATGAGCAAAACAATGGATGTAATGTGCTGACGGGTTATCTTTCAAAATCATTGCTTTTAACCCATTAAATTATCCCCGTATGTTACTTGCACCATCATAACCTTGGCCACTCACCTAAAACAAAAATAAACTATAACATAAAAAAATAATGATTATTAAGTTTATGTAAAGAATCTATGAATTTTATTGCTTACTTGCTTTATGCTCAACTGGTTGCTTGCTAATAAATCATCAATGGCTTGTTTAAGAGCTGAAGAAGCCGTGTCTCTCACATGAACAATTCCGACAAAACTCTCTCTAACAGCCTCAAGTTTATCAACAAATCTAACAACTACAACCATATGTTCCTTCAAAGATACATCACTGAATTCATCTACCAACAACCCAAACACATCATCTTCAATTTCTGCACAAATGCTTTTTGTTACTTCCTTTGAAAAGCATTCAATAATCTCCTTTTGTATCTTTGGCGATGTCAACTTATTGTTCTTTTTTGCGTTCCCTAATGTGTACTTACCAATTTCCGGGTGTTTAGTGCTAATCAAGTTTAACACCGAAAGAAAACTACCTTGAGAATTAGATTCTTTCGATTCATCATGGCCACAAAATGGTAAAGAGTTTTCTAAACAAAATCTAGCACTCATAACAGAACCAAGTAATCGATAATAATTTGCAGTCATTTCTTCTTTAGTCAACTTCTTCAAATTCTCATCCATGGATTGCTTTTGGTTCATGAGATTGTGACATTTTTGTGCCGCCTTTAAATGATGACTATCAACATTCGCAACTGTTCCTTTAATGAACCGTTTTTACTCCAATCACAAAAGCCTTTAGAACTAGAAGACCATGTATCTCTTCCGCCTTGGTTACCAACATCTTCTTTAAACAAGTAACAATATAAACAATATACTTTGCCTTCTTTGATGCTATACTCCAATCAACTACAATCATTAAACCAACTAACAAAAACGTCTTTTTTTTTCCATAAAAGGTCTCTAACAGGAAATTTATGACTACGCGGTTGAAAAGCCCCTTTAATAAGATATGCCCTTTTTATGTCATCTATTTGATTTGGGTGATAACTAGCAATAGGTGGCCTATCATATGGATCCGAAGGAAGATCATTCAAATCAATAATACCTCATGTTGTTGAAATTGAAGTTGTAGGATTACTTGGACCAATATCAACATTTTCTTGCATATTATCATTCTTATCATTCGGACTTGCATCAACGTCATCATTTGCTTGGATATTATCATTATCAACATTCGAAGAAGTTATTTCATTTGGAATTGTATCATCATCGCCAACCCGATTTTCATTAACTTCTTCATATTTTCTTTTGAAAAAGTGCCCAATTAAAGATTGTTTTTTAGATTGCGGTTTCATCATCACTTCAAAGAATTCAAAATTGAGCAAAAATAACAATCCCTAGTTTAACAACGAAAATTAGAAAAGTATTAATATAAAAATTACCAAACTACCAAAGGCTAAGCACAAGAAAAAAAGAAGTAAATAATACTCACAAACTTCTGTTGCACCTTGTTCGAAACAATCTGTCGCCTGTTCTTGATCGATGTATGCTTGTGAAGCCGTGAAGGGCTGAAGGCCTTGAAATAATCTTGATCGATTTATGCTTGTTGGCCTGTCCTTATTCACTGTTGCCTGAATCTTGATCGAATTCTGCTTGTAGTTGTACACTTGACGTTTGGTTTCCTAATTCCTAGAATGTCGCGCCCTCCTACCTCCCATAGTCAGGTTTGTATTTTGGGCTAACAATTGGGCTTCCATTATATACTTGTTTGGGCTATATGAATTTCAAATTTTGGCCTTTTAAAGTTAAAGTTTACATTTATAAAACTTATCAACTGGTTTGGGCTTGAAACTTTTTTAGGGGTATCCTAGTAGTTGTTTAGGGGTATCCTTTGTATAAAAACCGAAAAAAAAATAGACTACCGATAAGAAGTTGAGCCGTAGCCCGTGTTACGGCTAGTTTAATGTCAGGTCCGCCTATGGTATATAGTAACAAAAAAAGGAACCATATATAGTAATATATAAATAACTTTCGTCAGGTTTATTATTTTTTTCAGATGGATCTGGCTTGGCTGCACCATTGCTCCTCTTTTCTTTAGATTAATAATAATAATATAAACCAGGAGTTATTATGTAACATTATTAAATTATTTATTAGAATTTAGATTACTGATATATATCTATTAACTATACTAAAACAAAACAATCTTATGTCATATGACATAAACTTAAGCCTACTATTATCATGTGGCAATCCCTTACTCAACCTTTCTTTGGTTTAGAGGGAAAACTATTTTGTTTTAATTCTTTTCTTCAACTTAATGACCTTCATTATTTACTTAATGATCTTCCTTATTTACTGTGTTTTTAGATTACTATACTATTTAAAAGATATACTTATTTACTGTGTTTTTAGATTACTATACCAAAACAGTGATCACCGTGGGTATTGAGGTGTGACGACGAACATAAGTTGTTCCTTAATCGAAAATGAGTGGTTCCGGTCATTGTAGGAAAGGGTCTAGCCATCATTTGAAGCATACCAGACAACTGTTCCGCCTAGGGTCACACTTAAATTGTATTACTGGTGACTTTAATTGATCATTCGGTATCTATTGCTTCATCACAATCCAGAAATGTTGGACCTGGCAATTCATTCGAAACCGCTTGGTGGGCTGACTGCTATATGTCTTTCCGATAGACTATATACTTCAACTTTCCGATAGAGTGTATACTACAACGTTATAATTAAAATACCATTAAGCAATTAGGTTTGACTAAAATTTATATTGGCATTTCTATGATTGATTGTTCATTTGTGGCTAACCTAGTGTACTGCATTTTTAATAAATTGTAACACCCCGAAAACAGGTTTAGTAATCAAACCTCGTTAATAGTGATGGACGGGTAAAATACCGTTAGTGGTAAAATTTAACCCGGTAAATATTAGGACTTAAATAAATAAACCTAATATTAATTAAAACGGGGAAATAAATGCTTGAGAAAAATAAAGTTATGAAAGGCCCGAGTTAACGGGACCTAAAATATAACGAGTTATAATTTCCCGAACCCACAGAGTTAACTAGGAATAATTAACCTAGTTAGTAGTTGGTGATTAAGTGATAAATAAGTGAATTATAGCTTGATAGATTAAAATAAAACATGGGGGACTAAGGTTGCCTAGTGGAGAAACTTGTTTTAATTAAAACAAATAATAAAACACAACACACACACTAAGAGTGTGTGTGTGTGTGTGCGTACGACCAGGAGGGCTCCAAGGAGCCAAACCCTAACTTGATCAAATACATCAAATTGAAGATGGATTCTAGCCCCAAATCAATGCATGAACACAAATTCGTGATCACCTAAGCTAGGAGATCACAAGGTATGTCAAATTTTGTAATTTGGTGATGTTTTGAATTCATGATGAACACCAAAAATCGAAATTTAGGTGATGAATGTTGTATATATGATTGATATTGGGTTGAATCTATGTCTAAAAACAAACCCTAGATGCAAACTTGTAAAATTGTGCCATAAACTAGTAATTCGTCAATTAACCAAGTATGAGTCAAGTGGGTTTTGACAAAATAGTGAAGATGATGATATGCATGTGCTTAGAATCATCATATTTGATAGTTGGAGCAAAATACTTGAACAATTTATAAGTTCGAGTGAATGCTCATATGTGACTTGAAATGGGTTTTTGTATATTATGATGAAATTAGTGTTTTTGTTCATATAAATAGGTGTTTGGAATCATGATGTCTGCTAATTAATTTGTAGAAGTTGATTATATTAGATGTTTGGATGAATGTCTAATGCTATGATGAAACGGGTTTTTACATGTAGATAGAAACCTTTAGTTCTTGCTTAACAAATGAATAATTAACCTTGATAATCAAGAGCTAAGTTAAATTGGTGTTAAAAATAGCATGAACTTAGACTTGAAAAGTAGTTAAAACGGTGGCGCAAGAATAACGCCTATCGGATACTTGACAAAGTGCTTAAATGAATTGTCGAGGTTTATAATATAATCACTTATGTTAATAGGCAGTTTGACCTTTAAAAGTCAAACTAACCAAAATGAAATCAAATGGTGAATTTTGGTGTAAAACCCGTAAGATGGAATAGTCATAATTAATGATGACTAATCTAACCGTCTTACGAATTGTGATGATAGTTTGACGCTTGATAAGCTAGGTGGAGGCTTGGAAAGGAAGCGGGTCAAACGAAGCAAGTATGAAGGAAAAGCGTAATTCGGATGCCAGGTAAGTATATCTTACACTAGTCATATATTTTAGAATATCCTTTTTGTCGTGTTACGAAAAAGACAATTATGACGTAAGCCATAGTAGGCCAAAAAGTTTTAAGAAATGGAATTATAAGTAAAGTGACCGCACGGTGTAAATCAGAGCGAGTCATATACACGAGGTGGTAATAAATGTCATCTCGCTAATATAATTGGTCATTTAGACCAAACGGGTCAAAAGGTGAAATTATCACCCTTGACAATATCGACTAATGGGTTGTCGAGTTGTATGATTACAGGGAGTAAATAGCACATGGATGTTTACAGCGCTATCATTTAGCATCCACTAAGGCAAGGTATTGAAACGGGTCAATATATTGATCCAAGCCAGGTATGTATAATAACACAACTCATCATGTAGAATTTGGAGTTTTATAAGAGTTGGACAAAGTTAAAATATAGATATTCGGTTATCTTTTAAGTAAGTCGAATAAATTGAGTTATGATTATAGTGTTTTAGAAGCACATGGGTTTACAAACAAGAACTATAGTTAAAAGGTCGAATTCTGAGTCAGACAAGTATTTAAAGGTCCTTGTAGTAAAAGAAGAATGAAAATTTACCAAACTGCCCTTGTAAGCTAATTCGAAGGAACGACCCTTAAAGGTGGTTCGGAAACGAGTCTTATGATTAAATAAATGCTTAGAATGAGTATAGGTAGTGAAAGATGTAAATTCTTGGGTCGAAAGACTTTATATGAGTCTTTGCCGTAAAATGATAATTCGAGGGGTAAAACTCGGATTATATAGATCTCCACATTAAATCCACCACAAATATAGTTGTGGTGGAAGATTACTTGGTAAGAAATGTGGAAATATAAAGCTAGATACAAATGAAAGCAAATCATGTTTAAAATATACTCAAATACCTTTAACGGGTCAAAATAAACATACGAGCGAAAACGGGTTAAAATATATAAGAAACCCGCAATTAGAACCTAACATGGTAGAAAATATTGAATTGAAGTGGTTCTTGCGAAATAATGATCAAACAAATATGTTTGCTTGATAAATGCGTAAACGGGTCAAAATTTGTAAAAGGGTAATAAGCCGAAGGCATAAAAGTCTCAAAATTTATTAAGCCGGATGTCGGATTTTAACTCCATATGATGTAGAATCAAATTACAAACACGTAGGAAGAAACGGTAGGTCAAATGGACAAGCGGATTGAAAGATACGAAAGTCTTCGTGTCAAAAGCGGCAAAATGGAAGGGCTTGTTACAGAAGTCACCGTAACTTACGGTGGGCACCGTAAGTTACGGTGGGGGCTGAATTCCTTACGGCAGATATCCCCTGCCTTACGGTAGGGGTATGTTAAAACAGGGCTACCGTAAATTACGGTGGACCCTGTACAAAAATATATTTTTAATCAGATTTGTTTCCCGGACTCGTTTAGATACGTTTTAAACTCCGTATGACTAAAGCATTTCATGTTTATGAAATGTAGGTACTCTTTGGATGCCGGAAGACGATCAAGCTCAACGAAGAACCGAACACGATAAAGATACATGCTTCCGCACATTGCATCGTCATAAATTTTAAACGACGAATCTGATCACGTTATGTCGAATAACTTTTGATTTGCGAAAAAGTTTTAATAAATCCATATTTTTATAGTATGTGTAGTCTTAATTACACATCAAATTGTTGGTATTTACATGTAAAACCGTTAAATAGAAACTAGGGTGTTACATAAATATGGTGCTCCTTAAGAATTTGGTAATTTGATTATTGGAATACCTTTTTTAGTCTATGTTTAATAAATAAATTGGTTATTATCCACGTGGCTTCACAAGATACAAGATATAAAGAAAACATCATTTACGCAAAATTAATTGCACAAACAATTTGTTTCGAAATCGTCTATGAAGTCAGTATGTTGGTTAGCATGTAATCACATATACCTAGAATTAGTTTGATACCTTTGGATTAAAAAATTCATTTCACATTTCAAAGGAGGCAATTTCCATTAGCTATATGTTTCGCGATGACATTCAACAAAAGCCAATGATAATCACTATCTTGGATTGGTTTGTACTTGAAACAACCCGTTTTCACTCATGGTCATTGTACATCACTTTATCAAGAGTAAAAACCAGAGATTGAGTCATTTCTTTCAATTCAATGTAATTTAATATTTACGTTAGGAATTGAACATTTCTTTCATTAAAAAAATTATGCCAAGGAAAACCACTAGTTATCGCGAAAACTCGAAAACTAACTAAAAAAGCCTAAAAAACATACCAATTTTTTTTGCATGCCAATTTTTGCTATTTAAATTATATAAAAAAAAACTTTAAAAAATATTGTAGTACACATGTGTAATAGTACACATGTGTAATAGTACTACACATGTGAATTATTACACATGTGCACTACAAAAAAAAATTTAAGTTTTTTATATATATAAAAACTAGCGATTTTTAATTAAAAAATTGTAAAAAAAAAATTGGTGTGTTTTTAGGCTTTTTTTAGTTACTTTTCTAGTTTTCGCAATAAAAGTAGGTTTCATTTGAACCATACCCTATTTATATATATATATATATATATATATATATATATAGGGCGAGGTTATTGTAACAGGGGGTTTTCTGAGAAGTGTAAGAAGTGTTTTAAACACTTAGATATTTTAGTTAATGGTTGAGATAAAAAAGGGTTGAAAATGTAAATTATCTTTTATTTTTTTAACTAATTTGGCTAGATTAGGGGTAATAGTGTCTTTTTATATTGTTCAAATAAAGAAATTGTGGTTAACCTCTCCACAATTAATGCCCTTTCCTACTTAATCGGAGATATCGATCAAAATCAAAATCAAAATTCAAAGTTCAAATTATCTTATAAATGTAATCAACGAACCTTCTTCGTCATTGTGTTTTATCAGTATTCGCATGATATGAAACCTAATGTTAAAACACCATGACATGAACTGTGTATCATCATAAGAATAACATAAAACACCATAAACTAAAGAATACAAGAAAACACCATAAAAAAAATTTAAGTTTTTTATATATATAAAAACTAGCGATTTTTAATTAAAAAATTGTAAAAAAAAATTGATGTGTTTTTAGGCTTTTTTTAGTTACTTTTCTAGTTTTCGCAATAAAAGTAGGTTTCATTTGAACCATCCCCTATATATATATATATATATAGGGGAAGGTTCTACGCAGAACACTAAATATTGCGAGAACACACAGAACAAAATGAATCACTCATTTTTTCAATACTAAAAACCTAAAAAGTAAATGAAAATGTTATAAATGTAAGATTTATTGTTTCTCACACTAGAATTTAAAACAAAATATGAAAAATCTTCATTTTTTAAATAACCAACACACATGTAGGTTATGTGTAGGCTAAATTACCTACATGTATGTAGACTATGTGTTGGAAAAAATATATGATTTTTTTATGTATATATAATACACATATGAATGTAAGAAACATAAAATTTAAGAAATATGAAACTTAAATTCCAAAATTTAGTGATTTAGAGTTGTTCTTTTTGTTCTCGCAATAATTAGTGTTCTTGCAATAATTAGAGTTCTGTAATATATATATATATATATAGGGCGAGGTTATTGTAACAGGGGGTTTTCTGAGAAGTGTAAGAAGTGTTTTAAACACTTAGATCTTTTAGTTAATGGTTGAGATAAAAAAGGGTTGAAAATGTAAATTATCTTTTATTTTTTTAACTAATTTGGCTAGATTAGGGGTAATAGTGTCTTTTTATATTGTTCAAATAAAGAAATTGCCGTTAACCTCTCCACAATTAACGCCCTTTCCTACTTAATCGGAAATATCGATCAAAATCAAAATCAAAATTCAAAGTTCAAATTATCTTATAAATGTAATCAACGAACCTTCTTCCTCATTGTGTTTTATCAGTATTCGCATGATATGAAACCTAATGTTAAAACACCGTGACATGAACTGTGTATCATCATCAGAATAACAAAAAACGCCATAAACTAAAGAATACCAGAAAACACCATAAACCAAAAGAATACCAGAAAACACCATAAACCAAAAGAATATCAGAAAACACCATGCTAAGAACACATTATGAGAATGCAAACTATAAATCACTATACGAAGAACATTTTCTGGAAATGCTGGTTTATAACATCATGTGGAAATGCAGGTTTAAAACAGCATACTAAGAACGTATTCTGTAAATGCAACTTTAAAACATCATACGAAGAACATCTACTGGAATGCAGGTGTAAAACACTATGAATTGAACTATGAATTTATTAAAACACCATGTTATGCATACTTTAATTAATGACAGACTAGCTATAGTTGCAATCATTGTAATAGGTATGAGATGTATGAAACGTAAATTAGGATATATTTTTTTCCTAAAAAAAACTCAAAAATAGTTAAGAAATATTTATTCATTAAATTAGTTTTCGGAGTAAATTACATCATTGCCCTTTTTCATTAATATAATTGATGGACACGTGTTATCACTATCATATTTCTTACACTTCTCACACACTTGCCACTTTTTACAGGATCCTTAATCTATATATTAATTATTAAGGGTGGGGTTCTAAAGTGAACACTAGTGTATTTGTGAACTGAGTGAACAAATCCTGGCCATTGATTTACATCATCAAATCGTAACATACACTAGTGTATTTTCATCATCGAATCATGGCCATTGATTTATACTTGTGTTTACACTTGTGACTTGTGTATTGATAATCAAGGGCTAGGATTACTTCACTAGTGTTCACAATCAAAGGGGTTGTTCACAAATGAGCCTAACCCTAATTATTAAAAAATATAAATAAAAATTATGAAGTTGAAGGGGAAAATGCCATGAGGCATTATTTGAAATCATTTATTACAATTAGATCAG